>CM057339.1:436724997-437324997 GCA_030015575.1 Agapanthus africanus
CTATTGTGTTCGAGAAATAGCCTCAGTGAGTGGATCCGCCTAGATGTTTCTTTCTATATCTCTCTTAATCTCAAGTTCGCGGAGAAATCCATCTCCCGAATTGAGTAATACCTGTCTTAGAATATGTCTGGATTTCTGATTGGACCTAGTTCATAAATGAACTCCAAATCCAAACTTCTTAGACTGTATCGATCACTGAACCTAATCAGTATCCTGCACCAAGCCTCCCACAGTATCCTCTTAGACCACCTGTCAATAATACTGTCCCTCGTCAGAGGGAAAACTATAACTCTGACAATCACTCTGTCAACCATGTCACCTTTGAAGCCTGGAATGATAATCGTCTCCCAAAGGAGGCTGACGTCATCAAATCCGTAGAACATGTACTTATGTTCTAAAACTGCTTCCTTATGTTTCTCCAGGATTGGATTAATACAAAGTTATTGCATCTAGTGAAAAACAACATTTGGTGTGGTACTTGACATTTCACGATTGACTCAATTGCCTAAGCAAGTGATCTGCCAATCATGCACATCCCTCTCCCCTTTAGTCCGTAAGACACCTTTAGAGAGGGTGACTCCATCACCTACAGGTACACCACCATGCAAGGAGTCATCTATTCTAAAAACCAATAGAATACTGTCAAAGTATCCACATTGGGAAACTACCCAAATCCAGATCTAAAACCATAGATCTAGAAACCAGAATGTCAAATATTATATCCATATCCTGTCTGGAGAAACAACTGTGTGATGACCACAGTACAACCGATCGTAGTATAGGAATTTTACTTCCTACTCTGTGCATGTCATCCAGATACCATGTCATCACACCCTACTACCTTCTTAACAGATCCATCCCCTATTCTGATGAAGTCAAACCTATGACTGTCACATCAAAATTAGATGATCTATCTCTGCTATAACTGCTCAAGTCTATAAATAGACATAAGCTACTTGCCCACTATGCTTCTGCTGCTCCCACTGACTACGACAACCCTCCTACCGGGTCTCATAGCCTGGAACAACAGTAGTGTCAAGTCTGGGTAGATAAGAACCTCCCTGTCACCGTCCTTGAGGCTATCGGAGTACCTCTCGGGTGTCTGAGGTTACCCACCATATCTGCGGAGTGGCTATTGGAATGTCAAACCTGATTGAATATATAGGTCCTATTAAATTTTCCGTAATTGTTCGCGGTTCTGGAATCACTTCCAGTTCTGCCATACTCCAACTATTGTTCTCTGAAAAAATCCATTTTACTAAAACTGTGGTGAGTCAAGAACAATATCACTATTGATCTTCCAAATGGTAGAATATCAACCCTTGTCATAGCCAGGGTCAACCCACAAACAACCATTACAGAAACGTGCCCTGAGTTATCCAGAGTCCGGTTTTAAGCATAAGCTGGACAACTCCCCGTACCTTAACATCTTTTATGGTATGAACCATTCTATATCCAATATAGAAACTTTGGCACTTATTTAATTGGAACTAGATTCAAATCATGCAGCTGTCTCCAGTGCATATCAACTTAATGGAAAGAGGCTAATCAGCATTACTCAACTTAGGAATCCATCCAATTATGAGCAACCTAAAAGAGAAACAAGCTTCTCAAAATCATTACTATCATCTGAATACCAATCACAAGAATCTACATCTTCGATCTCTTTGAAGAATCCCGATACTTGTGACACCTGGTTCTCTACTTTATTCTTATACCCACAACTTCTCAAAACTTAGACCTTGTATTTCTACGAAACACTTGTCTAATAACTAGAGAAGTCATAAGTAAACAGAACATAGTACGAGGACCTACCCCTTTGTCCTGATGGACACTGGACAACATACAATACTCTGTATAAGTCCGCTGAGTTAAGCAACTCATAACCTGTGCGTCGTAGGTTGAAAACTGTACCCTGGCGATTTCCTCAAATATCACCAATTACAACGAATTCCGATATAATGAGGATGATCACCTAATTCCCAATAACTTACTCCCTCTCATCATCTGTAAAACCATACAGATATGAGAATGAAACTTGGTAAATACATACCCTTGGAGTAATTATCTAATCGGGAAAACAGTTTTGCTTTAACAATGCACTGAAACATGAAAATGTTTCGTAGGGGTATCCTGGTATTCATAGCAATGCCTCTTCCATAATCCAATTCATGAATATAACCGTATATTTCTTTGCCATCTCTCCAAATCCCTTTATTTGTCTTTAGTCATTACCTTCTGTACACCATCGTTAGGCTAAATGGTTTTCTTCCTTCCCTACCGTTCGGCACCAGCCTATGGTTTGGAATAAGACTATCCAGTAAGCATAATAGGTGTACCCTCCTAAACCAAGGAGTACTCGCATCTTGAGAGAAGGTGATGATAAAAGAAATTTGAATAATACATTATTCTTTTAAAGGTGAAATAGGAGTGGCGATGAAGTACGCGGTTTTTGGTCGTGAATGATAACAGTCGCAATTTACTTTGCCTTCTTTCTAACCCCTTTATTTTGTCTTTACATATTACCTTCTGCACACCCTACTTAGGCTAATTGGTTTTCTTCATTCCCTACCTTTCGGCACCTGCCTATGGTTTGGAATAAGACTATCCAATAAGCGTAATAGGTGTACTCTCCTACACCAAGGAGCCCTCGCAACCTGAGAGAAGGTGATAATAAAAAACAACCGAATAAACCAATTCTATTTCTCCTGAACCTTGATCCATCCTCGAAGAAGTCCATTCGAGTTCGTATATAACCATACGATGGATCAATCCAATGGAAGTGGATGTCCGTAGTAATATGGGTGTTCTGAGAAATGCAAAGGGTAAAAGAAGGAGTGGCAATGACTTATGCAACTCAGACAATCCAAAAGCCAGTATTTTAAGAAGGTTCGGTCAACTTGGTCACTGAGTCATAGTCTAGGGTCGGTCAAAGGTCGCTGCCAAAGAGAGAGAGAAAAGAAACACTCTGCATGCACTCTAACCTAGATCAGAATGGTTATCACTTTATCTAATCCGGAAACCTCCCACTGTCCTGTCAAATTCTCCTCCAAACCTGAAAGAAGAATCAATCGGGATCACCCGAAGAGTAAACCAACTCATCAGTGTGAATCGGGATCCAACTCTCATCGCATGATAACGTGATGGAATGCATCCACGTTACTCATACTCCAGAAGGTATGCGCATACTTGGCAAGTTTCAGTTTCTTTAGAAACTCCCGATATGATTTTTGCCCCATGCTCTTATAACCTTGGCTTTGGTCAAAATGTCATAAGTCACATGCCAAGTTCTACCCATCACTATCTTGTCAATTTGAACCCACCCGCACATGCCCCTGGCTTTGGCCAAATGGCAGAACGACTGTCCCAAACCAACTCATCTATCTATGCAACAAATGAATACCTAGCAGCTACAAAACACTATGCCTTAACTTTGGCTAAAATGCATAGCTTGAATACTACTGAATACCCAAAAGAAGTGACGGAGGGCTACGACTGGTTTTTGGCGAAAAATCTTTAACGTAACGAACTTGATATCGCTGAAGGAACCTGATAGCTTTTTAAAATATAGTGGCGAAAACCTTTTGCTAAAGAGGTCACTCCCGGTGAAGGGATCTCGGCTCTTTCCTCCTGGAATGAGGTGCAGGATATTCCACTGAATACGGCAATGCAAAGAAACTTGTAATCGACTATAGTGTAGTTATTACCCTGACGTAAACTTCTGTCCAAGGGGTCAGTCCCGATGAAGGGATATCGGCCCTTGCCCCGTCGAATGAGGTGCAGGATATTCCACTGAATACCGCTATGCAAAACAAAAGGAAACGTCTTTGCAATAACACCTTTTTAAATTTGTTCCAACAACTGCAAACAGGTTTGTTTTTTACTTTGCATTGATCAGAATCAACACAGTCCCATCATTAATCACACCAGAAAAGAACGAAAATAAAATGTACGTATATGCCATCCGCATTCGTCACTGGGTCCCGTCGTCACCCGTTAGGTTACTTAACTAACGACAGAGCGGGGACTGGACTAGCACGGGTGTAAAACATATACAATATCTAATAGTATATAAACCAATATACAATAATCGCTCCAGGCGTGATAATATGCAACATTACAGAAAAGTAATAAGCATCACAGAACAATACAGATAATCTGGGATCCCCTGGTTTCACAGAGCCGCTGCTGAAACCCGACGTTCCCCTGTCGTGTGGATAGCCTGTGCAATGAAACCTAGACCCCTACGGGTGCGGCAAGTTACCCGCCAAAACCTGAAGCGAGGCAGCCCCCTACAGCAAAGTGAATGGACCACCCAACACTTCACGGAATCCGGTAATCTTGGGTACCCCTCCTTGGGTCAACCTGTACCCCCTACGAGTGCGGCGAATAGTCTGCCAATTCTAGAGTGAGGCCCCTCTGCCTCTCAAAGCCATGAGATGCGGACCCGTTGCACTCCAGAACCCGACTATACGTGCACTCCGTCGCGGGGTAAAACCTAGTACAGAAATGGAAAAATAGTACAACAGGTACATCGACCGCAACCTGGTCGTGCCCCAAAAGAATATTATACAACAGGCAGTGACGACAGTCCACATGTTGGACGCTCGCCCCATAATATCAAATGTACAAATAAATCCAAACTGCACTACCATTGCACACTGCTATCCACCACGATAAATCCGCAACATCACAGCACAACACAGAACATCAACGCGAATGTCACGTTCGCAAACCCGTCTAAAAGAACTATAGCAATCAGACGCGGTTTACCGATCAAATGACATTCCCGGTCGGAGATATAATGTAAGCACTGTAAACTAACATGTTTAAATTTCGATCGACCAAATATCACGAAGTGGGCCCTACGAACATCTGTTGAACAGTAACAAAATATGGGCCCAAAAGATATATACCAAAAACCTCAAATTCTAACATAGAAGCTACTGTGCAAATTTGGGGGCATGATCTCACATAATGGCCGCGGATGCGCGGTCAAACCATAGGTTTGACCGCGATTCCGCGGCAGTCTTGTCGAATCATGTGCCCAAATTTGTACGGTGTTCTTAGACAACCCTGCACAGAATTCTGTGATATGTAAAATAATTTTTGGAACCCTTTAAAAATCAACTGAAACTGTGAAAATGAATTTTGCGGTTTTCGATATCCGGTTCGATCGATGTTTTAAACGCGTTAGGACAAGTTAGTAATGCAAAATGGTGAGACTCTGATACCACTGTAAGTATACGGTAGCGCCCCGGCCGTCTACAGACGCCAAATGCGGAACAAAAAAACTTTTAACTGGCACTATCGTATACTTTAACCCGGATTTGCCATTATTGCTAAACTAACAAACTGTAAAGAGTGTAGAAAGGTTATACCGAACGATCCGAGTCCTTCGTTCTTTAACCATCATCCCACGCTCCGTTGCGGCTGCTCCGATCTCTTCGATCTCCGATCTGCTCGTCCAGGTGGCACCACGTCAACGATTCTTTAAACGGGCTCCCGCCTCTGAATCGAGGCAACTCGGTCGTCAAGTTTGCTAAAAGAGATGACCAAGATTGATGTAGAGAATGAGTAGAAGACCTTGTCTCGTTCCGTCCAAAGCCATGGACGAACGGTTAATGAAGTTGCCAATTGATTCGGGTGATGGAATGAAATGAGCAATGAAATTTCCATACACCCCAAAACTATCATAATCTTTTCACAACCATTTTTATCAAGTGAAAGAGAGAGTGAGAGTGAGGAGGGATCCGGCCATATATAGGAATGGGGGGTGGGGTTAGTGTAGGAGGGAAGAGGGTGACCACAAGAGAAAAATATCAAGTGTGAACACAAGAAAATATCTAGTGTGAACACAAAGTGTGAACACAATAAATGCAACCAATGAAACATCAACACCATTCTAACCTAGTCACCTCTTCTAAAACCTTCTAGAAGCATGACTGTAGCGTTTTGAAAATCGTTTCGGTGAAATTTCGGAAAATCGGTAAAATAAGGGGGGTTTTCTGTAAAAAGTCAAAATGCAAATATCTTATTATAAAAATTAAATATACATATTCTAGCTATGTAATTGCTAGTATTTGGTGTTTATTGAGCCACTGGTGAAATTTCAAATTTTCTGAAAAAAATTATTTTAATATTATTTTAAGCCGTCACTAATACATTTAATTAGGGAAAATTACAAATTGGAATGGGTTGATACAAATTTTATAATTCTTGGTACATTAAATTAAAATTTATCATGTGGTTTTTGAAATGAAATCGTTTGCGTAAACGGTTTAGAAAATATCGAAAAAGGCTTTTTTTTAGTGTAAATGGATGTTTGGGGTATTGTATTTGTCATTTTCCATCACCCCACACCCATACCCACACTCACACACCCTCATTTATCTTTTCTCTTGGCTGAATTCAGCAGCCCCTCTCTCAATCTTTTCCCCACTTGTGTTGCAAAAGAAAAGAAAAGAAAAGAAAAGGTAGAAATGAGAGTGGACTTTGACTAGGTTGATTAGGTATCATTTTCCCCACCTCCCTCTCTCTCCTCTTTCCTCCTACTTGCAGCCGACCCCCCCCCCCCTCTTGCTGTCCAGATTTCCCCCCCAAAACCCCACCTCATTTCCCCTCAAAAAAATGTCCAAATTCCATAAAAAATCAAGCTAAAATCCAAATCCGACTCCTACCCATTTTCCCTCATCTTCTTTAGCATGGATCTTGGTGCACGGATTTCAAATTGGAGGTCTAGATTTCAAGTTTGATTCATGGTTGTGAGGTATAACTTTTGACCCATTGTTCAATTGTTGGTTTAATTCCTTAATGAAGCTTATTAGGAGCTAATTTATAGTTTAATTGAAAGATGTGGGTTTGCAAGAGAAGATTTAGATTAGGGTTTGTGAAAATCTAATTAGGGTTTTGTGTTGTGAGACTATGGTTGTGTGATGTTTTTAGACTCTTATGACATGTTAAAACAAGATTAGTAACTAGTTTGCTAATTGTTATTTTAAAATTTGTCTAATTAAGCTATTTTGCTAACTAGGGTTTTTGGAAAATTATGAAATGCTTTAGATTAAATATAATTATGGTTTCATATCATTATTAATATTATATTGAGTGGTTTAATGCTTTTAGTTCATGAAAATCCAAGCTAAATTGTTATTTGTGCATTTTTGCTATTAAATTGTTAAAATTTGGGTATATTGTAAACTAGAATTTTAGGGTTAATGAAATTTATTGGGATTAAATTATGGAAATTGTTTATATGACTTATTTAAGATATTTAATAAGTATATTGGCCGCTACATTCATTTAAACATCATGTTTTGTACAAAAACGACGAATTGTGCTTGCTAGATTTTTCGGAAAAATGACTTTTAAGTGAAATTGGGGTTTTTGTGAGTTTTAACCTAATTTATATTAAAATTAGTGTTCGTGAATGTGCAAATGAGTGTATTTGGGTTTTTCTCGATGGTTTGACATTTGTACATCGACATCGAGGGTTGGTTTGGCTATTCTTACATGCGTAGGCGATAGGTTTTGACCTATGCGTGATACGCGTGCCGATTTAATTTTCGTATGCTGTTTCGATTTCGAATTTGGTTTTAATGAGATACGGTGCGTTATGATATGTAGGTACCCCATGTGGACTTCGAGACGACAAGCAAGCACGTGGCGACGTCGGCACCGGCGAGCGAGGACCAGGTGAGTAGATTTATATCTACGGGGAGAAGTCGGGTGGATGGCGTATAGCACCCCCGCAGTCCGTGGTGGTGTATACGGATGCGTATACACACCAACAATTATTATATGTTATTTGGGATTAATAGCGATGTTTAGGATGGATATTGGTGTGTTGGATTGCTTTAGTGTTGCGAACCCTAGGGTAGTGTTGCACTACACATACACACATACATACTTGCATACATTCCTATTTATATGGGGTTATATAGTTATGTGTTCACATGGGTATGGGACTATGTGTTCATATACTGGATTTGGGATAGTACTTGGGATCTGAGACGAGTCGATGAGATTTGATTTGAGGCCGTGAGATCGGTGATTTGGCAGGGTTCGTATTTGAGATACGACATGACGTTGTAGCGGGTCCTTTGACGTAGTGTTTCACATACGTGCATGCATACGTAGGTGGTATCAGCATTGTACTACATAGATCAGTACTCGGATTATGATCTTTGATAAAGGGGATACTGGATGAATAGTGTGTTGAATGTGATATTGACCCGTACCCAGATTTTGGGATGCCGTACGACGGATTTACGTACGAGCTATATCTTGATGATTGATCCGCACTCTTGACTTGAGATGTCTGATTGTAGATATGGTATCGGATATGATATTATTGAGGCGGGATCACCGACTAATATATATACAGGTATGTATATGGATCGACTCAGATGTTAGGTGGTTTCCTTACCTGTAGTCCAGCTTGTTAGCTTAGCCCTTTAGTTTAGTTTAGTTGTTAGATTAGATTCGATTCTTACCTATTTCAAAAACTAACGAATCGTGGGTATTTTAAAAGACAGCCCAAGGGATCCTACGGATATTTTCAAAAGGCGTATCTTTTCATAAAAACCACCGTAGCCCTATTTTCAAAACCCCGCGATTCGTGTTATTTCAAATGACACCATTGTTTAATTTTTAGCTCCCGCTCATTTTGGTTGCTCGCTCCGCATCGCATATTTATATTGTTATTTCATATTGCATTGTTGACATTATGCTGTTAGGACACCAGCACCATTACCGATGATGCGTATGTACCACATACACTTACTTGCCGGCTCACACATATCTTCATCGGTAATTGCCATGTCACGTACACCTTAGAAAATATTGTTGCTTAACTTAGCTTGATAACCAGTAGTTTGACATAATATTAGTGTACATACCTTATATGCCAGCTTAGATATTGTAGTTATTACTTGTCGCTTCATGCATACTGTTATTCATTCTCATGCTTATATTCATGGTTTTACATGCTATTGATGATTCGGATTCCCATGATATTTTCTGGATTTGGAGGAAAACCGCAAAACATATATAAACTGATTTCTCTCTTTTTAAATAAATTGCGGTTTTTCCCATGATGTATGAGTCGTCCACCATGAGTTTGCTGATGGATTTCGAGACCCGATTCGAGGAGACGGATGAACCGTTTCGGGTACATGGTGGACCCGGTAAGGTACCCCGAGGCAAGAAGCGCGTGATGATGATGATGTGAGCCTGGCAGGGGAGCACTACCTACCGGTGATTTTACCCGACGCGTCGGATATCCGGAGGATACCGTCGTGGTCTTGAGATGGATGGTAGGGGCCGGTCTGGACTGACGACGCCCTAGATATTGTGATTGAGACATTGAGATTTCGAGATATTGAGGTACAGAGACTGTGATACAGAGATATCGAGATATTGGGATTACGTTTTGTGCCGATGTTAGGCACTGTTTTATGCTGATTTCATTATGATACCTCATTTTAAAAATACAAAGGAAATCTCACTAAATTATGAAAACAGTTTCTTTATTTACATGTATTCTGTTTTCATGCATTCATACCTCATTCATATGATATATTGCTACCTGAGGCACTGACACGGGCACATGAGATTACACTCGGGTTAGATTTTTACCTTAATCATTGTTAGGCTGCATGTTATTTATATTTGAGGATATATTATGATCGTTGACCTAGGATTGCATTGTTCATGCGGTTTCTGTTTGTGGATGTTTTTCTATTAACGAGTTGGCAACTCACCCCCGTTGTGCCACAGTTCTTGCATGTTTTGCCGTACAGGTTCCATTACGGCTTTGCTGGCACTGCTTCTTTCGGGTGACTTGCTAGTAGGTGGGTTTATTGGTATCGTACCCATCATATTACCTTGTATATTATTACTCTGTTGTATCTAGAAGTTCCATCAACCAAACATGTATTTATTTTGAGATAGAGACCAGTGATGTTATTCCTTCGACCTTAGAGTCGCGCGTTATATTTCTGTGGTTTCTTGTGGTTTTGAGTTTCCTTTTGAATTTTGATCCTCGCCGTTGGCGTTGTATGTTATATTGCTTGTGTGGTAGTGACCGTCGATTGATGAAGAGCTAGCTCCCGCTTGGGGATGCTTTTTTATTGATTTCATATACTATTCATGTTGTATCCCGTTTGGGAGCCAGTATTTTCAAAGGAGACTCTGCCGAAATTTTCAGGAAATACTTGATGTTTTTAAAACCGCATAACTCGGCTTATGCTATTAAAACTACTTGATTTAAATTGGTTTTCCTTCACTCTACTACTTTTCTTGGTTTGGATTTCTGGGTTTTTCGGCTTACTTAGATTACGTACGCCACGAGACGTTTCATAGTCTATGTGACGGTCATGTTCCGTACTTTCAGGTCGTGACAATGACTCACCCTCATCCAAGAAAAGATAAATCCGTCTTTAACCGAATGTTAAAAGACGGCTGATAGAAAACTGAAAACTGACAACTTCCAAAAGTGATCCCGAAAAGAATTTCAGGATTACCCCGTAACTGTATAAATACACCCGCATTTGTATTACGACCGAATACAAATGCAACTGAGACAAAGATATTATATCTACTCAATATAATACTCGGATCTGGCTTAAACCAAAGCCCACCAGTATTATCTGACCGAAATATGACACGTGCGTAAACGCACGTGCATTTTCCGAACCCTGCCATAAAACCATACGGCCTCTACAACGTTTCGCCCGAACTTGGGAAACTGTCTGTGGGGGACTCTAATGACTCGTCAATACCCTGGCAGTGGGTTTAACCATAAACCGTCAGCGGCACTAGCTATGCGTAACGGCTGCCCATGGACTGACCTCAAAGGAGGATGATGAGCGAACTCATCCGGAAACCCTACTGAGCCTAAAAGTGACAATTTATATACAGTCCGGTCCGTTCGTCAATGAGTATCGCATATCTGCCTAGGGGGCTAGTAACGTCAGACCCCCAATAGCAGTATAAGTCGTGTCGGAGTGAAGCCCAATAACACCCTGAGATACTACTTGAGTACCTACCAGTAAATCTCCTGCCACGGTCGTGGGCTTTGTGTAATGGCTCTCCTAGACACAGTACGATCTCGCCCCCAATACCGGGAGAGACGAATACCCTGCGGATCCGCTCACGTGCCTCCATGTGGCTCGGGACTGTACCCAAAAACTACCTGTTTGCACGACTCCTTTGAGCCGTGGTAGGGTAGAAATCAAAGCACAGTGGGAACTCACACGAGACAAATGACGATCTCAGGTCGATGAGCTAACCTGTACACATGTCACCAGGGAACTGCTATCTGACGATAGGTATAATACCAACTAGCAGGTTCCCGGCGAGTCCTGTCCGGTGTACTCATAACCCAATGAGCATCTGTATACATCTTAGGTGATCCAACTGACACCAGTGGCTTGTGAGACCGGCCACCGTCCTTCATCGGGGTCTCGACTGTATACACTAGTCTACTCCGGAGTATCAACGCCCTGTCTCGAAACTCCCACGACTAGGGACCACAATTAAGGATATGCGTATAAACCACCCAACTCTCACATATATGATCGCCATCATACTGTTGGTAGTAAAGCAAGATCCTAAGGGCTCTATCAAAGTGTAACATGTAATCAGTCACCTGAACATGTACACGACTGATAAAGGCAAACCAGATAGCATACTATCATCTCGAGTAAGACTGTCCTATCGGTATAGGTCCTCCGCAATCATTGCAATCACGTACCTGCGATCCAATAATTGACTCTGAGGGCACTATCTCCAACAATTTCCTCCCCCATTATTTCTTCATCTTCTTTCTCCTCATCTCCCTCCACCTTCACCCCCAAGATCCATCTCCAAACCTCCATCAAAACCCTATACACCCTTCATAAAAGTTGATCCCTACCTCACCCTCAACACAATGGACCAATCAAAGTTGGATTTTGGAGACTTTGGACTTCTAGGGTTTTTCTTGAGTTGCCAAATGAGGTGTATTTCCTTTCATATTAGTTTAGTTTCTAGTTTCCTTGCATTCTAGTGTAGTTTAGAGTTAAACAAGTGTGGATTTTGATCTTGGAATATTCCCAAGTTGCTGTTGAGGGATAAGTAGAGGTGTAGTGAGTGTTTTAAGACCTTAGGGATTGATTTCAAGACCTGGATATGAGATTAGAACCCGAAATACGAACTTAGAATTTTTCCGATGTCGGAATTGTGACAGATTTTGATGGTGTATGAGAATCTTGGATTACCCGGGACCATTATAAATAAAGTTCCCTTGACAGTAATACGAGCAGGCAACCTAGAAGCCACACCTGAAACCCTAGCCACTAATGCAATAATCCAGCCGCAAATTTATTCATTGTCGCCGCAAATTGCGGACACATTTTGGTGGAATTCAATGATTTTTGGTCTGTGAGTCCCTTAGATGATATCTAGAGCAACCCTATATGCAAAATTCTCTAGTTTGGCCTAGGGTGAAATCTGAGAGTGATTTCCTTCGTTGCTGCATTTGGTATTTACGATTTATGAACTTGGGTTTTGATATTGATATTGTATTTGGTTGTTGGGCGTTTGTATGTCAACAACAAGGGTTGTTTGATTGTTTTGCATGCGTAGGCTATAGGTTCTAACCTATGAGCGCACTGTATGCCGTATTGGTTTTCTGGACTTGATGTTAATAGTATTTGCGATTGTATATTTGTTGTAGGTACCTTCGCGTGGATTCCGAGACGACGAAGCCATCGACTACAACTGAACAAGAAGATCCGTAGGTGAGTAGATCTATATCTACGAGGGAAGTCGGGTCGATGGCGTATAGCACCCCCGCAAGTTTTTGATGGCAACCGATCTTTAAGATACAGTCGTAGATACCTAGATTAGAAAACTATGGATATGGTTAAATAGATAATTAGAGATGATATGAATGATTGAATATGTATATTGAGAAATGAGATGAAAGTTATAAGGATATGACTCTTTGACATGATATGATAAAAATGATGTCTCGAATGTGAATCACGACTTATAGATATGCGGTTGCACTAATATAAGTATGAGTTTTAGAGTAGCATGACATTAGATGTATAAGGTAGAATGTATATATAAAATTGACTTGATGTAAGATGACTTAATGTGATGAGAAGAATATACGATATGATATGATGACTTGGGTGATATGTTGTTATATGGATTCGACTCGATATGTGATAATTGATACCTTTACCGGTCCCATGATCTGAGATTGATACGGATGTGACCAGGCGGTTATCCGGAGGATAGCGACCGGAGTCATGAGATGGATATGGGCCGACTCGTTCTGCCGGAGCCCACTGGCCGATCCCGCAGACGGAGTCAAGATATGAGGATTTACGTGTCGGTGTTGAACACGGGTTACATGATGTTTCGAGTGTCGATGCTGGACACTCATGTTCCATGATTTCGATGTGTCGTGATGGACACACGTTAGTGATATCCTCATATTTATATGCATATGCTTTCATGATATTTTCATGCATGATGTTGTGTCATTGGTTGACACATGGACTAGATCCACATACATACAGGCATTTATTATATGGTTGGATGATATCCACATGCTTATAGGCATTGATTACATTGTTGGCATATATGCAGATACGGTCACCATAGATATCATAGTATTACCTTCATGATATAGTTTACCTAGGAAATCGTTGTTTATTCGATTTCTATCTGTTGATGTTTTCTACAAATGAGTTGACAACTCACCCCCGTTGTGCCACAGTTCTTGCAGGTTGAACGTATGGATCAGTAGCGGCATCGCTGGCACACAGCTGCATTCAGGTATTTTGCTTTGGTGGGTGGTACATGTTGGATCATACCCCTCTTGTATTTATTATTCCTGTTGTTTCTAGTTAACTCCATCAGATCAGAAACTAGTATTTTTATATGTAGTAAGACTTAGTGAGACTTGTGGTTGCGAGACTTAGAGCGAGGGTTTATGTTCGCCTATTGGGTTGATTTCTTGCTTTATTCATTATTTTTGTGTTGATCTTCGTCGTTGGACGTCGTATACTTATATTGTGACTTGCGTGGTTTTGATTCTGCCGATTGGCGAAGAGCTAGCTCCCGCTTTGGGATGCTTTTATATTATCATGTATTTGTGGTTTTGGATCAAAATATACAAAGGAGGTGCTGCCCAAATTTTTTAAAAGACGAAACATGTTTTTCAACTACTAAAATCTATATGCATTTTCATGTTCCACTATCTGTGCATTTTAGAAAACGTTGTTTTCATCATACCTTTATTTTCAAAACTTCACCTCTTTATTTTATTTTAAAAGGTTTAGATTTCTGAGCTTCGGCTTACTTAATTTACGTTACTTCTTTAGACGTGGCATGATTTAAGTGCCGGTCACGAGCTAATATTTCAGGTCATGACAAATATATCAGCCAACACAGCGGTACCACGGACTAAAATCTTAGTACCACAAACCTAAAGGACCCTGTCATAAAAGAATTGGGGTTATCTACATATAACGTCAGGACAAGTTTGCCTGTTAACCTAAGGGAGGTAAACTAAAAACACTCCGAAATGAGTAGACGTGACTCCCAGAGAATCTTTAAGGGCCCGAAAAATCTCACGTTATCTTTTTCCTGCAAGAGATCTTGAGAAACTAGAGACTCCGGAATGAATGAATAAACTACAAACTCTAAAATGAGTGAATAAACTAGAGACTCCAAAATGAGTGAATAAATTATAAACTCTGAAATGAGTACATAAACTACTTCGCGCCAGATCAAGACATCAAGAAACAGAAGAGTGCATGCGGATAAAAAATATATATATTCTTTATTCATGAATCAAAATGTTTGAAAGATACAATTTGTAAAGAAAAAAGGGATAAAATTATAGCCTCTAAGAGGGCGGGGCTTTCAATAAAGCGGCGACCCATTCATTCTCTTGCCGTAGCTCATTCTTACGCTCCACTATTGCGGCTCATATTTCTTTGACTTAAACTCGTTGTTGCAAGCACGAAGAAAGATTCTTAAAAATTTCCTGTTTAGCAGCTCCGGAGCCCGCATTCCTCGCTCAGTAAAGTCAAGGTCCCTCCTCAGCGTCATTCTTTCATAAATGCATTATTGAAGGTTTTCAAAGTTAACTTGGAGCCATGCAGCATTCACTTCTACTTGGGCACGTAATTGGCTTGACTCACTAAAAGTTGTTTCATGCTCCTTCTCTTTCAAGACCAGCTTCTGCTCGTAATATTGAATGGAAGCGGCACTTTGTTCAATCCACACGATCAATTGAGCCTTTGAGGATAATGCCTCAGGCGTAAGATGTTTGTGTTCGATCTCATAGTGGCAATCCTGAATTTGATTGCAATAATCAACCTAGATGCGGACAAAGTCTTCATTATGGAAAGTCACAAGAGTCATCATCATGGGGTTCACTTCATCCGCAAAGTCCACAACAGAAATGAGAGCCTCAAAATTAAGGTCTTCAATAAATTCTCTTAGCATGCGCCTACTATTTGCTGCGCCTCTGGAAGATTGGCGTTTAGCAAAGGGCCCTGTGGGCATAGAAATACGGGACTCAAAAGGAACCAAAACCAGTGGAGTTGCTACAAATAAGACATGTACAATGATGGGTCAGATTTCAGCCTAAAATAAAAAAAATGAATAAGATCTAACCTACCAATAGTTGAAAGTGGCAAATCGGGGAGCATAGAAAGCTTAGCCATTTCTTCGTCTTCTCTTTCGAGTCGTAAGACTGTAGTCAGTACGGGAAAAAGCTTATTAGAGAAGGATTACTCGTAAAAAGATGAAATAAGAAATGAAAGATATACTAACTAACGCCAGAAGGAGAGATAGATCCTGATTGAAGGCGAAGTGCGAGGCTAACATTTGGCACAGATGGTGGAAAAGCACTCCTATGAGATTGCAACAATATACGTTAAGAAATTGATCTAAGGAGTAATATCAATACTGAAATGACGAAATAAAAAAATTTGGAAGGAAAAACACCTTTCGTCGCTGAACCTGAGAAAACTCGGGGAGGTGCAAAAGAGATAGGTGGAACAGAAACAGTCATGATGATAGCTGGCGGGAGTTCTTCAATAAGAAGATCGTCGGGTTTATCGTAACTATATCAGAAATAAAGGAAATGTTAGACAATGTGTCTAGCAGAATTAAGGATCCAAAAGTAATAGCATGGAAGATACATGTGAGTTTCATGAGAACCGATGGTGCAGAAACCATGGTTGTATTTGGAGCATCACTAGTTGCGACAGCCTCTTCGACTTCCATCACCATTGGGAGACGGATTCAACATCCGCACCCTCATCTCCCGAATCAATAAGGACTGTCGTTATGCTAACATCACCCGTAGATACTAAGGATCCACTGGGAGAAGGAGTGGCAGCTAGAGCAGTGTCAGACTCAAAATGAAGACCTTTCGCCCCAGAATCTCCAGATGCTGGCACCTCATCCACAGCGCTGGCACCTAAACTTGTCCAAACTGTATCATTCAAGGAAAAATGTGTTATAATTCCAATAAGCTGCTATGGAAATAAACTTGGAAAAGTAAATAAATTATCTGGTTTCATTAAAGTGCCACGCACTGTCTCCTCCTAAAGTAAACATTCAGCTTCTTCACGAGCTGCACGCGCGATCTGCCTGTGAGCGGTTGACAAGGTAGGGGATGTCCTCTATAGGAGCATCATGGGTTCGCGTTTCACTCGATCCTACACCCGTGGCCAAGCTATCCTGACGCTCCCTCGCTACATGCTTCCGGCGCTTCTTCTCGGCTTTAGCTGTACAGAGAAACTTCTCCAGGACAATTGATAGGGGAAGAGCCTCATCTGAATCAGATTCAACCTCAAGACCTGCTACGACATCCATCATCAGCTATTTCGATGATGCTTCCCATGGTGGCACAGAGGAGGCCTGAGCAACAGTTGGTGGATCTGAAGATTCCGCAGGGGTTGTTGAGTGAAGAATACCCTCCACGTTAACACCCAAAGATGGTACCCCGCTCGAAGTAGCATTAGTTATAAAGGTTCCTATAATAAAACAAATGAAAAGGGGTCAAGGTATGGCAAAATGCATTAAATATTCTAAAGCATATAAAATAAATCGTACCAAGTCCTATGGAAGGACGAAGCCTCTCCTCTTCCTCGTATGTCCTAACAGATGCCTGGAAAGCCTCTTCAACAGAGATGCCTGTTTGGAGGATGAAATGTTAAATAAGAACACAATATCATTTTATCGATGATACGTAAAGAGTGTAAATAAGATGTACCTGACGCCGCAAGAGAAGCAAGCGCTGCTTGCTCACAGGCTAATCATTCAGAAGCCGCAATAGCGGCTTGAAGGTTAGTTGTTGCTTTCTCATCAGTAGAAACTTTAAAAAGATTGTTGTTGGTGCCATATTTGGACAAGCCTTCACTATAGTGAGCATGAGATTCTTGGACAAATACAACGTCAGCTGAAAACATATATTTCTTCTTCTTCTGAGAGCAGCAGCAACATCTGACGATAGGAGAAAGCTTTACATGCATCTTGGGACTGTGTGTCCCAATTTCTGTGCCAATATCCGACTTAGGAGACGCTGTATCCATCATGCCGCCAGGAGCACTCACATATGGTCGTGGCTTAGCCATCGACACCATTGGTAAGGCACGCAGAGCTACAATGGCATCACTCTCTCTCAAGGAAGGGCGGACGACTGCTCGTCATTTCAGCGGGACCGCAGGATTACTGGCCGGGACGGAATCCTTGTGATCAAGGAGCATCCGCCTCTCTTCTTTGATAACGGCACCCGTCGCATGCTGATACCAGGCTATATAGGCATTTAAGGCATTTGGAATACGACTAGGTTCAGCAATCAGGAAATAAGACCTCATATTTAGCCGCATAAAATGGTGGACCACGTTGCGAACACTTTTCTCAGAAGCAATCGGATCGACAAGAAACGCTTCGAGGGGAATATCTTGGTTATAGCCTAATTGTTGAGCAAAACGATGCGGGTAGTGCCTCATGAAAAGCACTGAGGCATTTTGCCTGAATACTAAAAAGTCCGGCCTGATGGAGTACAAATATACAATTTCTATGGCCTTCAAAGCAGAAACCCCATCTTTGAATACGTCATGAAGCGGCTGGACCGCTTTGGAGGCTTATTTACCAATAGTCAGGACCCTATCAACAAAGGTTATGCTATCCCCAACCATGCGCGAACGCAGAAAAAATCGCCGAGCCTGTCGTTGTGTTGGATCTGGAGAAGAAGTATCGACCAATTGCATGACCTGGGGAAAATTATAAACTTCATAAAATTTGGGTCTCTTATGCACACCAAAGGCACCCAACACATGCATCTCTATCCATGATGCGAAATAATGTATAGGGAGATTTATAGGCTTCAAACCCGGTTGGGTGGTGTCGGTCTGTAACATTTCAGAAAATATAAAATATTATCTTTTAGAATTTAATATTAAAATAATATATTTCCCGAAAACTACCCGATTTGCGAAATTGGGGTTTTCGAAAAAGGGTATAAATAAATACCAATAATTGTGAAATAAATAGAAATTAAATTGATTTATTCATTTAAATATATATTTAAAGGATTTGGCAATTTTAAATTTTATTATATGTAGTTTGGATTAAAACCCGATTAGTGCACTGCTAATCGAAATTAAGCCAAATTCGTGTTTCTACAGTTTTTCATGGTTAGTGCACCATGTCATATTACATTTGGTTACATGTTGTTGCATTTGTGTTGTTTTATAGGTATTATGTGATTTGGTTTTGAAATTTAAAAGATAAAAGAAAAAGGAATGAAAAGGGTTAAAAAGGAGAATGATTGGAGAGAGAGAGAGAGAGTGAGAATAAGTGAGAGGGAGGGCTGCTGCCATATACTTTTCCCCCCATAATATTATTCTCCTTCTTCATCTTCCTCAAGCTCACTACCCTCCACTTCTAACCCTAAATCCATCTCCAAATAATCCCCAAAACCTTATACTCCCTTCACAAAAATTAATGCTCATATCTTCCTCCACACATTAAACCAAGCAAAGTGGGATTTTGATGATATTGGGAAGCTAGGGCTGTCTAGAGCGGCCTAAATGAGGATAGCTTCTTCCATTTAGTTAGTTTTAAGCTTCTTTCTATTTTATTTGTAGTTTAAAATTGGTTTGATGATGGATTTGTGAACTTGAGAATTTCTAGAGAAGGGTTTGGGGTAATTGAGTGGAATTAGTGATGTTAATGGCTGTCAATAGGACTTTTGAGGTGATTCTAGAGCTGGGATTTAGTATAGAAACCAAAACACGGATTTAGGAATTGATCCATGTAGGTTTTGTGAGATTTAGCGTGCCTACAGGAAATCTGGGATGATCCAGGGAATTTTTTAGAGTAGCAAACAATACCAGGGACCTAGATACACCACCAGGAGACCACCCTACGAAGACGAAGCCCAATAGAGCCTAAGGGGACGAGAAGGCCGGATTTCCTAGCCTAGTGGCCGGCCAGTTTGGGTGGGTTGGTGCCAGGCTTATTCCAGTAGCTCATGCACTCCTTGTACTGCACCCTAGACACTCCTTTTGGCCTGAGTCAAAATCTGGGAGCACATTTGTGTGACTTTTGGATATGTTTTCTGTATTTTGAATGATGAGTTTTGATATTTGGATTTGTATTTGGTTTTTGAATGTTTTTACATCAACGACTAGGAGTAAATTGTTGGTTTTGCAAACGTGGGCTATAGGTTCTAACCTATAGGCGATCCGTGTGCCGTTTTGGTTTCCGGACTTGATGTTAATAGCGATTGTGATTGTTTATTATTGTAGGTACCCTCGCATGTATTCCGAGGCGATAGAGCATGGCATCATCAACTTCGACAAGCAAGGACCACGGTGAGTAGATCTATATCTATGGGGGAAGTCGAGTGGATGGCGTATAGCACCCCCGCAAAGTTTTGCTGGAAACTGATTTATAGAATATGGTTAAGGAAACCTAGATTAGGAAACTAGGGTTAGAGTTAAAAGATAATTAGTGAAACTTTATTATAAACTAAATGATAGTTAGAAGTGTTTTGGTACGACTAATATGTGATGACGGATTTTGAGGATGACGTTTGACGATATTGCCGTTTAGGGTACTATAGGACTAGGTAGCCGATGTAAATGTGTCATCCGAACCATACATATTTCCAAACTGAAGAATCGTATGCATCTTTTAAACAGATACCTTGAAGGAAGTTACGGATTGTCAAAAGATATCTTTTCCTTAAAAACACCGTAGCCCCTATTTTCAAAACAACGATTCGCATATTTCAAAAACTGTTTGTATGGTTCGGGTGTGTATGTTAGATTCGATACTTAAGCTTATAGTAAAAGTAGAATGTGTATGTAAAATTGACTTGATGTGGGATATAAATGCAATGAAAAGAATATATGACGTGATATGATGATTTGATGATATGTTGGTATACGGATGCGAGTCGATTGAGATGATTTATACCCTGTCGGTCCCCTGATATGAGATTGTTGCGGATGTGACCTAGGTCATAGTTATATAGAAATATTTATATGTGTTGTGAATCGTGAGCATTAGCTGTACGTGACGTTAGGTCCGTACCCTCCTCGTCTTATAAGTTGATAGGATCCCTGATAGCTTAATGCCGCCGTACGATGATTATCTGTGCGTGATGAGTTTGACTTGATGATTGATCCTTCCCTTGACTAGAGGTTTCCGTACGATAGATTATACCGTACGCGATGTTGTTAGGCTGGATGCCGATTGATAGATTCACTGACTCGGTCTTGTAGACACGTATACCTTATAGTTTTTAGCTGATGATTTACCTTAGGCTGCATTCATGTTATTCGCATTGAATTACCATATCTGTTCTAGTACATCTGCACCATTATCGATGATGCGTATGTTACACATACACAAATTGGCCGGCTCACACACTTCATCATCGATAATTGCCATGTCACAACACAGTAGAGCGGCTGCATCAGGATATGACTCCTTGCATGATATACTTGTTGTTGGAGATAGTGCCCTCAAAGTCAATTATTGGATCGCAGCGACGTGATTGCAATGATTGAGGTAGGACCTATACCGATATGACAGTCTTGCTCGAGATGATAGTTTGCTATCTGGTTTGTCTTTATCATCGTATACATGCTTTAGTTCACTAATGCATGATGATAGAGCCTATAGGATTCTTGCTTGACTACCAGCAGTATGATGGCGATCATATACGTGGGAGCTGGGGTCTGTAAGCACATCCTTAAAGAGTCCCTAGTCGTGGGAGTTTCGAGACAGGGCATCGATACTCCAGAGTAGACTGGTGTATAGAGTCGAGACCCCAACAAGGGGCGGTGGCCGGTCTCACAAGCCACTGGTGTCAGTTTGATCACCTAAGATGTATACAGGTGCTCATTGGGTTATGAGTACACCGGACAGGACTCGCCGGGAACATGCTAGTTGGCATTATACATATCGTCAGATAGCAGTTCCCTGGTGACATGTGTATAGGTTAGTTCATCGACCTGAGATCGTCATTTGTCTCATGTGAGTTCCCACTGTGCTTAGATTACTACCCTACCACGCTCAAAGAAGTTGTGCAAACAGGTTTTAGTTGGGTACAGTCCCGAGCCACATTGGAGGCAAGTGAGCGGATCGGCAAGGGATTCGTCTCTCCCGGTATTGGGGGCGAGATCGCGCTGTGTCTAGGAGAGCCATTACACAAAGCCCTCGGCCGAGGCAGGAGATTTACTGGTAGGTACTCCAGTAGAATCTCAGTGTGTTCTGGGCTACTCTCTGACACGACTTATACCGCTATTGGAGGTCTGACATTACTAGCCCCCTAAGACAGATATGCGATACTCATAGAAGAACGGACCGGACTGTATATATATTGTCACTGTTAGGCTCAGTAGGGTTTATGGATGAGTTCGCTCGTCAGCTTCCTTTTCAATCAACACATAGGAAAACCGTTACGTACAGCTAGTGCCTCTGACGTGCTAGTGGTTATACCCAGTGACAGTGTGTTGATGAGTCATTAGAGTCCCCCACAGACACTTTCCCAAGTTCGGGCGAAACGTTGTAGAGGCCGTATTGTGATATGGCAAGGTCCGGAAAAAGCACCTGCGTTTTCGCACGTGTCGTTTTTCGGACAGATAATACTGGTAGGCTTTGGTTTAAGCCGGAACCCAGTATTATACTGTGTAGATATAATATCTTTATCTCAGTTGCATTTGTATTCGGTCGTAATACAAATACGGGTATGTTTATACCATTACGGGGTTATCCTGAAATTCGTTTCAGGATCACTTTTGGAAGTTGCCAGTTTCCAGTTTTCTATCAGCCGTATTTAACATTTGGTTAAATACGGATTTATCTTTTCTTGGGATTTGTGTGGAAGCTTCTAGAAGAGGTGACTAGGATGGTGACTAGGATAGTGAGGTGGCTTTGTTCATTAATGGTGCATTAATTGAGTTGATGACTATGGTTATGAATCATTGTTTCTTTTAATGAGTTCATACTAGGTGTATTATGACTCATTCATTTGTATTAGTGGTTATTCTCACCCTCCCTCTCCTACACTCACCTCCCCCTCTCTTTAAATGGCCGGCCACCCTTTGATGAATGATCATG
The DNA here is from genome assembly GCA_030015575.1 of Agapanthus africanus. Taxonomy (NCBI): domain Eukaryota; kingdom Viridiplantae; phylum Streptophyta; class Magnoliopsida; order Asparagales; family Amaryllidaceae; genus Agapanthus; species Agapanthus africanus. The sequence continues at coordinate 436,747,660 of CM057339.1, forward strand.
GTTGTTGTTTGAAAAAGATTAAGGATTTTGGTTCATGGAAATTGATATACTTCATTTCTCATTTCGTATCAATCCAAAAGGCAACTTCTTTAACCGTTCGTCCATAGCCTTGGACGTAACGAGACAAAGTGTTCTACTCATTCTCTACTTCATCTTGGTCGTCTCTTTTAGCAAACTTGACGATCGAGTTGCCTCGGTTCAGAGGCGGGAGCCCGTTTAAAGATCCGTCGACGTGGTTCCACCTGGACGACAAGACTGGAGATCGAGGAGATCGGAGCAGCCGCAATAAGCGTGGGATGATGGTTGAAGACCGAAGGACTCGGATCGTTCGGTATAACCTTTCTACCCATTTTGTAGTTTGTTAGTTTATCTTTAATGGCAGATCCGGGTTACGGTACACGATAGCGGCAGTTTATGAAAAGTTTTTGTTCCGCATATGGCGTCTGTTAGACGGCCGAGGCGCTACCGTAGACTTACAGTGGTATCAGAGCCTAACAATTAAGCTATACTAACTTGTGCTAACGCGTTTAAAAGATCGATCGAACGGAATTTCCGAAATCACTTTTTTCAAGCACCTGGGTTTCTGTCGATTTTTAAAAGGGCCTAAAAATTATTTTATGTAGGGTTCCTAGGCACGCTTATGAGGTCTTACAAGGCATCAACCATGCCAATTTCAAATTTTACAAATGCCGAGAAACCCTAATACGGATTCGTTGAATAGAGTTTAGGCGAAAAAGAAACAAGTTAACAATTTAACTAAAGGAAAGAGATCCGGTTCTCCACTTCCTTTGCTCCACGTAGACGTCCTCTCGCTGTCCTTGTCGGGTCCCGGACTTTAGCATCGGCTTCATCGGAGAAATGGGCGGGCTAGGTCGTCGGCTTCGATGCCGAAGATGATCTACGTCGAGGCAACACAAGATCAAGCTCTAACTTCACCAAGTCGTGAAACTTGTGAAGAAAACACCCTATACTATTTGGCAAGAGGTAGAGAATGAAGAAATAGGAGGTGGGTTCACTTTAGAATTGGATTTCTCACTCTTTTGCTCAAGATGCCATTAATGGTGGCAAGCTTTTTCTTGAAGAAGAAGAAGATGATGAAGATAGAATATGATAAGTTTCTTATTTAAAAAAGAAACTAATATGAGTACTTATCATATACTAACCATGGTCAAGTGTAGAGAGTAAACTAGGGTTAGGTGAATGGTTAGGTCAAGAGAAGAAAACAAAAATGGTCAAGGTTTCAACCCTTCATGAAGCTTCATGAAAGAAACAAGAAAAGCCACCATTTCCATTTTCTTTTCCAAAATCAATAATAAAAAATAAATAAATAAATAAATGAATAAGTAAACAAAATCCTAACCATACATATAACCATGGTTTAATCTTTACACAAACTCAAGTTAACATGTATCATCAAACATGATACAATCAAGTGCACACAAAAAATATATCACATATACAATGTGCACATCAAGTGAGAAAATCCTTTTAAAATGAACCAATACTATTTAATGCAAAGTAATATATCATATATATAATTATACATTAAATCATTAAATCAACACTTGATTCAATGATCCGGTCATGTCACACATAACCGACCAGTATCAAATGTATCGGCTTATCGAATCAATCTTCGATTCGATAACTAGGTTATATCGCATACAACCAATCGAAACATTCATCGCGAGAATGAAATACGGTATCACATACACGCATTATTCTTGGTCCTGCACATATCTCAAATGCGCTCCTATTTCATTTCGCTTGGGCCAGGAAACCTCTGCGTAGGACTCTAAAGACTCGTCAATACTCCGGCAGCAGATGATGATCATATCAAGCACCCACAAGCCGCAAGCGGTCTGCTAAACGTAACGGCCACCCGGGTATTGAGCGATCAGAAGATCGACGAGCAAGCCCGCTCACACTCCTGTGAATCTATCCAGTAACACTTACCATACAGTCCGGTCTGTTCGTCTGATACGTCGCATATCAAGTCTAGGGGTGGTAAACGTCAGACCCCAATAACCGATAAGTCGTGCCGATGTGAGGCTCATAACGGGTCGAGAAACTACTGGTAACACTTACCAGCAAATCTCTGATCAGCCCTGGCCAGGGACTTCCCTGTTACGGCCAATCGAGCACAGCGCAACATCAACCCCAATACCGGGAGAGACGAAACCCCTCCTATCGCTCATTGCCTCCATGTGACTCGGGACTGTACCCAAAAACCACCGTTTTGCACGTCCTCATGGACGTGTTAAGGTGGAGATCAAAGCACAGTGGGAATCACATAAGACTCTATGACGATCTCGGGTCTACAAACTAACCTGCACAAGTGTCACCTGAGAACTGCCATCTGACGTGAGGTATAATACCATCTGGGAGTTCTCGGCGAGTCCGTCCAGTGTACCCAGGCTCCACTGAGCACCCGTATACCATCTCTGATGTCAAACACCAATGGATATGGGATCATCCATCGCCCATCTCATGGGTCGAGAAGCGTATACGCTAGTCTACACTGGTATATCGATGCCCCGTCTCGATACACCCACGACTAGGGACCTTGATGGATGTACTTATGGACTACCATGTCGCCACTAATATGATCTGCATCATAGTCCAGGTAGTCAAGTACACATCCTAAGGGCTTTACCAACATGTAACTATAAGACAGTTTAAAGAGACTAGTATACATGTTAAGATAAAGAGTAACCAGATAGCATACTATCATATTGAGCAAGAAAGTCATCTCTATATATGTCCAAGCATCCAATATAATATACATCATCTGTACAATACTGGCCTCTAGGGCATACATACAACTAACAATCTCCCACTTGCACTAGGGCCAGCTGCTGTAGTATCGCATACCGAGCATCCCGAAGAATCTCTCAAACTGTATTTTAGGGAATGGCCTTCGTGAGTGGATCCGCCGTGTTGTTCTTCATGTCAACCCTCCTGACCTCGATCTCCCGGCGATCAACTATCTCCCGGCGATCAACTATCTCCCGGATCAGGTGATACCGCCTCAGAATATGCCTGGATCGCTGATGGGACCTTGGTTCCTTGGCCAAATCCACCGCTCCATTGTTATCGCAATACAAAGGTATTGGATGCTCAATGGATGGAACCACACCAAGTTCAGTGATGAACTTCTTGATCCAGACAGCCTCTTTAGCAGCATCGTTGGCAGCGATGTATTCAGCCTCCATTGTCGAGTCTGCCACGGTTTCCTGCTTGGAACTCTTCCAGCTAACCGCCCCTTCATAAAGGGTAAAGACAAATCCCGACCGCGACTTAGAGTCGTCCTTATCACTCTGGAAGCTCGAATCGGTAAAGGACTCCACTTGGAGTTCTCCGTTACCATACACCAAGAGCATCTCTTTAGTCCTTCGTAAGTACTTGAGAATGCTCTTCACAGCTGTCCAGTGACTCTCTCCAGGATCAGCTTGATACCTGCTCACTACACTTAGTGAGTATGCAACATCGGGTCTGGTACATAGCATCGCGTACATGATAGAGCCTACAGCTGAAGCATAGGGTATCACTTGCTTGCGAGCTCTCTCCAAATCAGTCTTGGGAGACATCTCTTTGGAGTGAGTGACTCCAGAGATCGTGGGCAAGTTCCCACGCTTGGATTCTTCCATACTAAACCTTTTTAGTATGGTGTCAATGTACCTGGATTGGGACAATCCCAAAATCCGTTTGGATCTATCTCTATAGATCCTAATTCCCAATATGCAGGAGGCATCACTAAGATCTTTCATTGAGAATCTTTGTGATAAGAAGAGCTTGACCGATTGCAGCATAGGAATATCATTTCCTATCAAGAGTATGTCGTCCACGTATAATACGAGGAAGACAACCTTACTCTCTGCCACCTTCTTGTAAATACAAGGTTCATCTGGGTTTTTGACGAAATCAAACTCTTTGATAACGACGTCAAAGCAGATGTTCCAACTCCGTGATGCTTGCTTTAATCCATAAATGGATTTAAGCAGCTTGCACACCTTCCCGCTGCTCCCACTGTCTACGAAGCCCTCTGGCTAAGTCATGTACACGCACTCTTCTAAATCACCATTTAGAAAGGCGGTCTTAACATCCATTTGCCAGATTTCGTAATCATGATATGCAGCGATGGCAAGCATGATCCGGATGGATTTAAGCATAGCCACTGGAGAAAAGGTTTCGTCATAGTCCACACCTGGTCTTTGACGAAAACCCTTTGCAACAAGTCTAGCTTTGAAAGTCTCCACTTTCCCATCTACACCAAGTTTTTTCTTGAAGATCCACTTGCTCCCAATAGGTTTTACCCCTTCAGGAGTAATTTCCAAAGTCCATACTTTGTTGGTGTACATGGATTCCATCTCGGACCGCATAGCATCCAGCCATTTCACTGAGTCCCTACTCGTGATGGCCTGCTCGAAACTAGTTGGGTCATCATCCTCCATGATGCAATCCTCGCTCCCACCATCCATGAGAAAACCGTAGTATCTCTCAGGTTGGCGAGGAACCCTACTAGATCGGCGGAGAGGCTGAGGTTCATTGGGAGCTACTGAATCCTCTGGTTCCACTAAATCTTCTGTTGTGTTTTTTTCTGCTGGAACCTCTTCCAGTTCTACCTCAGAGCCACTAATCTCTTTTGCAAGAAATTCCTTTTCTAAAAAGGTGGCATGTTGAGCAACAAATACTCTTTGTTCCTCACTGTGGTAGAAGATATACCCTCACGAATGTTTGGAATATCCAACAAATTTACACAAAGCAGACCTTGCCTCGAGTTTGTCCGGTTTTTGTCTTTTGACATAGGCCGGGCAAACCCATATTTTTATAAAATTAAGATATGGTCTCTTCCCCTCCCATATCTCATATGGTGTGGTAGGCACAGATTTGGTGGGAACCCTAATCAGTAGGTATGCTGCTGTTTCCAGTGCATATCCCCAGAAGGAAACAGGTAACTCAGCTACACTCATCATAAAGCGCACCATATCTAATAGGGTGCGGTTCCTCCGTTCTGATACACCGTTGTGCTGTGGTGTATATGGAGGAGTTAGCTGAGAGAGAATCCCATTCTCTTTTAGGAAGTCCAGGAATTCAATGCTCAAGTATTCACCTCCTCGATCAGATCGAAGGATTTTAATACTTTTTCCGGTTTGGTTTTCGACTTCTTGTTTATATTCTCTAAATTTCTCAAAAGCTTCTGATTTGTGTTTCATCAGGAACACATATCCGAATCTAGAGAGATCGTCAGTGAATGTAATGAAGTACGAAGAACCATCCCTGGCATGTGTAGACATGGGACCGCATACATCACTATGTATCAGTCCTAAGAGTTCGGTAACTCTTTCTCCGTGTCCCGTAAACGGAGTTTTGGTCATCTTGCCTTTGAGACAGGACTGGCAAGTGTCATAAGATGAAAATTCAAACGGATTTAAATATCCATCCTTATGCAACTTAGCTAGTCGTGCCGCATTGATGTGACCCAGTCTACAATGCCACAAGAAGGATTCATTCAGTTCTGAACTCTTCCTCTTGTGTGTGTTTGTTATGCTCAGAACTGTTGATTGATTTAGAACGTAAATGCCATTGCAGAGCGTGCCTGATCCAACTAACTTTTGGTTACGAAAAATGTTCATAACATTGTCCTGTAATACAAAATTATATCCCTCTTTACTCAATAAAGAAACCGATATAATGTTGCATATCAGGTTCGGCATGTAAAAGCATTCGTTCAGAACCAATGTATTACCAGTTTGTAATGCAAGGTGATATTCCCCGACAGTCTTAGCTGCAACAATTGCACCATTTCCAACTCTAATGTCTTTATCATTTTCTCCATGTTCTCTACCTTTCCTAAGCCCATGTAACTGATTACATATATGGGATCCTGACCCGGTATCTAATACCCAGGACGTGGAGCAAATGGAGAAACAGTTCTCTGTAACGAACACACCCGAAAAAAATGCATCATCATGTACTTTCTTCATTCGGGTGGCATGGGAATCCTGGTATTCCCCTATGTCCTGTTCATTCCTATAACTCTTATAAGAAAGAACGGAACCAACGTTCCCCAGCACAGTATAACATGCGGGTTCAGTCAATACATCCGTATTATTATCTTGATTAAGGCATGACATGGTCGCTACCTGGAGAGAGAGAGAAGAAAACACTTTAGCGTATGCTCGTGCAAGATCAGATTGGTTATTATCTTATCTAATCAGGATGGCTCCCACTGGTTTTTATCAAATCTTCCTTCAGACCCTAAAAGGACAGACTAGCCGGGATTAATTACACCCTACAACTTCGCCAATCTTTCAGCCAGGCCAGTGTCGGTACTTTGAGGGAGGTTCCCCGTGCTTTCGCACGGACCTAATTAAACTAAACCTCGTTTTCCCAGAGGCGTAACCCCGTTGACACCTTTCTAGACACCTACTTGATCGGCTAATTGTAATGTGTAAAACTCTCCCAGGAGTAACTCTTACTCGCAGTGGGTATCGGGATCCAACTATCTCATAGAAGATATGCAATCTCATCGCAAATTTCAACACTTGAAATTCCCGATAATATTTTGCCCCAAGCATCCTATGACCTTGACGGAGGTCAACAAACCACAGGGTGCAAGTCAAGTTCAACACGTCATTTCATGATTGAATCAAACCCACCCGCACGATCCTTGACGGAGGTCAACAAGGTCGTACGACTATCCTAATCCAATCTTTATCACATGCATAAGCAGATAAATACTAGTTAGCTACCGCACACTACGCCTTGACGGATGTCAACAAACGTAGCACGAATACTAAGTAGGATTTATCTGAAATGACGGAGGGCTACGACAGGTTTTTATGAAAACCTATTGCGTAATGAACTTGATATCGTTGTAGAATCAAACGAAGTTTTGAAATGGAGTGTTCTTGAGGCTTTTCTAGTTTTGCTAAAGGGGTCACTCCCGGTGAAGGGATCGTCGGCCCTTTCCTCGTCGAATGAGGTGCGGGATATATCATATATATCGCTGTGCAAAGCAAAACTTCTAGAAGCAATCAAAAGACAAACCGAGTGTGTAGCATCTGCCAGTTATTGCTAAAGGAGTCACTCCCGGTGAAGGGATCTCGGTCCTTTCCTCATCGAATAAGGTGCAGGATATATCACATATACCGCTGTGCAAAGCAAGAACTGTAGCTACCTGTTTTATTTAAAATTTGATTCTACAACATCTTAGGTTTCTTTTCATTCATTAATCACATTAATGAAGTCCCATCAATTATATACCTAAACATCACAGATAAATACGACGTACACTTATGCCATCCGCATTCGCCTCGATGTCCCCTCGTGCACCGTTAGGTTAGGTAACTAACGACAGAGCAGGGCAGGGCTAGTGCGGGTGCAAAACATAAGTAACGTCTATATAATATATCATATATACTATATACAGTATCCATCAGAATATATCAAATGATCATATCACAGATATCGCAGCAGAAAATATCATATGAAATATTGGATATACTAGGACGTCCGTGTTTTCAATACGAGCCAGTATAAAACACGGATTCCACGGTTGTGATGAATAGCCAATCCCACACCCCTAGACCCCTACGAGAGCGGAAAGCAACCCTACCAATTCTAGGGTTAGGAGACCCGGACTCGACTCCTCGAGATGGTCTCCTACTGGACCCTAGAACCCGGTTACTTGTGCTCCCCGCCTTGGGTCTATCAATACATCAACGGTGACATCTTCCGCAACCTGGAAGTGTCCCAATAAAAGAATATTACATACAAGTTTTTATATGAATGAAAATGAAAAACACTCATCTCACATAAAAAAAAACCCGGCTATTCGAACACGACGATCCAATATAACATATCCAGCAACACATAACATCACATGTCATCAACGTAAGTAAGTATGCATACCCCAATTGTCGTTGACGTATAGCAACGAAACCGGCGATATCGACATACTACACTTACGGTCACAGAAAAGAAAGTGTAAAACTACAACAGTTAGAATCCGCAACCTCTTTAGACATCGCATGCCTAATCAAATGAAATACTTAGACATCACATGCCTAACAATTACAAACCCCGCATTTTAGTCTCATTATCGAAAACTCTTTTCAATATCAAGTGAGACTAAACCGCTAGATTTATAACATTCATTCAGTTATCTCATAACAGTTTGTGAATTCCAATTATTGTATCCCATTCCGGATAAATAGAAAATATTAAACTTTCCGATCGAACATTCGAACACCCAAGTTTTCCCGAAACCATTCAACACATGAAATAAGTTCAAAGACATTCAGTTCATGCCTCAGTACCAACAGTCCAGCCGTAGAAGGGTCAAGCCAACGCCTCACATGTGGCACCCCGAATTGCCCCAAACCCTAAGGTTCAAAGGGCAGTTCAAGACGGTCACATAATCGAGTTAAGGTTTGTTGTCTTCTAGAGGGACCATCGCGTTACTTGCACTGCTTAGAATGTCATTAAACTACGGAAAAGTCTAACAATTGGAAATTTCCCGGCAGGGGAAAGATTGGGTATTTACATCCGGTCGAACTTTTTAACATAATCTAAATATCCGGAAAACACATAGACAAAGTTTGAAATTTCCGATCGAATCATCGAAGCCCCAAAACACCCCAGAAAACTCAACTCTTGAGTGTAAATTAAAAATTCCCAAAAAACTCAGCACCTGAAAACATGAATTACTGTGCAAACATTGAAGGCAAATCCCATCATTTGGCCGCGGAACCGCCGCCGAAGCAGGGCTTCTGTCGCGGTTCCGCCGCGCTTTAGACACATCATGAGGTAATTTTTGCACCGTAATTCTTAGAATTCCCTGCTGAATTTTTTAAGCATTTTAATCCGGAAAAAACCCAGTTTTTGAAAAATGTCCAGAGAGCATGAATGATTAGGGTTTCGATGTTCGTTCGGATTTCAGACGTCGTCTAGACTTCGCCTAAGGCTCTAGCTCGGCTCTGATACCACTGTAGGGTTCCTAGGCACGCTTATGAGGTCTCACAAGGCATCAAACATGCCAATTTCAAATTTTACAAGTGCCGAGAAACCCTAATACGGATTCGTTGACTAGAGTTTAGGCGAAAAAGAAACTAGTTAACAATTTAACTAAAAGAAAGAGGCTACAACCTTTGTAGATCCGGTTCTCCACTTCCTTAGCTCCACGTAGACGTCCTCACGCTATCCTTGTCGGATCCCGGACTTTAGCATCGGCTTCATCGGAGAAATGGGCGGGCTAGGTCGTCGGCTTCGATGCCAAAGATGATCTACGTCGAGGCAACACAAGATCAAGCTCTAACTTCACCAAGTCGTGAAACTTGTGAAGAAAACACCCTATACTACTTGGCAAGAGGTAGAGGATGAAGAAATAGGAGGTGGGTTCACTTTAGAATTGGATTTCTCACTCTTTTGCTCAAGATGCCATTAATGGTGGCAAGCTTTTTCTTGAAGAAGAAGAAGATGATGAAGATAGAATATGATAAGTTTCTTATTTAAAAAAGAAACTAATATGTGTACTTATCATATACTAACCATGGTCAAGTGTAGAGAGTAAACTAGGGTTAGGTGAATGGTTAGGTCAAGAGAAGAAAAGAAAAATGGTCAAGGTTTCAACCTTTCATGAAGCTTCATGAAAGAAACAAGAAAAGCCACCATTTCCATTTTCTTTTCCAAAATCAATAATCAAAAATAAATGAATAAATAAATGAATAAGTAAACAAAACCCTAACCATACATATAACCATGGTTTAATCTTTACACAAACTGAAGTTAACATGTATCATCAAACATGATACAATCAAGTGCACACAAAAAATATATCACATATACAATGTGCACATCAAGTGAGAAAATCCTTTTAAAATGAACCAATACTAGTTAATGCAAAGTAATATATCATATATATAATTATACATTAAATCATTAAATCAACACTTGATTCAATGATCCGTTCATGTCACACATAACCGACTAGTATCAAATGTATCGGCTTATCGAATCAATCTTCGATTCGATAACTAGGTTATATCGCATACAACTAATCGAAACATTCATCGCGAGAATGAAATACGGTATCACATACACGCATTATTCTCGGTCCTGCACATATCTCATATGCGCTCCTATTTCATTTCGCTTGGGCCAGGAAACCTCTGTGTAGGACTCTAAAGACTCGTCAATACGCCGGCAGCAGAAGATGATCATATCAAGCACCCACAAGCCGCAAGCTGTCTGCTAAACGTAACGGCCACCCGGGTATTGAGCGATCAGAAGATCGACGAGCAAGCCCGCTCACACTCCTGTGAATCCATCCAGTAACACTTACCGTACAGTCCGGTCTGTTCGTCTGATACGTCGCATATCAAGTCTAGGGGTGGTAAACGTCAGACCCCAATAACCGATAAGTCATGCCGATGTGAGGCTCATAACGGGTCGAGAAACTACTGGTAACACTTACCAGCAAATCTCTGATCAGCCCTGGCCAGGGACTTCCCTGTTACGGCCAATCGAGCACAGCGCAACATCAACCCCCGATACCGGGAGAGACGAAACCCCTCCTATCGCTCATTGCTTCCTTGTGACTCGGGTCTATACCCAAAAACCACTGTTTTGCACGCCCTCATGGACGTGGTAAGGTGGAGATCAAAGCACAGTGGGAATCACACAAGACTCTATGACGATCTCGGGTCTACAGACTAACCTGCACAAGTGTCACCTGAGAACTGCCATCTGACGTGAGGTATAATACCATCTGGGAGTTCTCGGCGAGTCTGTCCAGTGTACCCAGTCTCCACTGAGCACCCGTATACCATCTCTGATGTCAAACACCAATGGATATAGGATCATCCATCGCCCATCTCATGGGTCGAGAAGCGTATACGCTAGTCTACACTGGTATATCGATGCCCCGTCTCGATACTCCCACGACTAGGGACCTTGAAGGATGTACTTATGGACTACCATGTCGCCACTAATATGATCTGCATCATAGTCCAGGTAGTCAAGTACACATCCTAAGGGCTTTACCAACATGTAACTATAAGACAGTTTAAAAAGACTAGTATACATGTTAAGATAAAGAGTAACCAGATAGCATACTATCATATTGAGCAAGAAAGTCATCTCTATATATGTCCAAGCATCCAATATAATATACATCATCTGTACAATACTGGCCTCTAGGGCATACATACAACTAACATTTTACATATCACAGAAATCTGTGCAGGGTTTTCTAATAACACCGTACAAATTTGGGCACGTGATTCGACAAGACCGCCGCGGAATCGCGGTCAAACCTATGGTTTGACCGCGCATCCGCGGCCATTATGTAAGATCATGGCTCCAAATTTGCACAGTGGCTTCTTCTGTGAAATTTGTGGTTTCTGGTATATTCTTTTGGGCCCAAGTTTTTATTACTGTACACCAGTTGTTCGTGGGGCCCACTTCGGGAAATTTAGTCGTTCGAAATTTTAAACTTGTTAGTATGCAGTATTTGTTGGAGATAGTGCCCTCAGAGTCAATTATTGGATCATAGGCACGTGATTGCAATAATTGAGGGAGGACCTGTCCCAGTAGGACAGTCTTACTCGAGCTGATAGTATGCTATCTGGTTTATCTTTATCATCGTGTACTGTTTTAGGTGACCTTACACGTCGCTATTACACGTTGATAGAGCCCCTAGGATTCTTGCTTGACCACCAGCAGTATGAGGGCGATCATATACGTGGGAGCTGGCAGTCTATAAGCATATCCTTAAATGGTCCCTAGTCGTGTGAGTTTCGAGACAGGGCATCGATACTCCATAGTAGACTAGTGTATACAGTCGAGACCCCGACGAGGGGCGGTGGCCGGTCTCACAAGCCACTGGTGTCAGTTGGATCACCTAAGATGTATACAGGTGCTCATTGGGTTATGAGTACACCGGACAGGACTCGCCGGGAACATGCCAGTTGGTCATATACCAGACGTCAGATGGCAGTTCCCAGGTGACATGTGTGCAGGTTAGTTCATCGACCTGGGGATCGTCATTTGTCTCGTGTGAGTTCCCACTGCACTTTTTTACTACCCTACCACGGCTCAAAGGAGTCGTGCAAACAGGTTTTAGTTGGGTACAGTCCCGAGCCACATGGAGGCAGTGAGCGTATCTTCAGGGGTTCGTCTCTCCCGGTATTGGGGGTGAGGTCGTGCTGTGTCTAGGAGAGCCATTACACGAAGCCCTCGGCCGAGGCAAGGAGATTTACTGGTAGGTATTCCAGTAGTATCTCAGGGTGTTCTGGGCTACACTCCGACAAGACTTGTACCGCTTTTGGGGGTCTGACTTTTACCAACCCCCTAGGCCCGCCATGCGATGCTCATAAACGAACGGACCGGACTGTACGGATATTGTCACTGACAGGCTCAGTAGGGTTGTCAGGCTGAGTTCACTCACAGACATCCCTTTTAGTCAATACCTGGTAGCCCGTTACGTATTGGCTTATACCTCTGACGTGCTAGTGGTTAAATCCACAACCAAGGTGTTGACGAGTCTTTAGAGTCCTCCACATTCAGTTACTCAGCTTTCGGGCGAAAGGTTGTAGAGGCCGTATGGAGATATGGCAAGGTCCGATCAGATACGTGCGGTATTGCACGGATCAGGATCGGACAGTTTGTACTATTGGCCGTATGGTTATATGGCAGAGTTCGATCAGATACGTGCGGTATTGCACGGATCAGGATCGAACAGATATTACTAGCTGGTTTTGCTATAAGCCGGATTCTAGTATAGTACAGTGGAGATTTTGTCTCATGGCATTTGTATTTCGGTCGAAATACAAATGCGGGTGTGTATGCACAGTATCGGGGTTTTCCTGTAATTTATTACGGGACCAGTTTTCTGGAGTTGCCAGTTTGCTTTCCGTTTCGGCCAATTTCCTTTGTATCGTTCATTGGCCGAAGATTGGTGGAGGAGGGCTTATTTGCATTGTTGCAAATAGGCAATTGTGGAGGGGGTCTTTGCATATTATCATGTCATGATAATTGTCCCATCATTTGACTTCATATGTTCTTGATGGCTTGACTTTTAGTAACCATCATGGTTGTTGATTACTTGTTTTGGAGTGTGGGTTATGGTTGTGATCATTGGATTCTTTCATCATCTCTTTTCATCATTACTTCCACCCACCCCCTTGACCTTGCTCTCTTTTTCTCTCTCCAATCACACAAGGGGGGGGCGGCCATTCCAAAGGAAATGGAAATGGGATTCATTTTTCATGAGGATGAGAGAAAAATGTTACACTCATTTCTTTGCATGCTACATTTTTCCCCCACCACTCTCCAAGCTCTCTTTTCCTCCACCAATGGCAATTCCACAATCCCCAAAGTGAGACATGGTTCTATAGATATTCTACAGCATATCTTGGGCACGTCGAGTAGCCGGCTTCGCGCCCGAGTTGCCTCGGCATTGAGGTGGGAGCCCGTAGAAGAAGTAGGCGACGTGGTGCACTTCCGGCGACGAGGAGGAGACGGAACATTCCGCAGGAGATCGGGACGACGACGAGAAGACCGGAGGACTCAGATCTGTCGGTATACTTCTCTTCCCTATCTTGTTAATAGCTTAGACTTGTTAATGGTTACGATCCGGATGTTTAGTGCGCGGTGGTGCCGGTTTGCTAAGTCCGCAAAATTTAAGTTTATCACCGCTTCCGCATTCCGGCGTCGGATTGACGGCCGGGGCGCCGCCGTGCACTTACAGTGGTATCAGAGCCTCGCCATTAACTTCGTCTAGCTTCGTTTGATGTGTTTTGCGTTTCCGATCGACCAAAATTCCAAAATCTACATATTACCTCACATCAGTTTTCTATTGAATTTTTTCTTGCTCTAAAAATTTTTCAGATGGTCTCAGAATGATGTGCAGGGAGTTCTAAGCACTCTGGGAAAATTCGACACAGTGATCTCTCACCAAGAGCGCGGAAACGCGGCCTCACCTCTCTATAGGGCCGCGGATCCGCCGCAGTGTAGAGAGGTCAATGGGCCATCTTTTTCCAGTGGGCTTCAGGATAGTAATTAGGGGTTTTGGAATATTAAAATTGTGCCAATTATTTCTGTGAATGCTACAGTATTGCTTGGGGGCCCACTTGTTAATTTTTGGTCAATCGGAAAATTTTAAACACATTTTTCACAGTATTGACATTATATCTGCGACCGTGAATGTCACTCGATCGGTAAATCCGGTCTAACTGCTATAGCCCGGTTAGATGGATTTGCGAACGTGACTTTCACGTTGATGTTTTGTTTTTGCTGTGATGTTGCGGATCGGTCGTGGGGATAGCCTGGATGCAATGCTAGTACAGTTGTGTTGTATTATGTACATTTGATATTGCGGGGCGAGCGTCCGACATGTGGACTGCCGTCACTGCCTGTTTGTATTATTATTTTGGGGCACGACCTGGTTGCGGTCGATGTACCCGTTGTATGTATATTTTACTTTCTGTACTAGGATTACCCCGCGGAGGGGTGCACGGATAGCCGGGTTCTGGAGGGCAACAAGCCCGCATCTCATGGCATTGAGACGGAGGGGGCTTCACTCTAGGATTGGCGGGCTATTCGCCGCACTCGTAGGGGGTACAGGTTGACCCAGGAGGGGTGCCCAAGTTACCGGATTCCGTGAAGTGCTGGGTGGTCCATTCACGGTGCTGAAGGGGGCTGCCTCGCTTCAGGTTTTGGCGGGTGACTTGCCGCACCCGTAGGGGTCTAGGATTTCATTGCGCAGGCTATCCACACGACCAGGGGAACGTCGGGTTTCAGTAGTGGCTCTGTGAAACCCGGGGATCCCAGATATCTGTATTGTTTCTGTGATGCTGTTCATTCTCTGTGATGTTGCATTTCTTTTCACGCCTTGAGCGAAATATAATATATTGGTATATATATTAGTAGATGTTGTATATGTTTTATATCCGCGCTAGTCCAGTCCCCGCTCTGTCGTTAGTAAGCTAACCTAACGGGTAATGACGGGACCCAGTGGCGAATGCGGATGGCATATACGTACATCAGTATATTTTCGTTCTTTTTGGTGTGATCAATTGATGGGACTGCATTGATTCGGATCAATGCAAGTTAAAAACAAACCTAATCTGATGTTGTTGGAACACTTTTCTAAAAGCTGTTATTGCAAGGACGTTCACTTTTGTTTTGCATCGAGATATTCAGCTGGAATATCCTGCTCCTCAGTCGACGAGGCAAGGGCCGAGATCCCTTCACCGGGAGTGACCCCTTGAACAAAAAGTTTGCGTCAGGGCATTAACTTCACTATAGCCGATTACTTTTGCTTTGCACCGTGGTATTCAGTTGGAATATCCTGCACCCCATTCTACGGGGAAAGAGCCGAGATCCCTTCACCGGGAGTGACCTCTTTAGCGAAGGTTTTCGTCACTATATTTTAAAAAGCTATCCGTTCCTTCGACGATATCAAGTTCTTTACGTTAAAGGTTTTCGCCAGAAACCATTCGTAGCCCTCCGTCGTTTCATATGGGTAGTCAATAGTATTCAAGCTGTGTTTGTTGGCCAAAGTCAAGGCACAGTGTTTGGTAGCTGTTGGTTATTCATATGCAGCATAGATAGATGCGTTGGTTTGGGACAGTCGTATAGCCTTGTTGGCCAAAGTCAAGGGCTTGTGCGGGTGGATTCGAATCAACCTGGAGAATGACGGGTAGAACTTGACATGTGACTTATGATTTGTTGGCCAAAGTCAAGGTCATAAGAGCATGGGGCAGAAATCACATCGGGAGTTTCAAAAGAACTGAAACCTGCCAGATATGCGCATACCTTCTGGAGTGTGACACCGTGAGCGGTTTCCGTCACGTTGTCATGCGATGATAGTTGGATCCCGATTCCCACTGATGAGTTAGTTTACTCCTCGGGTGACCCCGACTAATTCTTCTTTCAGGTTTGGAGGAGAATTTGACGGTACAGTGGGAGGTTTCCAGATTAGATAAATTGGTAACCATTCTGATCTAGGTTAGAGTGCACGCTGAGTGTTTCTTTTCTCTCTCTCTTTGGCAGCGACCATTGACCCGACCCTATGAGTATGACTCAGTGACCAAGTTGACCGAACCTTCTTAAAACACTGGCTTTTGGATTGTCAGAGTTGCGAACCTCATTGCCACTCCTACTTTTACCCTTTTCTCCAGGACACCCCGTATTACTACGAACGTCCACTTCCATTGGACAAAACCATCGTATGGTTAGATACGAACTCGAAGGAATTCATTCGAGGATGGTTTCAGGTACTGGAGAAAACGGATAGGACTATTCAGTTGTCTTTTCTTTTCACCCTCTCTCAGGTTGCGAGTACTCCTTGGTTTAGGAGTAGTACACCTGTTACGCAAATTGGATAGTCTTCTTCCAAACCTTAGGCTGGTGCCGACCGGTAGGGAATGAAGAAAACCAATTAGCATAACGATGGTGTGCAGAAGGTATTAAGTTAAGACAAAGCAAGGGATTAGTAAGAGGGCAAAGTAAATTGCAACAGATATTCATGACCAAACCAGGTATTTCTTCGCCAATCCTAAAATCACCTTTGAATTTCTCCAGGACACTCCGTATCACTACGAAGATCCACAGTTTATTGGATACTCCATCGTATGGTTATATACGAACTCGAAAGGAACTTGTTCCAGTTCGGGGATGGATTCTGGTTCAGGAGAAATAGGAATAAGATTTATTCAGGTGTCTTTTATCTTCACCTTCTCTCGCATTGCGAGTGTTCCTAGGATTGGGACAGTACACCCATTATGCTTATTGGATAGTCTTCTTCCAAACCATAGGCTGGTGCCGAACGGTAGGGAAGGAAGAAAACCATTTGGCTTAAGGGGTGTACAGAAGGTAAAGACTAAAGACATATGAAGGGATTTGGAGAGGTGGCAAGGAATTACACGGTTACAGTTGTGAATATGGATAATGGAAGAGGCATTACTAGGAATACCGGGATACCCCATCGAAACATTTCAATGTTTCAGTCTCACTGTGTACTGTTAAAGGAAAGCTGATTTCCCGACTAAATACTTACTCCAGGGTATGTATTTACCAGGTATGATTCTCACATCTGTATGGTCTTACAGATGATGAGTGGGAGTAAGTTATTGGGAATTAGGTGATTATCCTCATTATATCGGGATTCGTTTTAATCGGTGATATTTGAGGAAATCACCTGGGCTGTTTGCCAGTCGGCAAATATTTGGTTTTGAATATCCGCTTTTGTGCACCAATTTCAAATTGATATATCTGTATGTCTATTTTCATAGAGTGAGATATACCTTTCTGAAATTATGTCTATGACATTTACCTATATCAGTGGATGGTTAGGTAAGGAGCATTAAACAGCGGTGTAATTCTTCTTAACCATAAGTACAGTTTTCAACCTACGACACACAGTGAATGAGTTTTCAGACTCAAGGGACTTATATAGAGTATTGTATGTTGTCCAGGGTCCATCAGGACAGAGGGGTTGGTCCTCATACTATATTCGGTTTACTTATGACTTCTCTAGTTTTTAGACAGGTGTTTCGTGGAAACACATGGTCCGAATTTTGAGAAGTTATATGTATTTGAATAGAGTAGAGAACCAGGTGTAGCAAGTATCGGGATTCTTCAAAGCAATCGAAGATGTAGACACTTGTGTATGGTATTCAGTTGATAGTAATGATAAGATATTTTGCTTCTCTTTCAGGTTACTCATAATTGGAAGCATTCCTAAGTTGAGTAACGCCGATCGGCCTCCTTCCATTTTAGTTGACATGCACTGGGGACAGCTGCATGATTTGAATCTGGTTCAATTAAATCAGTGCCTCTGGTTCTATATTGGATATAGTACAGTTCATATCTTAACATTGTTAAGGTACGGGGAGTTGTCCGGTTTATGCTTAAAACCAGACATTGGACAACTCAAGGCACGTTTCTGTAATGGCTGTTTGTGGGTTGACCCAGGCTGTGACGAGGGTTGACTTTCTACCATCTGGATGAACAATAGCGATATTGTTCTATACTCGCCACAGTTTTATCAAAAATGGATTTTTTCAGAAAACAGTAGTGGGAGTATGGTAGAACTGGAAGTGATTCCAGAACCACAAACGATTACTGAAGATTTGATAAGGAACCTAAAGATTCAATCTGGATTGACATTCCATTGACCACTCCGCAGATGAGGTGGGTAACTTCAGGCACCCGAGAGGTACTACGGTAGCCTCAAGGACGGTGACAGGGAAGTTCTTGTTTACCCAAAATTACCATTGCTGTTATTCCAGGCTGCGAGACCCGGCGGGAGGATGAGTATAGCGTCGTTCTGAACTCGCTTCAGAAGTGTACGTGTATATGACTCTGCCAGAGGGTTTTCGTAGACAGTGGGAGCAGCGGAAGCATTGGTGGACAGGTAGCTTATGTCTATCTATAGACTAAAGCACCAGTAGCGGAGATAGATCATCTATTTCTGACGTGACAGTCATGGGTTTGACTTCATCAGAATAGGGGATGGATCTGTTGAGAAGGTAGTAGGGTGTGACATCCTGGTATTTGGATGACATACACAGAGTAGGAAAAGAAACTCCTATACTACAATCGGTTATACTTTGGTCGTCACACAGTGGTTTCTCCACACAGGACTTGGATATTATATCAGACATACTGGTTACTAGATCTATAGTTTTAGATCTAGATTTGGGTAGGTTTCCCAATCAGGGTACTTTGACAGCATTCTAAGAGTATTTAGAATGGACGACTCCTGGCACGGTAGTGTACCTGCAAGTGATGGAGTCACCCTCTCTAAAGGTGTCTTACAGACTAAAGTAGAGAGGGATGCACATGATTGGCAGATCACTTGCTTAGGCAATTGAGTCAATCATGAGATGTCAAGTACCACACCAGATGTTGTTCTTGCAGTAGGTGCAATAAGTTGACATTAATCCAATCCTGGAGAAACAGTCGGAAGCAGTTTTAGAACATAAGTGAAAGTTCTAGGGATATGATGACGACAGCCTCATTCGTGAGACAGTTATCATTCCAGGCTTCCAAGGTGATATGGACGACAAGGAGGTTGTCAGAGTTATAGTTTTCCCTCTGACGAGGGGCAGTATTTTGGACAGGTGGTCCAAGGCAATACTGAGGGAGGCATGGCGCAGGATACTGATTAAGTTCAGTTGACGATACAGTCTAAGAAGTTTGGATTTGGAGTTCATTTATGAGCTATGTCCCATCAGACATCCAGACACATTCTAAGACAGGTATTGCTCATTTCGGGAGATGGGTTTCTCCGCGAACTTGAGATATAGAGAGACAAAGAAAGAGACATCAAGGCGGATTCACTCACTGAGGCTATTCCTCGAACGCAATAGTTTCGCAAACGAGCTTTGTGAGACTGACTAGTAGAGGAGTTGGGTGTTCGGTATCACACGGGCTGTGAGTATGCGACATCGCAATAATTAGCCTTGAGTGCAAGTGGGAGATTGTTGGAGATAGTGCCCTCAGAGTCAATTATTGGATCACAGGCACGTGATTGCAATGATTGAGGGAGGACCTGTCCCAGTAGGACAGTCTTACTCAAGATGATAGTATGCTATCTGGTTTACCTTTATCATCGTGTACTGTTTTAGGTGACCTTACACGTTGCTATTACACGTTGATAGAGCCCCTAGGATTCTTGCTTGACCACCAGCAGTATGAGGGCGATCATATACGTGGGAGCTGGCAGTCTATAAGCATATCCTTAAATGGTCCCTAGTCGTGTGAGTTTCGAGACAGGGCATCGATACTCCATAGTAGACTAGTGTATACAGTCGAGACCCCGACGAGGGGCGGTGGCCGGTCTCACAAGCCACTGGTGTCAGTTGGATCACCTAAGATGTATACAGGTGCTCATTGGGTTATGAGTACACCGGACAGGACTCGCCGGGAACATGCCAGTTGGTCATATACCAGACGTCAGATGGCAGTTCCCAGGTGACATGTGTGCAGGTTAGTTCATCGACCTGGGGATCGTCATTTGTCTCGTGTGAGTTCCCACTGCACTTTGATTACTACCCTACCACGGCTCAAAGGAGTCGTGCAAACAGGTTTTAGTTGGGTACAGTCCCGAGCCACATGGAGGCAGTGAGCGTATCTTCAGGGGTTCGTCTCTCCCGGTATTGGGGGTGAGGTCGTGCTGTGTCTAGGAGAGCCATTACACGAAGCCCTCGGCCGAGGCAAGGAGATTTACTGGTAGGTATTCCAGTAGTATCTCAGGGTGTTCTGGGCTACACTCCGACACGACTTGTACCGCTTTTGGGGGTCTGACTTTTACCAACCCCCTAGGCCCGCCATACGATGCTCATAGACGAACGGACCGGACTGTACGGATATTGTCACTGACAGGCTCAGTAGGGTTGTCAGGCTGAGTTCACTCACAGAAATCCCTTTTAGTCAATACCGGGTAGCCCGTTACGTATTGGCTTATACCTCTGACGTGCTACTGGTTAAATCCACAACCAAGGTGTTGACGAGTCTTTAGAGTCCCCCACATTCAATTACTCAGCTTTCGGGCGAAAGGTTGTAGAGGCCGTATGGAGATATGGCAAGGTCCGATCAGATACGTGCGGTATTGCACGGATCAGGATCGGAAAGTTTGTACTATTGGCCGTATGGTTATATGGCAGGGTTCGATCAGATACGTGCGGTATTGCACGGATCAGGATCGAACAGATATTACTAGCCGGTTTTGGTATAAGCCGGATTCTAGTATAGTACAGTGGAGATTTTGTCTCATGGCATTTGTATTTCGGTCGAAATACAAATGCGGGTGTGTATGCACAGTATCGGGGTTTTCCTGTAATTTATTACGGGACCAGTTTTCTGGAGTTGCCAGTTTGCTTTCCGTTTCGGCCAATTTCCTTTGTATCGTTCATTGGCCGAAGATTGGCGGAGGAGGGCTTATTTGCATTGTTGCAAATAGGCAATTGTGGAGGGGGTCTTTGCTTATTATCATGTCATGATAATTGTCCCATCATTTGACTTCATATGTTCTTGATGGCTTGACTTTTAGTAACCATCATGGTTGTTGATTACTTGTTTTGGAGTGTGGGTTATGGTTGTGATCATTGGATTCTTTCATCATCTCTTTTCATCATTACTTCCACCCACCCCCTTGACCTTGCTCTCTTTTTCTCTCTCCAATCACACAAGGGGGGGCGGCCATTCCAAAGGAAATGGAAATGGGATTCATTTTTCATGAGGATGAGAGAAAAATGTTACACTCATTTCTTTGCATGCTACATTTTTCCCCCACCACTCTCCAAGCTCTCTTTTCCTCCACCAATGGCAATTCCACAATCCCTAAAGTGAGACATGGTTCTATAGATATTCTACAGCATATCTTGGGCACGTCGAGTAGCCGGCTTCGCGCCCGAGTTGCCTCGGCATTGAGGTGGGAGCCCGTAAAAGAAGTAGGCGACGTGGTGCACTTCCGGATACGAGGAGGAGACGGAACATTCCGCAGGAGATCGGGACGACGATGAGAAGACCGGAGGACTCGGATCTGTCGGTATACTTCTCTTCCTTATCTTGTTAATAGCTTAGACTTGTTAATGGTTACGATCCGGATGTTTAGTGCGCGGTGGTGCCGGTTTGCTAAGTCCGCAAAATTTAAGTTTATCACCGCTTCCGCATTCCGGCGTCGGATTGACGGCCGGGGCGCCGCCGTGCACTTACAGTATTTACATTATATCTCCGACCGGGAATGTCATTTGATCGGTAAACTGCGTCTGATTGCTATAGTTCTTTTAGACGGGTTTGCGAACATGACATTCGCGTTGATGTTCTGTGTTGTGCTGTATTGTTGCGGATATGTCGTGGTGGATAGCAGGGTGCAATGATAATGCAGTTTGGATTTATTTGTACATTTGATATTGCGGGGCGAGCGTCCAACATGTGGACTGCCATCAGTGCCTGTTGTATAATATTCTTTTGGGGCACGACCGTGTCGAGGTCGATGTACCCGTTGTACATATTTTATTTCTGTACTAGGTTTATCCCGTGAAGGAGTGCACGGATAGCCGGGTTCTGGAGGGCAACGGGTCCGTATCTCATGGCTTTGAGAGGCAAAGGGACCTTACTCTAGAATTGGCAGACTATTCGCCGCACTCGTAGGGGGTACAGGTTGACCCAAGGAGGGGTGCTCAATTTACCGGATTCCATGAAGTGCCGGGTGTTGCATTCACTGTGCTGTGGGGACTACCTCGCTTCAGGTTTTGGCAGGTAACTTGCCGCACCCGTAGGGGTCTAGGTTTCATTGCACAGGCTATCCACACGACCAGGGGAACGTCATGTTTCAGCAGCGGCTCTGTGAAACCCGGGGATCCCAGATTATCTGTATTGTTCTGTGATGCTTATTACTTCTCTGTAATGTTGCATATTATCACGCCTGGAGCGATTATTGTATATTGATATATACTATTAGATGTTGTATATGTTTTACACCCGCGCTAGTCCAGCCCCCGCTCTGTCGTTAGTTAAGTAACCTAACGGGTGATGACGGGACCCAGTGGCGAATGCGGATGGCATATACGTACATTTTATTTTCGTTCTTTTCTGGTGTGATTGATTGATGGGACTGCGTTGATTCTTATCAATTCAAAGATAAAACAAACCTATATTTGATGTTGTTGGAACAAATTTTAAAAGGTGTTATTACAAAGATATTTCCTTTTGTTATGCATAGTGATATTCAGTTAGAATATCCTGCACCTCATTCCACGAGGCAAGGACAGAGATCCCTTCACCGGGAGTGACCCCTTGGGCAGAAGTTTACGTCAAGGTAATAACTTCATTATAGTCGATTACAAGTTACTTTGCATCGCGGTATTCAGTTAGAATATCCTGCACCTCATTCCACGAGGAAAGTGCCGAGATCCCTTCGCTGGGAATGACCTCTTTAGCAAAAGGTTTTTCGCCACTATATTTTTATAAAAAGCTATCAGTTTCCTTCAACGAGATCAATTTCATTACGTTAAAGGTTTTTCGCCAAAAACCAGCCGTAGCCCTCCGTCATTTCTTATGGATAGTCAGTAGTATTCAAGCTATGTATTTCGACCAACGCCAAGGCATAGTGTTTGGTAGCTGCAGGGGTATTCATCTGTTGCATAGCTAAATGTGTTAGTTTGGGACAATCGTTCTGCCATTTTGGCCAACGTCAAGGGCATGTGCGGGTGGGTTCAAATTGACCTGGACAATGATGGGAAAAACTTGACATGTGACTTATGATATTTTGACCAACGCCAAGGTCATAAGAGCATGGGGCAAAAATCATATCGGGAGTTTCAAACATACAGCAAACTTGCCAGGCATGCGCATACCTTCTGGAGTGTGATAACTTGAGTGGCTTCCATCAAGTTATCATGCGATGATAGTGGATCCCGATTCTCACTGATGAGTTGGTTTACTCCTCGGGTGATCCCGACTAATTCTTCTTTCAGGTTTGGAGGAGAATTTGAGATAACAGTGGGAGGTTTCCTGATTAGATAAAATGATAATTATTCTGATCTAGGTTAGAGTGCACGCAGAGTGTTTCTTTTCTCTCTCTCTTTGGCAGCGACCTTTGACCGACCCTAGACTATGACTCGGTGACCAAGTTGACCGAACCTTCTTAAAATACTGGCTTTTGGATTGTCCAAGTTGCATAAGTCATTGCCGCTCCTTCTTTTACCCTTTGCATTTCTCAGAACACCCCGTATTACTACGGACATCCACTTCCATTGGATAGATCCATCGTATGGTTATATACGAACTCGAAGGGACTTCTTCGAGGATGGATCCAGGTTCAGGAGAAATAGGAATTGGTTTATTCAGATGTCTTTTATTATCACCTTCTCTCAGGTTGCGAGGGCTCCTTAGTTTAGGAGAGTACACCTATTACGCTTATTGGATAGTCTTATTCCAAACCATAGGCTAGTGCCGAAAGGTAGGGAATGAAGAAAACCGATTAGCCTAAGTAGGGTGTGCAGAAGGTAATATGTAAAGACAAAATAAAGGGATTAGAAAGATGGCAAAGTAAATTGCGACTGTTATTATTCACGACCAAACCACGTACTTCATCGCCACTCCTATTTTACCTTTGCTTTTTCCCCTGTTCGGGAGAAATAGAATAAGGTATTATTCAGATTGTCTTTTATCATCACCTTCTCTCAAGTTGCGAGTACTCCTAAGATTAGGAGGGTACACCTATTATGCTTACTGGATAATCTTCTTCCAAACCATAGGCTGGTGCCGAACGGTAGGGAAGGAATAAAACCATTTAGCCTAACGATGGTGTACAGAAGGTAACGACTAAAGACAAAAAAAGGGATTTTTGGAGAGATGGAAAAGAGATATACGGTTATAGTCATGAATTGGATTATGGAAGAGGCATTACAAGGAATACCAGGATACCCCTACGAAACATTTTCATGTTTCAGTTACACTGCACATTGTTAAAAGAAAACTGATTTCCCGATTACATACTTACTCCAGGGTATGTATTTACCAGGTTCCATTCTCATATCTGTATAATTTTACAGATAATGAGTGGGAGTAAGTTATTGGGAATTAAGGTGATCATCCTCATTATATCGGAATTCGTTGTAATTGGTGATATTTGAGGAAATCGCTTGGGTACAGTTTTCAACCTACGATGCATAGGTTTTGAGTTATTCAAACTCAGCTGACTTATACAGAGTATTGTATGTTGTCCAGTGTCCGTCAGGACAAAGGGGTAGGTCCTCGTACTATGTTCTGTGTACTTAATA
Organism: Agapanthus africanus; assembly: GCA_030015575.1. Classification (NCBI taxonomy): domain Eukaryota; kingdom Viridiplantae; phylum Streptophyta; class Magnoliopsida; order Asparagales; family Amaryllidaceae; genus Agapanthus; species Agapanthus africanus. The sequence goes on from CM057339.1 coordinate 436,772,463, forward strand.
CTTCTCTAGTTTTTAGACAAGTGTTTCGTAGAAATATAATGTCTAAGGTTTGAGAAGTTGTGGGTATAAGAATAAAGTAGAGAACCAGGTATCGCAAGTATCAGGATTCTTCAAAGAGATCGAAGATGTAGATTCTTGTGATTAGTATTCAGTTGATAGTAATGGTTTTGAGAAACTCGTTTCTCTTTCAGGTTACTCATAATTGGTTGAGTAATGCTGAGTAGCCACTTTCCATTATGTTGACATGCACTGGAGACAGTTGCATGATTTGAATCTGGTTCCGATTAAATTAGTGCCTCCATTTCTATATTGTATATAGAATGGTTCATATCCTAACGATGTTAAGATACGGGGAGTTGTCCGGCTTATGCTTAAAACCAGACTCTGGATAACTCAAGGCACGTTTCTGTAATGGCAGTTTGTGGGTTGAGACGAGGGTTGACATTTCTACCATCTGGAAGATCAATAGTGATATTGTTCTTGACTCGCCACAGTTTTATTAAAATGGATTTTTTCAGAAAACAGTAGTGGGAGTATGGTAGAACTGGAAGTGATTCCAGAACCGCAAACGATTACGGAAAATTTAATAGGACCTATATATTCAATCAGGTTTGACATTCCATTAGCCACTCCGCAGATATAGTGAGTAACCTCAGACACCCGAGAGGTACTCCGGTAGCCTCAAGGACGGTGACAGGGAGGTTCTTGTTTACCCAAACTTGACACTACTGTTGTTCCAAACTATGAGACCCGGCAAGAGGATAGGTATAACGTCATTCTAAACATGCTTTAGAAGTGTACGTAGATATTATTCTGCTAGAGGGTTGTCGTAGTCAGTGGGAGCAGCGGAAGCGTAGTAGGCAAGTAGCTTATGTCTATTTATAGACTTAAGCAGATATAGCGGAGATAAGATCATCTAATTTTGATATGAAAGCCATAGGATTGACTTCATTAGAATAGGGGATGGATCTGTTAAGAAGGTAGTAGGGTGTGATGTCCTGGTATTTGGATGACATACACAGAGTAGGAAGTAAAATTCCTATACTACGATCGGTTGTACTATGGTAGTTACACAGTTGTTTCTCCAGAAAGGACATGGATATAATATCAGACATTCTGGTTACTAGATCTATGGTATTAGATCTAGATTTGGGTACTTTCCCAATTTGGGTACTTTGACAGTATTCTAATGGTATTTAGAATAGATGACTCCTGGCATAGTGGTGTACCTGCAGGTGATGGAGTCACCCTTTCTAAAGGTGTCTTAGAGACTAAAGGAGAGAGGGATGTGCATGATTGGCAGATCACTTGCTTAGGCAATTGAGTCAATCATGAGATGTCAAGTACCACACCAGATGTAGTTTTTGCACTTGATGCGATAAGCTTATATTAATCCAATCCTGAAGAAACATACGGAAGAAGTTTTAGAACATGAGTGAATGTTCTATGGATTTAATGACGGCAGCCTCCTTCAGGAGACGGTTATCATTCCAGGCTTCAGAGGTGACATGGTTGACATAGTGATTGTCAGAGTTATAGTTTTCCCTATGATGAGGGACAATATTATGGATAGGTGGTCCAAGAGGATACTGTGGGAGGCATGGTGTTGGATACTTATTAGGTTCAGTTATCAATACAGTTTAAGAAGTTTGGATTTGGAGTTCATTTATGAACTAGGTCCCATCAGATATTCAGACATATTCTAAGACAGGTATTGCTCAATTCGGGAGATGGTTTTCTCCGCGAACTTGAGATTTAGAGAGATATAGAAAGAAACATCATGGCGGATCCACTCACTGAGGCTATTTCTCGAACACAAGAGTTTTACAAATTAGCTTTGTGAAACTGATTAGTAGAGAAGTTGGATGTTCGGTATCACACGGGCTGTGAGTATGCGACATCGCAATAATTAGCCTTTAGTGCAAGTGGGAGATTGTTGGAGATAGTGCCCTCAAAGTCAATTATTAGATCGCAGCGACGTGATTGCAATGATTGAGGCAGGACCTATACCGATATGACAGTCTTGCTCGAGATGATAGTTTGCTATCTGGTTTGTCTTTATCATCGTATACATGCTTTAGTTCACTAATGCATGATGATAGAGCCCATAGGATTCTTGCTTGACAACCAGCAGTATGATGGCGATCATATACGTGGGAGCTGGGGTCTGTAAGCACATCCTTAAAGAGTCTCTAGTCGTGGGAGTTTCGAGACAGGGCATCGATACTCCAGAGTAGACTAGTGTATACAGTCGAGACCCCGACGAGGGCGGTGGCCGGTCTCACAAGCCACTGGTGTCAGTTTGATCACCTAAGATGTATACAGGTGCTCATTGGGTTATGAGTACACCGGACAGGACTCGCCGGGAACATGCTAGTTGGTATTATACATATCGTCAGATAGCAGTTCCCTGGTGACATGTGTACAGGTCAGTTCATCGAACTGAGATCATCATTTGTCTCATGTGAGTTCCCACTGTGCTTATATTACTACCCTACCACGCTCAAAGGAGTTGTGCAAACAGGTTTTAGTTGGGTACAGTCCCGAGCCACATTGGAGGCAAGTGAGCGGATCGGCAGGGGATTCGTCTCTCCCGGTATTGGGGATGAGATCGTGCTGTGTCTAGGAGAGCCATTACACAAAGCCCTCGGCCGAGGCAGGAGATTTACTGGTAGGTACTCCAGTAGTATCTCAATGTGTTCTGGGCTACTCTCTGACACGACTTATACCGCTATTGGGGGTCTGACATTACTAGCCCCTAGGCCAGATATGCGATACTCATAGACGAACGGACCGGACTGTATGTATATTGTCACTGTTAGGCTCAGTAGGGTTTATGGATGAATTCGCTCGTCAGCTTCCCTTTCAATCAACACATAGGCAAACCGTTACGTACAGCTAGTACCTCTGACGTGCTAGTGGTTATACCCAGTGCCAGTGTGTTGATGAGTCATTAGAGTCCCCCACAGACACTTTCCCAAGTTCGGGCGAAACGTTGTAGAGGCCGTATGGTGATATGGCAAGGTCCGGAAAAAGCACGTGCGTTTTCGCACGTGTCGTTTATCGGACAGATAATACTGGTAGGCTTTGGTTTAAGCCGAAACCCAGTATTATACTGTGTAGATATAATATCTTTGTCTCAGTTGCATTTGTATTCGGTCGTAATACAAATACGGGTATGTTTATACCATTACGGGGTTATTCTGAAATTCGTTTCAGGATCACTTTTGGAAGTTGTCAGTTTCCAGTTTTCTATCAGCCGTATTTAACATTTGGTTAAATACGGATTTATCTTTTCTTGGGATTTGTGTGGAAGCTTCTAGAAGAGGTGACTAGGATGGTGACTAGGATAGTGAGGTGGCTTTGTTCATTAATGGTGCATTAATTGAGTTGATGACTATGATTATGAATCATTGTTTCTTTTAATGAGTTCATACTAGGTGTATTATGACTCATTCATTTGTATTTGTGCTTATTCTCACCCTCCCTCTCCTACACTCACCTCCCCGTCTCCTTAAATGGCCGGCCACCCCTTGATGAATGATCATGGTTGTTGTTTGAAAAAGATTAAGGATTTTGGTTCATGGAAATTGATATACTTCATTTCTCATTTCGTATCAATCCAAAAGGCAACTTCATTAACCGTTCGTCCATAGCCTTGGACGTAACGAGGAAAAGTGTTCTACTCATTCTCTACTTCATCTTGGTCGTCTCTTTTAGCAAACTTGACGATCGAGTTGCCTCGGTTCAGAGGCGGGAGCCCGTTTAAAGATTCGTCGATGTGGTGCCACCTGGACGACAAGACTGGAGATCGAGGAGATCGGAGCAGCCGCAACAAGCGTGGGATCACTCCGACCGTGGACTTACACTTGCGCACATAAATATTGTACACTCATACTTGCGTATATACCACTTGTACATCCATACTTAAGCACCTACATATTTTACATTCATACTTGCGTATATTCCACTTGTACATCCATACTTGCGCACATACATATTGTACACTCATACTTGCGTATATACCCCTTGTACATCCATACTTGCACACATACATATTGTACACTCATACTTGCGTATATGCCACTTGTATATCCATAATTGCGCACATACATATTGTACACTCATACTTGCGTATATACCACTTGTACATCTATATTGGCGCACATACATATTGTACATCCATGCTTGCGTATATACCCACGTGTACATCCATATTGGCACACATACATATTGTACATCCATGCATTCGTATATACCACTTGTACATCCATATTGGCGCACATAAATATTGTACATCCATGCTTGCGTATATACCTACTTGTATATCCATATTGGTGCATATACATATTGTACACTCATACTTGCGTATATACCACTTGTACATCAATATTAGCGCACATATATATTGTACACCATACTTGCGTACATACATATTGTACACCCATACTTGCAGACATATACATACTGTACATCCATACTTGCGTACATGCAGATATGCACCTTTATACGATGTTGCATTTGATTTTGGAGATTTGGAAACCGTAAGATATATTTAAAAACTGGATTTATTTAAAAGAGCGGTTTTCCCCTGATATGTGCATATTACTGTTCCATGTTGCATGATACACGAATATGCTTACATTCCTATCATATGTCGCATACATCATGCTTATGATTTTACGCATTGAGATATGCCGTTTTCATGAGATTTCTGGATTTGATAACCGTGGCGATTTCAAAAGAAAGCATGTACTGTTTTAAAAAGCCGGTTTCTCTTGATATGATATTTCAGTGCGTCCACCATATGTTTTCTCGGTTCTGAGAGTGGCATGTGAAACCCGATTCGAGGAGCGGTAGGCACCGTCTGCGGGTACATGGTGGACCCGGTGTGGTACCCCAGGACGAGAAGACTCGTATTGTTAGACGGTGAGCCTGGCAGGGGAGCACTACGTACCGGTGATAGTATTTGGACTCGGCGGTTATCTGGAGGATACAGACCAGAGTAGCGAGATGGATATGAGGGCCGACCAGGGTGTGAGGCGCATGAGGGCCGATCTGAGGATGCGGCGCCTGAGATATATGGGGATTTACGTGTCGATGCTGGACACAGGTTTCATGATAGTTTCGAGTGTCGATGTTGGACACTCACGTTCCATGATTTTGAGGTGTCGCGAGGGACACCCGTTGATTTATATCCTCATACTTTCATGCATATGCTTTTATAATATTCACAGACATTGATTATATGGTTGGACGAGATCCACATGCATACATACTTTGATTTTATTGTTGGATGATATTCACATGCTAATTGACATTGATATTAGTGTTGGCACATATACAGACCCGATCACCTTAGATATCATAGTATTACCTTTATGATATAGTTTGTAAGTCGATGTGCAACAACCAAATACTTGTGGGGAGGCGGAAAAGTGAAAAACGATCTTGTTCTATGGTTAAACATCGACTAACCGCGAGAATCGTTTTCTAAACTATAACTAACAAATAACATAGGATTCTAAACTACTATGTTAAGAGATTATACCAAACGGTTTAGTCCTTCGTCTTTACGTTATCTACGGCCTCTTTGGATCTCTACGTCCTCCTCGACTTCCTTCCGTGATAGACGATCCACCTGAGAACCCTAATCCAAGCTATAACCTCTAATCTTGAGGTTACTTAGTTTCTCTAGTTGCTATTTAGAGTAGCTAAGGTGATGTAGAGATAGGTTATGGAGTGATTAGTCTTTCCTAATCCTTGTTCTCAACTCATGAGTGGTAGGATTAGGGTTTGGTGAAGGAGAGAGCTTGAAGAGAGAGAATGAGAAGATGATAATGATGATAATAAATAATAATGATATAGCTTCTCACTAGATATATGAAGCATAATGAATTGGAAGGAAAATGAATAATATGAGATTATTCATCATGCTTCATAAATTCAAGTGGGTGATTCATTATGTGAGTCATTAAGCATTTAATAATGCATTAATGACATGATGAATCACTCACAATGAGTCACTAAATCATTAAATGACAATGCCACCTCTCCCTCCAAGTCACCATCTTCTAGAAGCTTCTCGGAAAATTACGAGAATGCCCCTCTCATCCGTAAAAACACGGAAAAACATTAGACTGTACAAATCCAATAACCTGATACTAGAATCTGGCTTAAACCAAAGCCGACTAGTAAAAACCGTTCGAACGACGTATGTGTGAAAACACACGTGCGCGTCCGAACCCTTGTCGTAAAACCGTACGACCTCTATATCTTTTCGCTTGGGTTTGGGAAATCTCTGTATGGGACTCTAAAGACTCGACTACTACGCTGGCAGTGGGTTTAACCACAGACCGCAAGCGGCACTAGCTGTACGTAACGTTCCCCAGGTAGTTGTCGATAAGAAAGCCGATGAGGTAACCCATCTGAAATCCTACTGAGCCTGTCCGTGACAATATCCGCGCAGTCCGGTCTGTTCGTCTAAGAGTATTACATGTATGGTCTAGGGAGGTGGTGGACGTCAGACCGCTAATAACCGTACAAGTCGTGTCGGTATGGCTCAAGACCATCCGAGAATCTACTGATCAGTCCATCAGTAATTCTCAATCAGCCCTGGCCAGGGACTTACGGTAATGACCAACCGACCACAGTGCGATATCAACTCCCTATACCGGGAGAGACGAATCCATAAAAGTCGCTCACTGCCTCCACGTGGCTCGGGACTGTGCCCAACTAAAACCTGTTTGCACGACTCTTTTGAGCCGTGGTAGGGTAATAATCAAAGCACGGTGGGAACTCACACGAGACAAATGATGACTTTAAGTCAACAGACTATCTACACACATGTCACCTGAGAACTGCTATCTGACGTTAGGTATAATACCATCCAGTCAGTTCTCGGCGAGTCCTGTCCGGTGTACTCACACCCAGTGAGCATCTGTATACAATCTTAGGTGCACACCACCAATAGCTGCGGGACAAATCCATCGCCCCTCGTCAGGGTCTAGATATGTATACACTAGTCTACTCCGGAGTATCGATGCCCAGTCTCGATACTCCTGCGACTAGGGACATCTAAGGATGTGCCTATTGACTATCCAGCTCCCACTAGTATGACTGCCATCACAACGCCGGTAGTCAGGCAAACACCCTATGGGCTTTATCAACATGTATATATAAATGAATACAATACAAAATATATCATATGTTAAGATAAAGACAAACCAAATAGCGCACTATCATATCAAGCAAGACTGTCATGTACATACATATCCCAAGCATCCTATACAATGTAGGCCTCTAGGGCATATATATCCAACAATCTCCCACTTGCACTAAGGCCTATAATTGGCGCAATGAGTACCCAATATCTGCACTAGATCCAGTTGCTGGCGTACCGCATGCCCAACATCTCAAACAGCCTCTCGAACTGGACTTGAAGGATGGCCTTGGTGAATGGATCTGCCGTGTTGTCTTTTGTATCTACTCTCCGTACCTCGATCTCCCGACGATCCACGATCTCCCTGATCAGGTGAAACCGCCTTAAGATATGCCTGGATTTCTGATGGGACCTTGGTTCCTTCGCTAATGCTACAGCCCCATTGTTATCACAATACAAAGGTATTGGATTGGCAATGGACGGAACCACTTGAAGTTCAGAAATGAACTTCTTTATCCAGACAGCATCTTTTGCGGCTTCACTAGCAGCTATATACTCAGCCTCCATAGTTGAGTTTGCGACGGTATCCTGTTTGGAACTCCTCCAACTTACCGCCCCTCCATTGAGGGTAAACACAAAACCCGAAATGGATTTAGAATCATCTTTGTCACTTTGGAAGCCGGAGTCGGTAAAAGCCTCTACCTGTAGGTCCCCATTACCGTAAATCAAGAACATCTCTTTAGTCCTTCTCAGGTACTTGAGAATGTTCTTTACCGCTATCCAATGTTTCTCACCTAGGTCCGACTGATATCTGCTTACCACACTAAGTACGTAAGCTACATCCGGTCTGGTACATAACATCGCATACATTATAGATCCTACTGCCGAAGCGTAGGGTATAATGCCCATGCGAGCCTTCTCTTCATCAGTCTTTGGAGACATCTCTTTGGAGAGGATGATTCCGTGACAAGCGGGCATATTGCCGCGCTTGGAATCTTCCATACTAAATCTCTTTAGTATAGTTTCTATATACCTGGACTGTGAAAGTTCCAACGTTTTATTAGATCTATCACGATAGATCTTAATGCCCAGAATATATGATGCATCTCCCAAGTCTTTCATAGAGAATTTCTGTGACAAGAAGAGCTTTACTGATTGTAGCATAGGGATATCATTCCCTATCAGTAGTATGTCGTCGACGTACAAAACGAGGAAGACTACTGCTCCTTCTACAATCTTCCTATAAATACATGGTTCATCTACATTTTTGATAAAGTCAAATTCCTTGACTGTCTCATCAAAGCAGATGCTCCATCTCCGTGATGCATGCTTTAACCCAAAAATGGATTTAAGCAATTTGCACACTCTTCCGCTGCTCCCACTGTCTAAGAAACCTTCTGGTTGATCCATGTAAACACTCTCTTCTAAATGTCCATTTAGAAAAGCTGTTTTTACATCCATTTGCCAGATTTCATAGTCATGGAAGGCAGCAATGGCAAGCATGATCCGAATGGATTTAAGCATAGCTACTGGTGAAAAAGTTTCATCATAGTCCAATCATGGTCTTTGACGAAAACCTTTTGCTACTAGTCTAGCTTTGTAGGTTTCCACTTGTCCAAATGCACCAATCTTCTTTTTGAAGATCCATTTACATCCAACTGGTTTAACCCCAGGAGGAGCAACTTCTAAATTCTATACTTTATTGGTGTACATGGATTCCATTTCGGATCTCATAGCATCCAGCCACTTCACTGAGTCGCTACTCGTGATAGCCTGCTGAAAACTAGTAGGCTCATCATCATCGATGATGCAATCCTCTCGATCCCCATCAAGAAGAAAACCATAATATCTTTCAGGAGGATGAGAAAGCCTACTAGATCTGCGAAGTGGCGTTGGTTCGTCATGTTCTATTGAAATCTGAGATTCTTCTAAGTCCTCGGTAGCAGTTTGAGTTTCTGGAATTTCTTCCAGTTCTACCGCGCTCCCACTAATTTCTTTTGTAAGAAATTCGCTTTCTAAGAAGACAATGTGGCGAGTGACAAACACCTTTTGTTTTTCAGTGTGGTAGACTATATACCCCCTTGAATGCTTGGGGTATCCTACAAACTTGCACAAAACCGATCGTGCCTCGAGCTTGTCCGGATTATGCTTTTTAACATATACCGGACACCCCCATATCTTGATATACTTGAGATATGGTCTCTTCCCTCTCCACATTTCATATAGAGTGGTAGGCACAGACTTAGTCGGGACTCTATTTAATAGGTATGCTGCTGATTCTAGAGCAAATCCCCAGAAGGAAAGTGGCAACTCAGCACTACTCATCATTGAACGTACCATGTCTAACAGAGTGCGATTCCTCCTTTCTGATACACCATTATGCTGAGGTGTATAAGGTGGAGTAAGCTGAGAGAGAATTCCATTCTCTTTTAAGTATTCAAGGAAACTGGTACTTAAGTATTCTCCACCTCGATCAGATCGAAGTATCTTGATGTTTTTACCAGTCTGCTTCTCTACTTCATTTTTATACTCCTTAAACTTCTCAAAGGCCTCGGATTTATGTTTCATTAAAAATATATGTCCATACCTAGAGAAGTCATCAGTAAAAGTTATGAAGTAGGAGTGACCGCTGCGTGCATGTGTAGACATTGGACCACATACATCACTGTGTACAAGTCCCAAGAGTTGTGTGGCTCTTTCTCCGTGTCCGGTGAACGGAGATTTGGTCATTTTTCCTTTGATACATGATTGACAAGTTGCATATGATGAATATTCAAACGGATCTAGATATCCATATTTATGTAACTTAGTCAACCGTGTTTCGTTTATATGACCAAGTCTACAATGCCATAAGAAGGGTTGATTTGAATCTGGAGCCTTTCTTTTACGTGGTTTTTGTATATTGAAAATTTAAGGATGATTAAGTATGTATATGCCGTTTTCCAGTGTGCCAAACCCAATCAGTTCTTGATTTAGGAGAATGTTTATGACATTTTTTTCAAGCGCAAAATTATATCCTTTAATAGACAACAAAGATACTGATATAATATTACACAACATACTGGGAATACAAAAACAGTTGTACAATACCAAAATGTGTCCACTATTCAACCCTATGTGATATTCCCCTATTGCAACTGCATCTACATGCATTCCATTGCCCATCCGGAGAGTCATATCACCTGCCCCCAGTACTCTACTATTTCTCAGATCCTGCAAAGAATTACAGATGTGAGAACCAGAACCGGTATCAAGTACCCATGAAGTAGAGTTTACTGAAAGACAATTTTCGATTACGAACACACCTGATGCAGAAGCAACAGCTTGCTTCTGGTCCTTGGCTTTAAAGGCCAAACAGTCCTTCCTCCAGTGCCATTGCTTGTCACAATAAAAGCATTCGTTCTTTTCTGCCTTCACCCTTCTTGCCTTGTTCGTTCCCTGCACCTTCTTGACCCCACCCTTCGGTTCGGTGGCTTTCATCTTCTTCTTCCCTTTAGCTTTCGCTTTAGATTTAGAAGAGGATGATTGGCCAACATACAGAACGGGGGTCTTCTCCTTTTTCAAGGAGCTCTCTGCTACCCTCAACATGTTGAGGAGCTTTGGAAGATCAACTTCCATCTCGTGCATATTGAAGTTCAGCACAAACTGAGAGAAGGTGTGGGGAAGGGACAGCAAAATCAAGTCGATATACAAATCATTCTCTAGCACGCATCCCAGGTTTGCGAGTTCCTCAATGAGGGTGATCATTTTGAGGACGTGCTCTCCTACAGGCGATCCTGGAGCTAACCTCATCTGGAAGAGTTTCCTTGTGGTCTTGTACCTCGCGATACAGGAATGCTCTCCATACAAATCCTTGCAATGGAGAAAGATGGATGTAATATCCATACTCTCGTGCTGTTTCTGGAGTTCATTGTTCATGGACGCCAGCACGATACACTTAGCTCGCTCACAGTCTAGATCCCAGGTTTTCCGAACTTCCTTGTCCGCAACTGAGGAATCTGGTCCTGGGATAAAGGGAGGAACAACGGTGGTAACATATGCAACTTTGTCATAAGTCAGCGCAATATTGACGTTCCTTAGCCAATCTTTATAGTTCTTCCCGGTCAGTATATTTTTTTCAAGTAATAGTTTAAGTCATGTCATGGTAGCTGCCAGAGAGAGAAAAAAGAAACACTCAGCATATGCTCTTGCAAGTTTAGATTGGTTATTAATATATCTAAACAGGATGGCTCCCACTGTTTCCTCAAATCCTTCTTCAAAACCTAAAAGAAGAACTAGTCAGGATTTAATCACACATCACAATTCTTGCTTAACCTTTCAGCCAGGCTGGTGTTGGTACTTCGAGGGAGGTTTTCCAACGCTTTCGCGAAGTTCCTTAATTAAATAACCTTTTTTCCCTGGAGGCGTAGCCCCTCTAACACCTTTCTAGGCACCTACTTGGTTTATAGCATTGATTGTTAAGTGAGAGAAATTCCCGAGAGTAATCCTACTCATCAGTGGGATCGGGATCCAACTATCATTGCACGATGCCCTAGATGGAAGCCACTCTAGTCACCACACTCCAGAAGGTCTGTTAAATCTGCAAGTTTCCTTTATGTTTGAAACTCCCGATATGATTTTTACCCCAAGCTCTTATAGACCTTGACGTAGGCCAACAAGTCATAAGACGCAAGTCAAGTTCAACCCGTCGTTGTCCTGATTAATTTAAGTACATCGTACAAGCCCTTGACGTAGGCCAACAAGGTGTACGTCAGTCATAAACTAATGCATCTATCTATGCAACAAATAGGCAAACACACTGCTACCATACACTATGCCTTAACGTAGGCCAACAAGCATAGCATGAATACGATGTGCTGTCTACTTGAAACGACGGAGGGTTACGGCTGGTTTTTGGAAAAAAACCGTTAACGTAGTGAACTTGATTTGATCGAAGGAACTAAGATAGCTTTTAAAAGGAGTGGTTTAAGCTCCGCATTTAAAATTTTCTTTTTCAAGAAAACCGAGTGGTTTTTAGAAATTGTTCCAACGATTCAGTTTAGGTTTTATTTTTCTTTGCATTAAAAATAATGTGTCCCATCTTTAACCTATCATTACAGATAACAACGAAAATACAACGTCCTCTTATGCCATCCGCATTCGCCACGGGGTCCCGTCATCACCCGTTAGGTTACTTAACTACCGACAGAGCGGGGGCTGGGCTAGCGCGGGTGTAAAACATAAATGACGTCTAAATAGCTATCATATATAGATATTGTACATTCGTCAGACGCAATAATAGGCATTCCAGATTACAGATAAACAATATTGGATTTGCAAGCAAACCGCATTTCTTTTGAGCCTGCAATGAAAGACGGATTACACAGTTGTGATGAATAGCCATTACCCCACCCCAGACCCCTACGGGTACGGCAAACTACCCGCCAAGTATCAAAAGTGAAGCGGTCTGCCTCAACACTTCAAAATACCCGGTAGTTTGTGCGCCCCACCTTGGGTCTATCCTAGGAGCAAAAACAGTAAAAAGAAATAATACAATGGTGGCTACAACCGCAACCTGGATGTGCCCCGCAAAATAATATTACAACTTATTACATTTACATCGAATGAATTAATACAATAACCCATCACAAAACCCGGCTAATCACCACAACAGTCCAATACAGTTTATATACGTAAACAGTTATATATAACATCACAGATATGTGCAACCCCCTGCCAACCGACATACTAGCAGTTAGGGGAGGTTTACGAACACATAAAACATTCACAGATATAATCAAAAAAGCAAACATCGTATAATTTCGATCGATTAAACACATTAAATTTTGCTCCAATACTTCTCTGCAAATCTGAAACCTGAGCAAAAATAAATCATACCAGAAAACCCTAAATATCACAAAGAAGTCACAGAAGAAAACTGGGCTGAATCGGCCCCAACTCGGCGGCGGAACTGCGGCGGATCGGTGGGATCGGCCGCGGTTCCGCGGCGCTTTGGCCGATTCAGGAGCCCATTTTTCTTGTGTTTTCTTATATTCTCATGCTGGTCATTCTGAAGGTCCCTGAAAAATTTTTGGACCTCATTTAAAATTCGACAGAAACTACAAGATATCGGGGTTTTTCCGATTTGTTTTTCCGTTCGAAATTCATACAATTTTGCAAGTGTGTTAATTATAGTTTAGTGAGGCTCTGATACCACTGTAAGTCGATGTGCAATACCCCAATACTTGTGGGGAGGCGGAAAAATGAAAAATGATCTTGTTCTATGGTTAAACATCGACTAACCGCGAGAATCGTTTGCTAAACTATAACTAACAAATAACATAGGATTCTAAACTACTATGTTAAGATATTATACCAAACGGTTCTAGTCCTTCGTCTTTACGTTATCTATGGCCTCTTTGGATCTCCACGTCCTCCTCGACTTCCTTCCGTGATAGACGATCCACTCGAGAACCCTAATCCAAGCTATAACCTCTAATCTTGAGGTTACTTAGTTTCTCTAGTTGCTAATTAGAGTAGCTAAGGTGATGTAGAGATAGGTTATGGAGTGATTAGTCTTTCCTAATCCTTGTTCTCAACTCATGAGTGGTAGGATTAGGGTTTGGTGAAGGAGAGAGCTTGAAGAGAGAGAATGAGAAGATGATAATGATGATAATAAATAATAATGATATAGCTTCTCACTAAATATATGAAGCATAATGAATTGGAAGGAAAATGAATAATATGAGATTATTCATCATGCTTCATAAATTCAAGTGGGTGATTCATTATGTGAGTCATTAAGCATTTAATAATGCATTAATGACATGATGAATCACTCACAATGAGTCACTAAATCATTAAATGACAATGCCACCTCTCCCTCCAAGTCTGTAGGGTTCCTAGGCACACTAATGAGGTCTCACAAGGCATCAACCATGCCAATTTCAAAAATACGGTGCCGAGAAACCCTAGACTACGGATCGTTGGCTAGATGTTTAGGCGAAAAAATGAAACTAGTTTACAGCTAAACTAAAAGAACGGATATACAACCTTTGTAGATTCGTTCCTCCACCTCCATAGCTCCGCAATGAAGTCTCCTCGCTGTCCAAGTCGAACCCCGGGCTCTAGCGTCGGCTTCATCGGAGAATGGACGGGCTAGGTCGTCGACGTCGATGCCGAAGATGATCTACGTCGAGGCATCACTAGATCAAGCTCCAACTTCACCAAGTCAAGAAACTTGTGAAGAAAACACACTCTACTACTTGGCAAGAGGTAGAGGATGAAGAAATAGGAAGTGGGTAGACTTTAGAATTGGATTTCTCACTTGTTTTCATCACTTGCCATTGATGTAGCAAGCTTTCTTCATGGAAGAAGAAGATGAAGAAGAAGGAGAAGATATGATAAGTTGTTTTCAATAGATAATAAAAATGAATACTTATCATAATCTTAACCTTAGTTAAGTGTAGATAATTGACTAAGGTTAGGTTGAATGGTTAGGGTTAAGGATGAGAACAAAAAGGTCAATTAGTCAAAGCTTCATGAAGCTTCAACTAAAAACAAATGAAGCCACCATTCATTTATCTTTCAATTTATTCAAAATGAATAAATAAATAAGATAAATGAATAAGTAAAAACCCTAATCAACAACTTAACCATGGTTTAATTCTTTACACTTAACCCAAAAAGCATGTATCATCAAACATGATACAATCATGTGTACAAAAGTATATCACATATACAATGTGCACAAACAAGTGAGAAAAACCATTTAAAGTGAACCAATACTAGTTAATGCAAAGTAATATATCAAATATATAATTATGCATTAAATCATTAAATCAACACTTGATTCAATGATCCGGTCATGTCGCACACAACCGAGTAGTATACAATGTATCGGCTTATCGAATCAACGCTTGAATCGATAACTAGGTTATATCGCATACAACCATTCGACACATTGATCGCGAGAATGAAATATGGTATCACATACACGCATTATTCTCGGTCCCGCACATATCTCATATGCGCTCCTATTTCGTTTCGCTTGAGCCAGGAAACCTCTGCGTAGGACTCTAAAGACTCGTCAATACGCCGGAAGCAGATGATGATCATATCAAACACCCACAAACCGCAAGCGGTCTGCTAAACGTAACGGCCACCCGGGTATTGAGCGATGAGAAGATCGACGAGCAAGCCCGCTCACCCTCCTGTGAATCCAACCAGTAACACTACCGTACAGTCCGGTCTGATCGTCTGATGTGTCGCATATCTTGCCTAGGGGTGGTAAACGTCAGACCCCAATAGCTCTATAAGTCATGTCGATATGAGGTCTATAACAATTCGAGAAACTACTGGTAACACTTACCAGTAAATCTCAGCAAACCTGGCTAGGGATTTCCTGTTATAGCCAATCGAACACAGTGCAACATCAACCCCCTATACCGGGAGAGACGAATCCCCTCCTATCGCTCATTGCCTCCATGTGACTCGGGACTGTACCCAAAAACCACCATTTTGCACGCCCTCTTGGACATGGCAAGATGGAAATCAAAGCACAGTGGGAACCACACAAGACACTATGACGATCTCGGGTCAACAGACTACTCTGTACCAGTGTCACCAGAGAACTGTCATCTGACGTAAGGTATAATACCATCTGGGAGTTCTCGGCGAGTCCGTCCAGTGTACCCAGTCTCTACTGAGCACCCGTATATCATCTCTGATGTCAAACACCGATGGATATGGGATCATCCATCGCCCATCTGTATGGGTCGAGAAGGTACACGCTAGTCTACTCTGGTATATCGATGCCCCGTCTTGATACACCCACGACTAGGGACTTTGAAGGATGTACGTAAGAACTACCATGTCCCCACTAGTATGATCCGCATCATAGTCCAGGTAGTCAAGTACACATCCTAAGGGCTTTACCAACATGTAATAGAGAGACAATCTGTGTACACGTTAAGGTAAAGAGCAACCAGATAGCATACTATCATGTCGAGCAAGAAAGTCCTCCCTATATATGTCCCAGCATCCACTACAATATACTTCCAATGTACAGTAATGGCCTCTAGGGCATACATATAACTAACAATCTCCCACTTGCACTAGGGCCATCTGTAGCAGTGGTTGTAGTATCTCATACTCAACCATCCCATAAAAGTCTCTCTCTGGGAATAGGCCTTCGTGAGTGGATCCGCCGTGTTGTCCTCTGAGTCTACTCTCCTAACCTCGATCCCTTAGAGATCAACCATGTCCATGATCAGGTGATACTGCCTTAGAATATGTCTGGATCACTGATGGGACCTGCGTTCCTTGGCATAAGCCACAACTCCATTGTCACACAATGGGAGGAACATAGTTCATCTCATGAACCAATAAACACACAAACAGCTTCTTTGGTAGCATCTTTAGTAGCGATGTATCCTGCCTTTATCGTCTAGTATGTCATAGTATCTAGCTTGGAACTCTTCCAACATACCGTCCCTTTACTGAGGGTAAAGACAATGCCTGCGACTGATATTCAGTCGTCTTTATCACCCTGGAACACTTTCAGCGATTCTCCCCAGGATCGATTGATACCATCACACTACTGCTAGTGAGTATCCTAACATCCAATTAAATCTATCTCATAGATCCGAAATCCAGGATTTAGTAGGTATCATTTTGATCCTATATGGAGAATCATTGTGATAAGCGGAGATTGACTGAGCGCAGCATAGGAAACTCCTTCCCTATCAAGAGTATGTCATCCACGTACTCTACGAGGATAACTACCATACTCCCTACTACCTTTTTGTTTATACAAGGTTCATCTATCATTTTGATGATGTCAAACTCTTTGACTAACACATCAAAACAGACGTTCCAACTCCGCGATGCCTGCTTTATCAGATAAAGCATCTTGCTCACGTTTCCGCTGCTCCCACTGTCTACGAGGCCCTCTGGCTGTGTACTTATAGACGCTCTCTTCTAAAATATCATTTAGAAAAGATGTCATGACACCCAACCACCAGATATCGTAGTCATGGTATGTAGCCGTGGCAAGTAGGATCCGGATGGACTTAAGCATAGGCACTGGAAAAGGTTTCATCATTATCTACGCCTGGTCAATGACGAAAACCTTTAACAAGTCTAGCTTTGAAAGTCTCAACTTTTCCATTTACACCAAGTAATCTTCTCAAGATATACTTGCTCCTGATGGGAATTTAACCCTTCAGATATAGCAACCAAAGTCCATACTTTGTTGGTGTATAAGGATTCCATCTCAGATCGCTAAGCATCCAGCCATTCTTACAGAGTCTCACTCCTGATGGCCAGCTCGAAACTAGTTGGGTCATCATCTCATGATGCAATCCTCGCTCCCACTGTCATAGAGAAACAGAAGTATCTCTCAGGTGGGTGAGGAACCCTACTAGATCGGCGGAGAGGCTGAGGTTCGTTGGCATCTACAGAATCCTTTGGTTGTACCAAATCATCTGCTGTAGTTTGTATGGCTGGAACATTTCCAGTTCTACATAACAGACCTTGCCTCGAGCTTGTCCGGATTTTTCTTTTAGACATAGGCCGGACAACCCCAAATCTTAACTAACTTAAGATATGGGCTCTTCCTATTCCATATCACATATGAAGCGGTAGGCAACTGATTTGAATGGAACCCCATTCAATAGGTATGCATCTTCTCAAGTGCATAACTCCCAAAAGGAAATAGGTAACTCAGTAGTACTCATCATAGAGCACACCTTATCATATAGGGTGTAATTGCTCCGCCCCGATATACCATCTGACTATGGTGTATTCGGAGGAGTAATGCTGAGAGAGAATCTCATTCTCCATTAGAATAGTCCAGGATTTCCGTGCTCAAGTATTCTCCTCCTTGATCTCATCATAGGACATAATACTTATACCCGTATTGGTTCTTTACTTCTATCTTATATTCTGTGAATATCTCAAAAGGTTCAGACTTGTGTTTCAACAGGAACATATGTCTGAATCTCGAGAGATTATCAGAGAATGTAATGAAGTACAAAGAACCTTACCAGGTATGTGTAGACAGGGGACCTTTATATATCAACATGTATCATCCCAAGAGTTCACTAACTCTTTCTCTATTTCCAATAAACAGAGCTATGGTCATCTTATCTTTGTGACATGACTGGCAAGTTTCATAAGATGTAAATTCAAACTGATTTAAATACGCATCTTAATGTAACTTTAGCTAGTCGGGTCGCATTGATATGGCCTAGTCTACAATACCTCAAGAAGGATCCGTTCATTTCTGAACTCTTCCTCTTGTGTGTGTTCCATATACTAAGAACTGTAGTTTGATTTAGAACATCAATGCTTTTAGATAACGTGCCTGAACCGATCAACTTTTGATATAGGAAATGTTCAAAACATTATCCAACAATACAAAATTATATCATTTATTTACTAATAAAGAGACTGATATGATTTTGTATATCAGGTTCGGTATCTAATAACATTCGTTCAGAATCAATGTATTGGTAATACAGGGTGACAGTGACCGACAGACTTGGCTGCAACTCTTGCCCCGTTCTCTGCCTCATGAAACTTATCACTCGTTCTCAGTTTTTCTACCCTTTTGTAGCCCTATGTAACTGATTACATATCTGGGATCCTGATCTGGTATCATATACCAAGGATACGAAGGATACTGAGAAACAGTTCTGTATAATGAACACACCCGAAGATGATGCATCAGCATGCACTCTCTTCGTTTGGGCGGCACGGGAAATCTGGCATTCCCCTATTTCCTGCTCTGTCTTATAACAATTATAAGTTGGAGCGGGACCAACGTTCCCCAGCTCAGTATAACAAGCGGGTTCGGTCAATAATCCGTATTATTATCTTGATTAAGGCGTGATATGGTCGCTACCTGGAAAGAGAGAGAAGAAAACACTCAGCGTGCGCTCTTGCAAGAATAGATTGGTTATTATTTTATCTAATCAGGATGGCTCCCACTGCTTTTTATCAAATCTTCCTTCAAACCCTAAAAGGAAAGACTAGCCGGGATTAATTACACACTACAAGTTCGCCAATCTTTCAGCCAGGCCAGTGTCGGTACTTTGAGGGAGGTCCCCCGTGCTTTCGCACGAACCGAATTAATGTAAACCTCGTTTTCCCAGAGGCGTAACCTCGTTAACACCTTTCTAGCCACCTACTTGATCGGCTAATTGTAATGTATAAAACTCTCCAAGGAGTAACTCTTACTCGCAGCGGGTATCGGGATCCAACTATCTCATAGAAGGTATGCAATCTCATTGCAAATTTCAACACTTGAAATTCCCGATAATATTTTGCCCCTAGCAGCTATATAACCTTAACATAGTCAACAAATCATAAGTGCTAGTCAAGTTCAACCCGTCATTTCCCGATTGAATTAAACCCACCCGCACGACCCTTAACATAGTCAACAAAGTCGCACGACTACCCTAATCCAATCGCATCAGATGCTTATACAGATAAGCACTAATTAGCTACCGCACACTACGCCTTAACATAGTCAACAAACGTAGCACGAATACTAACTAGTACTTATCTGAAATGACGGAGAGCTACGACAGGTTTTTCTGAAAACCTATTGGGTAATGAACTTGATATCGTTGTAGAATCAAATGATTTTGAAATGGAGTGTTTTTGAGGCTTTTCTAGTTTTGCTAAAGGAGTCACTCCCGGTGAAGGGATCGTCGGTCCTTTCCTCATCGAATGAGGTGCGGGATATATCATATATATCACTGTGCAAAGCAAAAACTCTTAAAAGCAATCAAAAAAACAAACCGAGTGTGTAGCATCTGCCAGTTATTGCTAAAGGAGTCACTCCCGGTGAAGGGATCTCGGTCCTTTCCTCATCGAATAAGGTGCAGGATATATCATATATACCGCTGTGCAAAGCAAGAACTGTAGCTACCTATTTTATTTTGAAATTCGATTCTACAACATCTTAGGTTTCTTTTATTTCATTAATCATATTAATGAAGTCCCATCATTTAAATACCTAAACATCACAGATAAATACGACGTACACTTATGCCATCCGCATTCGCCTCGATGTTCCCTCGTGCACCGTTAGGTTAGGTAACTAACGGCAGAGCGGGGCAGGGCTAGCACGGGTGTAAAACATAAGTAACGGCTATATAATATATCATATATACTATATACTGTATCTATCACAGAACATCACATGATCACATCATAGATATCGCAGCAGAAGAATCATATGAAATATCGGATATACTAGGATTCCACGGTCGTGATGAATAGCCAATCCCACACCCCTAGACCCCTACGAGAGCGGCAAGCAACCCTACCAATTCTAGGGTTAGGAGACCCGGACTCGACTCCTCGAGTTGGTCTCCCACTGGACCCCAGAACCCGGTTATTTGTGCTCCCCTCCTTGGGTCTATCCTAATGCGGAAAAGTAAATAATATACATCAACGGTGAAAACTTCCGCTACCTGGAAGTGCCCCAATAAAAGAATATTACATACAAGTTTTTACATGAATGAAAATGAAAAACACTCATCTCACATAAAACCCCCGGCTATTCAAACACGACGATCCAATATAACATATCCAGCAACACATAACATCACATGTCATCAACGTAAGTAAATATGCGCATCCCAATTGTCGTTGACATATAGCAACGAAACCGGCGATATCACATATTACACTTACGGTCACAGAAAAGAAAGTGTAAAACTACAACAGTTGGAATCCGCAATCTGCATAGACATCGCATGCCTAATCAAATGAATTACTTAGGCATCACATGCCTAACAGTTATAAACCCCGCATTTTAGTCTCATTATCGAAAACTCTTTTCAATACCAAGTCTGGTAATTCAACAAGATTCCCGGCATCCTGATCGAATGCTCGTCGCAAACTTCAGTAGACGGCCGCACCCCCGATGCCGTCGACGAAGTGCACCAAGGCGGAACACCGCTACCGCGAGCACCCGAAAGGATGCTTTCGGCGACGGGGTTCTCCTACAGTCACTTGGTCGGGGCAATGGAGTGAGGCTGTCTATTAAGTTTACCCGGCGAGTATCCGCGTAGGCTACGTGATTGCGACGGACTTTTGATCACATCAAAATTCCGTGGCAACCGATCAAGTGAGACTAAACTGCTATGTTTATAACATTCATTCAGTTATCCCATAACTTCTTATGAATTCCAATTATTGTATCACATTCCGGATAAATAGAAAATGTCAAACTTTCCGATCGAACAATCGAACACCCAAGT
This sequence comes from Agapanthus africanus, assembly GCA_030015575.1. Lineage (NCBI taxonomy): Eukaryota > Viridiplantae > Streptophyta > Magnoliopsida > Asparagales > Amaryllidaceae > Agapanthus > Agapanthus africanus. The sequence goes on from CM057339.1 coordinate 436,793,883, forward strand.
TTTCCCGATACAGATCAACACATGAAACAAGTCTAAAAACATTCAGTTCGTGCCTCAGAACCAACGGTCCAGCCGTAGAAGGGTCAAGCCAACGCCTCACATGTGGCACGTCGTACTGCCCCAAACCCGAAGGTTCAAAGGGCAGTTCAAGACGGTCACATAATCGAGTTAAGGTTTGTTGTCTTCTAGAGGGTCCATCGAGTTACTTGCACTACTTAGAATGTCGTTAAACTACGGAAAAATCCAACACTTGGAAATTTCCCGACAGGGGAAAAATTGGGTATTTATATCCGGTCGAACTTTTTAACATATTCTAAAATTTATCTGGAAAGCCAAATAGACAAAATCTGATAAACCCGATCGAATCATCGAAGCTCCAAAACATCCCAGATTATTCAACTCTTGAATAAATATTAAAAATACCCAGAGAACTCATCACTGTTAAATAGGAATTACTGTGCAAAAGTCAACGCAAGAGGAGACCATAAGGCCGCGGAACCGCCGCACATGCTAAGTTCGTGCCGCGGTTCCGCGGTGGATTAATTGAATTAGGCCCCCGTATTTCACAGTAATTCATATAAAACCCTGCTTAATTTTCTGCATATTTTTAATGTGGAAAAATGCACAGTTTTGAAAAAAGGACAGAGAGCATGGGAAAAATGGGGTTTCGGGTTCGATCGGGATTCAAACGTCGTCTAGACTTCGCCTAAGGCTCTAGCTAGGCTCTGATACCACTGTAGGGTTCCTAGGCACACTAATGAGGTCTCACAAGGCATCAACCATACCAATTTCAAAAATACGGTGCCGAGAAACCCTAGACTACGGATCGTTGGCTAGATGTTTAGGCGAAAAAATGAAACTAGTTTACAGCTAAACTAAAAGAACGGATATACAACCTTTGTAGATCCGGTCCTCCACATCCATAGCTCCGCAATGAAGTCTCCTCGCTGTCCAAGTCGAACCCCGGGCTCTAGCGTCGGCTTCATCGGAGAATGGACGGGCTAGGTCGTCGACGTCGATGCCGAAGATGATCTACGTCGAGGCATCACTAGATCAAGCTCCAACATCACCAAGTCAAGAAACTTGTGAAGAAAACACACTCTACTATTTGGCAAGAGGTAGAGGATGAAGAAATAGGAAGTGGGTAGACTTTAGAATTGGATTTCTCACTTGTTTTCATCACTTGCCATTGATGTAGCAAGCTTTCTTCATGGAAGAAGAAGATGAAGAAGAAGAAGAAGATATGATAAGTTGTTTTCAATAGATAATAAAAATGAATACTTATCATAATCTTAACCTTAGTTAAGTGTAGAGAATTGACTAAGGTTAGGTTGAATGGTTAGGGTTAAGGATGAGAACAAAAAGGTCAATTAGTCAAAGCTTCATGAAGCTTCAACTAAAAACAAATGAAGCCACCATTCATTTATCTTTCAATTTATTCAAAATGAATAAATAAATAAGATAAATGAATAAGTAAAAACCCTAATCAACAACTTAACCATGGTTTAATTCTTTACACTTAACCCAAAAAGCATGTATCATCAAACATGATACAATCATGTGTACAAAAGTATATCACATATACAATGTGCACAAACAAGTGAGAAAAACCATTTAAAGTGAACCAATACTAGTTAATGCAAAGTAATATATCAAATATATAATTATGCATTAAATCATTAAATCAACACTTGATTCAATGATTCGGTCATGTCGCACACAACCGAGTAGTATACAATGTAGCGGCTTATCGAATCAACGCTTGAATCGATAACTAGGTTATATCGCATACAACCATTCGACACATTGATCGCGAGAATGAAATACGGTATCACATACACGCATTATTCTCGGTCCCGCACATATCTCATATGCGCTCCTATTTCGTTTCGCTTGAGCCAGGAAACCTCTGTGTAGGACTCTAAAGACTCGTCAATACGCCGGCAGTAGATGATGATCATATCAAACACCCACAAGCCGCAAGCGGTCTGTTAAACATAACGGCCACTCGGGTATTGAGCGATGAGAAGATCGACGAGCAAGCCCGCTCACCCTCCTGTGAATCCAACCAGTAACACTACCGTACAGTCCGGTCTGATCGTCTGATATGTCGCATATCTTGCCTAGGGGTGGTAAACGTCAGACCCCAATAGCTCGATAAGTCGTGTCGATATGAGGTCTATAACAATTCGAGAAACTATTGGTAACACTTACCAGTAAATCTCAGCAACCCTAGCCAGGGATTTCCTGTTATAGCCAATCGAACACAGCGCAACATCAACCCCCAATACCGGGAGAGACGAATCCCCTTCTATCGCTCATTGCCTCCATGTGACTCGGGACTGTACCCAAAAACCACCGTTTTGCACGCCCTCTTGGACGTGGTAAGATGGAAATCAAAGCACAGTGGGAACCACACAAGTCTCTATGACGATCTCGGGTCAACAGACTACTCTGTACCAGTGTCACCAGAGAACTGCCATCTGACGTAAGGTATAATACTATCTAGGAGTTCTCGGCGAGTCCGTCCAGTGTACCCAGTCTCTACTGAGCACCCGTATATCATCTCTGATGTCAAACACCGATGGATATGGGATCATCCATCGCCCATCTGTATGGGTCGAGAAGGTACACGCTAGTCTACTCTGGTATATCGATGCCCCGTCTCGATACACCCACGAATAGGGACTTTGAAGGATGTACTTATAGACTACCATGTCCCCACTAGTATGATCCGCATCATAGTCCAGGTAGTCAAGTACACATCCTAAGGGCTTTACCAACATGTAATAGAGAGACGATCTGTGTACACGTTAAGGTAAAGAGCAACCAGATTGCATACTATCATGTCGAGCAAGAAAGTCCTCCCTATATATGTCCCAGCATCCACTACAATATACATCCAATGTACAGTAATGGCCTCTAGGGCATACATATAACTAACAAAGTCACCATCTTCTAGAAGCTTCTCGGAAAATTACGAGAACGCCCCTCTCATCCGTAAAAACACGGAAAAACTTTAGGCTGTATAAATCCAATAATCTGATACTAGAATCTGGCTTAAACCAAAGCCGACTAGTAAAAACCGTCCGAACGACGTATGTGTGAAAACACACGTGCGCGTCCGAACCCTTGTCGTAAAACCTTACGACCTCTATATCTTTTCCCCTGGGTTTGGGAAATCTCTGTGTGGGACTCTAAAGACTCAACTACTACGCTGGCAGTGGGTTTAACCACAGACCGCAAGCGGCACTAGCTGTACATAACGGTCCTCAGGTAGTTGTCCATAAGAAAGCCGATGAGGTAACCCATCTGAAATCCTACTGAGCCTGTCCGTGACAATATACGCGCCGTCTGGTCTGTTCGTCTAAGAGTATTGCATGTATGGTCTAGGGAGGTGGTGGACGTCAGACCCCTAATAACCGTACAAGTCGTGTCGGTATAGGCTCTAGACAATCCGAGAATATACTGATCAGTCCATCAGTAATTCTCAATCAGCCCTGGCCAGGGACTTACGGTAATGACCAACCGACCACAGTACGATATCAACTCCCTATACCGGGAGAGACGAATCCCTAACAGTCGCTCACTGCCTCCACGTGGCTCGAGACTGTGCCCAACAAAAACCTGTTTGCACGACTCCTTTGAGCCGTGGTAGGGTAATAATCAAAGCACAGTGGGAACTCACACGAGACAAATGATGACTTTAAGTCAACAGACTATCTGCACACATGTCACCTGAGAACTGCTATCTGACGTTAGGTATAATACCATCCAGTCGGTTCTCGGCAAGTCATGTTTGATGTACTCACACCCAGTGAGCATCTGTATACAATCTTAGGTGCACACCACCAATGGCTACGGGACCAATCCATCTCCCATCGTCAGGGTCTAGATATGTATACACTAGTCTACTCCGGAGTATCGATGCCCAGTCTCGATACTCCTGCGACTAGGGACATCTAAGGATGTGCCTATTGACTATCCAGCTCCCACTAGTATGACTGCCATCACAATGCCGGTAGTCAGGCAAACACCCTATGGGCTTTATCAACATGTATATATAAATGAATACAACACAAAATATATCATATGTTAAGATAAAGACAAACCAAATAGCGCACTATCATATCAAGCAAGACTGTCATGTACATACATATCCCAAGCATCCTATACAATGTAGGCCTCTAGGGCATATATATCCAACATAGTTGACCTAGGAGTCGATGTTTATTCGATTTCTACTTGTAGATGTTTTTCTACCGACGAGTTGGCAACTCACCCCTGTTGTGCCACAGTTCTTGCAGGTTGACCGCACGGATCAGTAGCGGCATCGCTGGCACATAGCTACTTTCGGGTGTTTTGCTTTTGGTAGGTGGGACATTTGTATCGTGCCCCCTCTTGTATTTATATTTCATATTGTATCTAGTCAACTCCATCAATCAAATTTAGTAATTGTATAAGTACAGAGACTTAGCAAGACTTGTAGTTGCGAGACTTGAGCGATGGTTTTATGTTCGCTTTTGGGGATTTATGTCTTACTTTTCTTTTATTTCTTTTGTGGTGAACTTCGCCGTTGGACGTCGTATACTTATATATACTGTTTTGCGTGGTTGTGATCCGCCGGTTGGTAAAGAGCTAGCTCCCGCTTGGGGATGCCTTTATCATTATCTTGTATATGTGATTTTGGATCAAAATATACAAATGATGTGCTGCCCAAATTTTTAAAAAGACGAAACATGTTTTTAAACTTGCATAATCCACTTGCATTTTTCATGTTCCTATTCTATGCTTTAAGAACACTTGATTTCATTATAACTTTATTTCAAAACTTCACCTCCTTTATTTTTCTTAAAAGGTTTAGATTTCTGGGTTTCAGCCTACTTGAATTACGTTACGCCTTTAGATGTTGCGTGATTTAAGTGCTAGTCACGAGCTAATATTTCGGGTCATGACAAAGTTGGTATCAGAGAGCTAGGTTTAACCTTGATTCGAGTCTATGTTTGACTATGCGGAGTTTAGGACTGGTATGTATTTCGGAACCTAGGTCTGACCTTACGAAACTTAGACTTGAACAGGGAGGTATTTGACCCGAACTTTCATTTCATTGGCTGACCCTGATTGATGGAGTAGGTAGCTTGGGTAGAGTGACGTACCGTACGTATGTTCCGCGGCATATTTACGATACGATACTCTACTTAAGAAACCTTAGGGTGTACATATTTTGAGATCTATGATTTTCTTCGTACCCATGGTTATACATCCATTTAAGATCCTTGATTTTGTTCGTTTCCATGATCATACTCTCATTGATTCTGTTCCTCCTTATGATCATGTATCCATTTTGGATCTATCTCTTCCTTCATGCCCTTGATCTGTTTTCTTCGATACACGCTTGAGGTTTATGTCTCCATGGTTTGAGCGCATATTGAGCTGCTGCTAGTATTGTGGTCAGGGAGAGCTCGTCTGATACGAGGGCTGACCATTGTGTTTTTTGGTGACATGGCAACGTATTGAGTTAGTTTTGTGTTGTGACCTCTCAGATGAGGCGAGTGTTTGGTTTTACACTGGATGATCGGGCCATTGTTAGAGCTGCTAGTTGCGAGAGGACTATTGATGTGCAGCCTATCTCAGAGGTTGTGATGTCGTCTACCGTGCAGACAGATGACCCAGCTGTTGCTGAGATTTATAGGATGTCGCTTCCAGAGCTTACGAGCTGAGATCGCTGGAGCTTCCAGGCAGAAATGCGACAGATGATAGCTAGTCTATCCCGAGTTGAGAGACGAAGGTGATTCGTCAGATTGATGCGCCGACGCAGGCCCAGTTGAGTTGAAAATTTCCATTGTGGAGAGTCTTATTCAGGTCTAGAGATGACCGATCCAGAGATGACCGTGATGTATCGTCCTTCCTGGAGGATTGAGGCATTTTTTAGCATGCGAACGAAGGGTATTCACATGTCGGCTAGGCGAAGCTAAAGAATTCGAGCGAGTGTCAGAAACCCATTTTCCCAAGTTTAAGTATTCGGAGGAACATGCAAGTGATTCTGTGGACCTTCTAGAAGAATGAAACCCTAACTCGACATGATGACCATAGAACCGCTTTTGAACCTTATGGTTTACGGTAGGTTAGCGGTGCCATCAGTGAGGCTTGGGTTTGCCCTTCTACGGCTAGTCCAAGATATTTTTAGATTGTGCTCAGGTGTTGAGCCTTCGGGAAATTTTGGGGCCTCGATGACTCGATCGGAAAGTTTGACGTCGTCCGGATATCATGTGATAGGAGACTAGTAAGCTGACCAGCTTCGGATAGAATCTCACCCAGATGCATTGTGAGTTGATCGAGAACGGGCGAGTATTGAGTATTTCTCCGATGGTTGGGGCGAGTCCCCGAGAACGTGTTCGGCTAGAGATCTTCTACAAAGTGATGAAGGTACCGAGTTCGTGATTTCGATTCTGTGTGAGAGACTTCGGGTTGACTGTAGCCGAGAACATTTGCAGTACGCAGATAGTGTGACGTGACGTCGAAGTGGACGATGATACAGAAAAGTGGAACCAGAGGTTCATGCGAGATGCTGACGAGCTGTTGTTACTTCCCGTCGAGATTAGAGACCTGATACGTGTACAGAGGTGTTGGGATGCGGCCAGTTCCCGAGGAAATGCTGTGCTGAGAGCGCAGATGTCCAGAAAGCGAGAAAAGATTATGCAAGAGTACCAACCTCCGTACAATTCGGCATAGGCGAGATTGGAAGAGACCCTGAGAAGGTTCCTTTCAGGACACTGCTGCGATGAGATTTGCACCCAGGATCAGTTGTGTCACATGTATTCAGAAGGCCAGAGACCGACGCCAGTGACGTGCTGCTTTACGAGTGGTCGTGATAATTGGCCGAGAGATGAACAGAGAAGTGCTAGAGCGGAATCGTTCCCGTTAGCACACCTGACCGGGCCGATGAACCGATGGATTGCGAGATTGGTAAATCTACAGAGAAGATGAGGACCCAAAGACAGAAGACTCCAGACCGTAAGCAGGAGGCAAGCGGATGTTCTTACTCTGCCAGTTTTAGGCACACCGACATTTTTCGACATTGTAAGAGGTGTACCTCGATGTCATTTGTTGCAATTTGCGTTTGTGATCCGAGTATCTCTCTTATATCTCTTGGATTTGAGTTTTGATGATTGAGCTTTATGATATTGTTTTCGTGCACCATGGTTGCATGATTGGTTCGAAAAAGTGTATGTTTGTAGTTTAACCGCAATCAATAACGGTGTCGCGCGTAGCTAGACCGAGATGAGTACGGGTCGTCCTCTGGAAAACGTGGAACCTTTTACTCTTACTTTAGATATGTTGAGAAAGAGATGAGGGATAAAGAATTTTATAGAAAGATTTCTAGATCTACGGTAAACAAGAATGTAAAATATAGATCTAGATTATTTTAAAGATGTAGTAAATATAATAAGAAGGCTTGTAGGGTTAGTTAGGATTTAGTAGTTATGGACGATTAATTAAAAGTTACCCTTTTTATCCATTAATAGATTTAGAACTAGAACGACGGTGATGCGTGTAGATTAGGGTTTCTGGAGGGAAAAGGAATCCCACTCTTAACCCTTATCTCGACACGGAACTCCGTTCATATCTAGCCTTTACCAAAACAATCATTAATCTAATCTCTAATCGCGGTCGGAACTAGCAAAGAATTGCTAGCGCGCCCAATTAGGATGTTAATGATTCTTTTGATAAATTTCCTAAACTTTATAGGACTTAAAAAGGGTTTAATTATTTTCGTCGTCCATTAGCCTACCCTAATCCTACGAACCCTAACAAGCGGAGAATTACTCGCGCATGTTGGGAGAAGAAGATGAAAAGTAAGAGAGGGAAAACATAATGTAAAATGCAAAAGAATAAAATAAAACAACCACCTTTATTAATCAACTTGAACATTCTACACTTTGATTCCTTAGAAAATGATTACAAAGACTAGTTTGCTTCTCGATCTCTTCCAAGGAGGTAGATGAACCGTTGATGATCTGCCTGGATGCGTGAGCCGTCTGGGACTTCGTGATCGCGTCGGCTTGATGGTTTTTCCAAGAGGCTCTCGGTCCTTATTTATAGTCACAGAGCCAGAACCCTAGTTTCCTAATATGGAAACTAGTTGTTAGGATCCTAACCACCATAATCCCATATCTCAACTCTTCAAATCCGCGACGGAACCACGGCCGTTGGATAGGTTTGGCCGCGGATCCACCACCTTTTGGTGAGATCGTGGCCTCTAATTTTTGTAGCTTCATATCTGTAACACTTTGTAATCTTTTGAGTATCTAGATTTTGAAAATCTTTTCCACATTTCTACCAGAATTAGTTTCTTGAATATCTTTGGTATATTTGATTTGCCAACTTTGATTTTCTTGATTTTAGCCCTGAAAATTCTACATAATAACTCAACAAACAATATTAATAGAGTTTGTTTTATTAAGATATTAACTTAACCATTAAGAATTGGTCAAAGGTATTAATAAGGTAAGCATATTTAAATTGGCCAAATGTTACATGGATATTATATGCTTACTTTTTCCTACAAAATGTTATTTATAATATATAAACACATGAAAATAGTATTTTTACACATAAACCCTCATATGTATCATATATTATAATAAATACCTTTGATTATATAATAATAGTAGGAAAAATGTCATATTAAATGTGCAGTTTTATCAACTGAACAAATACCCCCAAACTTATCTTTGATCGTCCCGAGCAAACTAGTTTATTCAAGAAGAGAAAAAGAAATAAGAAAACTAAGCACACTTTCGTAGGCAGACACGATTGCACTAAGCACGTGCAACAAGCCATTAAACCTCTAGGTGTCCCTAGTAGGAGGAGTGTTGTCTCCTGAGGGTTTTCAACGGATTACACCCACAAAATCCTATAACAAAAGAAAGATGGTGAAATTTACATATAAAGATAAGAACCATAAAAGAAAGGCCTTGAAAAGAAGAGTTTCCAACTATACTAGCTTTTCAGCTGTCATGAGTCCTATCTTAATAGTCATGAAAAAATGTTAGAAATCACATCATCCCTCAATAAAATATCGTCTTTATTCTTCATTCCTACCTTTCATCCAAACATTGATCATATAACCCCACGTGTGTGTAAAGAACATCCCTACACTCGGAGAATTCAATTCAAACTATCATACTCTTGTCCATCTACCTTAGTAATTTTTAATTTGATGAATATTAAGATTTGCTCACACATTTTCATGCGACCGTTAATACTTCTTGAGGTACTAACAGACCGATTACTTATGTGCTTGCTGATTAGGTGATAATATTTTCCTCGTCTTGCACCACCTAAGGCTTAGCAGTGACTCCCAGACCAGTCGGCCTTAGGGCACTAGGTGAAGAGGCACCCTCGCTATATTTTTTATTGCTGCCTTGGCGATAAAAAAACCAGTGTTCATTTTTTTCTTCTCACCAATTTTATATTTTCTTCATTTTTTTTTTCATTTCCTTCATACTTTGGCTTTTAGACAAGAGCATTTAAAGGTATCTTCTACTATCCCGAGTTTCAAGACGTGTGTAAGTGCATATAGTAGGGTATCAACATTCAAATGTTCGGCTTCCAGAATAGAAACTATTTTTCAGACTTATTTTTATTCTCAGATTAGTGACTTCCTTCATCTTACTAACCCTTGGGACAACAGCTCATAACTATTTATTACTAGTTCGTTTAAGAAAACTTCTAATTTTCTTGGTTTTCTTAAACTATTCCTATCTTTTGGATGTAATTTTTCACTTTTTACTCCTTTGTTATAAAAGAATTTTTTTTTATTTAAATTTTTGAAAATGTTGTGCTTATGCAAAATATGATGCAAATTGATGTGTAAATAAGTACAAACCTCCCCCAAACCTGTTTACAGCAGTGTCCTCACTGATGTCATCCTTTCAGCTCAAAAACCTGTAGACTTGGGTGGAAATTATTAATGAGGGCAAGAATATATGAAAGTGAAGATCCTCCCCCAAACTTATTTTTGGCTCACAATTTTGTAAAAATCATTTTCTTTCAAGAGCCAAAATATACCACCCCTCCCCCAAACTTGAGTTAAACAATTTTAATCTTTTAAAATCACATGAGGGGGTCAAGCTTATTGGTCAATGCCAAGCTTTGCAAAGACCGAAGGTCAACACCAACCATTCAAAAATTTTATCAATGAAGTACCAAGGTTGGTGGAAGAACATGTCACCTTTTGATGTGAAGAAGTGGGGAAGTGACAAGAGGTGTAATGGAAAAGGTTTGCGTCTCAATTTGGAGAGACGACACAGTGATAGTAATGATGGATTACTCGCATTATCATGATTGTCCAAAAGAAAGGGAGGAGGTCCAATTTCTTCATCTTGGAGTTGATTTATCTCAACACCCGTATCTTTTAAAAATGCGAGTTCATCAGCGAAAATTTCCTCAAAGCTTTCATCGATACCCCGAAGAATAATGTCATCAGAAAAAATAGGGTGATCTTCAGACTCTATAAAAAGTTCCTCATCAGTGTTGGATGTTGACCCGGACAAATCGGTGGAAGAGTACATGGTTGGGTCAAACAACAACATATGAAAAGAGTCAGTATCATGAGGTTGATCAAATTCGCTGCTGTCGATATCCATTGATTCGACAGAACACACATGAGCATAGGGTTCGGAGGGTTCACTTCCCAACTTGTAAATGTTAAGCTCAATTGACTTCTTTCCAAAGGATAGGGTCATAGAGTCGTTTCTACAATTGATTACTGCGTTGGAAGTGGCCAAAAAGGGTCGACCGAGTATCACCGGGATTTGATTGCGTGGGTTTGCTACAGGTTGTGTATCAATAACGATAAAGTCCACAGGAAATATGAATTCCCCGACTTTGATTAACACATCCTCTAGCTCACCCCTTGGTTGGGTGATAGATCGATCGGCCATCCGAAGAGTGCAATGCGCAGGTTTTAACTCTCCGATCCCTAATTGCTCATAAACCGAATACGGAAGCAAGTTAACACTAGCACCTAAATCGAGTAAAGCACGATTGATATTTTTACCCCCAATAGAAATTGAAATTGTAGGACTTCCGGGGTCCTTTCGTTTCTTGGGTAGTTGTTGTGTAAAAGCCGTGCTCACATTACTCGCAAGGAAAACTTTTTTAGGTACTTGAACTTTTCTCTTCCTAGTGCACAAGTCCTTTAAGATTTTTGCATATGACGGAACTTGTTGAATAGCATCTAGGAGAGGAATATTTATTTTAACTTTCTTAAAAATTTCCACAATCTTCTCCATTTGTGGACTTGGTCTGTTGCCCCTTAACCTGTTTGGATAAGGTGCTTGATCAATAAGTTTTGGGTCCAACGTTTGTGGAGAAGACTGTGGGGATGGATTCGATCCCAAAACTGGAGAGGGAATCGACTTAGATAGATTTGGCGAAATGGGCGAAGGGTTCGAGCCTTAGGGAAAACGGAGAATAGGCTCGGGTGAAGGTGGAAGATTAGACGAATTAGGGGAAGAAGAAGAAGAAGCTGGGGTATCAAATGAGTCACTAACATCAAACTGCTCACCCACTCGGTTATTCAGCTCTCTCCCCGATCTCAACGTAGTATTGGAATTCACATTATAATTTTGTGAATGGCCAGGATTCGGTAGGGGTTGAGATGGGAGTTTCTCTTTCTCTCTCGCACTCATTGCGGCGTTTAACTGTGCGATTTGGTTTTCTAATGATTTAATACTCTCACCTTGGGAGGCGGAGTTTTTCGTTATGGTATCAATAGAAGACCTCATCTCAGCCGAAATTTGAATGGATTGTTTCATGAACATATCCAAAGTTTGTGCAAGTGAGTTGTCAGTACCGGCCACTTGTGGTGTAGAAATGTTGGCCGGATTTTGGAAATTTTGTGACTGAAAGGGGGGCTGATTCTGTGGTTGTGGTTGCTGTGGAGGAGGTCTTTGATAATTACTTTGTTGGTTTTGATTCCAAGCAAAGTTAGGATGATTCCTCCATCCTTGATTATATGTGGAAGAATAAGGATCGTTTCTAGGTCGCTGCTGAAAAGCAGCATTAGCTTGAAACGAAGCATTCATATGACATTCTTCCGTTAAGTGTGAAGGATCCGAACAGCAACCACAAACGGTCTTAGGAAGCGTGACCTTATTTAGGGAGAATGTTGAGAACTTGTTTTCAATAGCATCGAGTTTCTTCTGAATCGCTGCCATTTCGGCTTTTACGGCGATAGAAACGTCGAGCTGGTGAATACCTCCTTTAGTTGAAGGTGGTCTTACGCTTTCCCACTGCAACGTATGTTCAGCAAGATCTTCCAGATATTTCCAAGCTTCACCGTCATCTTTAGACATGAAATTGCATTGATACATTGTTTCAAGCGTCCGCTTTGTCGCTGGATTAATGCCCTCATATATAATCCGACATAAATCCCATCTTTGTATTCCGTGATGGGGGCATTGGACAAGCAGATCTTTGAAACGTTCAAAGCACTTCCAAAATGGTTCATTGGGAAGCTGGGTGAACTGGTTGATCTCGCTCCTAATATGTGCAGTCTTATGATTTGGGTAAAACTTCTTAAGAAATGCTACGACGAATTCATCCCAATTAGTGATAGAGTGTGCGGCAGTATTGTAAAGCCATTTTTCTGCCAAGTCGCACAGTGTGAATGGGAGAAGACGTAAGCGCATAGCATCTAAAGTCAATTGTGAAGTACCCATCATTGCGCATACGTTTTCGAATTTGGTGATGAAAACGTACGCGTCTTCCGACTCAAGCCCGTGAAATTTGGGCAGCAGGTTGATGTAGTGGGGTTTAATTTCGAAATTATCCCCGTTAGGTGGTGGAAGAGATAGACAAGTAGGAAGAGGACCACGGATAGGATAGCACCTCTCTTGGAGAGAGATACGCGGTGGATTCTGCTCACCTGCGGGCGGTGGCAGCGTGGTGTTATAATTAGATGGAGTGTCGTCCATCACGGTTGATGTAGTGTGTGGTGGGGGAAAAGAAGATGAAGAAGTACCGACTTCGGCGTCGATAGCAGGAACGCGGACAAGACGGGCACTAGGATCCCGTGTCCAGCCGAGCATGCACTAAGCGGGTTTAGTGCAAGTGGCAACGTGCGTGTGATTTAAAATTGGCTTGTTTTGAAAAAGTGGGACTCAAGACAAATCTCCCTAAGATGCACAAGCAACCCTAGAACTAAGGTCACCTAGGTCCAGTTTCTAGACCGCTCCTAGACTTTCAAAGGACAAGCCGCAGGATCAATCCTCTACCGCCTCCGTACTACCATTGTAGCCAGGTAAGTGCCAGGTAAGTGGGAAGGAACCACATCGTGGGCCTAATTAAAAACCACTAGCCTTCGACACACTTACCTAGGCACTACAAAAATAATGCGGATAAACGATAGATTACCCACGACCTTCCTCTGTCCTTATTGAGCACGACAGTCCTTAGAGTCTGGTCTGGATATTTTTTAAATTAATGAAGGGTTGATCTATATGCTCAGTTTGTGATTTGTGGGGCTTAGGAAGGGTGATGAAATCCCCACCTAATCTTGATTTGGTCTTTGCCCCTTAAAGTCCGTATTAAATATGCAAAACAAAACCAATCACAAAACTTTTGCAAAAAGATTTTTTTTTGCGGCGCGATTTTTGCAAAGAATCCTGCAGAAAATAGATTTTATTGGATTTAGAAGAGAGAGAAGGACTTAAGAAATATACCAGAGAAGTTCGGAACCGTAGATCTCCTGCTTCCTCAAGTCCGTGACTCCAGATTCCCTCGCAAAATTCACACACAAATCGTTAAATATGCAATTTGCAGTTTTGTGTTAATAATGATATGACTCGTCTAAGAATCCAACACAAATAGTAAGAATAAAAAATTACGCACGTATCCCCGGCAACGGCGCCATTTGATTGGTTCGAAAAAGTATATGTTTGTTGTTTAACCGCAATCAATAACGGTGTCGCGCGTAGCTAGACCGAGATGAGTACGGGTCGTCCTCTGGGAAACGTGGAACCTTTTACTCTTACTTTAGATGTGTTGAGAAAGAGATGAGGGATAAAGAATTTTATAGAAAGATTTCTAGATCTACGTTAAACAAGAATGTAAAATATAGATCTAGATTATTTTAAAGATGTAGTAAATATAATAAGAAGGCTTGTAGGGTTAGTTAGGATTTAGTAGTTATGGACGATTAATTAAAAGTTACCCTTTTTATCCATTAATAGATTTAGAACTAGAACGACGGTGATGCGTGTAGATTAGGGTTTCTGGAGGGAAAAGGAATCCCACTCTTAACCCTTATCTCGACACGGAACTCCGTTCATATCTAGCCTTTACCAAAACAATCATTAATCTAATCTCTAATCGCGGTCGGAACTAGCAAAGAATTGCTAGCGCGCCCGATTAGGATGTTAATGATTCTTTTGATAAAGTTCCTAAACTTTATAGGACTTAAAAAGGGTTTAATTATTTTCGTCGTCCATTAGCCTACCCTAACCTACGAACCCTAACAAACGGAGAATTACTCGCGCATGTTGTGAGAAGAAGATGAAAAGAAAGAGAGAGAAAACATAATGTAAAATGCAAAAGAATAAAATAAAACAACTACCTTTATTAATCAACTTGAACAATCTACACTTTGATTCCTTAGAAAATGATTACAAAGACTAGTTTGCTTCTCGATCTCTTCCAAGGAGGTAGATGAACCGTTGATGATCTGCCTGGATGCGTGAGCCGTCTGGAACTTCGTGATCGCGTCGGCTTGATGATTTTTCCAAGAGGCTCTCGGTCCTTATTTATAGTCACAGAGCCAGAACCCTAGTTTCCTAATATGGAAACTAGTTGTTAGGATCCTAACCACCATAATCCCATATCTCAACTCTTCAAATCCGCGACGGAACCGCGGCCGTTGGATAGGTTTGGCCGCGGATCCACCCCCTTTTGGTGAGATCGTGGCCTCTAATTTTTGTAGCTTCATATCTGTAACACTTTGTAATCTTTTGAGTATCTAGATTTTGAAAATCTTTTCCACATTTCTACCAGAATTAGTTTCTTGAATATCTTTGGTATATTTGATTTGCCAACTTTGATTTTCTTGATTTTAGCCCTGAAAATTCTGCATAATAACTCAACAAACAATATTAATAGAGTTTGTTTTATTAAGATATTAACTTAACCATTAAGAATTGGTCAAAGGTATTAATAAGGTAAGCATATTTAAATTGGCCAAATGTTACATGGATATTATATGCTTACCTTTTCCTACAAAATGTTATTTATAACATATAAACACATGAAAATAGTATTTTTACAGATAAACCCTCATATGTATCATATATTATAATAAACACCTTTGATTATATAATAATAGTAGGAAAAATGTCATATTAAATGTGCAGTTTTATCAACTGAACACTGCACCTGCTGGGTATTTATATTTTGCGCATAGTTATCGCACTTGATATATATTTTATACACCGTTGTGTTGATTTGCGATTTGTGCATATCCATTGAATTTGATGTCGATTTTGTACTTTCGTAGCATGTGTTTATAATTTCTTAGATTTCATACGGATGATGTGATTTTTGGCCCTCGGTATAGCTCACATGTGCTTGTAGTCCGTTGATTCATATTTGTGCCCATAGTTGCACACATTTTTGATTGATACACCTTGGTGTACTCGGTGTTGCTTTTTACGCGTTTGAGTTATTGATGTATTTTGTGCATTTGATGCACCAGATGTTGTTTTCGTGCATAATAGATGCATCAGATGTCGTTGTCGTGCACACCCGTTGCACTGGACAGATGCTTTTGTGCACACCTGTTGCACTTAGTTTTGCTTATGTACATATTGTGGCACCTGTATTTGGATTTGGATACCGTGCGCACCAGACGCACGTGATTGTTGGGTACACCTTTTGAGGCTGATTTTGCTTTTTGAGCACTTTGTTTTCATGATATGTACTATATATTATATAGTAGCCGAACAGGACTGATCTGAGAACAGTACATGAGTACTTTGCATGCATTAAAAGCTTACCAAGAGGTTTTCAAAGGAGCTATAGTCTCGCTATTTCCTATGTGTCCGTGAGCGACGCGAACGTTTTTAAAGGAAAACCTTTCGGGATATTTTGAAATGACGGAACGTATATTTAGCAAAACATGTATGGACATATATTATTATTTTACAAATGAGTGTCCATCACTTATGCCATGGGTTACGCATTCACGCGGCGATTTAGAAAAGATTTTTGCATGAGTTTTATTCAGATTTTGAAAGTTTTACAAGGATGCGTACTATACATGTATTATAGTATTTGACTAGTGTATATTGGATTTCAGTATTGGATTTTGAAATATGTATCTCTATTGTAACTCCGAGGATATGCTTGCAAATCCGATGATTTGCGTGACGCTGGACGGAGTTCGATTTTGAGTTTTATACTCGTTTTCAGGCGCACGCGATGCGCTGTGTTATTTCTATAACTTCCGTGATTTCGTAGCCCCGTTGATTTGAGCTGATTATTGAAATGTTTTAGATTTTGGGGGTTTAAATTTAAATTCGGGGACCGAATTTATTTAAGGGGGGAAGATTTTAATATTTCAGAAAATATAAAATATTATTTTTAAAATTTAATATTAAAATAATATATTTTCCGAAAACTGCCCGATTTGCGAAATTGGGGTTTTCGAAAAACGGTATAAATATATACCAATAATTGTGAAATAAATGGAAATTAAAATTATTTATTCATTTAAATATATATTTAAAGGATTTAGCATTTTTAAATTTTATTAAATGCAGTTTGGATAAAAACCCGATTAGTCCACTGCTAATCGCAATTAAGCCAAATCCGTGTTTCTACAGTTTTCCATGGATAGTGCACCATGTCATGTTACATTTGGTTACATGTTGTTGCATTTGTGTTGTTTTATGGATATTATGTTATTTGGTTTTGAAATTTAAAAGAGAAAAGAAAAAGGAATGAAAAGGGTTAAAAAGGTGAATGATTGGAGAGAGAGAGTGTGTGAGAATAAGTGAGAGAGAGGGTGGTCTGCTGCCATATACTTTTCCCCTATCATTTTCTTATCCTTCTTCATCCTCCTCAAGCTCACTACTCTCGATTTCTAACCCTAGATCCATCTCCAAATAATCCCCAAAACGTTATACTCCCTTCACAAAAATTAATCATCATCTCTTCCTCTACACATTAGACCAAGAAAAGTGGAATTTTGATGATATTGGGAAGCTAGGCCTGTCTAAAGTGGCCTAAATGAGGTATAGCTTCTTCTATTTAGTTAGTTTTAAGCTTCTTTCTATTCCAGTTTTAGTTTAGAATTGGTTTGATGATGGATTTGTGAACATGAGAATTTCTAGAGAAGGGTTTGGGGTGATTGAGTGGAATTAGTGATGTTAATGGTTGTCGGTAGGACTTTTGAGGTGATTCTAGAGCTAGGATTTAATATAGAAACCAAAACATGGATTTAGGAATTGATCCATGTCAGTTTTGCGAGATTTAGCGTGTCTACAGGAAATCTGGGATGATCCGGGGAATTTTTTTATAGTAACAAACAATACCAGGGACCTAGATACAGCACCAGGAGACCACCCTACGAAGACGAAGCCCAATAGAGCCTAGGGGGTCAAGGAGGCCGGATTTCCTAGCCAAGTGGCCGACCAGTTTCGGTGGGTTAGTGTCAGGCTTGTTCCAGTATCTTATATGCTCCTTGTACTGCACCCTAGACATGTTTGTGCAACTCCTTTTGGCCTGAGTCAAAATCTAGGAGCACATTAGTGTGATTTTTGGATATGTTTTCCGTATTTTGAATGATGAGTTTTGATATTTGGATTTGTATTTGGTTGTTGAATGTTTGTACATCAACGACTAGGGGTAAATTGTTGGTTTTGCATACGTGGGCTATAGGTTCTAACCTATAGACGATCCGTGTGCCGTTTTGGTTTCCGGACTTGATGTTAATAGCGATTGCGATTGTTTATTATTGTAGGTACCCTCGCGTGGATTCCGAGGCGATGGAGCATGGCGTCATCGACTTCGACAAGCAAGGACCACGGTGAGTAGATCTATATCTACGGGGGAAGTCGGGTGGATGGCGTATAGCACCCCCGCAATGTTTTGATGGAAACTGATTTATAGAATATGGTTAAGGAAACCTATATTAAGAAACTAGGGTTAGAGTTAAAAGATAGTTAGTGAAACCATATTATAAACTAAAGGGATAGTTAGAAGTGTTTTGGTACGACTAATATGTGATGACGGGTTTTGAGGTTGACGTTTGACGATATTCCCGTTTAGGGTACTATAGGACTAGGTAGCCGACGTAAATGTGTCATCCGAACCATACTTATTTCCAAAACGAAGAATCGTATGCATATTTTCTGTAAGTCCACGTTGCCCACCCCGGTGCTTGTAGGGAGGCGGAAAACGGAATAAAAATCGGATTTTTACTACTTTAGGCAACATGGACTAGACAAAGAAGGATCTTTGCTAAACAAAAACAAGCTAAAGCTAACTAGAAACTAGCTAAAGGGTAGAATGGTTATACCTAGGTCTTTATGTCCTTCTCTCCTTGCTCCTTGGAGTAGTAGAAAGGGATCACCTTTGTCGTCTTCTCACGTCGAAGAAGGATCCACCCGAAAGCCTCAATCTTTGGCTTCAACTACAAGCTAGAAGTAACTAGGGTGCTAGAAGTGATAATCCTAGAACCCTAGATGAGAGTAGAGATTATCAAGAAGAGGTTTTCTCAAGCTCAAGTGTTTCTCAACACATGAGAGGGGAGAGCTTGAGGAAGAGGAAGTGAAAGAGAGAGAAAGTAAATGATAGAAATGAGAGAAATATGAAGCATTCTCAAATATATGTGTGAATTATTGTAAATAGATAATTAGTGAGATAATTGTCATGGCTTAATCAAGACATGACCATTATCATTTCATTTTTAATGCAAATTGCAAGGATCAAAGAGCATCTTCCAAATGAAATGATGATGGTCAAAGTGTCAACTTAGGTCAACAAGTCAAGAAGGTCAAATGGACAACAACCATAACCATGCACAATTACATTAAACTAATATCAATTAACATAATACCCACATAAGCATTAGGGTTAATAAAATGACAATGGTCATTAACCCTAATCAAAGTCCTCTCCCTCTGTCTCAAGCAACTGTGCATACGCACCCGTATTCGTGATCCGAGGAACACGAATACAATGAGATGAAACCAATCCGAAATCATATACTAGGATCCGGCTTAAACCAAAGCCCGCTAATATAAGCTGTCCGGACAGCAAACGTGCACAAGTGCGCGGATGTGAACGAACCCAGTCGCAAAACCATGCGACCTCTACTCATTTTGCCTAAAGGCGAATAGCTCTCTGTGCGGGACTCTAAAGACTCGACACTACGCTGGCAGTGGGCTTAACCACAGACCGCAAGCGGCACTAGCTGTACGTAACGGTCCCCAGGTAGATGCCGATAAGAAGACTGACGAGGTAACCCCATCTGAACTCCTACTGAGCCTGTATGTGACAGTCTCCGTACAGTCCGGTCTGTTCGTCTGATACATCGCATGGCGGGCCTAGGGGGCGGTGAACGTCAGTCCCCTAATAGCGGTACAAGTCGTGTCGGAGTGTAGCCCAGAACACCCTGAGAAAACATTGGAAACCTACCAGTATATCTCGCTTGCCCTGGCCAGGGACTACTTGTGTAATGGCTCTCCTGGACACAGCGCGTTGTCAACCCCCAATACCGGGAGAGACGAATCCTGTCTAACCGTCACTGCCTCCAAGTGCTTCGGGACTGCACCCAAAAACTACCTGTTTGCACGACTCCTTTGAGCCGTGGTAGGGTATTAATCAAAGTGCAGTGGGAACACACTCGAGGCGAAGTGACAGTGTCAAGTCAACGGACTAAGCTGTACTCATGTCACCTGGGAACTGATAACTGACGATAGGTATAATACCAACCAACAGTCCCCGACGAGTCCTGTCAAGTGTACTCATAACCTAACGAGCACCCGCATACTATCTCAAGTACGACGTACTGACGGCTGTGGGACAGACCGTCTCCCACGCTGGGATGAGAAGCGCATACGCTAGTCTACTCCGGAGTATCGATGCCCTGTCTCGATAGTCCAACGACCAGGGACCGGTATAAGGATGTGCTTATGGATTACCCAGCTCCCACGAGTGTGAGCGCCATCACAACGCTGGTAATCAAGCAAAGATCCCAAGGGCTCTACTAATATGTATATCAGCGATATGCTAAAAGAAACACATGCACATATTAAAGCAGAGACAAACCAAGTAGCATACTACCATTTCGAGCAAGATTGTATATACAACTGTGAATATCCCAAGCTTCCATCAAGTAATATACAAACTAGTATGATACAGTAATGGCCTCTAGGGCATATACACTAACAATCTCCCACTTGCACTAAGGCCATGTACTGGCGTATAGAAGACCTATCATCTCGATCAGCCGCTCGAACTGAGTCTGGGACAAGGCCTTGGTGAATGGATCTGCTGTGTTATCTTCTGAAGCAACCCTCCGAACCTCGATCTCCTGGCGATCCACGATCTCCCTGATCAGGTGATACCGCCTCAAGATGTGTCTGGATTTCTGATGGGACCTGGGTTCCTTCGCTAAAGCTATAGCCCCGTTGTTGTCGAAATACAGAGGTATTGGGTCAACAATGGACGGAACCACCTGAAGTTCTTTCAAGAACTTTCTCATCCAGACAGCTTCTTTTGCGGCATCAGATGCAGCGATGTATTCCGCTTCCATAGTCGAGTCGGCAACGGTTTCCTGTTTGGAGCTCTTCCAACACACCACCCCTCCATTGAGGGTGAAGACAAAACCCGACATGGACTTGGAATCATCCTTGTCACTCTGGAAGATGGAGTCAGCAAAGGCTTCAATCTGGAGGTCTTTTCCGCCATACACCAAGAACATCTCCTTAGTCCTTCTCAGGTACTTGAGAATGTTCTTTACTGCTATCCAATGTTTCTCCCCAGGGTTTGACTGATACCTGCTTACCACACTCAGTGCATAAGCCACATCCAGTCTGGTACACAACATCGCATACATTATAGAGCCTACCGCAGAAGCGTAGGGTATAATAGACATGCGACCCCTCTCCAAATCAGTCTTGGGAGACATCTCTTTGGAGAGGGTGATCCCGTGACAAGCCGGTAGATTACCGCGCTTGGAATCTTCCATACTGAATCTCTTCAGTATGGTGTCGATGTACCTGGACTGTGAAAGTCCTAATATCCTCTTGGATCTGTCACGGTAGATCCGGATACCCAGAATGTATGAGGCATCACGCAGGTCATTCATGGAGAACCTATGTGACAAGAACCCCTTGACAGATTGTAGCATAGGAATGTCATTTCCTATTAAGAGAATGTCATCTATGTATAAAACGAGAAATACTACAGTTCTCGCTACAAATCTACAATAGATGCATGGTTCATCTGGATTTTTGATAAAGCCAAATTCCTTGACCGTCTCATCAAAACAGATGTTCCAACTCCGCGATGCCTGCTTCAGTCCATAAATGGACTTAAGCAACTTGCACACCTTTCCGCTGCTCCCACTCTGAATGAAACCCTCTGGCTGGTCCATATAGACACACTCCTCTAAATGTCCATTTAGAAAAGCTGTCTTTACGTCCATATGCCAAATCTCATAATCGTGGAAGGCAGCAATGGCAAGAAGGATCCGAATGGATTTCAGCATAGCTACTGGAGAAAAGGTTTCGTCATAGTCCAAACCAGGTCTTTGATGAAAACCCTTTGCAACCAGTCTAGCTTTATAGCTCTCAACCTGTCCATCTACACCAATCTTCCTTTTGAAGATCCACTTGCATCCTACGGGTTTTACCCCATCTGGAGCAATGTCCAACGTCCATACTTTGTTGGTGTACATGGACTCCATTTCGGTCCGCATTGCATCCAGCCATTTTACCGAGTCGACGCTCTGAATGGCTTGCTGGAAGCTAGTAGGCTCATCAAAATCTATGATGCAATCCTCTCTATCCCCGTCAATGAGAAAACCGTAGTATCTCTCGGGTGGATGAGACTGCCTACTACTCCTGCGGAGTGGCGTGGGAATGTCCTGATCTTTTGAACCCTCTGGTTCTACTAAGCTTTTAGTAATAGCTCGTGGTTCTGGAATTTCTTCCAGTTCTATTGCGCTCCCACTTATTTCTTTTTCTATGAACTGGTGTTCTAGAAAGTGGGCATGACGAGAAACAAAAACCTTTTGTTCCTCTTCGCAATAGAAGAAATATCCCTTGGAGTTCTTTGGATATCCCACAAACTTGCACTGTACTGAGCGTGCCTCGAGCTTGTCCGCATGCTGCTTTTTTACAAAAGCTGGACATCCCCATGTCTTAATGTGATTAAGATAGGGTCTCTTCCCACACCACATCTGATATTGTGTAGTAGGCACAGTCTTAGTTGGAACTCGGTTCAAAAGGTATGCAGCTGATTCTAGCGCATATCCCCAGAACGATCGCGGCAACTCAGCGTTACTCATCATGGACCATACCATATCCAATAGGGTTCGGTTCCGTCTCTCCGATACACCGTTATGTTGCGAAGTGTATGGAGCAGTAAGCTGAGAGAGAATTCCATTCTCTTTTAAGTAACCCAGGAACTCGGCACTCAAGTATTCACCACCTCGATCAGATCTCAGTGCCTTGATACTTTTGCCTGTTTGTTTTTCTACTTCATCCTTATATTCCTGGAATTTTTCAAAAGCCTCGGATTTATGTTTCATTAAGAAGACATAACCGTACCTTGAAAAGTCATCCGTAAAAGTAATGAAGTAAGAATAACCGCTCCGTTCATGTGTAGACATTGGACCGCACACGTCGCTGTGTACGAGTCCCAAGAGCTTGCCCGCTCTTACTCCGTGTCCAGTGAACGGAGTCTTTGTCATCTTTCCTTTGAGACAGGATTGACAAGTTGCATACGATTGATATTCGAACGGATCCAAATATCCTTCTGCATGTAACTTAGTCAACCTTCTCTCATTGATGTGACCCAGTCTACAATGCCATAAGAAAGTTTTATTGATTTCTGGAGACTTTCTTTTGTGTGTATTCTGGATATTGAAAATCTGTGGTTGGTTTAAAACGTATATACCGTTGTTCAATGTACCTGACCCAATCAAAACTTGATTAAGGTGAATGTTCACTACATTACTTACAAATGCAAATTCATAACCTTCTTTAGATAATAAAGATACAGAAATGATATTACAGGTTGCATTTGGTACATAATAATAACTACGCAAAACCAAAAAGTGTCCATCCGACAATCCCAGGTGATAGTCCCCCACGGCCTCAG
This sequence comes from Agapanthus africanus, assembly GCA_030015575.1. Classification (NCBI taxonomy): domain Eukaryota; kingdom Viridiplantae; phylum Streptophyta; class Magnoliopsida; order Asparagales; family Amaryllidaceae; genus Agapanthus; species Agapanthus africanus. Next base: position 436,817,280 of record CM057339.1, read on the forward strand.
CATCCATGCTAGCACCGTTTGCAACTCTGAGGGTCATGTCACCTGCCATCAAAACTCTACGCTTTCTCAACGCCTGCAAAGAATTACAGATATGAGATCCTGATCCGGTATCCAATACCCAGGATGTAGAGTTTATTGATAGACAGTTTTCAATAACATACACACCTGAAGCTGAAGCCGCAACTCGCTTCAAATCCTGTGTTCTGGCCTTCCAAGCCTTGCAATCCTGTTTCCAGTGACCACTTTTGTGACAATAGAAGCATTCTTCCTTCCCCACCAGCTTTGCCGCTACCTTTGTTGCCTTTCCTTTTCCCTTCGTATCCACTTTACTGACACCGCCTCTTGGTTTGGCGGGGACTTTCTTCTTCTTACCCTTGGCTTTCGCCCTGGATCTAGAAGAGGAAGATCCTCCTACAAACAAAGTGGATGTCTCCCTACCTTTCTGTAGGGTGCCCTCAGCACTCCTCAACATGTTCAGAAGTTCGGAAAGTTCAACCTCCTTTCCTTGCATGTTGAAGTTAAGGATAAACTGGGCGTAAGTTGAAGGAAGGGACTGGAGAATCAAATCAGTATAGAGTTCATTCTCCAACGTGGTCCCAAGGTCCGCGAGCTCCTCTATGTATCCAATCATCTTAAGCACGTGTTCCGCTACCGATGATCCGATGGCCAACCTTGCCGAAAACAACTTCTTCGACACTTCGTATCTGGCGATATGAAACTGCTCTCCATACAGTTCTTTTGTATGAAGAAATATGGACTCTAGGTCCATATTCTCGTACCTCCTCTGATGTTCGTTGTCCATCGAGGCTAGTACGAGGCATTTGGCCTTCGCGCAATCTATTTCCCAGGTCTTGTAGATTTCCCTATCTACGACACTGGTTTTGGGACCTGGGACAGGGGGAGCTTTGGTGGTAAGGACATACCCCAACTTGTCGTAAGTGATTGCCATCTTGACATTCCTGAGCCAATCTTTGTAGTTTGGCCCTGTCAATATGTTCTTATCTTGTAATAACTTAAGTCCGGTCATGTTGAATGGTCGCTGCAATTAGGTGAGAGAAAAGAAACACTTTAGCATGATGCTCTTGCAAGTTGAGAGTGGTTTTTAGTTTGTCTAAACTGGATGGCTCCCACTGTCTCTCGAATCCCTTCTCAAACCGTAAAGAAAGGATTAGTCGGGATCAATCTCACCGTACAATACTTGCTTAACCGTTCAGCCAGGCCAGTGTCGGTACTTTGAAGGAGGTTTTCCAACGCTTTCGCGAAGTTCCTTAATTTAAGAACCTCTTTGTAGGGTTCCTAGGCACTCTCAAGAGGTCTCATAAGGCATCAACCATGCCAATTTCAAAAATACGGTGCCGAGAAACCCTAGACTAGATCGTTGGCTAGAAGTTTAGGCGATAAAATGAAACTAGTTTACAACTAAACTAAAAGAATGGATATACAACCTTTATAGATCCGGTCCTCCACCTCCATAGCTCCGCAATGAAGTCTCCTCGCTGTCCAAGTCGAACCCCGGGCTCTAGCGTCGGCTTCATCGGAGAACGGACGGGCTAGGTCATCGACGACGATGCCGAAGATGATCTACGTCGAGGCATCACTAGATCAAGCTCCAACTTCACCAAGTCAAGAAACTTGTGAAGAAAACACACTCTACTACTTGGCAAGAGGTAGAGGATGAAGAAATAGGAAGTGGGTAGACTTTAGAATTGGATTTCTCACTCATTTTCATCAATCACCATTGATGAAGAAAGGTTTTCTTCAAGTGAAGAAGAAGAAGAAGATGAAGATAATTTTATGATAAGTTAATCCAAAAGAATAATAAAATCATTCTTATCATAATATTAACCATGGTAATGTGTAGAGAATTAACCAAGGTTAGTTGAATGGTTAGGGTTATGAGAAGAAGACAAGAATGGTAGCTTTGGTCAAACCTTCATGAAGCTTCAACTAAACTACAAATAAAGCCACCATTCTTTTCTTATCATTTCCAAATAAATAAATAAATCAATAAATGGACAAATAAATAAGAAAATCAAAACCCTAACCATTTAAATAACCATGGTTCAATCTTTACACAAACTCAAGTAAACATGTATCATCAAACATGATACATCCAAGTGCACAAAAGTATATCACATATACAACTTGTGAACTTTAAGTGAGAAAATCCATTTAAAGTGAACCAATACTAGTTAATGCAAAGTAATATATCAAATATATAATTATGCATTAAATCATTAAATCAACACTTGATTTAACGATCCGGTCATATCACATATGACCGACTAATATTCAATGTATCGGCTTATCGAATCAACGCTTGAATCGATAACTAGGTTATATCGCATACAACCAATCGATACAATCATCCCGAGAATAGAATACGGTATCACATACACGCATCATTCTCGGTCCCGCACATATCTCATATGCGCTCCTATTTCGTTTCGCTTGAGCCAGGAAACCTCTGTGTAGGACTCTAAAGACTCGTCAATACGCCGGCAGCAGTTGATGATCATATCAAACACCCACAAGCCGCAAGCGGTCTGATAAACGTAACGGCCACCCGGGTATTGAGCGATCAGAAGATCGACGAGCAAGCCCGCTCACACTCCAGTGAATCCAACCAGTAACACTACCGTACAGTCCGGTCTCGTCGTCTGATATGTCGCATATCTTGCCTAGGGGTGGTAAACGTCAGACCCCAATAGCTCGATAAGTCGTGTCGATATGAGTTCTATAACAATTCGAGAAACTACTGGTAACACTTACCAGTATATCTCAGCAACCCTGGCCAGGGATTTCCTGTTATAGCCAATCAAACACGGTGCAACATCAACCCCCTATACCGGGAGAGACGAATCCCCTCCTATCGCTCATTGCCTCCATGTGACTCGGGAATGTACCCAAAAACCACCGTTTTGCACGCCCTCTTGGACGTGGTAAGGTGGAAATCAAAGCACAGTGGGAACCACACAAGACTCTATGACGATCTCGGGTCAACAGACTACTCTGTACCAGTGTCACCAGAGAACTGCCATCTGACGTAAGGTATAATACCATCTAGGAGTTCTCGGCGAGTCCGTCCAGTGTACCCAGTCTCTACTGAGCACCCGTATATCATCTCTGATGTCAAACACCGATGGATATGGGATCATCCATCGCCCATCTGTATGGGTCGAAAAGGTATACGCTAGTCTACTCTGGTATATCGATGCCCCATCTCGATACACCCACGACTAGGGACTTTCAAGGATGTACTTATGGACTACCATGTCCCCACTAGTATGATCAGCATCATAGTCCAGGTAGTCAAGTACACATCCTAAGGGCTTTACCAATATGTAATAGAGAGACAATCTGTGTACACGTTAAGGTAAAGAGCAACCAGATAGCATACTATCATGTCGAGCAAGAAAGTCCTCCCTATATATGTCCCAGCATCCACTACAATATACATCCAATGTACAGTAATGGCCTCTAGGGCATACATATAACTAACACTCTTTTCCCTGGGGGCGTAGCCCCGCTAACACCTTTCTAGACACCTACTAGGTTTATAGCATTGATCGTTAAGTGAGAGTTTTCCCGTGGAGTAGCATATACTCACAGTAGGATCGGGATCCAAATATCATCGCGTGATAAAACCGAAGGAATCCTACCAGAATCATCACACTCCAAATGGTATGCAGCGCTAGCAAGTTTCAGTACATATGAAACTCCCGATGTGGATTTTTGCCCCATGCTCTTATGACCTTGAGTTTGGCCAAAATATCATAAGTCACATGTCAAGTTCTACCCGTCATTCTCCTGGTTAATTTGGACCCACCCGTACCTACCCTTGACTTTTGCCAAAATGGCAGCACGACTGTCCCAAACCAACGCATCTATCTATGCTGCACATGAATACCCAATAGCTACCAATCACTGACTTGACTTTGGCCAAAATACATAGCTTGAATACTTTTTGACCATTCATGTGGAATGACGGAGGGCTATGAATGGTTTTGGCGAAACCGTGAATGTAGTGAACTTGATATAATCGATGGAACGAGATAGCTTTTAAAAGGAGTGGTTCAAGCTCCGCGTTTAAAAGTTTAGTTTTGAAAAGAACCGAGTGGTTTTCAAAGTGTTCCAATCGACTTTTACTTGGTTTATTTTCTTGCATTAGTTCTTTTAATGCGTCCCATCATTTAAACACAGATCACAGATATGTATAACCCTGACTAATCGACATATAGCGATTAGCCGACGTTCAATACATATAAACATCACAGATATAACCCTTTAGTCAAAGTGTAGTGAAGTTCGATCAAAAAATACGGATTTATAGGCCCCCAAAAACAAATTTCTTTTCTGGAAAACCTGGGCACATATAAACCATCTTAAAAATCCCAAAACCAAACCAGAAGAACACTGCACCAAACTCGGCCCAGAACCGAGCCAAAACGGCCGCGGTTGCGCGGCAATAGCTTGCTATTGCTGCGGAACCGCGGCGCTTTGAGCGAGTCACTGGATCGTTTTTGGTGGCTTTCTTCACAAAACCCTGAGATGATTTTTGGAGTATGATTTATTTTATTTTGAACAGGAAAAATTTTAACAGAAAGTTAGGGTTTTGATATTTTGGTTTTTCGATTTTTCCGATCAAACTTCCATACACTTTTACTACCTAGCTAGTTTATGTTTAGTTAGGCTCTGATACCACTGTAAGTCCACGTTGCCCACCCCGGTGCTTGCCGGGAGGCGGAAAACGGAATAAAAATCGGATTTTTACTACTTTAGGCAACATGGACTAGACAAAGAAGGATCTTTGCTAAACAAAAACAAGTTAAAGCTAACTAGAAACTAGCTGAAGGGTAGAATGGTTATACCTAGGTCTTTATGTCCTTCTCTCCTTGCTCCTTGGAGTAGTAGAAAGGGATCACCTTTGTCGTCTTCTCACGTCGAAGAAGGATCCACCCGAAAGCCTCAACCTTTGGCTTCAACTCCAAGCTAGAAGTAACTAGGGTGCTAGAAGTGCTAATCCTAGAACCCTAGATGAGAGTAGAGATTATCAAGAAGAGGTTTTTCTCAAGCCCAAGTGTTTCTCAACACATGAGAGGGGAGAGCTTGAGGAAGAGGAAGAGCAAGAGAGAGAAAGTAAATGATAGAAATGAGAGAAATATGAAGCATTCTCACATATATGTGTGAATTATTGTAAATAGATAATTAGTGAGATAATTGTCATGGCTTAATCAAGACATGACCATTATCATTTCATTTTTAATGTAAATTGCAAGGATCAAATAGCATCTTCCAAATGAAATGATGATGGTCAAAGTGTCAACCTAGGTCAACAAGTCAAGAAGGTCAAATGGACAACAGCCATAACCATGCACAATTACATTAAACTAATATCAATTAACATAATACCCACATAAGCATTAGGGTTAATAAAATGACAATGGTCATTAACCCTAATCAAAGTCCTCTCCCTCTGTCTCAAGCAACTGTGCATACGCACCCGTATTCGTGATCCGAGGAACACGAATACAATGAGATGAAACCAATCCGAAATCATATACTAGGATCCGGCTTAAACCAAAGCCCGCTAGTATAAGCTGTCCGGACAGCAAACGTGCACAAGTGCGCGGATGTGAACGAACCCAGTCGCAAAACCATGCGACCTCTACTCATTTTGCCTAAAGGCGAATAGCTCTCTGTGCGGGACTCTAAAGACTCGACACTACGCTGGCAGTGGGCTTAACCACAGACCGCAAGCGGCACTAGCTGTACGTAACGGTCCCCAGGTAGATGCCGATAAGAAGACTGACGAGGTAACCCCATCTGAACTCCTACTGAGCCTGTATGTGACAGTCTCCGTACAGTCCGGTCTGTTCGTCTGATACATCGCATGGCGGGCCTAGGGGGCGGTGAACGTCAGTCCCCTAATAGCGGTACAAGTCGTGTCGGAGTGTAGCCCAGAACACCCTGAGAAAACATTGGAAACCTACCAGTATATCTCGCTTGCCCTGGCCAGGGACTACTTGTGTAATGGCTCTCCTGGACACAGCGCGTTGTCAACCCCCAATACCGGGAGAGACGAATCCTGTCTAACCGTCACTGCCTCCAAGTGCTTCGGGACTGCACCCAAAAACTACCTGTTTGCACGACTCCTTTGAGCCGTGGTAGGGTATTAATCAAAGTGCAGTGGGAACACACTCGAGGCGAAGTGACAGTGTCAAGTCAACGGACTAAGCTGTACTCATGTCACCTGGGAACTGATAACTGACGATAGGTATAATACCAACCAACAGTCCCCGACGAGTCCTGTCAAGTGTACTCATAACCTAACGAGCACCCGCATACTATCTCAAGTACGACGTACTGACGGCTGTGGGACAGACCGTCTCCCACGCTGGGATGAGAAGCGCATACGCTAGTCTACTCCGGAGTATCGATGCCCTGTCTCGATAGTCCAACGACCAGGGACCGGTATAAGGATGTGCTTATGGATTACCCAGCTCCCACGAGTGTGAGCGCCATCACAACGCTGGTAATCAAGCAAAGATCCCAAGGGCTCTACTAATATGTATATCAGCGATATGCTAAAAGAAACACATGCACATATTAAAGCAGAGACAAACCAAGTAGCATACAACCATTTCGAGCAAGATTGTATATACAACTGTGAATATCCCAAGCTTCCATCAAGTAATATACAAACTAGTATGATACAGTAATGGCCTCTAGGGCATATACACTAACATTTTCAACAGATACCTTTAGAGAAGTTACGGATTTTCAAAAGATATCTTTTCCTTAAAAACACCGTAGCCCCTATTTTCAAAACTACGATTCGCATCTTTCAAAAAATGTTTGTATGGTTCGGGTGTGTATGTTAGATTAGATACTTATGAATATAGTAAAGGTAGAATGTGTATGTAAAATTGACTTGATGTGGGATATAAATGCGATGAAAAGAATATATGACGTGATATGATGATTTGATGATATGTTGTTATACGGATGCGAGTCGATTGAGATGATTTATACCCTACCGGTCCTCTGATATAAGATTGTTGCAGATGTGACCTGGGACATAGGTATATAGAGATATTTATAAGTGTTGTGAATCGTGAGCGTTAGTTGTACATGACGTTAGGTCCGTACCCTCCTCGTCTTATAGGTTGATAGGATCCCTGATAGCTTAATGCCGCCGTACGATGATTTTTCGTGCGTGATGAGTTTGACTTGATGATTGATCCTTACCCTTGACTAGAGGTTGTCGTACGATGGATTATACCGTACGCGATTTTGTTAGGCTGGATGCCGATTGATAGATTCATCGACTCGGTCTTGTAGACACGTATACCTTATAGCTTTTAGCTGATGATTTACCTTAGGCTGCATTCATGTTATTTGCATTGCATTACCATACCTGTGCTAGTACACCTGTACCATTATCGATGATGCATATGTTACACGTACACAGATTGGCCGGCTCACACACTTCATCATCGATAATTGCCATGTCACTACACAGTAGAGCTGCTGCATCAGGATATGACTCCTTGCATGATATACTTGCGCACATACATATTGTACACTCATACTTGCGTATATACCACTCGTACATCCATACTTCCGCACATAGATAGTGTGCATTCATACTTCCGTATATACCACTTGTACTTCCAAACATACACACATACATATTGTACACTCATACATTTGTATATACCACTTGTACATCCATACATGCGCACATACATATTGTACACTCATCATTGCGTATATACCACTTGTACATCCATACTTGCGCACATACATATTGTACACTCATACTTGCGTATATACCACTTGTACATCCATACTTGCGCACATACATATTGTACACTCATACTTGCGTATATACCACGTGTACATCCATACTTGCGCACAAACATATTGTACACTCATGCTTGCGTATATACCACTTGTACATCCATATTGGTGCACATACATATTGTACATCCATGCTTGCGTATATACCACTTGTACATCCATATTGGCGCACTTACATATTGTACATCCATGCTTGCTTATATACCCACTTCAACATCCACATTGGTGCATATACATATTGTACACTCATACTTGCGTATATACCACTTGTACATCCATATTGGCGCACATACATATCGTACACCATACTTGCGTACATACATATTGTACATCCATACTTGCGAACATATACATATTGTACATCCATACTTGCGTACATGCACATATGCACATTTATACGATGCTGCATTTGATTTTGGAGATTTGGGAACCACATGATATATTTAAAAACTGGATTTATTTAAAAGAGCGTTTTCCCCTGATATGTGCATATTACTGTTCCATGTTGCATGATACACAGATATGCTTACATTCCTATCGTATATCGCATACATCATGCTTATGATTTTACGCATTGAGATATGCCGTTTTCATGAGATTTCTAGATTTGAGAACCGTGGCGATTTCAAAAGAAAGCATGTACTGTTTTAAAAAGCCGGTTTCTCTTGATATGATATTTCAGTGCGTCCACCATGTGTTTTCTCGGTTCTGAGTGTGGCATGTGAAACCCGATTCGAGGAGCGGTAGGCACCGTCTGCGGGTACATGGTGGACCTGGTGAGGTACCCCGGGGTGAGAAGACTCGTATTGTTAAACGGTGAGCCTGGCAGGGGAGCACTACCTACCGGTGATAGTATTTGGACTCGGCGGTTATCCAAAGGATACCGACCGAAGTAGCGAGATGGACATGAGGGCCGACCAGGGTGTGTGGCGCCTGAGGGCCGATCTGAGGATGAGGCGCCTATGATATATGGGGATTTACGTGTCGATGCTGGACACGAGTTTCATGATGTTTTCGATTGTTGATGTTGGACACTCAGGTTCCATGATTTTGAGGTGTCGCGAGAGACACCCGTTGATTTATATCCTCATACTTTCATGCATATGCTTTTATGATATTAATAGACATTGATTATATAGTTGGATGAGATCTACATGCATACGTACTTTGATTTTATTGTTGGATGATATCCACATGCTGATTGACATTGATATTAGTGTTGGCACATATACAGACCTGGTCATCCTAAATATCATAGTATTACCTTTATGATATAGTTGACCTAGGGGCCGTTGTTTATTCGATTTCTACTTGTAGATGTTTTTCAATTGACGAGTTGGCAACTCACCCCCGTTGTGCCACAGTTCTTGCAGGTTGACCGCACGGATTAGTAGCAGCATCGCTGGAACATAGCTACTTTCGGGTGTTTTGCTTTTGGTAGGTGGGACATTTGTATCGTGCCCCCTCTTGTATTTATATTTCATATTGTATCTAGTCAACTCCATCAATCAAATTTAGTAATTGTATAAGTAAAGAGACTTAGCAAGACTTGTAGTTGGGAGACTTGAGCGATGGGTTTATGTTCGCTTTTGGGGATTTATGTCTTGCTTTTCTTTTATTTCTTTTGTGGTGAACTTCGCCGTTGGGCGTCCTATACTTATATATACTATTTTACGTGGTTGTGATCCGCCGGTTGGCGAAGTGCTAGCTCCCGCTTGGAGATGCCTTTATCATTATCTTGTATATATGGTTTTGGATCAAAATATACAAAGGAAGTGCTGCCTAAATTTTTAAAAAGACGAAACATGTTTCTAAACTTGCATAATCCACTTGCATTTTTCAAGTTCCTATTCTATGCATTAAGAAAACTTTATTTCATTATAGCTTTATTTCAAAACTTCGCCTCCTTTATTTTTCTTAAAAGGTTTAGATTTCTGGGTTTCAGCTTACTTGAATTACGTTACGCCTTTAGACGTTGCGTGATTTAAGTGTTGGTCACGAGCTAATATTTCGGATCGTGACACGGCCGCCATACTTATGCCATTATAAAAATGAGCCAATCCTGCAACTCCAATGGCCATACGCGCTCCCCCCGCAACACGATGAGCCGGATAGAATACGGACGGTCTCATATGGCGAGGATGCGTTAGGAGTACATACCAGCTGAGCCACAAGCCAATGAAGCCCATGAAAAATGCTTCCTCATCAATATCCGGAGCAGCAATTTTTGCAAAAGGGACGATGGGGTGTCTGGATTAAAGAACTACTTCAGATCCGCATCAGCAGTCGGCAACTTGTCCAAGCTAAACCCGAATGAATCATCAAGCATGGAAAACTTCGCAGCCTTCTTTGACAAAACTTCCGGATGAAGGAAACGGGCGACAAAATCCGTAAAGCTAACCCCATGCCCCCCAAATTCTAAAAACAAGCTATTATAAATATTCAACACTTTGATCAAACTTGGGAACTTTTGTTGGATAGCATTTTCCAGTGTAAGGCCAATGACGACCGATTCTGTGGAAAATATATACTTGTCAGGAGGAAGTGTCTCCTCATAATACTCCCCTCTGACGGGTAATCCAAAAATATCTGCAAATTCTTCCAGCGAAATCGGTACTTCCCGGTCCGATCGTAGAAACGTGTGGGTTAGGATATTCCACTGTTCTAAGAAATACTTAGCCCACCACACATGAGGAGTATGGTAATAAAAGATTTATGCGTAGACCACTGGGTATAACCTGGTTTTCAGCAGCAACAATTTCTTGGCTGATAAAATGTAATAGGCCCAAATGAGATAGCATGTCGAGGGGTCACTCCTATTGTATAAACCTAGCCCCAAGGACGTGCCTCTCCTTGACATATATGATGCCCAAACATATCTAGGGCCATTGGCGGTTGGAGTGGTATCGATGCCATAGAAGATTGAAGAAGACCCTCTGTAGTCCAATTGATCTCTTCCACAGCATAAACATCCACAGCATAAACAACCGGCGAAAGGTTAACATACTGAATCGAGGGGATCGGTTCTGATGGCGCCTCACAAGTAAAGCTGCGCCGATCCCAAATAATGTAGCTCTACCATGCTCCCCATAAATGAAGAGATTTCCATTCCGGATCGTAGTCTTGGATTAAAGAAAGGACTTCACGATCAGTAGAAGCGTTACCAAAAGCATTCTTCGAGTGAACATAGAGGGAAAAAGAACCATAAACCATGGTACCTGAAAAGAAACCCAGTAGAGGGTTAGCAATTAAAATACTAAAATCACTAAGTCTAAGAAAATAGTGGGCTCAACAAAATCAAGGTGGTGGCTCATCAATGATAAGACATGTGTCCATTGTGAGAATCTAAAAGGATTTTCATTAAATGAATAGTGCTCATTAAATGAACGATGGAGTTAAAAACTTCCAATATTCCCCAAAAGGCGAGTTCTTTAAAACAAACAACATATTCAAATCTATGAAAAAAAAGAGAAGGGATTAAAACCCCAAAAAATCTAGAAAAGGAAAAGTATCCAAGAACAGTAAAAGGAATAAAATTCCCAAAGTTCTTTAAATTCAAATAAGAGCTAAGCTCTGCAAAAAAATGGAATTAAATTCCCCCAAACAGTGGGATTAAATCCCAAAGATTCCCATGTTAGAAAAACTCAGGAGTTAATTGATGGAATCAAGTTTCAGAAAATGTCAAGATTGACAGTAGAGTAAAGCCCTAAAGAGGAGAATCAAAGATTCTCAAGAATTTCCATTAACTCAAGTCTTGGATATGGACATCAAGATCCACGATCTGTATAAAAAAAGGTTTTTTTTTAGATCTCCAAGAGATCAATTCAAAAAGAGAGAGCTAAGCTCTGTCGAATCTGATAATGGATTTAAAATCCAAAAATAAAAAAAATATATATGCACAAAAGGAGTTAAGAGCTAAGCTATGTTCATAGTCTTCACCAAGAAATTTGACATAGTCTTCTTTGTTCAAAGGAGTTCTTGAGGACAGACATTTAAGCTCTGGAACGAGAATTAAATTCTCAAAAGAAAAGTAATGCTCAATGAAGAAGATGATAAGACAACAATCATATTAAGGGTCAAAAGCCCTATTTATAAGACGTGGGAGGAACGGTTCAACTTCCTAGATGATCCAACGGTCGTAAAAGTGACACTGTTGCACTCACGTATAAGCCACATGAGAACAACGGTGGGGGGCATTTGTTCCCCTATTAATTAAACACAATAATAAGAGATAAGTTCTGTTAAATCCAATAAGGTAGCGCCTCACGTGCTCCCCACGTGTGCACCAGCTCCGACCTCTTATACGATTAAATCCTACAATGGCACTGCATGTGAAATTCACATGAGCGCCGATGTGCAAAACATAGAATCGCCTGTTATATAAGAATTTAATTCTTATGTGGCGTCCACGTGCAAAACACGTGAGCACCAGCGCCGAAATTAAGAGCAGGTAGAATTAAATTCTATATGGAAATTATTTCCCTTAAACCAGGGATATTCTCTGTTAAACAGAGCCGTTAGATCAAAAATCCAATGGTGATGATAAATCATCAAATGATAGAATTAAATTCTATTAGGAGAAAATATCTCCCTAATCATTCTAAGTGAGAAAGATATTCTCAGTTGGATCAAAGATCCAATGATAGAATTAAATTTTATTTTGGGAATATATTTCTCCAATCTTTCTAAATAAAGAAAGATTGTGCTCTGTTAAACAGAGCACTCTTGGATTAAAATCCAATGGTGATTAAAAATCGCCGTTTGACAGAATTAAATTCTGTATATGCGAAAATATTTTCTTAATCTTGTTAAAAACAGGAAAACATATTCTATAAAATAGAATTCCACTGGATCAAAGATCCAACGGTGAATAAAATCCCGCGAATGATTTTTGAGGCCAATTAAATCGATTGGTATCTTTCAAATGAGAGGTTTTCTCAATCTAGTCAACAAATTTGACTCTCCTGTATAAGGGATGAGAGACTCGATAAAAAAGAGAGAGAACCCCCCATAAGCTTCTGCAAACAAAAAGATAGAAGTTGCAACAGAGAATTCAATTCTCTTTCAAAGAAGATCTACTTGTTCTTTCAAATCCTAAGTAAACAAAAACTATAGATAAAATGTAACTCTTTAGCCTAGAATAAACAAAATAAGGGTTCAACCCTTCATAAAAAGAACTTAGTTCTTTCTCTGATCTGAGATTTCCAAAGCAAATCTCCCCACAAGTTAAGAATTTGATTCTCATCGAGGAGATTTTGTTCTTCAAACTCAAAATCTAGGAGAAAGAATTTGATTAAAAGAAAGAGATAGGAGAACTTATGGTTCTAGGAATTTAATTCATCTGCAAGCAGGGTTTAACACTACATAAAAAGAACTTAATATAAAAAGAAACTTAGTTCTCCAATAAAATAAAATAAAAAGATCCCGGATTTTCAAAAACAAAGATATCGGTGATCATTAATGGCCAAAATGCTGTTAATAGAGATTCAATCTCTAAAAAAAAGGACTTAGCGCCTCACGTGAAATACATGTGAGCACCCAAAAGATTCCAAAAACAAAAGACTCGGCGCCTCTCGTGCTTTCCACGCTGGCGTCCAAAATAATGGACTTAGCGTCTCACGTGCTTCCCACATGGGCGCTCAAAATAGAAGGCCCAGTGCCTCACGTAAATACACATGGGTGTTGAGTAAAAGTGCAGAAACACTATAAAGTCAGTCAAAATGATTAAGTGTTAAGCAATGATTGGACAACACCTAGGTCCCAACGCCTCACGTGAAACACACGTGAGCGTCCAATAAAACAAATGAGGCAGTGCCTTACGTGATATACACGTGAGCGCCATACAAAAGTGCTTAGCACTATATATTAAGTCAAAATGACTTAAGTGCTTAGCACTGATTGGGCAGTGCCCATGACTGAATGCTTCACATGATACACATGTGAGCGCCAGAGCCACAATAAGAGCTTAGCACTTTTGAATAAAGGGAATGTCACAACCCGGAAAAGGTACGTGACTGGCATTTGAATCATGTGGAGTCTATAGAATCCCACATAATCCAAGCAAGCCAAAAGCCTAGAAATCTAAAACTTTTTAGGGAAAATAGTGGAAGTGAAGTTTTGAAATAGAAGTTTAATGAAATCAGGTTCTTTCTTTCAAACATAAGCAATATCATATGAAATACAATGTTTTGTAACTATCTTGAAAACATTTTTCAACATTTGAAATTTGGGCAGTACCTCCTTTGTAAATTTTAACCCGAAGCAATACAAGAAATAATAATAATAGGCATCCCCAAGTGGGAGCAAGCTCTTCGCCAATTGGCGGAAACAAACATGCAAATATGTATACGACGCCTAAGGCGAAGATCAAACACAGAAAAAAAGTAAAGAAACCGAAACATCATCAAGAAAATAGAAATAAGACTAAATATATGAGCGTGACTCTAAGTCCAAAAGAATATACAACTATGGCTTCTAAATCTACAAATATACATAGTCTGGTTGATGGAGATTTTAACTAGATACAACTGAATAAATATAAGAGAACAATAGTGGTCACGATGCAAGTGAACTCCACTTACTGAAAAAAATCACCCAGGAAGGAAACTGTGTTCCCGTAAGCCGCTGCAGAACCTGTGCAGTCAAACCTGCAAGAAAAACTGTGGCACAAAGGGGGTGAGTTGCCAACTCGTGAGTAGAAGACATCACCGAGTAGAAAATCGAATGTATGACTATCTCCTAGGTCATACAGTACAGTAATAATAATATAATGACGTCTAGTGGTGCAAGGGTAAAAGTATAAGCATCAGTGTAACTATACAAAAGTAATCATGTCCAGGTCAAAATGTAATACCATGTCATATGTAAATATATGCATGAGTGTAAATGCATCAACCAATGTGTGTCCAGCAACGACACACTAAATCATGATAAAACCTGAGTGCCCAGCATCGACACTCAAAAAAATCATGAAAATCGGGTATACATATATGCTCATATCTCAGGCTCCGTCAGTCCGGATCAGCCCCGTATCATCTGATCTCACGACCACGGTCGGTATCCTCTAGATATCCGCCACGCCAACTATCACCGGTCGGTAGTGCTCCCGTGCCGGGCTCAACGTCTCTCTATACGGCCTTCTTTCCCCGGGTACCGCACCAGGTCCACCATGTACCCGCAGACGGTGTCTCCTCGCTCCTCGAATCGGGTATACATATATGCTCCAGAACCGAGAAATCTCATGGTGGACGCCACATATCATATCAAGGAAAACCGCATTTGTTCTCTTAAAAGGAGCATAAGTTTTCGAATTCATGCGTGGTTTCCCAAATCCAGAAATCTCATGAAAATCGGAATCTCATAATCATCAGCTAATAAGCAACAACCCCGGCACGAACGGAACGGAGAGGAGATAATGAATACCGGCATAAAGCCAAACTGTAGTGCATAAACAGAATGTATATATACAAATGCATGCGGCATCTAAGTAAGAAATGCAATATCTAAACTAGCATGTGAGAACAAGAATACTAACAATATAATTAAACTACAAACTATCAGGTTATACGAGCAAGATAACGGTTTCTAATGTGTATATGACATGGCAATTACCGATGATAATGTATGTGAGTCGGCCAGTAAGTGTACGTGCAACATACGCATCATTGGTAATGATGCATGAGTCCTAGCAGAGAGATCATAACAGCTAATGAAAGCACATGTATAAATAAATGCAATGAGTGTAATATGAACGAAGAAGAAAGGTAAATAGTAACGCAAAAAGATAAGATATACATCGATATATGAGCCATACAATTATCAAATTTAAAATAGCACGAATCGTTGTTTTTAAAAAAGTAGAGACTACGGTATTTTTGAGTAAAGAAATACCTTTTGAAAATCCGTAGCATCCCTCGATTTTCCTTTTAAAATGCATACGATTCATTAGTTTTTGAAAATAAGTATGACTCGAACTCTATTCTAACACCTACTTAAGTAATTAAGGGACAAAACTAAAACAGTTTCGAAAGTAAAAGGAAACCGAAAGTATTCCCGAGTCGATATATCTAGTAGCCGGCGATCCAGCCTCATAGTATCACGTACGATATAATCCATCGTATGGCATTCTCGAGTCAATATTGCTGATCCATCATCATATAAACATCTCGTAAGGTATAGTCCGTCGTACGACATCCTCAAAATTGAGGGTACGGGTCAATATCATATATATAATATTTCGTACGGTATCATCCATCGTACTATATCATAATCAAAATACGGATCTAAGGTCACGTACATTCTATTATATCATCAAGTCACATGTTATCGCATGTTATGTATATTTCGCCCAACGATCCTTTAATATATCGCATCATATACGATGTCTCAAGTCAAATCATATAACATAATCTCTTGGCATCATGTTCGATCGTATCGACACATATCCATATAACATATCATATCCTCATCTTACATGTAAATGTATATGTATATACATATATGAACATACACAAACCTATATATGTATATATATGCATATACACACATATCATACCAAGTGTTTAAGTGTGTGCGTGTGTGACAACATAAAACCAAAGCTCACGACTAAGAGGGAAAAGGCTAAGAGTATACCTACCTACGATTACACATAGGCAATCTATAGTCTCTTAAACCCATTTTCTAAGTATCTAAGTCTCATATCGACATAAATATATAAGTATATATAAATATCCTAATCTACGGTTGCGGGGTGCTATACTCCATCCACCCGACTTTCCCTGTAAATATGCATCTACTCGCTTACAACGCCTCGCTCTAGTCGATCCTGATGGATGCCTTGCCCTCCTTCGACGTCCAGAAAATCCACGCGCTTGTACCTACAAATCAAAACACATCGTATCGCATCAAAATAAGATTCGAAAACCGACACGATACGCGAACCGCACAAAAGTTAGAACATATAGTCCACGCGCTCTAAAACAACAAAATAGTATTTAACATCAACGCGTGAATGTCAAATGACCAAGTCACATCAAGAAATCCAAAAATCCAAGATTCAAATATTGGAAAACATTGTCAAAACCAACTCAAAATGCTCCCATATTTTGGCACAGATAGACTAGGACAAAACTAACAATACAGTAGCTAAGTTATAAGGAGTGTGAGCTACAGGCAAACCCCAACACCAAACTCCAAAATTTGGCCACCAGAAGTTGCTACAGTAACCGGTGGCATTGGGTGGATTTTGGAGTTTGGGTCTCGTTCTTCTATTATGGTCTTCTAGTGGTCTAACTAGGTCAATAGAGTTGTTTGTTTTTCTTATGAATACACTAAGTTGCTCCAGAATTCATTTGATCCTTAAAAACTCCACAAAACCGACAACGGAAAATTCTAAACTCAAGTTTTCCAAGGATTCTAACACTAGAAAGGTTTGTAGCCACTACTAAACCTCAAATACACCTTCACAATTCTAAATATCCCCTAAACTTTATCTTGGAATTTTCAAACATCACTAAACTATATTGGTTTAACTCTAAACTACACTAGGAGATAAACAAACTCAAATTCTAAACTAAAGGTGTAAGATTTACCTCAAATAGCAACTGGAGAAAGTTCTTGGGTTGCCCAAAGTGTTCCAAACCTTAACTTGATTCATCTAAGATATTTGTGATGAGCTTGTGATCATTTTTTGTGAAGATGATATGGTATTTTGGTCTGGATTTGGGGGTGTTTTGGTGGTGGTGGTGGTGGAGGAGGAGGATGGAGGAGGAAAAATGAAGAGAAGAAGGAAGGGTTGGAAATTTTGTAGAACCCCCACTCCCTCTCTCTCCTACCCTCTCTCATGCTCATGCCTCCATGTCTCCCATGTCTCCTCTTTCTTTTATTTTATTTCCTTTTTTCTTTATTTAGGACTACTTAAGTAATTAAGGGACTAAACTAAAACAGTATCGGAAGTAAAAAGAAACCGAAAGTATTCCCAAGTCGATATATCTAGTAGTCGGCGATCCAGCCTCATAGCATCACGTACGGTATAATCCATCGTACGGCATCCTCGAGTCAAGGGTGCAGATCCATCATCATATAAACATCTCGTACGGTATAGTCCGTCGTACGACATCCTCAAAATCGAGGGTACGGGTCAATATCATATATATAATAATTCATACGGTATCATCCATCGTACTATATCATAATCAAGGGTACGGATCTAAGGTCATGTACATTCTATTATATCATCAAGTCATATGCTATAGCATGTTATGTATATTTCGCCCAACGATACTTTAATATATCGCATCATATACGTTATCTCAACTAAAATCATATATCATAATCTCTTGACATCTTGTTTGATTGTATCGACTCATATCGATATAACATATCATATCCTCAATTTAAATGTATATGTATATACATACACACACACACACACACACACACACACACACACACACATGAACATACAAAAACTTATATATGTATATGTATATATGCATATACACACATATCATACCAAGTGTGTAAGTGTGTGCGAGTGTGACAACATAAAACCAAAGCTCACGACTAGGAGGGAAAAGACTAAGAGTATACCTACCTACGATTACACTTAACCAATCTATAATCTCCTAAACCCTATTTGCTAAGTATCCAAGTCTCATATCGACATAACTATATAAATATATATAAATATCCTAGTCTACAGTTGCAGAGGTGCTATACACCATCCACCCGACTTCCCCTGTAGATACACCTACAACTCTTCGCTCTAGTCGATCCCGACGGATGCCTTTCCCTCCTTCGCCGTCCCGAAAATCCACACGCTTGTACCTACAAATCAAAACACATCGTATCGCATCAAAATAAGATTCGAAAATCGACACGACACGCGAAGAGCACATAGGTTAGAACCTATGGTCGATGAACGCTAAAACAACAAAATACTATCTGACGTCAACATGCGAACTTCGAACGACCAAGTCACATCAAGAAATCCAAAAATCCAAGATTCAAATATCGGAAACATTGTCAAAACCAACTCAAAATGCTCCCAGATTTTAGCACAGGTAGACTAGGACAAAAATAACAATACAATAGTTAAGTTATAAGGAGTGTGAGCTACAGGCCAAACCCCAACATCAAACTCCAAAATTTAGCAGCCAGAAGTTGCTACAGTAACCGGTGGCGACGGGTGGATTTTAGAGTTTGGGTCTCGTTCTTCTGTGGTGGTCTTCTAGTGGTCCAACTAGGTCAATATAGTTGTTTGTTTTTCTTATAAATACCCCGAGTTGCTCCAGAATTCATTTGATCCTCAAAAACTCCATAAAACCGACATCGGAAAATTCTAAACTCAAGTTATCCAAGGATTCTAACACTAGAAGGGTTTGTAGCCACCACTAAACCTCAAATACACCTTCACAATTCTAAATATCCCTAAACTTCATCTTGGAATTTTCAAACATCATTAAACTACATCGGTTTAACTCTAAATTACACTAGTAGATAAAGAAAATCAAATTCTAAACTAAATGTGTAGGATTTACCTCAAATAGCAACTGGAGAAATTTTTGTTGCCCAAAGTGTTCAAAACCTTAACTTGATTCATCCAAGGTGTTTGTGATAATCTTGTGATTATTTTTTGTGAAGGTGATATGGTATTTTGGTATGGATTTGGGGGTGTTTTGGTGGTGGTGATGGAGGTGGAGGAGGATGAAGGAGGAGGAGATGAATGATGGATGGAGGAAAAATGAAGACAAGAAGGAAGGCTTGGGAATTTTGTAGAACCGTCTCTCTCTTCCTCTCTCTCTCTCTCTCATGTCCATGCCTCCATGTCTCCCATGTCTCCTCTTTTTTTTTCCCTTTTTCGTAATTTTAAAAAAAAAGCAAAAGAAACCATATAATGAAATGAAGCATGTTTCAAAATAATGCAACAAGTGTTGCAACATGTAATGTTGTATGTCATAACACATAAGAAAGATTAATGCATAATTAGTGAAGTATTGATCGAGTTTAGTATTAAACTTGTATACAAAAAATTATATAATAATCTATAAATGCTCAATTCATATAAGTTCTTTCAAAATCAATAATTCAAATTAATTTTCCAATTATTTTCCAAACTATAAGTATATAACCATACTACTTCATTAAAACTAATCTCCGTACTTTTATAATATCCATGAAATTTATTAGTTTATTTATTTAAATTCTAAAAATAATATTTTATTTTTCTGAAATGTTACAATCTCCCCCCCTTAAATAAATTTGGTCCTCGAATTTAAATTTAAACCCCCAATTACTAAAACATTTCAGCAAAGCAATCAAATCGCCGGGCATTCGAAATCATGAATATATAAGATATATCCTAGCGCAACGCGTGCGTATGAAAACGAGTGTAAAACTCAAATCGAAACTCTGTCAAGCGTCACGCAATTATCGGAGTTATAACGAAAATACAAATTTTAAAATCTATTACGAAAGTCTAATATCTTATATTTAAGACTACAACATATATGTAGTACACATCGTTGTGAAATTATCCAAACAACCAGATAAAAGTGCATGCAAAATCCTTTTCAAATCGCCGTGCGATGCGCAAAT
This sequence comes from Agapanthus africanus, assembly GCA_030015575.1. Classification (NCBI taxonomy): domain Eukaryota; kingdom Viridiplantae; phylum Streptophyta; class Magnoliopsida; order Asparagales; family Amaryllidaceae; genus Agapanthus; species Agapanthus africanus. Next base: position 436,837,743 of record CM057339.1, read on the forward strand.
CATGGCACAAGTAGCGGATGTGTGTGTGTGTGTGTGTATCTTTTGTTTAACATATACGTATCGCCTTTTGAAAATGGTTTTCTTCGTAAAGTTTCGTGTCATAGAAGGGTTTTCTTCGTAAAGTTTCGTGTCATCATGGACACGTAGGAAAATATTGAAACTATAGCTCTTTTGAAAATCCCTTCGGTAATATCGATGCATGCAAAAATACTCAAGTACTGTTCTCAGACTAGTCCTGCTCGGTTATTAAACCATCTAATACATATCATAAAACATGCTGCTCGAAAGAAATCAATCCCAAAAATGTATACAAAGAATGCCACGTGCGTCTGGTGCGTACGGAAATCGGAATCATATACTGGTGCCACGAAGGTGCACAGAAACAAAAACCAAGTGCAATGGGTGTGCACGAAAACGTCTGTCAAGTGCAATGGATGTGCCTGACAACAATACCGGGTGCATCTAATGTGCACGAAGAATCTCGATTAAGTGCATCTGGTGTGCACGAAATCACATCAAGTGCGCCAAGTATGCGTAAGAATCTCAATCAAGTGCACGAGGTGCACAGAACATAAATCCAGTGCACTAGGGTGTACGATAACAAATATCGAATATCAAAATCGAAGTCAACGGTATATGATATACGCCAAATCAAATCAAGTATACCACGACATATAAACTCATAAGCATGTGCAACTGCGTGAACAAAACCATATCGAAGTACTGAAAGCGCGTGTAAACTACACCGAATACATAAGTCAAAATCATGTGCAATACTATATGCACGAAATCAAATCAAGTATCTCAGAGTGTATAAAATCGACATCAAGTGCAAATGAGTATGCACAAAAACGAAATCAGCACAACTGATATATAAAAATACAAATCAAGTGCAACTGTGGTGCGCATAAGAAATATCAATCATAGAACAAATCGTCAAAATACAGAAATCAAAACGACGAAAACGTGACATCTGAATCACCAAGGCGCAATTCATAATAACTGACGTCGAGGTGCCCCTCCTCCAATGTCGAAAGATGCCAGTGTATCTAAGGCTGGCAGAGCAAGAATATCTATTCGCATCTTGCCCACGGTCTGGCGCTTCTCTGAAGATCTCCTGACCAATTAACATGGTCACTCGTAACGTATCACTCCAATGATGGCAATCTCTGGCCCACTGAGTGTGCGCGATACACTCGATCCTGGGTCCAAGTCTTTATCGTATAGTATTCCCGAAAAATCCTATCCGGGTCTCTTTTGATCCCATCCCTGCCGTACTACCCAGAAATTGGCACTCTTTACTTAATCCGTTTCTTGTTCTAAGATAGCTGTAATCTCATCACGACTTTCTTTTGGAAAGGTGGCCGTATTCAATGCCTCAGCGTGCGTATCAAGTTTCTGACATCAACGGAGATGAACGTCAACTCGTTAAAATCTCGCACGAACCTCTTACTCCGCTTCTCTTCAGTATGGACCAATTTGGAATCATCTCTTCGTAGTTGTGTAGACTGCGCTCCAATTGGCTGTAGTTATATTCAGAGTCTCTTTCGAAGCTACGACTCAGCATCTCTAATATCCTGGAGAAGGCATCTGGCCAATTGCGTTATCAGGAACTCGTCCAAGTCATCGGGGTAATGCGCTTTCGCTTGTCCTTTCTCGATCGACTTACCACACGTCTGAGTGAGGTCCCCTTCTAACTGAAGCTAGTCAATTTGATGACCACACATCAGACCATCCAAACGAACAAAGTTTCCTAGTCACTTATCCAAGGGTGACTAGAGATTTTCTATCACATCCCCGCCTGTAAACTCATCACAAGTCTGGGGGCGATATTTGTCAAACTCAGCAACAGCTGGCTCGTCTGACCGCACGGTAGACAGTGCCTCAATCATCTAGAGTAGAAGGTACCTTAATAGTCATCGCAATCTAGCTGGCCTCTAGCAATGGCCCGATCATCTAGTGCAGATCCCGAATGCTTGTGTCAACGAGATATCCTAGTAAAACAATTATTCATGAGTTCGTACATCACTGGAATACACACTGGTTAGTCCTTGTCCCTGACGAGATCGTTCTGACCGCATCTCTAGCTGCAACTCTCTCTGCTCGTGAAGACAAGGTAACAAAAACCATAATCCGATATCAATTAGGATAAATCATAGAAACGAATGGAAATATAGTGCCTAAGAAATGTACATCCTGGCTACTTAAGTAAAACAGCGTATCGTAAGTATGCCGCAGAACATACATATGGTATGTCACTCTACATAAGTCATCTACTTCATCAACCAAGGTCAACCTACACGACGAAAGTTCGGGTCTAATACCCCCTCAGTCAAGTCTAAGTTCCGTAAGGTCAAGCCTTGGTTCCGAAATATATATACGTCCTAGACTCCGCATGGTCAAACCTAGACTCGAACTAAGCTTAAACCTAACGCTTTGATACCAATTTTGTCATAACCCAGAAAAGGCACGTGACTGGCATTTGAATCATGTGAAGTCTATAAGACCCCACCTAATCCAAGTAAGACAAAAGCCCATAAATCTAAACCTTTTTAAGGAAAATAGTGGAGGTAAAGTTTTGAAATAGAGATTTAATGAAATCAAGTTCTTTCTTTCAAACATAAGCAATATCATATGAAATACAATGTTTTGTAACTATCTTGAAAACATTTTTCTTCATTTGAAATTTAGGCAGCACCTCCTTTGTAAATTTTAACCCGAAAGCAATACAAGAAATAATAATAATAGGCATCCACAAGCAGGAGCTAGCTCTTCGCCAATTGGCGAAAACAAACACACAAATATGTATACGATGCCCTAAGGCGAAGATCAAACACAGAAAGAAAGTAAAGAAACCGAAACATCATCAAGAAAACATAAATAAGAATAAATACATGAGCGTGAATCTAAGTCCGAAAGAATATACAACTATAGATTCTAAATCTATAAATATACATAGTCTGGTTGATGGAGCTTTTAACTAGATACAACTGAATAAATATAAGAGTACAATGGCGGTCACGATGCAAGTGAACTCCACCTACAAAAGCAAATCACCCGGGAAGGAAACTGTGTGCCCGTAAGCCGCTACAGAACCTGCTCAGTCAAACCTGCAAGAAAAATTTTAGCACAACGGAGGTGAGTTGCCAACTCGTTAGTAGAAGACATCACCAAGTAGAAAATCGAATGTATGAATATCTCCTAGGTCATACAGTACAGTAATAATAATATAATGGCATCTAGTGGTGCAAGGGTAAAAGTATAACCATCAGTGTAACCATACGAAAGTAATCATGTCCAGGTCAAAATGTAATACCATGTCATATGTAAATATATGCGTGAGTGTAAATGCATCAACCAATGTGTGTCCAGCAACGACATACTAAGTCATGATAAAACCAGAGTGCCCAGTATCGACACTCGAAAACATCATGAAAACTGTGTCCATCAGCGACACATAACCTCATATCTCGGGCTCCGTCTGTCCGGATCGGCCCCATATCATCCGATCTCACGACCACGGTCGGTATCCTCGAGATATCTGCCGCGCCAAATATCACCGGTCGGTAGTGCTCCACAACCGGGCTCAACGTCTCTCTATACAACCTTCTTGCTCCGGTGTACCACATCGGGTCCACCATATACCCGCAAACGGTGTCTACGCGCTCCTCGAATCGGGTATACATATATGCTCCAGAACCGAGAAATCTTATGGTGGACGCCACATATTATATCAAGGAAACCCGCATTTCTTCTTTTAAAAGGAGCATAAGTTTTCGAATTCACATGTGGTTTCCCAAATTCAGAAATCTCATGAAAATCGGAATCTCATAATCATGAGCTAATAAGGAGATAATGAATATCGGCATAAAGCCAAACTGCAGTGTATACAATTGTATGCGGCATCTAAGTAAAAAATGCAATATCTAAACTAGCATGTATGAACAAGAATACGAACAATATAAGTAAACTACAAGCTATCAGGTTATACGAATGAGATAACGGTATCTAATGTGTACGTGACAATTGTTGGAGATAGTGCCCTCAGAGTCAATTATTGGATCGCAGGTACGTGATTGCAATGATTGCGGAGGACCTATACCGGTAGGACAGTCTTACTCGAGATGATAGTATGCTATCTGGTTTGCCTTTATCAGTCGTGTACATGTTCAGGTGACTGATTACATGTTACACTTTGATAGAGCCCTTAGGATCTTGCTTTACCACCAACAGTATGATGGCGATCATATACGTGAGAGTTGGGTGGTTTATATGCATATCCTTAGTTGTGGTCCCTAGTCATGGGAGTTTCGAGACAGGGCATCGATACTCCGAAGTAGACTAGTGTGTACAGTCGAGACCCCGACGAGGGGCGGTGGCCGGTCTCACAAGCCACTGGTGTCAGTTGGATCACCTAAGATGTATACAGGTGCTCATTGGGTTATGAGTACACTGGACAGGACTCACCGGGAATATGCTAGTTGGTATTATACATATTGTCAGATAGCAGTTCCCTGGTGACATGTGTACAGGTTAGTTCATCGACCTGAGGTCGTCATTTGTCTCGTGTGAGTTCCCACTGTGCTTTGATTTCTACCCTACCACGGCTCAAAGGAGTCGTGCAAACAGGTAGTTTTTGGATACAGTCCCGAGCCACATGGAGGCACGTGAGCGGATCGGCAGGGGATTCGTCTCTCCCGGTATTGGGGGCAAGATTGTGCTGTGTCTAGGAGAGCCATTACACAAAGCCCACGGCCGTGGCAGGAGATTTACTGGTAGGTACTCCAGTAGTATCTCAGGGTGTTACTGGATTACACTCCGACACGACTTATACTGCTATTGGGGGTCTGACGTTACTAGCCCCCTAGGCAGATATGTGATACTCATTGACGAACGGACCGGACTGTATATACATTGTCACTGTTAGGCTCAGTAGGGTTTCCGGGTGAGTTCGCTCATCGGCCTCCCTTGAGGTCAGTCCATGGGCAGCCGTTACGCATAGCTAGTGCCGCTGACGGTTTGTGGTTAAACCCACTGCCAGGGTACTGACGAGTCATTAGAGTCCCCCACAGACAGTTTCCCAAGTTCGGGCGAAACGTTGTAAAGGCCGTATGGTTTTATGGCAGGGTTCGGAAAATGCACGTGCGTTTACGCACGTGTTATTTTTCGGGCAGATGATACTGGTCGGCTTTGGTTTAAGCCGGATCCGAGTATTATATTGAGTAGATATAATATCTTTGTCTCAGTTGCATTTGTATTCGGTCATAATACAAATGCGGGTATATTTATACAGTTATGGGGTTATCCTGAAAGTCGTTTCGGGATCACTTTTGGAAGTTGCCAGTTTCCAGTTTTCTATCAGCCGTCTTTTAACATTCGGTTAAAAACGGATTTATCTTTTCTTGGATGAGGATGAGTCATGCTTCTAGAAAGTTCTAGAAACGGTGACTAGGGTGATGAGGTGGCGGGTGACTCATCTTTGCATTTAATGAATTGATGACTAGGTTTAGATGTGTCATCCATTTCATTAATGCATTTTGTTCTTGCTTAGGATATTTTCCCTTGATCTTTTCTCTTGTGGTTACCTCCCCCTCTCCTACGCTCACCCCCTTCCATATATATGGCCGGCCCCTCCTCTCTCTCACTTACTTGAGGTTTTCATTTAGTAAAAAGATTATGATAGATTTTGGGGTGTATGGAATTTCACTGCTCATTTCATTCCATCACCCGATTCGAGTGGCAACTTCATTAACCGTTCGTCCATATCTTTGGACGTAACGAGACAAAGTCATCTACTCATTCTCTACATCATTCTTGGTCGTCTCTTTTAGCAAACTTGACGACCGAGTTGCCTCGAGTCAGAGGCGGGAGCCCGTTTAAAGAATCAGTGACGTGGTGCCACCTGGACGAGTAAATCGGAGATCGACGACATCGGAGCAGCCGCAACGGAGGTGGGATGATGGTTAAAGAACGAAGGACTCGGATCGTTCGGTATAACCTTTCTGCACTCTTTACAGTTTGTTAGTTTAGCAATAATGGCAGATCCGGGTTAAAGTATACGACAGCGCCAGTTAAAAGTTTTTTTTGTTCCGCATTTGGCGTCTGTAGACGGTTGGGGCGCTACCGTAGACTTACAGTGGTATCAGAGCCTCACCATTTTGCTATACTAACTTGTGCTAACACGTTTAAAAGATCGATCGAACGGATTTTCAAAAACTACAATTTTCAAGTATTAAAGTTTCTGTTAATTTTCAAACTGGTCCAAATGTCATTTTGACCATACCAGAAAATCAAGCAGGGTTTTTTAGGAATACTGGAGAAATTCGACCACGTGATTCGACTGTTCCGCCGCGGATCCGCGGCCCAAGCATTGGTTTGGCCGCGGATCCGCCGCAGGAAAGTGACATCACTTAGCCAATTTTCTACAGTGGATTCTATGTTGGAAATTGTGGTTTCTGGAACTGTTTATTTGGGCCCGGTATTTTTTACTGTGCAGCAGATTTGCGTGGGGCCCACTTCGGGAAATTTAGTCGATCGAAATTTAAACATGTTAGTTTACAGTGCTTACATTATATCTCCGACCGGGAATGTCATTTGATCGGTAAACCGCGTCTGATTGCTATAGTTCTTTTAGACGGGTTTGCGAACGTGACATTCGCGTTGATGTTCTGTGTTGTGCTGTGATGTTGCGGATTTGTCGTGGTGGATAGCAGTGTGCAATGGTAGTACAGTTTGAGTTTATTTATACATTTGATATTGCGGGGCGAGCGTCCAACTTATGGACTGCCGTCACTGCCTGTTGTATAATATTCTTTTGGGGCACGACAAGGTTGCGGTCGATGTACCTGTTATACTATTTTTCCATTTCTTTTCTAGGTTTTGCCCCGCGACGGAGTGCACGGATAGCCGGGTTCTGGGGGGCAACGGGTCCGCATCTCATGGCTTTGAGAGGCAGAGGGGCCTCACTCTAGAATTGGCAGACTATTCGCCGCACTCGTAGGGGGTACATGTTGACCCAAGGAGGGGTGCTCAAGCTACCGGATTCCGTGAAGTGCAGGGTGGTCCATTCACTTTGCTGTAGGGGGCTGCCTCGCTTCAGGTTTTGGCGGGTAACTTGCCGCACCCGTAGGGGTCTAGGTTTCATTGCACAGGCTATCCACACGACAGGGGAACGTCGGGTTTCAGCAGCGGCTCTGTGAAACCCGGGGATCCCAGATTATCTGTATTGTTCTGTGATGCTTATTACTTTTCTATAATGTTGCATATTATCACGCCTGGAGCGATTATTGTATATTGGTATATATACTATTAGATGTTGTATATGTTTTACACTCGCGCTAGTCCTGTCCCCGCTCTGTCGTTAGTTAAGTAACCTAACGGGTGATGACGGGACCCAGTGACGAATGCGGATAGCATATACGTACATTTTATTTTCGTTCTTTTCTGGTGTGATCGATTGATGGGACTGCATTGATTCTGATCAATGCAAAGTAAAACAAACCTGTTTGCAGTTGGTGGAACAAAATTAAAAAGTGTTATTGCAAAGACGTTTCCTTTAGTTATGCATAGCGGTATTCAGTGGAATATCCCGCACCTCATTCGACGGGGCAAGGGCCGATATCCCTTCACCGGGACTGACCCCTTGGGCAGAAGTTTGCGTCAGGGTAATAACTTCACTATAGTCGATTACAAGTTGCTTTGCATCGCGGTATTCGGTGGAATATCCTGCACCTCATTCCACGAGGAAAGAGCCGAGATCCCTTCGCCGGGAATGACCTCTTTAGCAAAAGGTTTTCGCCACTATATTTTAAAAAGCTATCAGGTTCCTTCAGCGATATCAAGTTCACTACGTTAAAGGTTTTTCGCCAAAAACCAGTCGTAGCCCTCCGTCACTTCTTTTGGGTATTCAGTAGTATTCAAGCTATGTATTTTAGCCAAAGTTAAGGCATAGTGTTTGGTAGCTGCTGGGTATTCATTTGTTGCATAGATAAATGAGTTGGTTTGGGATAGTCGTTCTGCCATTTGGCCAAAGCCAGGGGCATGTGCGGGTGGGTTCAAATTGACAAGATAGTGACGTGTAGAACTTGGCATGTGACTTATGACATTTTGACCAAAGCCAAGGTTATAAGAGCATGGGGCAAAAATCATATCGGGAGTTTCTAAAGAAACTGAAACTTGCCAAGTATGCACATACCTTCTGGAGTATGAGTAACGTGGATGCATTCCATCACGTTATCATGCGATGAGAGTTGGATCCCGATTCCCACTGATGAGTTGGTTAACTCTTCGGGTGATCCCGATTGATTCTTCTTTCAGGTTTGGAGGAGAATTTGACAAGACAGTGGGAGGTTTCCGGATTAGATAAAGTGATAACCATTCTGATCTAGGTTAGAGTGCACGCAGAGTGTTTCTTTTCTCTCTCTCTTTGGCAGCGACCTTTGACCGACCCTAGACTATGACTCAGTGACCAAGTTGACCGAACCTTCCTAAAATACTGGCTTTTGGATTGTCTGAGTTGCATAAGTCATTGCCACTCCTTCTTTTACCTTTTGTATTTCTCAGAACACCCGTATTACTACGGACATCCACTTCCATTGGATAGATCCATCGTATGGTTATATACGAACTCGAAGGGACTTCTTCGAGGATGGATCCAGGTTCAGGAGAAATAGAATTGGTTTATTCAGTTGTCTTTTATTATCACCTTCTCTCAGGTTGCGAGGGCTCCTTGGTTTAAGAGAGTACACCTATTACGCTTATTGGACAGTCTTATTCCAAACCATAGGCAGGTGCCGAAAGGTAGGGAATGAAGAAAACCAATTAGCCTAAGTAAGGTGTGCAGAAGGTAATATGTAAAGACAAAATAAAGGGATTAGAAAGAGGGCAAAGTAAATTGCGACTGTTATCATTCACGACCAAACCGCGTACTTCATCGCCACTCCTATTTCACCTTTAAAGGAATAAGGTATTATTCAGTTGTCTTTTATCATCACCTTCTCTCAAGATGCGAGTACTCCTTGGTTTAGGAGGGTACACCTATTATGCTTACTGGACAGTCTTCTTCCAAACCATAGGCTGGTGTCGAACGGTAGGGAAGGAAGAAAACCATTTAGCCTAACGATGGTGTACAGAAGGTAACGACTAAAGACAAATAAAGGGATTTGGAGAGATGGCAATAAAATATACGGTTAAAGTCATGAATTGGTTTATGGAAGAGGCATTGCTAGGAATACCAGGATACCCCTACGAAACATTTTCATGTTTCAGTGCATTGTTAAAAGAAAACTGTTTTCCCGATTAGATACTTACTCCAGGGTATGTATTTACCAGGTTTCATTCTCATATTTGTATGGTTTTAAAGATGATGAGTGGGAGTGAGTTATTGGGAATTAGGTGATTATCCTCATTATATCGGAATTCGTTGTAATTGGTGATATTTGAGGAAATCGCCAGGGTACAGTTTTCAACCTACGACGCACAGGTTATGAGTTGCTTAACTCAGAGGACTTATACAGAGTATTGTATGTTGTCCAGTGTCCATCAGGACAAAGGGGTAGGTCCTCGTACTATGTTCTGTTTACTTATAACTTCTCTAGTTTTTAGACAAGTGTTTCGTAGAAATACATGGTCTAAGTTTTGAGAAGTTGTGGGTATAAGAATAAAGTAGAGAACCAGGTGTCACAAGTATCGGTATTCTTCAAAGAGATTGAAGATGTAGATTCTTGTGATTGGTATTCAGATGACAGTGATAGTTTTTGAGAAACTTGTTTCTCTTTCAGGTTACTCATAATTGGATGGATTCCTAAGTTGAGTAATGCTGATTAGCCTCTTTCCATTAAGTTGATATGCACTGGAGACAGCTGCATGATTTGAATATGGTTCCAATTAAATAAGTGCCAAAGTTTCTATATTGGATATAGAATAGTTCGTACCTTAAAAGATGTTAAGGTATGGGGAGTTGTCCAGCTTATGCTTAAAACCAGACTCTGGATAACTCAGGGCACGTTTCTGTAATGGCTGTTTGTGGGTTGACCCTAGCTATGACGAGGGTTGATATTCTACCATTTGGAAGATCGATAGTGATATTGTTCTTGACTCGCCACAGTTTTAGTAAAATGGACTTTTTCAGAAAACAGTAGTAGGAGTATGGTAGAATTGGAAGTGATTCCAGAACCGCAAACGATTACGGAAAATTTAATAGGACCTATATATTCAATCAGGTTTGACATTCCAATAGCCACTCCGCAGATATGGTGGGTAACCTCAGACACCCGAGAGGTACTCCGGTAGCCTCAAGGACGGTGACAGGGAGGTTCTTATCTACCCAGACTTGACACTACTGTTGTTCCAGGCTATGAGACCCGGTAGGAGGGTTGTCGTGGTCAGTGGGAGCAGCAGAAGAATAGTGGACAAGTAGCTTATGTCTATTTATAGACTTGAGCAGTTATAACGGAGATAGATCGTCTAATTTTGATGTGACAGTCATGGGTTTGACTTCAATCAGAATAGGGGATGGATCTGTTAAGAAGGTAGTAGGGTGTGATGTCATGGTATCTGGATGACATACAGAGAGTAGGAAGTAAAATTCCTATACTACGATCGGTTGTACTGTGGTCGTCACACAGTTGTTTCTCCGGACAGGATATGGATATAATATTTGACATTCTGGTTTCTGGATCTATGGTTTTAGATCTGGATTTGGGTAGTTTCCCAATGTGGGTACTTTGACAGTATTCTAATGGTTTTTAGAATAGATGACTCCTGGCATGGTGGTGTACCTGCAGGTGATGGAGTCACCCTCTCTAAAGGTGTCTTACAGACTAAAGGGGACAGGGATGCGCATGATTGGCAGATCACTTGCTTAGGCGATTGAGTCAATCATGAGATGTCAAGTACCACACCAGATGTTGTTTTTGCACTAGATGCAATAAGTTTGTATTAATCCAATCCTGTAGAAACATAAGGAAGCAGTTTTAGAACATAAGAACATGTTCTACGGATTTGATGACGGCAGCCTCCTTCGGGAGACGGTTATCATTCCTGGCTTCAAAGGTGACATGGATGACAGAGTGATTGTCAGAGTTATAGTTTTTCATCTGACGAGAGACAGTATTATGGACAGGTGGTCCAAGAGGATACTGTGGGTGGCATGGTGCCGGATACTGATTAGGTTCAGTGATCGATACAGTCTAAGAAGTTTGAATTTGGATTTCATTTATGAACTAGGTCCCATCAGATATCCAGACATATTCTAAGACGGGTACTACTCAATTCGGGAGATGGCTTTCTCCGCGAACTTGAGATTAAGAGAGATATAGAAAGAATCATCTAGACGGATCCACTCACTGAGGCTATTTCTCGAACACAATAGTTTTACAAACGGGCTTTGTGAAACTGATTAGTAGAGGAGTTGGATGTTCGGTTTCACACGGGCTGTGAGTAGTCGACATCGCAATAATTAGCCTTAAGTGCAAGTGGGAGATTGTTGGAGATAGTGCCCTCAGAGTCAATTATTGGATCGCAGGTACGTGATTGCAATGATTGCGGAAGACCTATACCGGTAGGACAGTCTTACTCGAGATGATAGTATGCTATCTGGTTTGCCTTTATCAGTCGTGTACATGTTCAGGTGACTGATTACATGTTACACTTTGATAGAGCCCTTAGGATCTTGCTTTACCACCAACAATATGATGGCGATCATATACGTGAGAGTTGGGTGGTTTATATGCATATCCTTAGTTGTGGTCCCTAGTCGTGGGAGTTTCGAGAAAGGGCATGGATACTCCGGAGTAGACTAGTGTGTACAGTCGAGACCCCGACGAGGGACGGTGGCCGGTCTCACAAGCCACTGGTGTCAGTTGGATCACCTAAGATGTATACAGGTGCTCATTGGGTTATGAGTACACCGGATAGGACTCGCCGGGAATCTGCTAGTTGGTATTATACATATCGTCAGATAGCAGTTCCCTGGTGACATGTGTACAGGTTAGTTCATCGACCTGAGGTCGTCATTTGTCTCGTGTGAGTTCCCACTGTGCTTTGATTTCTACCCTACCACGGCTCAAAGGAGTCGTGCAAACAGGTAGTTTTTGGGTACAGTCCCGAGCCACATGGAGGCACGTGAGCGGATCGGCAGGGGATTCGTCTCTCCCGGTATTGGGGGCAAGATCGTGCTGTGTCTAGGAGAGCCATTACACAAAGCCCACGGCCGTGGCAGGAGATTTACTGGTAGGTACTCCAGTAGTATCTCAGGGTGTTATTGGGTTACACTCCGACACGACTTATACTGCTATTGGGGGTCTGACGTTACTAGCCCCCTAGGCAGATATGCGATACTCATTGACGAACGGACCGGACTGTATATACATTGTCACTGTTAGGCTCAGTAGGGTTTCCGGGTGAGTTCGCTCATCGGCCTCCCTTGAGGTCAGTCCATGGGCAGCCGTTACGCATAGCTAGTGCCGCTGACGGTTTGTGGTTAAACCCACTGCCAGGGTACAGACGAGTCATTAGAGTCCCCCACAGACAGTTTCCCAAGTTCGGGCGAAACGTTGTAGAGGCCGTATGGTTTTATGGCAGGGTTCGGAAAATGCACGTGCGTTTACGCACGTGTTATTTTTCGGGCAGATGATACTGGTCGGCTTTGGTTTAAGCCGGATCCGAGTATTATATTGAGTAGATATAATATCTTTGTCTCAGTTGCATTTGTATTCAGTCGTAATACAAATGCGGGTATATTTATACAGTTACGGGGTTATCCTGAAAGTCGTTTCGGGATCACTTTTGGAAGTTGCCAGTTTCCAGTTTTCTATCAGCCGTCTTTTAACATTCGGTTAAAGACGGATTTATCTTTTCTTGGATGAGAGTGAGTCATGCTTCTAGAAGGTTCTAGAAATGGTGACTAGGGTGATGAGGTGGCGGGTGACTCATCTTTGCATTTAATGAATTGATGACTAGGTTTAGATGTGTCATCCATTTCATTAATGCATTTTGTTCTTGCTTAGGATATTTTCCCTTGATCTTTTCTCTTGTAGTTACCTCCCCCTCTCCTACGCTCACCCCCTCTCCATATATATGGCTGGCCCCTCCTCTCTCTCACTTACTTGAGGTTTTCATTTAGTAAAAAGATTATGATAGATTTTGGGGTGTATGGAATTTCACAGCTCATTTCATTCCATCACCCGATTCGAGTGGCAACTTCATTAACCGTTCGTCCATAGCTTTGGACGTAACGAGACAAAGTCATCTACTCATTCTCTACATCATTCTTGGTCGTCTCTTTTAGCAAACTTGACGACCGAGTTGCCTCGAGTCAGAGGCGGGAGCCCGTTTAAAGAATCAGTGACGTGGTGCCACCTGGACGAGTAAATCGGAGATCGACGAGATCGGAGCAGCCGCAACGGAGCGTGGGATGATGGTTAAAGAACGAAGGACTCAGATCGTTCGGTATAACCTTTCTGCACTCTTTACAGTTTGTTAGTTTAGCAATAATGGCAGATCCGGGTTAAAGTATACGACAGCGCCAGTTAAAAGTTTTTTTTGTTCCGCATTTGGCGTCTGTAGACTGCCGGGGCGCTACCGTAGACTTACAACATAGCAATTACAGATGATGATGTGTGTAAGCTGGCCACTAAGTGTACGTGCAACATACGCATCATTGGTAATGGTGCATGTGTCCTAGCAGAGAGATCATAACAGCTAATGAAAGCACATGTATAAATAAATGCAATGAGAGTAATATGAACGTAGCAGAAAGGTAAATAGTAATGCAAAAAGATAAGATATACATCGATATAAGAGCCATACAATTATCATATTTAAAATAGCATGAATCATTGTTTTTAGAAAAGTAGGGACTACGGTGTTTTTGAGAAAAGAAATACCTTTTGAAAATCCGTAGCATCCCTCGATTTGTCTTTTGAAAATGCAGACGATTCATTAGTTTTTGAAAATATGTATGACTCGAACTCTATTCTAACACCTACTTAAGTAATTAAAGGACTAAACTAAAACAGTGTCGAAAGTAAAAAGAAATCGAAAGTATTCCGGAGTCAAATATCTAGTAGTCGGCGATCCAGTCTCATAGTATCACGTACGGTATAATCCATCGTACGGCATTCTCGAATCAAGAGTGCAGATTCATCATCATATAAACATCTCGTACGATTAGTTCATCGTACGGCATCCTCAAAATCGAGGGTACGGGTCAATATCATATATATAATAATTCATACGGTATCTTCCATCGTACTATATCATAATCAAGGACATGAATCTAAGGTCACGTACATTCTATTATATCATCAAGTCACATGTTATCGCATGTTATGTATATTTTTCCCAATGATCCTTTAATATATCGCATCATATACGATATCTTAACTCAAATCATATATCATAATCTCTTGACATCTTGTTCGATCGTATCGACTCATATCCATATAACATATCATATCCTAATTTTACATGTATATGTATACACACACACACACACACACACATATATATGAACATACACAAACCAATATATGTGTATGTATATATGCATATACGCACATATCATACCAAGTGTGTAAGTGTGTGACAACATAAAACCAAAGCTCATGACTAGGAGGGAAAAGACTAAGAGTATACCTACCTACGATTACACTTAACCAATTTATAGTCTCATAAACCCTATTTGCGAAGTATCTAAGTCTCATATCGACATAAATATATATGTCACGACCCGAAATGGCACGTGACTGGCACTTAAATCATATGAAGTCTATAGGACCCCATCGAATTAAAGTAAGCCAAAATCCCAGAAATCTAAACCATTTAGAAGAAGAAAGTGAAGGAAAACTAGTTTAAAAGTTTTCGTATAAATCACTTTGAAAGTCGTAGTAAATATTTTTAAAACATCAAGTCTTTTCCGAAAATTTCGGCAGAGTCTCCTTTGTAGATACTGACCCCAAACAGATACAACATGAATAATATACATAAATGATAAAAGGCATCTCCAAGCGGGAGCTAGCTCTTCGCCAAATGGCGATCACAACAAAGCAAGCAATATAATATATAACGCCGAAGGGCGAGGATCAAAACTCAAAAGGAAAACCAATATCATCAAGAAAACCATAATAATACAAGCGCGACTCTAAGGTCGAAACAAATATGCACTGGTCTTCTAAGTCTAATAATAATACAAGTCTGGTTGATGAAGTTACTAGATACAACTAAAATAAATAAATGTACAATGATGGTCACGATACGAGTGAACCTACCTACCAAAGCAATCACCCGGAAGGAAACAGTGTGCCAGCAAGCCGTAACGAAACCTGTACAGAAAAACCTGCAAGAAACTGTGTCACAACGGGGGTGATTTGCCAACTCGTGAGTAGAAAACATCACCGAGCAGAAATCGCATGTATGACTCAATCCTAGGTCATACGATAATAATATCCTCAAAATATAACCCTGAAACCATCTACACATAAGTGTAATACCAAGTGCTCGTGTCAGTGTCTCAGGTAACAACATATCATAAATGTGATGTATGAATGCATGAAAACAGAATACATCTAAATGAGAAAATTGTTTTTTTTATCTCAGTGAGATTTATGTATAAAAATCGAGTATCATCAATGAAATCAACAGAGAATCAGTGTCAAGTATCGACACAAAATATATATCCCAATATCTCAATATCTCAGGCTCCGGCTATCCGGACTGGCCTATATCATCAAATCTCAAGACCACGTCGGTATCCTCCGGATATCCGGCACGTCACAATAACCGGTCGATAGTGCTCTCCTGTCGGGCTCAACGCCATCTCCCGTGACCATCTTGCCCCGGGGTGCCGCACCGGGTCCACCATGCACCCACAGACGGTTCCTCCTCTTCAAATCGGGTGTATGATATTGCTCAAGAGCCGAGAAAACTCATGGTGGACACCTCTCAAATCATATCAGGAGAAAACCACAATTTTCTATCTTTATATGATAATAAGTTTATAAAATCTTTGCGGTTTCTCCAAATCCAGAAATCTCATGGAAATCTGAAATCCCAATCTCAAGAGTAAATAACAGTAAATTACCAGCATAAAACTCCATAATATTGCTTGACAAATGTATATATGAATGCATCTGATATCAAGCAAGGAATGCAGTAATTAAACTAGCGTAATAAGGCAATAACATAATGGAACTATCAACTATCAAGTTATGTCAATGAAGTAATACTTCTAAAGTGTATGTGTCACGGCAATTACCAATGATGATGTGTGTGAGCCGGCAAGCGAGTGAACGTAGAGCATACGCATCATCGGTAATGGTGCTGGTGTCTTAACAACAGGTTTCATAATAACTAACAAAAATACATATAAGCATGCAATGCAATGCGAACAACAAGAATAAATGGAAAATGAATAGTAAATGCAACAATAAAGAAATATACATTCCTATATACGAGTCATACAGTTTTTAGTATCTGAAATCGCACGAACCGTGGTGTTTAGAAAATAGGGCTACGGTGTTTTTAAGAAAATATACGTCCTTGAAATATCCGTAGTATACCTTGGTCTGTCTTAAAATACTCACGATTCGTTAGTTTTTGGAAATAAGTATGACTCGTCTAGATCTAACCTCTACTAAGTAAACTATAGGACTAAACTAAGAGACTAATCGAAAGGGTAGGAAAACCACCTAAGTCTGAGTCGATATTTCTATCTAGTAGTTGGTGATCCCGCCTCAATAGTATCACGTACGATACAATATATAATATGACATCCTCGAGTCAAGAGTGCGGATCTATCATCATAATTATATCTCATACGGTAAATCCATCGTACGGCATCCCAAATCTGGGTACGGTTCGAATATCACATTTATCTCATTATTTATCTGGTATCCTTATCATCATATCCTGAATTAGGGGTACTGATCTAAAGTCTAGTACAATCTAATACCATCAACATATATATATGCATGTGTATGAAAACACATCGCCAAAAGATCCGATATAATATCATGACGTATCTCATAATACGAACCAAGTCACATCACCGATCTCGTGGCATCATGCCCAATCACATCGACTCATCTCCAAGTACCATATACTATCCTCATCATCCATGTATATGTATGTATGTATGTGTGTGTGTGTGTGTGTATCCCCATATACGCATAAGAAAGTAAAATATATGCGTCTGTGTGCGTGTGCGTAATCATTACTCTAGGGTTTAACGACTAAGAAACTAAACTAAAAGCACAATCTTCTAGCTACACTAAACTAAATCATGATCTCTTAAAGCCTTCATGGTAACTTATAACGTCTCAAAACACGTATTTATATAAATATATATCATATGTTACACTACGAACTGCAGGGGTGGTATACGCCATCCACCCGACTTCCCCGTAGATATATATCTACTCACCTTGATCCTTACTTACCGAAGTCAATGTCGCCATCCTCTTCTTCATCATCCGAAGTCCACACGAGGGTACCTTCATACATACACACATTGCATCATAAACAGAAATCGCGCGCGAAAACCAAAACGGTACACGAAACACACATAGGTTAAAACCTATGGTCTACGCATGCAAGAATTACCAAACAACCCTCAAGATTGACGTGCAAACGTCAATCGATCGAGACAACACATAAATACACAAGTTCCAGTTACATAATTCACAAAACCGAAACCAGAAACTATGAAAAACACTTCCAGATTTTAGTTCAGGTGAAATTAACCAATTTTGCATGTGTGGAGGGTCTATTTTACTAAAGATAAAGCCATGGACCAAACACGGACCCACTCACCCCCACCCTGGCCGAAATTTGCGGCCAGAAAGAATAAATTTGCGGCCATGATGCATGGTTGGGGTCTCGGGTCTTGGGTAATGCTTTTAGGATGCCTGCTTATATCACTGTATTTGCTAAATCATTTCTAGGGTCCCCGGATGTTAGAAGATCTCCAATAACACTTCAAATTTCCACAAATTCCCGATATCGGGGTTTCTAAGTTCGTGTCTTGGGGCTTAATCCTCTGGTTTTGTCCAGAATTCTAACACTAAACGGGTTTAAGATTACTACTAAACCTTAATTTACACTTCACAACTCATAAAATCCCCTAACCTCTTCTTGGAATTTCAAAGTTCACAAAACTATACTAAATGGATTCTAAACTAGTATGGATGCTAAAGAAAAAAAAATACTAGTCTAATGGTGAAGAAAATAGTTCATTTGGCAACTCAAGAAAATTCTTGAGTTGCCCCAAGTGCTCAAAATCCTAGCTTTCTTGGTCCAAAATGCTTGTAGTGAGCTTGTGCACATTTTTAGTGAAGGGAAGATAATGGTTTGATGTGGTATTTAGGGTGAAGTGAATTGGTGGAGGTGGTGGAGGGAGAGGGCAGCCAAGGTTGAGGAGAAGGGGAGGGAAATGATGAAGATGATGAATGATTAACAAAGAGCCATGGTCAATGAAGACCCCTTACCTCTCTCTCTCTATCTCTTGCCCATACATCAATACTTTATTCATTTTCTTTTTCTTTTCTTTTCTTTTCTTTTATTTTCTTTTTTTAACTAAAACCAAAAATAAATAAAAGCCAATTAACATAACAAATGAAACATGGTAGAATAAAATGTAACAATGTGCAATATGACATGGTGCAGGTCATGCATAAAAAACCCGATTAATGCAAGATTAGGGAAATCTAATCGAGTTTAGCAATAAACTTATATATAATTAATTATAAAAATTTATAATTTACCTAAATCACATGAATCCCTCCAAAAATAATCATTCAATTTAATTTTCCAATATTTCCCAAATTATCAGAATTTAATTATATCATAACATTAAAATATTCATAATATTTATTATTTTAATTATATAAATTCCAAAAAATAATATTTTATTTTTTCTGAAATGTTACAATATAAGTATATATAAATATCCTAATCTACGGTTGTGGGGGTGCTATACACCATCCTCCCGACTTCCGCCGTATATATACATCTACTCACCTACAACGGTTCGCTCTAGTCAATCCCGACAGATGCCTTGGCCTCCTTCATCGTCCCGAAAATCCGCATGCTTGTACCTGCAAATCAAAACACATCGTATCGCATCAAAATAAGATTCGAAAACCGACACGACACACGAAGCGCACATAGGTTAGAACTTATGGTCGACGTGCGCTAAAGAAACAAAATACTATCTGACGTCAACTTGCGAACCTCGAACGACCAAGTCGCATCAAGAAATCCAAAAAATCCAAGATTCAAATATCGAAAAACATTGTCAAAACCAACTCAAAATGCTCCCAGATTTTGGCACAGGTAGACTAGGACAAAACTAACAATACAGTAGCTAAATTATATGGAGTGTGAGCTACAGGCCAAACCCCAACATCAAACTCCAAAATTTGGCCGCCAGAAGTTACTACAGTAATCGGTGGCGACGGGTGGATTTTGGAGTTTGGGTCTCATTCTTCTGTGGTGGTCTTCTAGTGGTCTAACTAGGTCAATTTAGTTGTTTGTTTTTCTTATAAATACCCACAGTTGCTCCAGAATTCATTTGATCCTCAAAAACTTCATAAAACCGACATCGGAAAATTCTAAACTCAAGTTATCCAAGGATTCTAACACTATAAGGGTTTGTGGCCACCACTAAACCTCAAATACACCTTCACAATTCTAAATATCCCCTAAACTTCATCTTAGAATTTTCAAACATCACTAAACTACATCGGTTTAACTCTAAACTACACTAAGAGATAAAGAAACTCAAATTCGAAACTAAAGGTATATGATTTACCTCAAATAGCAACTGGAGAATGTTTTTGGGTTGCCCAAAGTGTTCAAAACCTTAACTTGATTCATCCAAGGTGTTTTTGATGAGCTTGTGAATATTTTTTTGCGAAGGTGATATGGTATTTTGGTATGGATTTGGGAGTGTTTTGGTGGTGGTAATGGAGGTGGAGGAGGATGAAGGAGGAGGAGATGAATGAAGGATGGAGGAAAAATGAATAGAAGAAGGAAGGCTTGGGAATTTTGTAGAACCCTTCCCCCCCCTCCCTCTCTCTCTCATGCCCATGCCTCCATGTCTCCCATGTCTCCTCTTTTTTTTCCCTTTTTCTTTATTTTAAAACAAAAGCAAAAGAAACCATATAATGAAATGAAGCATGTTTCAAAATAATGCAACAAAGTGTTGCAACATGTCATGTTGTATGTCATAACACATAAGAAAGATTAATGCATAATTAGTGAAGTATTAATCGAGTTTAGTATTAAACTTATATACAAACAATTATATAATAATCTATAAATGCCCAATTCAAATAAATTCTTTTAAAATCAATAATTCAAATTAATTTTACAATTATTTTCCAAAATATAAGTATATAACCATACTTCTTCATTAAAACTATTCTCCATACTTTTATAATATCCATGAAATTTATTAGTTTATTTATTTAAATTCTAAAAATAATATTTTATTTTTCTGAAATGTTAAGGGGAGATAACTCAAGGCTGAGCAAATAGAACCACAAATGAGTGCCTAAGCACTTTTGAATAAAAAAAAAAGAAAGACTGAACAGACCAAGTCCAAATTAGCTAAAAGACTCTCTGAAGTTTCTTACAGCTGAGCCCAAATACTCTGTTGTTGGATCTCAACTAAAATTTGATGATCCTTAAATGTTGCTAAGTTGATCTTATTCTCAAATAGGACTATTGTATCCTTAATTAAAATAAATTGAGCACAAATGGTCATATATTTAAGTTGATTTTAATCTTAAACAAGATTAACGATTCTTAAATAAAACAAAATGGTTTTGAACTAAAAGAATATATAACCTAAGTTCAAAACCCAAATTCATAAATATACGGATTTGGACTAATCCGCACCCTACGGGCGACGACATAAACTAGTCTTCGTATACAATCCACGAGCAACCAAAACAAACAAAATAACATACGACACGAATTGAACTACTGGAGTAGGAGAAAGTTTTTATCGCAACGCGATAATATAATTAACTGCAGGAGCTTGCGCCTACAGGTAAAAGCGTCCCCATAATCAAAAACCCCTCACAAATGAGGGGGAATCTGATAAAATCTGCTACACACGTCAAACGACATTTGGTGTAATTAACTGCAAGGGTTTGAGCCTGTAGGGAAAAGCGTCTCCACAAAAAATAAAAAACCCCTCACAAATGAGGGGGGGTCTGATAAAGTCTGCTACAATGGTCGCATCTATCCAAACATGTGATATACGGTGTCATAAATCAACTTGGTATCTTCGGAGAGGTGGATGGATATGTCCAAATAGTATCTGCCCTCATATTCAGGCAAAACGTTCAATCCCAGTTCGTTTTTGTTTTCGGCAGTAAAAATACATAAGGCTCTCAAAAGGTTTCACAAAAAACAACAAAGAATTTAATTCTCAATAAAGAATATCTTCCTCCTCAAAACCCTAGGTAAAGAAAAAAAAGAGATCAAAATATCTTATTTACCTATCATATCATATTTGAGGGTTTAACCCTTTAAAAGAACTTAGTTTTTTCTCGGGATCTGAGATCCACAAAACAAGTCTCTCACAAGTTGAGAATTTAATTCTCATCGAGAAGATTTTTTTGTTGAGAATCAAAAATTCAAGGGAGAACAATGGAAGAAAGGACATGAAAAAGATGAAATTTATACTCCAGAAATTTAGTTCTCTCATAAAACGATAACTTAGTTATTACAGAATCTGATCACAGATCCTCAAAATAGTGATCTTGGTGATCGATAAATGGTTAAAATACCAATAATAGAGATTTAATCTTTCTAAAAATATCAACAGAGATTAAATCTCTAAGAAGACACCGTCTCACGTGAAACACACGTGAGTGCCAAAATTCATCGCCTCACATGAAACACACGTGATCACTCAAAAGAAGCTAAAAGCTCGGTGCCTCACGTGAAACACATGTGAGCGCCCTAAGCTGAGCGCCTCACATACAACAATATGAGTGCCCAAATCTGAGCATCTCTTGTGAAACACGCGTGAGCGCCAGAAAAGATCAGTGCTTAGCACTATTTCAGCACCTCATGTGAAATACACGTCAGTTAATTACATTATCAGCGTCTTTTGGAAGATGGGGTAAGCTCAGTCCACGATATATTAGACCGTTCGACATACTCGAACGAGTTGGAGAAGTGGCTTATCGATTAGCACTTCCATCTTCATTGGAAGGAGTGCACAATGTATTCTACATATCCCAATTCAGAAGGTATGTGAGTGACCCCAGCCATATTCTTGATCACTCCGAGCTCACTATACAGCCAGATTTATCCTGTAAGCAACAACCTGTTGAAATCCTGGATAGAAAGGTGAAGTCACTTTGGAACAAGGAAGTAAACTTGGTTCGAGTGATATGGAGAAAAGAATCACCAGGAGAATCAACATGGGAACGTGAGGACGACATGCGTGCAAAATACCCTCAATTGTTTGTAAACTAGTTCTTAAAATAATTGTAAATTTTGATGACGAAATTTTTGTAAGGAGGGTAGAATGTAACAACTCTGTTTCACGGTGCAGGAAATTTGATTAAATTTTAATGTACAAATGGAGTATTTGCAATCTTGTGTACACTATAAGTATTTGAATTTCTTTTGAACAGCAAGAAAGTACTTGTAACTCATTGGTAAAGCCTTACACTGCTGTGACATAGACCCTGTGATCGAATCCCCCCAGCCACATATATTTTAAATTGATTTTTCTTTTAAACTTTTAGACGCTCAAAAGTTTGCACGTGCATTGCATGTAAAATGAAAAGTCACAAAGAAAACAAACATGTGCACTGAGATATACCAAGCGACAGAGACACATAGCACAAATCCAAGCCAAGGCTGACGGTATTGGACCGGCGAGATTGCCTATAGGGCCGGCGCCGGCGCCTCCCCATAGATAATGCTCTGAAATTTTTACCCCTGAACCATTTCACCTACCCCACTACCCCCATGTTGTTTGTTTACTCTGAAAACATCCAGATAGTGATAATTCCTCTCTTTAATTCATTTTTAATGCACATTTTAATTCCATTCCTCATTACCCTAAACCTTAATTTTCCCTATAAACACCATACTACTTTTCACCCCTCCTCATTCAGAATTCCATTACAAAAACACTCTAAAAATTTCCAAGTCCCAAGTTGTGCAAGTGGAGTTAACAAAGGGCAAGGTTCCGGCGAAGTTTCGGGAAGATTCCGGTGACGAAACGATGCCCCGACGGTTCCAATAGCTTCCTCTCTCTCTTCTCTTGTTTTACAATCAGTAAGTCCCCTCTCCCCTTCTCTTTTGCTATTCTAAAACTTCTCCTTTTCAAAAACTCGTTAGAAGCGGAGTTATTCCGGCTTCCGATTCTCTTTTCTTTAAAAAAAACTCTAATTTTTTCTTAATAACAAACCTACAAATTTTTAATAAATTTTTTAGTAATCATTAACAAACACATTAGAACAAGTTTCATCTCGAAAGAATCTATTATGCAACTTTTATCGTATTTTACAGTTAAATACCATATACTTTACTTTCAACACAATTCAACATGTTCCCTTATATTATCTTTAGAAAACTCACGAGGTAATGACATATCTCATCACAACACACATTTTTGACATAGCACGATATCTCTTGGACATTAGGTTATTGGAAAATACGAGTTTACGATTAAATACCATGAACATTCAAAAACCATTTTCTTTAAAAAATGTGTTATTTAATTCTATGTAATTGCACCTCTACAACCCATTTTAGAGACCCCGATCGGGATGGTGTGGTTTATCGCACATCCTCGGGCCTAATAGAGCGAGATGCAGACCTCCGCAAGGAGTATTCGATCTCGATGGAATTTTTAATGCAAATTTTAAGAAAAATGTGATTTCTTTTTAATAAATAAATTCTATATTTTTTTAAATATTAGATATATATAAATACTATCAAAATATCTACTTTAAGTATACAATATATATATTCCATGTTTTCTAAATCAAAGGAATCACAATTTTCATGAAACTACCTTTACTATTCAATATCATTCCAAGATTTCACTAAAATACCATATACAATGAAAACTAGGTTAAATCCACTAGAATATTTCACTTTATAAAAATTAAAATTATGAAAACCCTAAAGACAATAATTAAATACTTGAGGTGTATTTTGAAAATATATCAAAACTATTTTTCATAAAACCCTCTCAAGTTATATTGATTTACAATAAGGACCCTAGTAAACATAGGTTTAAGCGGGACCAGTTCTCTTGAGCCTTAGGGAGCCGGAGAATATGGGTGCTTGCCTATCTAAGGTAAACAACCTAATAACGGTGTTATCAACACGGTAATTGTCTTGGAAAAAGACACAAATCCTGCCGCCCATGGGCAGCAGTTACCGATAACTTCAAAACTAATTCAGGACTTTAATTTCTTTTCAAAGTGTCTGACTCAGTCAGAGTCTCCATCCAATATGAAATCAATCTGACTTGAATCCAACTCAAGTATAACTACAATACAACATGAATCCGTTTATACCAGAATTCCATCTATATCAACAGGACTCGACTGAACCGAACTATGGATATACTCTGATTAAATGACTATCCATTTATATCCATTCTGCTTACATAATATCATGGTTTCAGAAAGTCTTCCATTTATAAAACAAAATAATACAATTAATACAAAAGACATTTCAGAGTTTTAAAGGGGTAGACTGGTACGGGATGTGTTAGAAGTGGCACGAGACGGTCACTTTAATACACCTAACCTGAATATCCATTGTACCGTGGCTTAACAGTTCATTGTGCTCCGTATACCTTAGTCTCCAGAATAGTGGGACTCCTCTCGTATACACTGGCATATTCTGTACCAAGCTACAAACAACTGTGACAACAAAACAAAAGATAACATTATACAGCTATATTCTCTTTTCTGTCTATTCTACTTCTCTCTTTCTTTGGGACTTACCGAGCGATTGTTCGCTGATGACATTCATTTTCTTCTTTCTTTGGAATGTTGTCAGGTGGATCCGACTCACTAGAGATCGAGCCCAGTAATGGGGACTTGGACCAGTTTGCCATCGACCCAGAGCTGTAGGCACTTGTATATACTTTTCATTTCAGTTATGCCATTGTTTAGGCATTGCTTTTTATTCCTATATTTACATTTCCAGTTTTACTTGTAAAGAATTGTTAAATAAATAAAAGTTGTTGTTCATTTATACACATGTCTCTTATGTATTATTTTATATTGCTTAGATACGCTTAGCGTGTTTACTTCTGAGTAGATACGTCGCTTGACCTGTCGCGTCTCCTTACAGTACACCAGCAAGCAGGGCATGACAACTTAATATCCTGATGCAATGATTGGTGACTATCAGAAAGGAAATTTGTGAAGCCGAGATTCCATAGAGGGCACATTGCAAGAAAGGACAGATGGAGACTTTGTAATTATATACATGATTCAGGTTGTATTATCAACGAAGGAAGGGATGTTAGGGTGTGGAGGCCAAGTCCACAATGGATTTTTTTGGTTGGGTCGGCATATTAGAGGCTTAATGAAGGAGGAATCCGTAGCTCGATTGCCAAGACTATTTGGAAGATTCAAGTACCATTTAGAATTAATTTCTTGTGATTACAGTTTAATGACGTTGTCACGCCCCACTTCCCAGTAGACGCTAACGGTGACGTGGCAGGCCGCAACGTATTTACTAAGAAATAAATACGTTACGCGTAATTAAACAATATATAAAGATGTACAAGAATGAAAAGAGTAATAAAATAAACATCAACTTTATTTACATTCATCTTTACATACAACTGTTTTGGAAATAAAAGATACAATGAGAAAAGCAGTGCCTAAACAATGACGTACAAAATGTAAGTGCCGGTGAACTAGTAGTCAGGCTGAGTGGTGAGCAGGTCCAAGTCCTCCTGGCTAGGCTCGATCTCTTAAGAGTCCGGTCCTCCTGACGAACATTTTAAAGAAAGAAATAGAAAGGAATGTCATCAGCGAACTAACGTTCGGTAAGTCCTAAAAGAAAAAAGAGAATATAATAAGTAATGTGAAATGAATAGGTAAGTTGTGTATGATTGATTACCGGTATATGATATTTATTCTAACGTGGTTGTTTGTATACATGATTCAGGTTGCCGGTCCCAAGTCCGGATGAGAAAGGGTGAGGGTTTTGGTAGGCTTGTGACAGCCAACGTAAAACTTTGTAACATTCTCTGACATGAACCATAATAAGAATATCGTTGGGGCGTCCCCTACTCAGCGACGTGCTATATCGGATCCCTGGTGTAGTGTTAAGTATGCAAGAGCATCTAGGTCGTCATCCAGAAACGACGTGCTACATCGGAACTCGGGTGTAGTGACAAATAAGTAAGGGTTTCATAGGATCCGTCTAACTTCCTGGAACATAGGTTCCTTTATGGGTAGACTAATAGAATTAGTGGAGGTGATGATTAGGAGGAGAGGTGGTATTATGTGTTTGTAAGAAACTAAGTGGGTAGGTGAAAAGAGTAGGGTCATAGAGCCTTAGGGTTATAAGCTTTGGTATACGCGTAGAGATAAAAATAGTAATGGGATAGGCATAATCATAGATAGATGGTTGCTTGAGGATGTAGTTGAGATTGGACGAAAAAGTGATAGAATTTTACTGGTTAAACTTATTATAGGTGGAGAAATCCTTAATGTTATTAGTGCTTATGTACCACAGATAGGTCTTGATGACGCCAGTAAGCGTCTATTTTAGGAGGATTTAGACGAGATGGTGCAAAGTATACCTAGTGGAGAGAAGTTATTTATTGGTGGTGATCTCAATGGACATATAGGTATTAGTCGTAGCGGGTTTGATACTATCCATGGAGGTTTTGGTTTTGGACAAAGGAATGAAGAAGGTGGCTCGATTCTAGATTTTGCCTTATCTTATGACTTGATCTTAGCAAACACCTGGTTTAGGAAAAGAGAGTCCCACCTTATCACTTTTAGGAGCGGATCAAGTGCTAGTCAAATAGAATTTTTCTGACGAGAAGAATAGATAGAGGTTGTTGTATCGACTGTAAGGTAGTGCCAGGTGAGAGTGTAACCACTCAACATAGACTTTTAGTTCTAGATTTTCGATTTAGAAGAGGAACTAGGAAGACTAGCCGTAAGGTAGGGCCTAGAATTAAATGGTGGCAATTGAAAGAGGGTAACCAAAAGGCTTTTATAGATCGTGTATTCCAAGAAGCGGATTGGCAGTCGGAAGATAATTCAGACAGAACATGAAACAAAATGGCTAGTTGTATCAAAAGGGTAGCTAGAGATCTACTTGGTGAATCGAGAGGTGGTGCTCCACCATCTAAGAACACATCATGGTGGAATGAAGAAGGCTGCTACTAAAATTAAAAGGGATTCTTATAATAATTTGAAGAAAAGTAGAGATGTGGAGAGATTTGAGAAATATAAAATGGATAAAAAGGAAGTTAAGAAAGCTGTCCGGGAAGCTAAATCTAAAGCCTACAAAGAGGTGTACGAGAAATTAGACACTAAAGAGGCTGAAAATGATATATACCGGATTGCTCGGACGCGGAAAAGGAAGACCAGAGACTTATGTGGGGTGAAGTGTGTCAAAAATGAAAATCAAAATATTTTAGTTCGAGATGAGGATATCAAGGAAAGGTGGAGAGATTATTTTGAAAAATTGTTTAATGAGAGATTTACTAAAAATTTGGATGGACTTGTCATTCAATCTCAAGATATAAACCGTGATTTCATGCGTAAAATAAGACTACCTGAGGTTAAAGAAGCTTTGAACATAATGAGTTTAAGAAAAGCGGTTGGTCCTGACGGGATTCCTATCGAGGTTTGGAGATGCTTAGGAGAAATAGGCGTTAAATGGCTGACAGATCTGTTTAATAAGACTTGGCAGACAAAAAAGATGCCAAATGAATGGAGGAAAAGTATCCTTTTACATATCTATAAGAACAAGGGTGACATTCAAAGTTGCTCAAACTACCGTGGAAAAAACTTATGTGTCACACCATGAAACTTTGGGAGAGAGTGATTGAACACAGGCTAAGAAAGGATATTAAGATAACAGAGAACCAGTTTGGGTTCATGCCTGGACGATCGATGACAGAGGCTATTCATTTGCTTCGTCAACTTGTCGAGCGTTATCGAGAGAGGAGAAGAGATTTGCATATGATATTTATTGATTTAGAGAAAGCGTATGACAAGATACCTAGAGAGGTATTATGCGGAACAATGATGAAGAAGGGGGTCCCCGTCAAATATATTGACATAATCAAGGATATGTATGATGGAGTAGTGACAAATGTCAGAACTTGCGGAGGTCTAACGAGTGATTTTCCGATTACAATTGGTTTACATCAAGGATCTGCATTAAGTCCATTCCTGTTTACTATCGTGATGGATGAGCTTACTAGAACTATCCAAGATGAGCTACCTTGGTGTATGTTATTCGCTGATGATATTGTTCTAGTAAATAAGACGAAAGCAGGGGTTAATGCCAAATTGGAATTATGGAGGCAAACATTGGAATCTCGAGGATTCAGATTGAGCAGGTCCAAGACAACATATATACATTGCAAATTTAGTGAACAGAGAAGTCAAAACCATATTGGTATAACATTGGAAGGGCAAGAGATATCACCAAGCGATCAGTTTAGATATCTAGGTTCCATCATCCAAAAGGATGGGGAGATCGATAGTAATGTTAATCAAAGGATCCAAGCTGGTTGGTTGAAATGGAGGAGTGCAACAGGGATTTTGTGTCATTGTAACTTTCCGTTAAAATTGAAAGAGAAGTTTTATCGGAGCGCTATTCGGCCTGCTTTATTATATGGTAAGAATGCTGGGCTCCTAAGAAGCATCATACACAGAAGATGCACGTAGCGGAGATGCGCATGCTTCGTTGGATGTGCGGTAACAATAGAAAAGATAAGGTGCGAAATGAGGATATTCGTGCAAAAGTTGGTGTAGCATCTGTAGAGGAGAAGATGCGGGAAAACCGGCTAAGATGGTTTGGTCATGTGCAATGCAGACCTATGGAAGCACCGGTTCGATGAATAGATACTCTCAATATAGGCAATGGCGAAAGGGCAAAAGGGAGACCAAAGAAAATATGGATGGAGGTGATACGAAACGATATGGTTGCCAAAGGCCTCAATGAAAGTATATTGTTCAATAGGAGTGAGTGGAGGCCGAGGATTCATGTGCTGGACCTGGCGTGATTCTCATGTTGGTTCATGTAGCCTACCCACATATCCTTAGGATAAAAGGCTCAGTTGTTGTTGTTGTTTGTTGTTGTGGTTGTTTGTAGCTTGATAAAGAAGATATTCATGTATACGAGAGGAGTCCATCTTACCCCATGGACTATGATAACATATAGTTCAAGTCCCCATTATAACCCACGGGACAACGACATGTGAATTCATGTAGGTGTATTTTAAGTGGCCTCTCATGCTACGATATACGTTCCGTACCAATCTACCCTTTTATCCCCGCGTAATGTATTGTATAGATTATATTTACAAGTTTTGCCGAAACCATGGATATAAAATGTTCAAGTATTCATGTTCAGGATGTAAGAATGTGTTCAAGTATTCATGTTCAGGATGTAATAATGTATTCAAGTAGTCATGTCAGGTTATAACCATGGTTCGGTCAAATCAAGTCAAGTATACATGTTTGATATTGATATTTGGATTCGAGTATTCATGTTCATGATTAAGTATTCATGTTTGATTTTGGATTCAGGTTTGAATTGGACTCAGACTGAATCAGACACTTGTAAACAAATTTAGCTCCTGAATTAGGTTCGGGAGTCATCAGTAACTGCTGCATATGGACGGTAGGATTTGTGTCTTTTTCCAAGACAATTACCATTGATAACTCCGTTAAATTGTCTACCTTAAATAGGCAAGCACTCACTTTCTCCGTCTCCCTGGCGCTCAAGAGAATTGATCCCGCTTAAACCTATATTTACTAAATTCCTTAAATATTATATTATATATATCTCAAGAGTGTTTTATGAAAAATATTTTTAATATAAGTAAATCTCGAGGGTGATTAGTATTACTTAGGGTTTTTATGAGTATGGATTTTATGTATTTGGGTATTTTAGTGATATACACTTAACTTGGAAAGTTCATGGTATTTTATTGAAAAATTTGTCATTTTTTGTATCATGATAGTATTTTATTGGCATACTTGTTAATCTTTCATTTTGAGAAAAATTATAGGTTTATTATATTTGAAAATATGGCTTTGTAATTTTTATATAATTTTTAAAAATTAATTTTATTTTTTTAGAAAATATGTATTTCTTAAAAACGTATTTAAATCCTTTCAAGATCGAATGCTACGTGAGGAGGTGTGCATCCCGTTCTACTATCCCCAAGATGTGCGATAATCCGCACCATCCATTAGCGGGTCCCCTAAAAAGGGTTGTAGCTGCATAACCACAAAGGAAATGAAATATTGTTTTACAAGAAATCCGGTTTTTAAAATATGTGGTATTTTATTGTACTATTCTACGATACAAATATTCATACAAATTAGTATCGTGCTATGTAACCATAGTGTACATGAGGGGTAGGTCATTATCCCGTAATGTTTTTCCTAAAGGTATTAACAAATACTAAAAGAAGTGTTTATAAAGTTCAAGATATTTTAATGAAAAAGTTTTACTATTGTTGTTTCACATGAGAATTTTGATGAAATTTGGTTCTAAACATTAGTATTTAAGGTTACAAATGATATAGTAAAATTAGATTGACTAAATTGTAAAGGAAAAAGGAGTTATATATTTTAGAAAAAAAGATGTCGATAATAACTCCACTTTTACCGATATAAAATTTGAAGAGGAATTTCAATAAAAATGAGGAGATTTGGGAGAGACTTACGGTTTAGGAACTTCAAAGAAAGGCTAAAGAAGAGAGGATGATCTTTGTGGCGTCGCGGGAGCTCCGGAATTTTGCTTCGATTTTCGCCGGAACCAACTTGCTTACTAACTCCACTTTTACTTCACTTGCACTAGAAACGTTTTAGAAAGTTTTGGCTAGAATTTTCAGAATGGTGCTGAGCCAAAGAATGGGGTGGTATTTATAGTGGATAATTAAGGTTTCGGAATTAAAATTGTGGATTAAAAAGCATTAAAATGGTGTTTAATTATGAAATGAAAGGTCTCTGTTTGATTGCAGGGAAATCAAACAGTGCAGAGGGGTTAGGGGTAGCTGAAGGGACAAGTGTGCAGAGAACGGGCTTCATGGGCCTCAATCAAACCGGCAATGCCAGTTTTTGAGCCATATTGGCCAATCAATCTTGAGGCTCTGGCCTCGAGATTCGTGCCACTTGATCAATTCAGTATTTAAACCATTTTCCGCATGTTTGATTTTTCCTGAACTTTTCATTTCCCGTGTATTGCACGTGAAACCTTTTGGGCTTCCAAAAAGTTAAAAAGAAAACTCAGAAAAAATAATTGTGTCTGATGGGAATCGAACACAGGGGCTACGTCACAGCAATTCAAGGCTTTTACTAGTGAGCTACAAGTGGCTTGTTGCTTTTATTTAATAAAAGTGATTTATAACTCAAACTCAAGCTGTAATACTCTTTTCTTGTATATTAACAGAAAATTTCCGTACAAGTATTTCAGAGTCGTTACGTTCTACCCTCCTTATAAAAATTTTGTCCTCGAAATTTACATTTACAGATGAACTAATTTTTAAATAGATAAGGGTATCATACACGCATGTCTTCTTTTCGTTCCTATGTTGATTCTCTTGGCGAATCCCTTCTCCACATCACTCGGACCAAGTTTACTCCTTGTTCCGCAATGTCTTCACCTTTCGGTCCAGGATCTCAACTGGTTGTCACTCGCAAGTCAGGTCAGTCTGTACTGTGAGCTCTGAGTGATTAAGTATATGGCTGGGGTCGCTCATATGTCGTCGTAGATGGGATATATGGAACATATTGTGCACTCCTTCCAATGAAGGTGGTAGTGCCAAACGGTATGCCACTTCTCCAACTCGTTCGAATATGTCGAACGGTCCTATATATCTTGGACTTAGTTTACCCCTCTTGCCAAAGCGGATCACTCCTCTGTTTGGAGCGACCTTTAGGAAAACATGGTCTCCGGGTTGGAACTCCAGATGTCGGCGCTTTGCATCTGCCCAATGTTTTTGTCTGTCTTGGGCTATGCGTATTCTTTCCCTGATCGTGCGAACTACGTCCACAGTTGCCATGATCATCTATGGTCCAAGGATTTCATGATCTCCAATGTCGTCCCAACTTAGCGGTGAACGACACTTCCTTCCATAGAGTGCTGCAAATGGTTCCATTCCAATGCTTGCATGATAGTTGTTGTTGTATGAAAACTCCACAAGGTGTAGGTGATCTTCCCACGAACCTCTGAAGTCTAACATACAAGCTCTTAGCATGTCCTCCAGAATCTGAATAGTTCACTCAGACTGTCCGCCCGTTTGTGGATGATAAGCCGTGCTGAAGTTCAGACTCATTCCCAGGCTAGCTTACAAACTCTGCCAAAACTGTGATCGGAATCTTGTATCACGATCACAGACGATGCAAATAGGTACTCGATGTAATCTCACGATCTCCTACATGAGTTCATGGGTATCAACTATGGTACATTTTGAAGGTTTAAATCTTTAGATCTATGCTTACCTCTATGTACTTCTTTGCTAACGTCTCGGTTGACTGGCCAACTCGAAATGGAATAAAGTGAGACGACTTAGTAAGTCGATCCACAATAACCCATATTGCGCCGTTACCCTTTGTGCTGCAAGGAAGGGCGGTCACGAAGTCCATGGTAAGGTGTTGTCATTTCTATTCCGGGATTGGTAACGGCTGAAGTATACCAGCAGTTCTGTGATGTTCAGCCTTCACTTGCTGACACACCAAACACTTGGCTATGCTCCTTGCTACTTAGCGCTTCATTCCATGCCACCAGTAGTGTTATCGTTGGTCCTTATACATTTTTGTACTACCAGGGTGTACAGAATAAGGAGAGCTGTGAGCTTCTTTCATCAACTCTTCTCGAACTGGGCCGTTTGATACACATAATCGACTTCCATATCGCAAGAATCCATCTTCGAGGATGATGAAGTCAGTTCTAAGTCCACTTTCTACTTGTTCTCGAATCTTTTATAGCTTGGCATCATTTGCTTGAGCTGCCTTGATCTGATTGACAAGTGTGGACTGGACTTGTAAATTCATCAAATACGATGTGTTACCTGGCATAACTACTTTGATCGCCAATCTGTGCAATTCTTGTTGTAGCTTCCACAGAGCGGTGAGGTTCATTGCTAATGGCTGGCGACTAAGTGCATCAAGAACTATATTCACTTTCCCAGGATGATACTGTAGGTTGATGTCGAAGTCCGCCATGAGTTCTAGCCATCTTCTCTGCCGCATGTTTAGTTCCTTCTAAGTAAATACATACTTCAGACTCTTATGGTCAGTGTATATATCTACTCTTTCTCCCAGAAGATAGTGGTGACAAATCTTAAGTGTGAAAATAACGGCTGCCAACTCCAGATCATGCGTTGGATAGTTGCGCTCATGAACCTTCGGTTGTCTTGATACAAAAGCTACAACCTTTCCATGCTAGTATAGAACACATCCAAATCCTTTACCGGACGCATCACAATGCACAACGAAACCTCCAGATTGATCCGGTATTACAAGGATAAGTGCAGAGGTTAATCTTGTCTTGAGTTCTACAAAAGATTTTACACATGCTTCTGACCACACAAATACTTCATCTTTACATGTGAGCTTGGTCAGGGGTGCTGCAATCTTTGAGAAGCCTTCAATGAATCGTCGGTAGTATCCTGCTAATCCTAAGAAACTTCGTAAATCTTTCACCGTTTTTGGTGTTGGCCGCTCACTGACAACTGACGCCTTAGCTGGATCTACTGAGATTTCTTCGCCTGAAACGACATTTCTGAGAAATCCGACTCGATCTAGCCAAAATTCACACTTGATGTACCTGGCGTAGAGTTGATATTGTCACAATGTCTCCAGGACAATCCGTAAGTTCGCGGCATGTTCTTTCCGATTCTTTGAATACACCAGGATGTCATCGATGAAGATGATAACAAACCTATCTAAGTACTCTCGGAAAACTTGGTTCATCAGGTTCATAAAGATGGAAGGTGCATTTGTCACTCCAAATGGCATTACGAGATATTCATAATGACCAGAGCGAGTCCTAAACGCCTTCTTCAGAATGTTGGACTCTTTGACCTTCACCTTAATAATAACCCGAATGAAGATCTAGCTTTGAAAATACACAAGACCCACTTAGCTGATCGAAAAGATCATCGATGCGCGGTAGTGGATACTTATTCTTTATCATCACTTCATTCAGAGCTCGGTAATCTATACACATCCTGTAAGAACCTTCTTTCTTCTTCACCAGTAGTACCAGAGATCCCCAGCTTGAAGTACTGGGACGAATCCAACCTTTCTTCAGGAGTTCGTCCAATTGAATACGAATCTCCTTCAATCCTTCTAGACTTAACCGGTATGGATCTTTGATTACAGGTTGCACACCAGGTTGTAAATCGATGCTAAACTCAAGAGCTCTATTGGGAGGCAAACCCGATATATCTTCAGGGAACACATCCTCGAACTCTCAAACTACTTCGGGCTTTTCTCCTTCTTCTGTCGATGGCAAGAAAACTTCTGCATTCTTCGGTTTAGCCCGGTATCTTCTTGGCTCCAAAGTTCTATCTCCACTTTTGAAATAAAAGACTGGGTGATCTGGTATCTCAAATACTACCCTCCTTTGACGGCAGTCAATCATAGCATAGAATACTCCTAGCCAATCCATTCCCAACACAACATCGAAATTTGGGATGTCCAGTACTTTGGAATTTGCATAGAATTCTTGTCCGCAAACTACAAATGGACACTGATCAAACCCCATAGTTGCTTTCAGAACTCTATTCCCAGAACTGACATTCCAGCTTGAAACGAGTAGCTTCATGGGAATCACATGCGTTCTCATGAATCGTTGCGACATGAAGCAGTGTGACGCTCCAGTGTCGAAAAGTGCGAGTGCAAGAAGGGTGGCTACTAGTATAGTACCTAAGTTGTGCGCGGTTGGGTTTAGATATAAGAAAAGTATGGTGATATACAAGGATTTGAAAAGGGTTGGAAATTACCAGTGATGACTTAGCCTGTAGCTATTGCACGTTTCTCTGTGCCTGATGAAACTGATGTTGAGGCTGTGCAGGAGGTCCATGTGGAGCTGATGCAGGGAGAACTAAACAGGGTGCAGGAGCTTGAATGGATGGCCGCTGCGGAACTGGGATTGTGGGTCTGGGGGTTAGAGCTGTGTTGATACGATATGGAAATGCTCCTATCTCGTGAGTGGATACGCCACAAATCAAACACAAGCCATTTTCACGCCTGCAATCCTTCGCCAGGTGTCCCGTCCTTTTGCAGTAGAAACAAAAGTCTAGACTGGACCGGTTAAATGATCCTCCCGCTCTCCTGGGTGCAAAGTTCGGCCTAGAAGAGGCCTGTCATCTGTGTGGAAGGACGTTTCACACCTGCAGTCTGCGGTCTGCCATGCCGACGGTCTACCTTTCTTCTTCACAGCTGCCTCATAGCATCGGGCAGTCTTCAAAGCAAGTTCATAGGTTGGGAAATCCTTTGTAGCTAGTGCTGCTTGGATTTCCGGGTCCAGCCCTTGCTGAAATCGTCGTGCCCGGATCTCAGCAGTAGGAATCAGGTGTGCAGCGAATCTGTTACGACCTTGTGTTAGCAGTGTAATGAGTGAGATCGGGAATTTGAATTTGAGACAATATCTTACCTACTAAGCATGGTAAACTCAGCATCGTATTCATCTACAGACTTGACCCACATCGAGCCTTGTTGTCGATGGATGAACTGTTTCTCCATGTCAAAACGGGCAGTCTCAGGGAAGTACTTCGCATCGAACAGATCACGAAACCTCTTCCACCCTATCGGCTGGGTGAGACCGCTTTTTTCAGCCTTCCACCAGACTATGGTGTTGTCTGTAAGTTGTAACTTAGCAACTCTCATCTATACAATATCGGGAACTTGAGCTGATGCCAGATCATTTTCGATCGATTGAGCTCATTTTTCTGCCTCCAGTGGGCTCTCTTTTCCCGAGAAGTGTTTTGGGTGCAATGCCCGGAATTGCTTGACTTCGGGTGCCTTGGTTTCGGGGCGATGCATGAGGATAGCAATCTGCTGTTGCTGACCCTCCAAGAGACTCTTGATCGCCATAAAAGCAGTACCATTTACTCATTGATGGGAGCTGCAACGGTAGGTGGTGGTGGTAGAGTAGGCGGTGGAGTGTTGCCATTAAAATTCATTGTAACATTTCAAAAAATAAAATATTGTTTTTGGGAATTTAAATAATTAAAATAATAAATTTCAAGAATATTATTAAGTATGAGAATTAGTTTTAATGAAAGGGTATAATTATATACCGATAGTTTGGAAAATAATTGGAAAATTAATACAATTATTGATTTTGAAGGTAATTATGTGATTTGGGTATTTTACAAATATTTATACAATTATTATATACAAGTTTAATACTAAACTTGATTTAATCTTCACTAATCTTGTTTATGCATATGACATGCACCATGTCATGTTGCACATAACTTGTCACATTTTTATGTGTTAGGAACCATGGCTGTTTTCTTTTAAAAAAATGGTTTTTGGTTTTGTTTTTTTTTTTTTTAATAAAAAGAGGATGAAAGGAAAAAAAATTTAGAAGAGAGGGAAAGGGTGGGGACCATGAGAGTATGGTTAGAGAGAGAGAGAGAAGAAGAAACTTCTACACACACTCACCATGGATTTAACCCCTTCTTCCTCCTTCATTCCCTCATCTTCATCTTCTTCATTCTTCTCCACTCCCTCCACCTCCTCTCTACCATCCAAAACATCCCTAAATTCCACCAAAAATCACCTCTAGCCTTCACAAAAAATATGCACAACCTCACTATAAACCCTATGGATGTATCAAGTCCAGACTTTGGGCACCTTGGGAAACTCAAGAAAATTCTTGGGTTGCCAAATAATGTAATCTTTACACTTCTAGTTAGATTTTTACTGTTTCTAATATTCTATGGTAGTTTGGAATTGATTAAGTGTAGTTTTATGACCTTTGAAAATTCCAAGTTGAGGTTTAGAGATTAGAATGAGTTGTGATAGTGTATATAAGGTGTAGTGAGTGACCACAAACCCTTAGTGTTAATCCTGCACCAAATTTAGTGTAGAAGCCCATATCTTGAAACTAAAAATTTTCCCGATATCGGTTTTTTTGATGTTTGAGGACTACAGGGAAACTGGAGCAACCTGAGGTGTTTGTAAGAAAATCAAACAAGTAGAATGACCTAGATAGACCACTATAAGACCACCACAAGAAGACGAGCCCATAAAACCCCAATTAGACTGGCGGCGCCGACCAATTTTGGCATCTCGCCGGGCCAGTATTGGGCATGGATGTTGGGGTTTTTCCGGTAGCTTCTACACCTTATAAAATTGCCCATGTATTGTTTCTTTATGTTAGTTATATGTATGCCCTAGAGGCCATTACTGTACATGTGATGTATATTGTAGTGGATGCTTGGACATATAAAGAGAGGACTTTCTTGCTCGACAGGATAGTATGCTATCTGCTTGCACTTTGTCTTAACATGTTGACTTGTATAAGTGACGATGTCTTGCACTCACATATTGATAAAGCCCTTAGGATGTGTACTTGATTATCAAGACTATGATGGAGATCAACTAGTAGGGCCAAGGTGTTAGTTATGTATATGCCCTAGAGACCATTGTTGTACATATGATGTATATTATAATGGATGCTTGGATATATATTGTCACGACCCGAAAGTACGGAACGTGACCGGCACTTAGATTACGAAACGTCTAGAGGCGCAACGTAACCTAAGTAAGCCGAAGCCCAGAAATCTAAACCATGAAAAAGAAGAAGAAGCAGTAAAAGAAAACATGAAGGAACAAGTTTAAAACATCCGCAAATTTTCTCAAAAATTTCGGCAGAGTCTCCACTATAAAAACTGACCCCCAAACGGGTACAACAAGTATAATATACATAACCAATCAAAAGCATCCCCAAACGGGAGCAAGCTCAACGCCAATAGGCGGAAACAACTACAATAAGCACAATAATATACAACGCCAAAGGGCGAGGCTCAAAACTCAAAAGAAAACAAAACCACCAGATCAGAATAATACATGCGCGACTCTAAGGTCGAAATAAAAGACTGGTCCAATAAACTTATCAAGTAATACAAGTATGGTTGAAGGAGCTTACTAGATACAAATGAAAGAATAAAAATACAATGGTGGTTCAGATACAAGTGAACCAACCTACCGTGCAAATCACCCGGAATGAAAATGATGTGCCAGCAACTGCCAAGGAACCCTGTACATCAACCTGTAATAAAATTTGGCACAACGGGGGTGAGTTGCCAACTCGTGAGTAGAAGACATCTAAGAAAAGAAATCGAATGCACGACGCTATCCTAGGTCATAATAATACACTACTAAGTCCCAATCATCTAGTAATAGCAGGGTAATACTACGTGTAAGTGCAGATATTCCGTGCTCGTGTCAGTGCCTCATATAGTACTATGTCATATGAATGGATATGCATGCACCATGAATGTAAAATAACCAATTCTGAAATCCAGGTATATCTGTATAAGAAATCTTTAGCTGTTATCATAGTAAAACGGTATAGAAACCGGAAATATCAACAATGAAATCCATGGAAATCCGTGTCAAGCATCGACACAAACATGTAAATCTCAAGTCTCATAGTCTCATTATCTCGGGCTCCGTCGGTCCGGATCGGCCCATATCATCAAATCTCACGACAACGGTCGGTATCCTCCGGATATCCGCCGCGCCAGACATCACCGGTAGGTAGCCTTTCCCTGCCAGGCTCATCGTCTACAACTCGATCTTCTTGCCTCGGGGTACCATACCGGGCCCACCATGTACCCGAGACGGTTCATCCACTCCTCGAATCGGGTCTCGAAATCCATCAGAAAACATGAAATCTCATGGTGGACGACACAAACATCACGAGAAAACCGCATCTTATATTTTAAAAAAAGAGGAGAGAGAGAGAAGTTTTATATATTCTTGCGGTTTTCCCCAAAATCCAGAAATCTCATAGAAAACCAGAATCCCAAAATCATGAGTAAGTATATGATAAGTGTCGGCATATGCCCATAATACTGCATGATAACATGGAAATATGAATGCATGAAATGTCTAAGTAATCAATGCCGTGTCTAGACTAACATCTGAGAGTAATCATAATGCTATATCGATCTAGCTTTTAGCTGAATGTATCAATAAAAGATAATATGATCTAAAGTGTACGTGACATAGCAATTACCGATGATGATGTGTGTGAGCCGGCAAATAAATGTGCGTGGAATATGCGCATCATCGGTAATGGTGCTGGTGTCCTAACAGGTATGGTTTATACTGATTACAGAAATGTATGTATGAACATGCAACATTATGATTACAGTATGAATGTGAAGACAGATGTGCATTATCCACCCCTCTGTGATATACGAGTACAACTACCACTATATGAATCGAACCTAAACTAGTGTCCATCTAACCTCCTAAGGAACTAAACCTAAGAAACTAGTCAAAGAAACAAGAGTCTACCTAAGGTCTGAATCAATATCTCTAATAGTCGGCGATCCAGCCTCAATAGCGTCACGTACGTAGTACGGCTTCCTCGAATCAAGAGTGCGGATCAATCATCATATCTATGCCTCGTACGGTAAAATCCATCATACGGCATTCCAATATCGGGGTACGGGTCAAGTATCTCCTAGGTGTCTCATCATTCGTATAATGTCATCATCGACACATCTCATGATCAAGGTGCTAAACTGTAATCGCATACATCAATCATATATCATTGCCATCATAATATGCATCATAAGTTTATCCTCAGAAATATCATGTTATATGTATCATATTGTGATTAAGTCATACTGATATCATATTGTCATCAAGTCACACCTATATGATATCGACGTCAGGTCACCTATATGATGCCGTAATCAAGTCATACATATATCATATCGTGATCGGTCACAAGTTACAGTCCGGATACTATTTTAAAGTCCCATGTACCTCAATATCATCACCACCCATTATAATTTATGTACACCTGTTCATTATCTCATTCTCTAATGATCCGCTAACACTTTAATACGACTATATAGTCAAGAATCACGGCATCACGCCCAGTTATACTGTTTCATCACACCTCAGATATCATATCACATCAATGAATCCCATATACGTGCTGTATATATATATACTATACCTAGTCCTATATATACATACACATATACGTATACACCATGTCGAGTTTCAGTGTGTGCGTGTGTGTTTCTATCTGAAACCTATGAACCTCTTCCAAGGACCTCATCCTCTGATATGGTTTTCCTAAATCAGTCTAGTCCAGCCTAGGGTCATTACTAGGGTCCCACTCATTAAGAATCTAGGGTCACATTTTGTTTCCTAATGTCAATAAGTACTATTCCTATTCTACGTTGCGGGGGTGCTAAACACCATCCACCCGACTTCCCCCCGTAGATATGCATCTACTCACCTGGTCCATGTCTGCCGAAGACGGTGTCGCCATCCTCCTCTTCATCGCCCGCAGTCCACGTGAGGGGTACCTAAACGCAAACATATAAATAGTATCGTAAACTGGATCACATACGAAAGTCAAACGATACAAGGAACAAGCATAGGTTAAAACCTATGTCCCGCCCACGCAAAAGAACCAAATATCGCTCGATATCGGCGTACAAACTCCGATGGATCGAGATAAACATCAACAAATAACTCATAGTTTAAAAACTCGTTACTTATAATATATAGCATGATTAAATCCATCGAAACCCTAAAAATCGATCAAACCGTCCAATTTCGTAAAACCAGAAAATGTCAATTTACCGTTTTTCATCAAAACTTGACATTTAAATGAAACCAATGGTCATAAAACTCATTAAAAAGCATAACTAGACTATACAAACCATTACTATATTTTTATTACACAATTTTGCATTTATTTGAAATTTCTAGTTTGCAACCTTTAACAATTTTCAACATTTTTCAAGCAAAATACCACAATTCCACCACAAAACATGATTTTGCATGAATTAATGTATTAAACCACAATTCATGATGATAATGATTTAATGAAACCATAAATTATATTTTTAATCTCATTTATTTAGAAATTTCTAAAATCTAGTTTACAAAATAGCAATTTTTATCATAATTTATCAATTATCAATAGAAACTAGCAATCAAACTAAGTTTTTCTTTCCATTAACATGCTAAAGTTCTCACTACAACTAAAATATAATGATAGCAACCTTAATTGGAATTTTATATTACCCACATATATATTTTATAAAAACTAGTTAGCTAAATAGCTTCATTTAAACAATTTTAAATGAAAAATTTACAATTCAACAACCATGCAAGATTTTCCAATTCTAAAAGTGTTAAACTAACTATTACAACCCTAATTAATTACTAAAAATCATAACTTGAATTTACAAACCTAACTTGAATTTTAGAATTTGCAACTAGAATTAATCTAAATAATCTAATTATGCTTTAAAAGAAACATCTAATGGAAATAAAACAAAAGAGATAGATTTATACCTTCACAACCTCAAGTCCAAACAAGAAAATGAGCCTCAAAAATACATGCTTTCCCACTCCAAAATCCATGTAAAGAAGAGTAGAGAATAAAGGGTAGGAAATACATAGGATTTTGTGGATTTTTAATTGAATTTTTGATGGATTTTTGATGAATTTTGGACAAAAATGAAGTGGAAAGGGGGGGGGGGCTGCCATGGTAGTGAGGAGGCCGGCCATGTGAGGGTGAGGGAGAGGAGAGTGAGAAAAGTTGAGAAATGTGTGGAAGTTTCAAGAAAGAAACATCACTTAAAGTCTTTTCATACTTTTATTAATTTTTCTTTTATTTCTTTACTATAGCAACTCAAGAAAACTCTAGAAAATAGGAAAAATTTGCAAATAAATTTTGCATGATTCACACTAAATTCTAACATGCCATGGTTCATTTTTACAAATTAAAACCATCCAAATTTGTAGTTTACAATAATTTAGTGTAAAAATAAAGCTTATGTTAATATTTAAAATAATTAATTTAGGAAAAATATTTAATTAAACTAAAAATTTATAAATGGCTAAATAAACACCATTTACTAGTAATTACATAATTAAAATAGGTATTTTTGAAATTATAATGAAAAACAATCACGGTTTGGTTTTACGAAAAATACATTTTGCTTTACCGAAAATCATAAAATTCACTTAAACAATTTTATTCATTTATTTATTTATTTAATTATTTTTAAAACGTTACAATCTTCCCCCCTTTAAGAAATTCGGTCCCCGAATTTAAATTAAAACTCCCCTTCCAATACTAAAACATTTAGCAAACACTCAAATCGTCGGGGCTCCGAAATCATCAATACATAACTAAAATCAACTCCGTCAAGAATAACGCAATCATCGGAGTTATGGCGAGAATAAAATATCAAAACCCAATATGAAGACCATCATAATATACATAAATCTATAACTTATATATAGTTCGCATCCTAGTAAAATCGCCTAAACATCATAATAATGAAGCATACAAAAACCCCTCTTGAAAATCGCCGTGCAATGCACGTGTCACGGCATAA
Source organism: Agapanthus africanus (assembly GCA_030015575.1). NCBI lineage: Eukaryota > Viridiplantae > Streptophyta > Magnoliopsida > Asparagales > Amaryllidaceae > Agapanthus > Agapanthus africanus. The sequence continues at coordinate 436,880,590 of CM057339.1, forward strand.
GTAGCAGACATTTATTTTTAAAAAAAATTAGCTATATATATATATCTTTTATTTAACGTACACGTCCCGCCTGGTTACTAAATCAAATAATAATGATTATGAAACATACTGCTCAAACTGAAATCAATCCCAATCACATCAATAAAATATCATGTGCGTCCGGTGCGCACTGAAATCGAAACCAAATACAGATACCACGACTACACCCAAAAACAAAATAAGTGCAACAGGTGTGCACCAAAACATCTGTCAAGTGCAACGGGTGTGCACGACTCAATATCAGGTGCATCTAATCTGCACAAAACCCCGATTTAGTGCATCTGGTGTGCACAAAATCGCATCAAGTGCGCCAAGTGTGCGCAAGAATCTCAATCAGGTGTACATGGTGCACGAAAACATGCGCCGAATATCAGAATCGAAATCACAGTACGAAAATGGTTAAAAACTAGGTCGAAGCATATATCAAAATCATGTGTAACCCATATGCACGAAATCAAATCAAAATCTCAAAATATATAAAACCAAATCAAGTGTACTGGGTGTATACCAAGCAACATCAATACAACTAATATATGAAACACAGATAGAATGTAATGAAGGTACACATAAGAAATACCAATCGTAGAACAAAATCCTCAAAATACCAAAATCTAATAACAGAAATATGAAATTCAAATCACTAAGTCACATCGTAATCACTATCGTCAACGTGCGCCTCTTTTCCTCTGATGTCTGCTGCTTCAAACTTGTCTCTTCATAAGTGTGCTGACTGTGCTACCAACGGCAATACTCATATCTAGAGTCTCCCACGTAGTCGATCCCTTCACCTGATATCCGGACTACATTAAACTTTTCGATCGATCCAACAAAATCCCATAATTCCCCGAGAGCTCAACACTCAAGTACAGCTTAAAATATCCGGTACATACCCCAGCATCGATGATCCAGCCGTAGAAGGGCAAACCCAAGCCTCACTAATGACACCGTGGAACTGCCGTAAACCCTAAGGTTCAAGGGCGTTCTCGTGGTCGTTATGTCGAGTTAGGGTTTCATTCTTCTAGAGGGTCAATCGAAATACCTGCATGTTCTTCCGAATACTTTAAACTTGGGAAAATGGTTTTGCTGATAATCGTTCGAACCCTTTAACTTCGCCTGGACACCATGTGAATACCCTTCGTCCGCATGCTAAACAATGCTCCAATCCTCAAGAATGAACGATACCCTAATGGTTATCGCATTCGAGCCGCAGCTCCCTCTGCCAGTGCGCCCCGTGGTAACAGAAACCACCCTCTGACATCGACGAAGGTAGATCAAAGGAACGAATGAAATACGGTGCAAACAAATATACATCCTAAGGCTCCTTAAGCAGAGTAGCGTATCGTAAGTATGCCGCGGACCATACCCACTGTAACCCTTCGAAAATCATTTAGGCAGTTTTTCGGTAATCGGCAAATTTTTCGGCTTTTTCCGTAAAAAGTCAAAAATTGATATTTTTCATTATAGACCTAATTATACAAAATTTAGACAAGATATTACTATAATTTTGTCACTAAATGTCACTTATAATTTTCTAGTTAAATAAAAAAAAAATCGTAATTAATTAATTTTTTTATTATTTTAAGCCTTTTTAAATACATTAAATTAGTGATAAATACAAATTTAATTAGGTAAATTTCATAATTAGGAGTCTTTATAAGCTAAAATATGGTGTTAATAAAATTATATCATGTCTTGCAAACTTTTGGTTTTAGGGTGGGAAATTTAATGAAAAATGATGTAAAATAAGGGTTTTTTTGCAAAATGTTGATTTGAGAGCAATAAATGAGAACATGATGGGTTTGTAGACCTAGAAACTTCTCCAAAAAAACCCCATTTGCCTTTCCCACCTGCTGGCTGAGCATCAACAGCAGCAATTCCCCACTTCTCACTTCATTTCTTGCTTCTTTTTCTAGCTAAAATCCATTAAAAATTCACATTTTTCCATAACCATTCAAAGCCAAACCCTAATCCTTTCTCTCTTCAAACCAAATTAGCTCAAAGACTTGATGAAAGGAGGCTTTCTTAGTGACTTGATCATGCTACGATTCAATTGGTGAGGTAAAAATTCTAAACTAGCTTGCTAACTTATAGTTTATTAGTGCTAAAATCTAATTTTGAAGTATTAATTTAGTGTAAATCCTTGTTCTTGAAAAATCAAGAATGGGTTTTGATGTTGAGTTAGGGTTTGAAACATGGTTGTAAAATTTAAGTTAGGGTTTTGGTTATCTAATGGATTAGAATGGTCAATTGTGTAATGATATGCTTGCTAAATCGACAAATTACGATGTTTGTATCAAATCGGCTAGAAAATCGCTTACTAGATTTTTGTAGAAAATAGAATGCGACCAAATTGCGTTATGTTAGCGATATAGTTAGCTTCGTATAGGACTATTAGAGTGCGTGAACGCGGGGTTTCGTCTGGTCGGGTTGTAGTTTTGTCGATTTCCCCGAAATGACGATTTTAGTTAAAGGTTAGCGATTTTCGTGCGTTTTTCCGCGCACCGAGCGCATGCTATGATTAATTTGAGAGCGTCGATATTTGTATAATGTGACTTGCATCGTTTTAGGTTATTTAATCTTATACTTGGTGTTGTGCAAATATAGGATCGGTCGGAGAAACATCGGACACGGCGCGTAAAGGCAAAGCGGTGGCCGGATCAGATTAGCGGGGATTTCTGGTGAGTAGATATATTCATCTATGGGGGAATCGTTTGGATGGCGCGAGGCGCCCCCTAGTTAGGATTACCCTACTCTTGAAAGATTTATATTATTAGCTAGCTTATCCATTCATGTACACTGCATACCCTTATAGCGAACAGTATATTAGATTGCATGGACATACATCTATACTTATGCGATATCACTTCGCAGGACACGAACACCATTACCATTGGCATCTGTTGCACGCGCACTATTCATGACACACACACGCCTTTGGTAATTGCCATGCCACGTGCACTAGAACCTGTTTAACTTAATAACGCCATTTGCATTCATACCTGATATTGAGATTGCATCGCATGCATATACCTCGCATTTCCATCATATTTAAATAGATTTCTAGCCAAAACTCACATCATATATACATTGATATCATAGACACTTATCATATATAACATGTGGACATTATGATTTTCTTGAGGATTTCAGTTTTGCTGCGATTTCTGGATTTTTGGGGAAAACCGCAAGAATTTAACAAAAGCTTATATTTATCATTTTTTAAAACAAAGTTGCGGTTTTCTCGTGATGTATGTGTCGTCCACCATGAGTTTTCATGTTTTCTGTTGGATTTCGAGACCCGATTCGAGGAGTGGATGAACCGTCTCGGGTACATGGTGGGCCCGGTATGGTACCCCGGGGCAAGAAGATCGAGTTGTAGACGATGAGCCTGGCAGGGGAAGACTACCTACCGGTGATGTCTGGCGCGGCGGATATCCTGAGGATACCGACCGTTGTCGTGAGATTTATGATATGGGCCGATCCGGACTGACGGAGCCCGATATTGAGACAGATATGATTTCTATTTGGTGTCGATGCTTGACACGGGTTTTCAGATGATTTCTTGATGGTACTTAGCTATTATACATATATTTATTTTCTAAAGTTAATAATTCAATACCTTTAGTATTTAAAACACTTAAAGACTTAATAATGACATTGCATACCTGTGCATGCATACTAGAGATATTATATCACATATGGACATGCATGTTGTGGTGCATTGCGTGCATTCTTACGATTGCCTTATTAGATGTTATATTTACTCACGAGCTGGCAACTCACCCCCGTTGTGCCACAGTGTCTTGCAGGTCAGACCCGTCAGTCTTGTAGCGGCGGGCTATCTTATCATCAGCTTCTTTTGCTCAGACTCGCGATATCGCCCGTAGGTGGGTTGCGAGCACACTTTATTTCTTTTTGCCTTATCATTGTATCTAGTATTCTCCATCTACCACTTTATATTGTATATGCGACCTAGTGATGAGACTGAGAGATTTGTATATTTGTGGTTTCTTTTGGGTCGAGCTCACTTGAGCCGACATGTGTTTTCTGGTATTTTGCACTTCTTTTATGCTCTTTTTCTTGATATTACTATTATATTGCATGTGGTTGTGATCCGCCTTGGGAGAAGAGCTAGCTCCCGCTTGGGAATGCCATTTTTATGATTACAGGTTTATTATCTTGTTGTACCCATTTTGGGGGATAGAAAATACAGGGGAGACTCTGCCGAAATTTTCAGAAATTTTTGATGTTCTTAAAAAGGGATTCTTTGCAACTTAATTGATTTGAAAATCGTTTTCATTAAAGGTTTTCCTTCACTCTCTTTTGATTTTGGTTTAGATTCTTCTGGGCTTTGGCTGACTTAGGTTACGGTACGCCTTTAGACGTCTCATAATCTAAGTGCCAGTCGCGTTCCGTACTTTCGGGTCGTGACAAAGTTGGTATCAGAGCGTAGGTTTTACCTTCCTGGGTGTAGGACGACCTTGGTAGATGGAGTAGGTGACTTAAGCAGAGTGGCGTAGCGTGGGTATGATCCGCGGCATACTTACGATACGGTACTCCGCCTAAGTAACCTTAGGACATAATTGCTTGTATTTCCTTTCTTGATTCCTTGCATTCCTTGATTCAATTGCAATGTCCTTATCAGTCCTGTTTCTTATTCCAGTTTCGATGCCGCCAAAGACTACGAGAGCTCAGCGGGCTGCCGCTAGGGATGAGATTCGGGCGGGCCCGTCTGAGGCGAGAATCGAGCGGGAGGATACGCCTACCCCTCAGGGTCATACTGATCCGCCTTATCCAGACCGTATTGCCAGATTAGAGGCCGGCATGCAAGAGTTGCGGCAGATGATGGGATCTTTAGTTGAGTCCAGCCGGGCACAGAGATCCGAGGACGTTCCTTCCACCGCACAGACTACGATCGTACCTGCTGCACAGATGGTCACTCCTGCTGCTACTACGGAGACTATCCCTGTTTCACTACAGGTCATGAGATTGAGACCTCCAGCTTTTACCGGTACAGATGCGACAGAGGACCCACAGGCATTTCTCGATAGGATGGCTCAGATTTGCCGTTCGTTGAGGTGTTCTGATGATAGATTGGTGGAGTTTGCGAGCTTTCGTCTGGAGGGTCTTGCCCAGACATGGTACGATTCAGTAGAGAGAGGCCGAGCTGCAGGTCTGCCTTCTATGACCTGGGATGAGTTTACATCTGCATTTCTTGCCCGTTTTCTTCCGGAGAGTGTCCGAGATGCTCGAGCCCGTAGTTTTGAGTCTTTGCGCAAGACTCCTGGGATGACAGTGTCGGAGTATGATATACAGTTTACCCAGTTGTCTCGATATGCTCCGTACCTAGTCGACACAGAAGAGAAGAGAATAAAGAGGTTTGTGCGAGGGCTTGATACACAGCTATTCCTTGCCATCGGCACCCAGCACTTTGATACATACGCAGCCGCGATGGATGCAGTCTTACTTTTGGAGGAGCGTATTTCTGAGACTCCGGTCGTTTCTGGGCCGAAGAGGATCCGTACTGATACGCCAGCTCAGCGGCAGATGGGCAGACACTACGATAGATTATTTCCGGGAGATGGTGGAGGTAGAGGATTGAGACGAGGTCAGTTATTTGGTTCATATCCACAGGCTCAGCAGTCGTCTCTAGGATGTTTTCGGTGTGGGAGTCAGTACCACCGTGTCAGAGACTGTACCATGGGACGTCAGGGGCGGCGACAGTCCCGCATGTGACCTTACCACCCTCACCACCTTCTCAGAGAGCTTTACTTCCTACTCCTGATGATGCTCCACGTCAGTCAGATGCTTCTAGAGGCTGTAGGCGTGGCGGTCCAGTTCCGAGAGGACGAGGCGACAGAGGCAGAGGCAGAGGCCGAGGTAGAGGCAGAGGACAGCCAGATATTAGTGGTGGACAGGCCCGAGTGTTCGCATTGACTCCTCAGGATGCACAGGCATCCAATGCCGTCGTGACAGGTACTCTGCCAGTATGTTCTTTTTATGCACGGGTATTATTTGATCCAGGCTCCACACATTCCTATGTTTCCACGTATTTTGCACCGAGGTTGGGCCGGGAGTCTTCTCCGTTAGATCAGCCGCTCGTCATTATTACCCCGGTAGGCGAGTCTTTTGTTGCCCATTTTGTGTACCGATCGTGTTCCGTTCGTATCGGGGAGAGGGATTCTTCAGTTGATTTGATTCTCCTCGATATGCTCGACTTTGACGTTCTTCTTGGTATGGACTGGCTAGCCACCTGTTATGCATCTGTGGACTGCCGTGAAAAGGCAGTCAGATTCAGTTTTCCTGGTGAGCCGGTTCTTATTATTCAGGGAGATCGTAGCGCTACCCTTCCCAGCTTGATTTCTTCTCTTCGCGCTGGTCAGCTCTTAAGGAAAGGGTGTCAGGGATTCTTAGCCTATATTTGTGATACTAGCTCCACAGAGGTTCCGTTGGACCAGGTCCCTGTTGTGAGAGAGTTTCCTGGTGTATTTCCTGACGAGCTGCCTGGTCTGCCACCAGAGCGCGAGATTGAATTCTGTATTGACTTGATCCCCGGCACGGGGCCTATCTCTATACCGCCTTATCGGATGGCCCCGGCGGAGCTGAGAGAGCTAAAGGATCAGTTACAGGACTTGCTGGACAAAGGGCTTATCCGACCGAGTGTGTCACCTTGGGGTGCTCCCGTCTTGTTTGTTAAGAAGAAGGACGGAAGTATGCGCTTATGCATTGATTATCGTCAGCTGAACCGGGTTACTGTGCGGAACAGGTATCCCCTACCCCGCATTGATGACTTATTTGATCAGCTCCAGGGTGCAGGGTTTTTCTCGAAGGTTGATTTACGATCAGGTTATCACCAGTTGCGGGTTCGGAAGGAGGATATTCCGAAGACCGCTTTCCGTACTCGTTATGGTCATTACGAGTTCTTGGTGATGTCGTTCGGGCTCACCAATGACCCGGCAGCATTTATGGATTTGATGAACCGCGTATTCAGGCCGTATCTCGATCAGTTCATTATTGTGTTCATTGACGACATCTTGGTTTATTCCCGGAGCCGGGAGGAGCATGAGCAGCACTTACGTATCACATTGCAGACTTTGAGGGAGCATCAGCTGTTCGCCAAATTCTCCAAGTGCGCATTCTGGCTAGACAGTGTCGACTTCTTGGGTCATGTGGTGACGAGAGATGGTATTTGTGTGGACCCGAAGAAGATCGAGGCAGTTCAGCGTTGGCCTAGACCAGTATCAGTTACAGAGGTTCGCAGTTTTCTAGGTCTGGCCGGCTACTATCGACGTTTTGTCCAGGATTTCTCCCGCATTGCTGCACCGTTGACCGGGTTGACCCGGAAGGGGGTTCCTTTTGATTGGACCCAGGCATGTGAGGATAGTTTCCAGCAGTTGAAGACTCGTCTGACTACTGCACCAGTGTTAGCATTGCCTTCAGGATCAGGCGGGTTCGTGGTATATTGTGATGCTTCTAGAGTGGGGCTGGGATGTGTATTGATGCAGCACGACAGAGTTATCGCATATGCTTCTCGGCAGCTGAGGAAACACGAGCAGAACTACCCCACCCATGATTTAGAGATGGCTGCAGTGGTATTTGCACTTAAGATCTGGAGACATTACCTATACGGTGAGTCGTGCCAGATATTCACTGACCACAAGAGTTTGAAGTATATTTTCCAGCAGCGAGATCTGAATCTGAGACAGCGCCGTTGGATGGAGTTGGTGAAAGATTATGACTGCGAGATTTTATACCATCCGGGCAAGGCGAATGTGGTGGCTGATGCTTTGAGTAGGAGGCCCGGAGGTAGCTTATCTTGTTTGAGCGCAGTACAGATGCAGTCGACGGCGGATTGGCAGGTTTTATGTGATAGCAGAGTGCAGTTCGAGTTTACTCCTACAGGGGGACAGCTGGCCCATTTCAGAGCACGCCCACAGTTACTTGACCGTATCCACGAGGCACAGTCCGGCGATGCCCGTACATTAGAGATCATTGAGCAGATTCGACAGGGCAGAGTTTCTGAGTTCGTGCTTGATGATCAGGGGATACTTCGATTTGGGACTCGACTGTGCGTGCCAGATTCAGAGGGACTGAGGCGCGGTATTCTCGAGGAGGCACATAGATCAGCATATAGTGTGCATCCAGGTTCCACCAAGATGTACCGTGATTTGAGAGAGGTTTACTAGTGGGACGGGATGAAGAAGGATGTTACAGACTTTGTGTCGAGATGCCTGACTTGTCAGCAAGTCAAGGCTGAGCACCAGAGGCCGGCCGGCGAGTTACAGCCTTTGCCCATCCCTGAGTGGAAGTGGGAGCAGGTCTCCATGGACTTCGTTGTGGGTCTACCCAGGACCAGTCGAGGGTATGACTCTATTTGGGTGATTGTGGATCGACTGACGAAAGCGGCTCACTTCCTGCCAGTGAAGACCACTTTTGAATTTTCTCAGTACGCCCAGGTTTATATTGATGAGATAGTGCGACTGCATGGCGTTCCGACTTGCATCGTGTCCGACCGTGGCACCCAGTTTACCAGCCGATTGTGGCAGAAACTCCAGGAAGCTTTGGGCACCCGATTGAGTTTTAGCACAGCCTTTCATCCTCAGACTGACGGTCAGTCGGAGCGTACTATTCAGACTCTTGAGGACATGCTCAGAGCTTGTGTTTTAGATTTCGGTGGTAGCTGGGATCGTCATCTGCCTTTGATCGAGTTTTCCTACAATAATAGCTTCCAGAAGACGATTCAGATGGCACCTTTCGAGGCTTTATATGGGAGGAGATGTCGATCGCCTGTTTGTTGGACAGAGCTTAGGGAGAGCAGTATTTTGGGGCCTCAGATCATACAGGAGACGACCGAGAAGATACAGCTGATTCGGGACAGGATGAGAGCGGCACAGAGCAGGCAGAAATCTTATGCTGACAAGCGTCGTCGCCGACTCGAGTTCGCTGTTGGCGATCATGTTTTCCTGAAGGTCTCTCCGATGAAGGGTGTGATGAGATTTGGGCGGAAAGGGAAACTGAGTCCTAGGTATGTTGGTCCTTTCGAGATCCTAGAGCGTGTTGGTCCAGTCGCTTATCGGTTAGCTCTTCCGCCCAGCTTCCCCGATGTTCACCCCGTATTCCATGTCTCGATGCTCCGCAAGTACCTTCATGATCCTTCCCAGGCGATTCAGCACCAGTCGATCCAGCTAGAGCATGATCTTTCTTTCACCGAGCAGCCAGTGGTCATTTTGGATCGGCAGGTGAAGAAATTGAGGTCGAAGGTCATACCGTCCGTCAAGGTCCTTTGGCGTGGCCCGAACAGCGAGGAAGTCACCTGGGAGACCGAGGTCGAGATGAGGAAGAGATATCCCCATCTTTTTGAAGGTACGCGTAGTTAAATTCTAAATTCGGGGACCGAATTTCTTTAAGGGGGGAAGATTGTAACCCTTCGAAAATCATTTAGGCAGTTTTTCGGTAATCGGCAAATTTTTCGGCTTTTTCCGTAAAAAGTCAAAAATTGATATTTTTCATTATAGACCTAATTATACAAAATTTAGACAAGATATTACTATAATTTTGTCACTAAAATGTCACTTATAATTTTCTAGTTAAATAAAAAAAAATTCGTAATTAATTAATTACGAAAAAAATTTATTTAACTAGAAAATTATAAGTGACATTTTAGTGACAAAATTATAGTAATATCTTGTCTAAATTTTATATAATTAGGTCTACAATGAAAAATATCAATTTTTGACTTTTTACGGAAAAAGCCGAAAAATTTGCCGATTACCGAAAAACTGCCTAAATGATTTTCGAAGGGTTACAATTTTGCTGCGATTTCTGGATTTTTGGGGAAAACCGCAAGAATTTAACAAAAGCTTATATTTATCATTTTTTAAAACAAAGTTGCGGTTTTCTCGTGATTTATGTGTCGTCCACCATGAGTTTTCATGTTTTCTGTTGGATTTCGAGACCCGATTCGAGGAGTGGATGAACCGTCTCGGGTACATGGTGGGCCCGGTATGGTACCCCGGGGCAAGAAGATCGAGTTGTAGATGATGAGCCTGGCAGGGGAAGACTACCTACCGGTGATGTCTGGCGCGGCGGATATCCGGAGGATACCGACCGTTGTCGTGAGATTTATGATATGGGCCGATCCGGACTGACGGAGCCCGATATTGAGACAGATATGATTTCTATTTGGTGTCGATGCTTGACACGGGTTTTCAGATGATTTCTTGATGGTACTTAGCTATTATACATATATTTATTTTCTAAAGTTAATAATTCAATACCTTTAGTATTTAAAACACTTAAAGGCTTAATAATGACATTGCATACGTGTCCATGCATACTAGAGATATTATATCACATATGGACATGCATGTTGTGGTGCATTGCGTGCATTCTTACGATTGCCTTATTAGATGTTATATTTACTCACGAGCTGGCAACTCACCCCCGTTGTGCCACAGTGTCTTGCAGGTCAGACCCGTCAGTCTTGTAGCGGCGGGCTATCTTATCATCAGCTTCTTTTGCTCAGACTCGCGACATCGCCCGTAGGTGGGTTGCGAGCACACTTTATTTCTTTTTGCCTTATCATTGTATCTAGTATTCCCCATCTACCACTTTATATTGTATATGCGACCTAGTGATGAGACTGAGAGATTTGTATATTTGTGGTTTCTTTTGGGTCGAGCTCACTTGAGCCGACGTGTGTTTTCTGGTATTTTGCACTTCTTTTATGCTCTTTTTCTTGATATTACTATTATATTGCATGTGGTTGTGATCCGCCTTGGGCGAAGAGCTAGCTCCCGCTTGGGGATCCCATTTTTATGATTACAGGTTTATTATCTTGTTGTACCCATTTTGGGGGATAGAAAATACAGGGGAGACTCTGCCGAAATTTTCAGAAATTTTTGATGTTCTTAAAAAGGGATTCTTTGCAACTTAATTGATTTGAAAATCTTTTCATTAAAGGTTTTCCTTCACTCTCTTTTGATTTTGGTTTAGATTCTTCTGGGCTTTGGCTGACTTAGGTTACGGTACGCCTTTAGTCGTCTCATAATCTAAGTGCCAGTCGCGTTCCGTACTTTCGGGTCATGACACCCACGGTAAGTTACTCTACTTAAATCGACTACTCCATCAACCAAGGGTCACCTAGACTTATACAAGGTTAAACCTAGCGCTCTGATACCAACTTTGTCACGACCCGAAAGTACGGAACGTGACCGGCACTTAGATTACGAAACGTCTAGAGGCGCAACGTAACCTAAGTAAGCCGAAGCCCAGAAATCTAAACCATGAAAAAGAAGAAGAAGCAGTAAAAGAAAACATGAAGGAACAAGTTTAAAGCATCAGTAAATTTTCTCAAAAATTTCGATAGAGTCTCCTCTATAAAAACTGACCCCCAAACGGGTACAACAAGTAAAATATACATAACCAATCAAAAGCATCCCCAAACGGGAGCTAGCTCAACGCCAATAGGCGGAAACAACTACAATAAGCACAATAATATACAACGCCAAAGGGAGAGGCTCAAAACTCAAAAGAAAACAAAACCACCATATCAGAATAATACATGCGCGACTCTAAGGTCGAAATAAAAGACTGGTCCAATAAACTTATCAAGTAATACAAGTATGTTTGATGGAGCTTACTAGATACAAATGAAAGAATAAAAATACAATGGTGGTTCAGATACAAGTGAACCAACCTACCATGCAAATCACCCGGAATGAAAATGATGTGCCAGCAACTACCAAGGAACCCTGTACATCAACCTGTAATAAAATTTGGCACAACGGGGGTGAGTTGCCAACTCGTGAGTAGAAGACATCTAAGAAAAGAAATCGAATGCACGACGCTATCCTAGGTCATAATAATACACTACTAAGTCCCAATCATCTAGTAATAGCAGGGTAATACTACGTGTAAGTGCAGATATTCCGTGCTCGTGTCAGTGCCTCATATAGTACTATGTCATATGAATGGATATGCATGCACCATGAATGTAAAATAACCAATTCTGAAATCCAGGTATATCTATATAAGAAATCTTTAGCTGTTATCATAGTAAAACGGTATAGAAACCGGAAATATCAACAATGAAATCCATGGAAATCCGTGTCAAGCATCGACACAAACATGTAAATCTCAAGTCTCATAGTCTCATTATCTCGGGCTCCATCGGTCCGGATTGGCCCATATCATCAAATCTCACGACAACGGTCGGTATCCTCCGGATATCCGCCGCGCCAGACATCACCGGTAGGTAGCCTTTCCCTGCCAGGCTCATCGTCTACAACTCGATCTTCTTGCCTCGGGGTACCATACCGGGCCCACCATGTACCCGAGACGGTTCATCCACTCCTCGAATCGGGTCTCGAAATCTATCAGAAAACATGAAATCTCATGGTGGACGACACATACATCCCGAGAAAACCGCATCTTATATTTTAAAAAAAGAGGAGAGAGAGAGAAGTTTTATATATTCTTGCGGTTTTCCCCAAAATCCAGAAATCTCATAGAAAACCAGAATCCCAAAATCATGAGTAAGTATATGATAAGTGTCGGCATATGCCCATAATACTGCATGATAACATGGAAATATGAATGAATGAAATGTCTAAGTAATCAATGCCGTGTCTAGACTAACATCTGAGAGTAATCATAATGCTATATCGATCTAGCTTTTAGCTGAATGTATCAATAAAAGATAATATGATCTAAAGTGTACGTGACATAGCAATTACCGATGATGATGTGTGTGAGCCGGCAAATAAATGTGCGTGGAATATGCGCATCATCGGTAATGGTGCTGGTGTCCTAACAGGTATGGTTTATACTGATTACAGAAATGTATGTATGAACATGCAACATTATGATTACAGTATGAATGTGAAGACAGATGTGCATTATCCACCCCTCTGCGAAATACGAGTACAACTACCACTATATGAATCGAACCTAAACTAATGTCCATCTAACCTCCTAAGGAACTAAACCTAAGAAACTAGTCAAAGAAACAAGAGTCTACCTAAGGTCTGAATCAATATCTCTAATAGTCGGCGATCCATCCTCAATAGCGTCACGTACGTAGTACGGCTACCTCGAATCAAGAGTGCGGATCAATCATCATATCTATGCCTCGTACGGTAAAATCCATCATACGGCATTCCAATATCGGGGTACGGGTCAAGTATCTCCTAGGTGTCTCATCATTCGTATAATGTCATCATCGACACATCTCATGATCAAGGTGCTAAACTGTAATCGCATACATCAATCATATATCATTGCCATCATAATATGCATCATTAGTTTATCCTCAGAAATATCATGTTATATGTATCATATTGTGATTAAGTCATACTGATATCATATTGTCATCAAGTCACACCTATATGATATCGACGTAAGGTCACCTATATGATGACGTAATCAAGTCATACATATATCATATCGTGATCGGTCACAAGTTACAGTCTGGATACTATTTTAGAGTCCCATGTACCTCAATATCATCACCACCCATTATAATTTATGTACACCTGTTCATTATCTCATTCTCTAATGATCCGCTAACAATTTAATACAACTATATAGTCAAGAATCACGGCATCACGCCCAGTTATACTGTTTCATCACACCTCAGATCATATCACATCAATGAATCCCATATACGTGCTGTATATATATATATACTATACCTAGTCCTATATATACATACACATATACGTATACACCATGTCGAGTTTCAATGTGTGCGTGTGTGTTTCTATCTGAAACCTACGAACCTCTTCCAAGGACCTCATCCTCTGATATGGTTTTCCTAAATCAGTCTAGTCCAGCCTAGGGTCATTACCAGGGTCCCACTCATTAAGAATCTAGGGTCATATCTTGTTTCCTAATGTCAATAAGTACTATTCCTATTCTACGTTGCGGGGGTGCTAAACGCCATCCACCCGACTTCACCCCGTAGATATGCATCTACTCACCTGGTCCATGTCTGCCGAAGACGGTGTCGCCATCCTCCTCTTCATCGCCCGCATTCCACGTGAGGGGGTACCTAAACGCAAACATATAAATAGTATCGTAAACTGGATCACATACGAAAGTCAAACGATACAAGGAACAAGCATAGGTTAAAACCTATGTCCCGTCCACGCAAAAGAACCAAATATCGCTCGATATCGGCGTACAAACTCCGATGGATCGAGATAAATATCAACAAATAACTCATAGTTTAAAAACTCGTTACTTATAATATATAGCATGATTAAATCCACCGAAACCCTAAAAATCGATCAAACCGTCCAATTTCGTAAAACCAGAAAATGTCAATTTACCGTTTTTCATCAAAACTTGACATTTAAATGAAACCAATGGTCATAAAACTCATTAAAAAGCATAACTAGACTATACAAACCATTACTATATTTTTATTACACAATTTTGCATTTATTTGAAATTTCTAGTTTGCAACCTTTAACAATTTTCAACATTTTTCAAGCAAAATACCACAATTCCACCACAAAACATGATTTTGCATGAATTAATGTATTAAACCACAATTCATGATGATAATGATTTAATGAAACCATAAATTATATTTTTAATCTCATTTATTTAGAAATTTCTAAAATCTAGTTTACAAAATAGCAATTTTTATCACAATTTATCAATTATCAATAGAAACTAGCAATCAAACTAAGTTTTTCTTTCCATTAACATGCTAAAGTTCTCACTAAAACTACAATATAATGATAGCAACCATAATTGGAATTTTATATTACCCACATATATATTTTACAAAAACTAGTTAGCTAAATAGCTTCATTTAAACAATTTTAAATGAAAAATTTACAATTCAACAACCATGCAAGATTTTCCAATTCTAAAAGTGTTAAACTAACTATTACAACCCTAATTAATTACTAAAAATCATAACTTGAATTTACAAACCTAACTTGAATTTTAGAATTTGCAACTAGAATTAATCTAAATAATCTAATTATGCTTTAAAAGAAACATCTAATGGAAATAAAACAAAAGAGATAGATTTATACCTTCACAACCTCAAGTCCAAACAAGAAAATGAGCCTCAAAAATACATGCTTTCCCACTCCAAAATCCATGTAAAGAAGAGTAGAGAATAAAGGGTAGGAAATACATAGGATTTTGTGGATTTTTAATTGAATTTTTGATGGATTTTTGATGAATTTTGAACAAAAATGAAGTGGAAAGGGGGGGCTGCCATGGTAGTGAGGAGGCCGGCCATGTGAGGGTGAGGGAGAGGAGAGTGAGAAAAGTTGAGAAAAGTGTGGAAGTTTCAAGAAAGAAACATCACTTAAAGTCTTTTCATACTTTTATTAATTTTTCTTTCATTTCTTTACTATAGCAACTCAAGAAAGCTCTAGAAAATAGGAAAAATTTGCAAATAAATTTTGCATGATACACACTAAATTCTAACATGCCATGGTTCATTTTTACAAATTAAAACCATTCAAATTTGTAGTTTACACTAATTTAGTGTAAAAATAAAGCTTATGTTAATATTTAAAATAATTAATTTAGGAAAAATATTTAATTAAACTAAAAATTTATAAGTGGCTAAATAAACACCATTTAATAGTAATTACATAATTAAAATAGGTATTTTTGAAATTATAATGAAAAACAATCACGGTTTGGTTTTACGAAAAATACATTTTGCTTTACCGAAAATCATAAAATTCACTTAAACAATTTTATTCATTTATTTATTTATTTAATTATTTTTAAAATGTTACAATCTTCCCCCCTTTAAGAAATTCGGTCCCCGAATTTAAATTAAAACTCCCCTTCCAAATACTAAAACATTTAGGAAACACTCAAATCGTCGGGGCTCCGAAATCATCAATACATAACTAAAATCAACTCCGTCAAGCATAACGCAATCATCGGAGTTATGGCGAGAATAAAATATCAAAACCCAATATGAAGACCATCATAATATACATCAATCTATAATTTATATATAGTTCGCATCCTAGTAAAATCGCCTAAACATCATAATAAAGAAGCATACAAAAACCCCTCTTGAAAATCGCCGTGCAATGCACGTGTCACGGCATAAGTAGCAGACATTTATTTTTAAAAAAAATTAGCTATATATATATATATATCTTTTATTTAACATACACGTCCCGCCTGGTTACTAAATCAAATAATAATGATTATGAAACATACTGCTCAAACTGAAATCAATCCCAATCACATCAATAAAATATCATGTGCGTCCGGTGCGCACTGAAATCGAAACCAAATACAGATACCACGACTACACCCAAAAACAAAATAAGTGCAACAGGTGTGCACCAAAACATCTGTCAAGTGCAACGGGTGTGCACGACTCAATATCAGGTGCATCTAATCTGCACAAAACCCCGATTTAGTGCATCTGGTGTGCACAAAATCGCATCAAATGAGCCAAGTGTGCGCAAGAATCTCAATCAGGTGTACATGGTGCACGAAAACATGCGCCGAATATCAGAATCGAAATCACGGTACGAAAATGGTTAAAAACTAGGTCGAAGCATATATCAAAATCATGTGTAACCCATATGCACGAAATCAAATCAAAATCTCAAAATATATAAAACCAAATCAAGTGTACTTGGTGTATACTAAGCAACATCAATACAACTAATATATGAAACACAGATAGAATGTAATGAAGGTACACATAAGAAATACCAATCGTAGAAAAAAATCCTCAAAATACCAAAATCTAATAACAGAAATATGAAATTCAAATCACTAAGTCACATCGTAATCACTATCGTCAACGTGCGCCTCTTTTCCTCTGATGTCTGCTGCTTCAAACTTGTCTCTTCATAAGTGTGCTGGCTGCGCTACCAACGGCAATACTCATATCTAGAGTCTCCCACGTAGTCGATCCCTTCACCTGATATCCGGACTACATTAAACTTTTCGATCGATCCAACAAAATCCCATAATTTCCCGAGAGCTCAACACTCAAGTACAGCTTAAAATATCCGGTACATACCCCAGCATCGATGATCCAGCCATAGAAGGGCAAACCCAAGCCTCACTAATGACACCGTGGAACTGCCGTAAACCCTAAGGTTCAAGGGCGTTCTCGTGGTCATTATGTCGAGTTAGGGTTTCATTCTTCTAGAGGGTCCATCGAAATACCTGCATGTTCTTCCGAATACTTTAAACTTGGGAAAATGGTTTTGCTGATAATCGTTCGAACCCTTTAACTTCGCCTGGACACCATGTGAATACCCTTCGTCCGCATGCTAAACAATGCTCCAATCCTCAAGAATGAACGATACCCTAATGGTTATCGCATTCGAGCCGCAGCTCCCTCTGCCAGTGCGCCCCGTGGTAACAGAAACCACCCTCTGACATCGACGAAGGTAGATCAAAGGAACGAATGAAATACGGTGCAAACAAATGTACATCCTAAGGCTCCTTAAGCGGAGTAGCGTATCGTAAGTATGCCGCGGACCATACCCACGGTACGTTACTCTACCTAAATTGCCTACTCCATCAACCAAGGGTCACCTAGACTTATACAAGGTTAAACCTAGCGCTCTGATACCAACTTTGTCACGACCCGAAAGTACGGAACGTGACCGGCACTTAGATTACGAAACGTCTAGAGGCGCAACGTAACCTAAGTAAGCCGAAGCCCAGAAATCTAAACCATGAAAAAGAAGAAGAAGCAGTAAAAGAAAACATGAAGGAACAAGTTTAAAGTATCAGCAAATTTTCTCAAAAATTTCGGTAGAGTCTCCTCTATAAAAACTGACCCCCAAACGGGTACAACAAGTATAATATACATAACCAATCAAAAGCATCCCCAAACGGGAGCTAGCTCAAAGCCAATAGGCGGAAACAACTACAATAAGCACAATAATATACAACGCCAAAGGGCGAGGCTCAAAACTCAAAAGAAAACAAAACCACCAGATCAGAATAATACAGGCCCGACTCTAAGGTCGAAATAAAAGACTGGTCCAATAAACTTATCAAGTAATACAAGTATGGTTGATGGAGCTTACTAGATACAAATGAAAGAATAAAAATACAATGGTGGTTCAGATACAAGTGAACCAACCTACCGTGCAAATCACCCGGAATGAAAATGATGTGCCAGCAACTGCCAAGGAACCCTGTACATCAACCTGTAATAAAATTTGGCACAACGGGGGTGAGTTGCCAACTCGTGAGTAGAAGACATCTACGAAAAGAAATCGAATGCACGACGCTATCCTAGGTCATAATAATACACTACTAAGTCCCAATCATCTAGTAATAGCAGGGTAATACTACGTGTAAGTGTAGATACTCCGTGCTCGTGTCAGTGCCTCATATAGTACTATGTCATATGAATGGATATGCATGCACCATGAATGTAAAATAACCAATTCTGAAATCCAGGTATATCTGTATAAGAAATCTTTAGCTGTTATCATAGTAAAACGGTATAGAAACCGGAAATATCAACAATGAAATCCATGGAAATCCGTGTCAAGCATCGACACAAACATGTAAATCTCAAGTCTCATAGTCTCAATATCTCGGGCTCCGTCGGTCCGGATCGGCCCATATCATCAAATCTCACGACAACGGTCGGTATCCTCCGGATATCCGCCGCGCCAGACATCACCGGTAGGTAGCCTTTCCCTGCCAGGCTCATCGTCTACAACTCGATCTTCTTGCCTCGGGGTACCATACCGGGCCCACCATGTACCCGAGACGGTTCATCCACTCCTCGAATCGGGTCTCGAAATCCATCAGAAAACATGAAATCTCATGGTGGACGACACATACATCACGAGAAAACCGCATCTTATATTTTAAAAAAAGAGGAGAGAGAGAGAGAAGTTTTATATATTCTTGCGGTTTTCCCCAAAATCCAAAAATCTCATAGAAAACCAGAATCCCAAAATCATGAGTAAGTATATGATAAGTGTCGGCATATGCCCATAATACTGCATGATAACATGGAAATATGAATGCATGAAATGTCTAAGTAATCAATGCCTTGTCTAGACTTACATCTGAGAGTAATCATAATGCTATATCGATCTAGCTTTTAGCTGAATGTATCAATAAAAGATAATATGATCTAAAGTGTACGTGACATAGCAATTACCGATGATGATGTGTGTGAGCCGGCAAATAAGTGTGCGTGGAATATGCGCATCATCGGTAATGGTGCTGGTGTCCTAACAGGTATGGTTTATACTGATTACAGAAATGTATGTATGAACATGCAACATTATGATTACAGTATGAATGTGAAGACAGATGTGCATTATCCACCCCTCTGCGATATACGAGTACAACTACCACTATATGAATCGAACCTAAACTAGTGTCCATCTAACCTCCTAAGGAACTAAACCTAAGAAACTAGTCAAAGAAACAAGAGTCTACCTAAGGTCTGAATCAATATCTCTAATAGTCGGCGATCCAGCCTCAATAGCGTCACGTACGTAGTATGGCTTCCTCGAATCAAGAGTGCGGATCAATCATCATATCTTTGCCTCGTACGGTAAAATCCATCATACGGCATTCCAATATCGGGGTACGGGTCAAGTTTCTCCTAGGTGTCTCATCATTCGTATAATGTCATCATCGACACATCTCATGATCAAGGTGCTAAACTGTAATCGCATACATCAATCATATATCATTGCCATCATAATATGCATCATTAGTTTATCCTCAGAAATATCATGTTATATGTATCATATTGTGATTAAGTCATACTGATATCATATTGTCATCGAGTCACACCTATATGATATCGACGTCAGGTCACCTATATGATGCCGTAATCAAGTCATACATATATCATATCGTGATCGGTCACAAGTTACAGTCCGGATACTATTTTAGAGTCCCATGTACCTCAATATCATCACCACCCATTATAATTTATGTACACCAGTTCATTATCTCATTCTCTAATGATCCGCTAACACTTTAATACGACTATATAGTCAAGAATCACGGCATCACGCCCAGTTATACTGTTTCATCACACCTCAGATATCATATCACATCAATGAATCCCATATACGTGTTGTGTATATATATATATATATATATATTTATATATATACTATACCTAGTCCTATATATACATACACATATACGTATACACCATGTCGAGTTTCAGTGTGTGCGTGTGTGTTTCTATCTGAAACTTACGAACCTATTCCAACGACCTCATCCTCTGATATGGTTTTCCTAAATCAGTCTAGTCCAGCCTAGGGTCATTACTAGGGTCCCACTCATTATGAATCTAGGGTCACATCTTGTCTCCTAATGTCAATAAGTACTATTTCTATTCTACGTTGCGGGGGTGCTAAACGCCATCCACCCGACTTCCCACCGTAGATATGCATCTACTCACCTGGTCCATGTCTGCCGAAGACGGTGTCGCCATCCTCCTCTTCATCGCCCGCAGTCCACGTGAGGGGTACCTAAACGCAAACATATAAATAGTATCGTAAACTGGATCACATACGAAAGTCAAACGATACAAGGAACAAGCATAGGTTAAAACCTATGTCCCGTCCACGCAAAAGAACCAAACATCGCTCGATATCGGCGTACAAACTCCGATGGATCGAGATAAACATCAACAAATAACTCATAGTTTAAAAACTCGTTACTTATAATATATAGCATGATTAAATCCATCGAAACCCTAAAAATCGATCAAACCGTCCAATTTCGTAAAACCAGAAAATGTCAATTTACCGTTTTTCATCAAAACTTGACATTTAAATGAAACCAATGGTCATAAAACTTATTAAAAAGCATAACTAGACTATACAAACCATTACTATATTTTTATTACACAATTTTACATTTATTTGAAATTTCTAGTTTGCAACCTTTAACAATTTTCAACATTTTTCAAGCAAAATACCACAATTCCACCACAAAACATGATTTTGCATGAATTAATGTTTTAAACCACAATTCATGATGATAATGATTTAATGAAACCATAAATTATATTTTTAATCTCATTTATTTAGAAATTTCTAAAATCTAGTTTACAAAATAGCAATTTTTATCATAATTTATCAATTATCAATAGAAACTAGCAATCAAACTAAGTTTTTCTTTTCATTAACATGCTAAAGTTCTCACTAAAACTACAATATAATGATAGCAACCTTAATTGGAATTTTATATTACCCACATATATATTTTACAAAAACTAGTTAGCTAAATAGCTTCATTTAAACAATTTTAAATGAAAAATTTACAATTCAACAACCATGCAAGATTTTCCAATTCTAAAAGTGTTAAACTAACTATTATAACCCTAATTAACTACTAAAAATCATAACTTGAATTTACAAACCTAACTTGAATTTTAGAATTTGCAACTAGAATTAATCTAAATAATCTAATTATGCTTTAAAAGAAACATCTAATGGAAATAAAACAAAAGAGATAGATTTATACCTTCACAACCTCAAGTCCAAACAAGAAAATGAGCCTCAAAAATACATGCTTTCCCACTCCAAAATCCATGTAAAGAAGAGTAGAGAATAAAGGGTAGGAAATACATAGGATTTTGTGGATTTTTAATTGAATTTTTGATGGATTTTTGATGAATTTTGAACAAAAATGAAGTGGAAATGGGGGGCTGCCATGGTAGTGAGGAGGCCGGCCATGTGAGGGTGAGGGAGAGGAGAGTGAGAAAAGTTGAGAAAAGTGTGGAAGTTTCAAGAAAGAAACATCACTTAAAGTCTTTTCATGCTTTTATTAATTTTTCTTTTATTTCTTTACTATAGCAACTCAAGAAAACTCTAGAAAACAGGAAAAATTTACAAATAAATTTTTCATGATACACACTAAATTCAAACATGCCATGGTTCATTTTTACAAATTAAAACCATTCAAATTTGTAGTTTACACTAATTTAGTGTAAAAATAAAGCTTATGTTAATATTTAAAATAATTAATTTAGGAAAAATATTTAATTAAACTAAAAATTTATAAGTGGCTAAATAAACACCATTTACTAGTAATTACATAATTAAAATAGGTATTTTTGAAATTATAATGAAAAACAATCACGGTTTGGTTTTACGAAAAATACATTTTGCTTTACCGAAAATCATAAAATTCACTTAAACAATTTTATTCATTTAATTATTTATTTAATTATTTTTAAAACGTTACATATATAGAGAGGACTTTCTTGCTCGACATGATAGTATGCTATTTGGTTTCACTTTATCTCAACATGTTAACTTGCATTGGTTTACTGTTTTTCTCTCACATGTTGATAAAGCCCTTAGGATCTGTACTCGACTACAGGGACTATGATGAGATCATACTAGTGGGGCCATGGTAGTCGATGAGTACATCCTATAACTGTTCCTAGTCGAGGGTATATCGAGACAGGGCATCGATACACCAGAGTAGACTAGCGTATACGGATCTTGGCCCATATGTTGGGCGATGGATGATCTCATATCCATCGGTGTTTGACATCAGAGATGGTGTACGGGTGCTCAGTGGAGACTGGGTATACTGGACGGACTCGCCGAGTGTTAGTGTATATGCCCTAGAGGCCATTACTGTATCATACTAGTTTGTATATTACTTAATGGAAGCTTGGGATATTCACCTTGTATAAACAATCTTGCTCAATATAGTAGTATGCTACTTGGTTTGTTTCTACTTCAATGTGTACATGTGTTTATTTTAGTATATCACCTATACACATTAGTGGAGCCCTTAGGATCTTTGCTTGATTACCAGCGTTGTGATGGCAGTCACACTAGTAATCTATAAGCACATCCTTAAACAGGTCCCTAGTCGCAGGACTATCGAGACAGGGCATCGATACTCCAGAGTAGACTAGCGTATGCGCTTCTCATCCCAGTGTGGGAGATGGTCTGTCCCACAGCCATCAGTACGTCGTACTGGAGATAGTATACGGGTGCTCGTTAGGTTACGAGTACACTGGACAGGACTCGTCGGGAACTAACTGGTTGGTATTATGCCTATCGTCAGTTATCAGTTCCCAGGTGACATGAGTACAGCTTAGTCCGCTGACTTGACACTGTCACTTCGCCTCGAGTGTGTTCCCACTGTACTTTGATTACTACCCTACCACGGCTCAAAGGAGTCGTGCAAACAGGTGGTAGTTGGGTGCAGTCCCGAAGCACTTGGAGGCAGTGACGGTTAGACAGGATTCGTCTCTCCCGGTATTGGGGGTTGACATCGCACTGTGTCAAGGAGAGCCATTACACGAGTAGTCCCTGGCCAGGGCAAACGAGATATACTGGTAGGCTTCCAGCGTTATCTCAGGGTGTTTTGGGCTTCACTCCGACACGACTTGTACCACTATTGGGGGACTGACGTTTACCGCCCCCTAGGCCTGCCATGCGATGTATCAGACGAACAGACCGGACTGTACGGAGAATGTCACATTCAGGCTCAGTAGGAGTTCAGATGGGTTTCACCTCGTCAGTCTTCTTGTCGGCTTCTACCTGGGGACCGTTACGCACAGCTAGTGCCGCTTGCGGTCTGTGGTTAAACCCACTGCCAGCGTAGTGTCGAGTCTTTAGAGTCCCACACAGAAAGCTATTCGCCTTTAGGCAAAAGAGTAGAGGTCGCATGGTTTTGCGGCAGGTCGCATAGTTTTGCGACAGGGTTCGGTCACATCCGTGCACTTGTGCACGTACAGTGTCCGGACAGTAGACACTAGCGGGCTTTGGTTTAAGCCAGATCCTAGTGTATGTATTGGGATTGGATTTATCCAGTTTGTATTCGTGTTCCTCGGAACGCGGATGCGGGTGTGTATACACAGTTGACGGAGAGACAGAGGCGGAGGATTCTCATTAGGGTTGTTGACCGTTGACAGTTGACTATTGACTTTTTGCTCAACCCTAATGAGAATATGATATGTGATTAACAATTATATTAATTAAGTATTATAGTGACATGGTTGTTGAGGGATTGACTTTGTTGACTTGTTGACTTTTGTTGACTTGTTGACTTTGTTGACCGGTTGACTAGGCTTGACTAGTTGACCATCATGATAACTATAGCTATCATTTCATGGCAAAGACTTTTGCTTGCTTGCTCTTTTGTGCAAAATGAGTGCATGAAATGATATGGCTATGGTTGCCTAAACCATCACATAATACTTGATTGATATGAGGTGTTATGATTGTTTTGGATTATGAGAGCCAAATGAGAAAAGTCTTCTCTCATTCTTTCATGCTCATTCTCTCTCTTGTTCTTGAGCTCTCATCTCCTCCTCTTGCTCTCCCTCTCATGACTCTATGGTTCACTTGTCTCATGAGTTGAGAACCAAGAACCATAGATAGAATCCCATACAAACTCTTCTCTACTCACTCTAGTTCACAAGGTTTAGCAAACCGAGTGAACTAGTTTATTCAAAGTTCGAAGAAGGAGCCAAAGGTTGAAGCTTTCAGGTGGATCTATCTTCGGCGCAAGGAGACGACGCGGAGAAGCCGATTCGGACGACCATCGAAGCTTGAAGACGAAGGAGTTCGAGAAAAAGAAAGGTATAACCCCCTAACCGAGTAGTTAGCAACTCGTAGTTAGGTTGTTAGTTAGATGCTTAACAAAGATCCGGTTTTGAGTCCATGGTACCACCTCTTAGAAAATTGTTTTCACCAAATTCCGCATTCCCGAAAGTACCGGGAGAGGTAACATGGACTTACACCGAGAACTCCCAGATGGTGATATACCACACGTCAGATGGCAGTTCTCCGGTGACACTGGTACAGGGTAGTCTGTAGACCTGAGATCGTCATAGAGTCTTGTGTGATTCCTACTGTGCTTTGATTTCCACCTTACCACATCCAAGAGGACGTGCAAAACGGTAGCTTTTGGGTACAGTCCCAAATCACATGGAGGCAATGAGCGATAGGAGGGGATTCGTCTCTCCCGGTATAGGGAGTTGATGTTGTACTGTGGTCGATTGGCTGTAACTGGAAGTCCCTGGCCAGGGCTGATATAGAGATTTACTGGTAAGTGTTACCAGTAGTTTCTCGACCCGTTATGAGCCACACATCGACACGACTTATCGGTTACTGGGGTCTGACGTATACCACCCCTAGACTTGATATGTGACATATCAGACGAACAGACCGGACTGTACGGGAGTGTTACTGATTGGATTCACAGGAGAACATACAGGCTAGCTTGTTAATCTTCTGATCACTCAATACCTGAATGGCTGTTACGTTTAGCTGACCGCTTGCAGCTTGTGGGTGTTTGATATGATCATCACCTGCTACCGACATATTGACGATTCTTTAGAGTCCTACACAGAGGTTTCTTGGCTCAGGAAAAACGGATTAGAGGCATATATGTGATATGCGCAGGACCGAGGATAATGCGATATGAGATGCCGTATTATATTCTCGCGATATTTAGATATGAACCGGGTCATCGGATCAAGTGTTGATTCCATGAATCGGTACATGATATATTAGTCGGTTATATTCGATATAGCCGGATTGTCGGATCAAGTGTTGATTCGATGATTTAATGTATTATAATATATGTGATATATTGTATTACATTATCTAATATTGGCTCGCTTTATTATTTCATTTTCTCACCGGATAATACATTGATATATATGCGATATATGTTAATTGTATTATTTTCTTTTGTTGAAAATATATAATATATATGTGATATATATTATTGTAACATGATATGATTAATAATGGAACACGTTTAGTGGAGATTAAGCAAGGTTAGAGTTTGATTAGGGTTAGTTCTTTCTTGCACATTCTAGAAGGAATTCCTTTTATCATGAGAAAGATATTATGTTGATATTTATCCATGACTCACTCTTTAACCTAACCAAACCCTAGCCCTAGTTTATTCTCTACAAAGGTTATCCTAATCATCCTTGACCATGGTTCTATGATTAATCATTTATTCATTTCTATTATTCATCACAAAAGGATTATCTCATTATTCATCATCTTCTTTTCTCTTGAGATTTGAAAAAGTTTGCTAGTTTTTCATTTTGTGATGAATTCATGTGAGAATTGGATATAAAAAGATAGCATAAATACTACTCCATCATCCTCATCTAATCTAGCCCATTAGATTAGGGTGTTCACCTCATTAGAGAGAGAGAGCTTGAGTTATTGCAACTTCGACGTAGATCATCGGAGAAACGGAACACTACAAGCTAGCATGGATCGTTCGAGTCGTGGAGCCTCTCTTGAGTCCGGGAGATCGTGGATCGCGGCGAAGGGACTTCTACTCAGAGCTTATGAAGCGAAGGAGCGGACTACAATGGTTTTAATCCCTCACACTTAGTAGTAAAGATGTTTACTTGCATGTTAAACCCTAATAATCTAGCAAAGATCCCAGGTTTGGGTTGTTCGACACGTCTAAAATTTTATTCGGGCATGGTTGATGCCTTATGAACCCTCATAAGAGTGCCTAGTTGGTATTATGCCTATCGTCGGTTATCGGTTCCCAGGTGACATGAGTACAGCTTAGTCTGCTGACTTGACACTGTCACTTCGCCTCGAGTGTGTTCCCACTGTACTTTGATTACTACCCTACCACGGCTCAAAGGAGTCGTGCAAACAGGTGGTAGTTGGGTGCAGTCCCGAAGCACTTGGAGGAAGTGACGGTTAGACAGGATTCATCTCTCCCGGTATTGGGGGTTGACATCGCGCTGTGTCTAGGAGAGCCATTACACGAGTAGTCCCTGGCCAGGGCAAACGAGATATACTGGTAGGCTTCCAGTGTTATCTCAGGGTGTTTTGGGCTTCACTCCGACACGACTTGTACCGCTATTGGGGGACTGACATTTACCGCCCCCTAGGCCCGCCATGCGATGTATCAGACGAACAGACCGGACTGTACGGAGAATGTCACATTCAGGCTCAGTAGGAGTTAAGATGGGTTTCACCTCGTCAGTCTTCTTGTCGGCTTCTACCTGGGGACCGTTACGCACAGCTAGTGCCGCTTGCGGTCTGTGGTTAAACCCACTGCCAGCGTAGTGTCGAGTCTTTAGAGTCCCACACAGAAAGCTATTCGCCTTTAGGCAAAAGAGTAGAGGTCGCATGGTTTTGCGGCAGGTCGCATGGTTTTGCGACAGGGTTCGGTCACATCCGTGCACTTGTGCACGTACAGTGTCCGGACAGTAGACACTAGCGGGCTTTGGTTTAAGCCAGATCCTAGTATATGTATTGGGATTGGATTTATCCAGTTTGTATTCGTGTTCCTCGGAACGCGGATGCGGGTGTGTATGCACAGTTGACGGAGAGACAGAGGCGGAGGATTCTCATTAGGGTTGTTGACCATTGACAGTTAACTATTGACTTTTTGCTCAACCCTAATGAGAATATGATATGTGATTAACAATTATATTAATTAAGTATTATAGTGACATGGTTGTTGAGGGATTGACTTTGTTGACTTGTTGACTTTTGTTGACTTGTTGACTTTGTTGACCGGTTGACTAGGCTTGACTAGTTGACCATCATGATAACTATAGCTATCATTTCATGGCAAAGACTTTTGCTTGCTTGCTCTTTTGTGCAAAATGAGTGCATGAAATGATATGGCAATGGTTGCCTAAACCATCACATAATACTTGATTGATATGAGGTGTTATGATTGTTTTGGATTATGAGAGCCAAATGAGAAAAGTCTTCTCTCATTCTTTCATGCTCATTCTCTCTCTTGTTCTTGAGCTCTCATCTCCTCCTCTTGCTCTCCCTCTCATGACTCTATGGTTCACTTGTCTCATGAGTTGAGAACCAAGAACCATAGATAGAATCCCATACAAACTCTTCTCTACTCACTCTAGTTCACAAGGTTTAGCAAACCGAGTGAACTAGTTTCTTCAAAGTTCGAAGAAGGAGCCAAAGGTTGAAGCTTTCAGGTGGATCTATCTTCGGCGCAAGGAGACGACGGGGAGAAGCCGATTCGGACGACCATCGAAGCTTGAAGACGAAGGAGTTCGAGAAAAAGAAAGGTATAACCCCCTAACCGAGTAGTTAGCAACTCGTAGTTAGGTTGTTAGTTAGATGTTTAACAAAGATCCGGTTTTGAGTCCATGGTACCACCTCTTAGAAAATTGTTTTTCACCAAATTCCGCATGCCCGAAAGTACCGGGAGAGGTAGCATGGACTTACAGTGGTATCAGAGCCTAGTTAAACTCTACCTAACATGTTAGCAAAGTAACTAGAAATTCGATCGGAGAAAAAGTCGCGAAATACACCCGGATTTCAAACTTTCTATCGATTTTCAAAGTACTGAAAAAATTATTTGAGATACACCAAAAATCGACTCAGGGTTTTCTGAAGAAACTGCAAAAATTCGACCCCCTAATTCGATCAAAGCGCCGCGGAACCACGGCCGAGTTGACTCGGTCATGGGGTTTCTCTTTTGCAGTTTGTTCATAGGGGTATTTTGGGATTTTTGGAATATGTATTTTCTACCCAGATTTTCCAGAACGAAAATTTTGTATTTGGGGCCTATAAATCCGTATTTTTGATCGAACTTCTAAAAGACTTAAGCTGACGGGTTTTTCTGTAATGTGATATTTGTATTGAACGTCTACTAATCGCTATATGTCGATTAGTGGGAGTTATACAAATCTGTGATCTGTAATGTTATTGGAATGTGTATATGAATTCATTGGATTGTCGCGGGTGAAAAGCCGGGGGTTGTGAGACGAGAGTTTTCTTTTCTTTCAATTCATGTAAATTTGTAAATTGATGTAATAATTATTTGTATGGCCGCACAACCGGGTCGGGGTTGTAGCCGTCATTGTATAATTTCTTTTTACTGTTTTTGCTCCTAGGATAGACCCATGGAGGGGGTGCACAAACTACCGGGTATGCCGAAGTGCCGAGTGGCCTACTCACGGGGATGAGGGAGGTTGCTTCGCTTCGGGTACTTGGCGGGTAGTTTGCCGCACCCGTAGGGGTCTTGGGTGGGGTATTGGCTATTCACCGCAACCGTGTAATCTGCTTTTCGTTACAGGCTCATACGAATTGCAGGTTCCTAGTATATCCAATGTGTTCATCTGTGATCTGAAATGTCTATCATTGCAATATATCTATATATGATATTATTTAGGCGTTGCTTATGTTTTACAGCCGCGCTAGCCCAGCCCCCGCTCTGTCGTTAGTTAAGTAACCTAACGGGTAATGACGGGGCCCCGTGGCGAATGCGAATGGCATAAGCGTACGTCATATTTTGGTTGTTTTCTGCAATGGTAGGATTAAATGATGGGACGCATTAAAAGAACTAATGCAAGAATATCACGCATTAAAAGAACTAATGCAAGAAAATAAACCAAGTAAAAGTCGTTGGAACACTTTCGAAAAACCACTCGGTTCTTTTCAAAACTAACTTTTAAATGCGGAGTTTGAGCCACTCCTTTTAAAAGCTATCTCGTTCCATCGATTATATCAAGTTCTCTACGTTCACGGTTTCGCCAAAACCATTCGTAGCCCTCCATCGTTTCACATGAATAGTCAATAGTATTCAAGCTGTGTTTGTTGGCCAAAGTCAAGGCATAGTGATTGGTAGCTATTGGGTATTCATGTGCAGCATAGATAGATGTGTTGGTTTGGGACAGTCGTACTGCCTTGTTGGCCAAAGTCAAGGGTAGGTACGGGTGGATTCAAATTAACCTGGAGAATGACGGGTAGAACTTGACATGTGACTTATGATTTGTTGGCCAAAGTCAAGGTCATAAGAGCAAGGGGCAAAAATCCACATCGGGAGTTTCAAAAGAACTGAAACTTGCTAGTGTTGCATACCATTTGGAGTGTGATGATTCTGGTAGGATTCCTTCAGTTTCGTCACGCGATGATATTTGGATCCCGATCCTACTGTGAGTATATGCTACTCCTCGGGAAATTTCTCACTTAACGATCAATGCTATAAACCTAGTAGGTGTCTAGAAAAGTGTTAGCGGGGCTACGCCCCCAGGGAAAAGAGGTTATTTAATTAAGGAACTTCGCGAAAGCGTTGGAAAACCTCCCTCGAAGTACCGACACCAGCCTGGCCGAACGGTTAAGCAAGTATTGTACGGTGAGATTGATCCTGACTAATTCTTCCCTTTTGGTTTGAGGAGGGATTTGAGAAACAGTGGGAGCCATCCTGTTTAGACAAACTAAAAACCACTCTAAACTTGCAAGAGCATCATGCTGAGTGTTTCTTCTCTCTCCTAATTGCAGCGACCAATCGACATGACTGACTTAAGTTACTTCTAGATAAAAACATACTGACAGGGCCAAACTACAAAGATTGGCTCAGGAATGTCAAGATGTCAATCACTTACGACAAGCTGGGGTATCTTCTTACCACCAAAGCTCCCCCTGTCCCAAGTCCCACCTCCAGCGTCGCGGATAAGGAAATCCGTAAGACTTGGGAGATTGATAGCACGAAGGCCAAGTGCCTCGTACTTGCCTCGATGGACAACGAACATCAGAGGAGGTACGAGAATATGGACCTTGAATCCATATTTCTCCATACAAAAGAACTGTATGGAGAGCAGTCTCGTATCGCAAGATACGAAGGGTCGAAGAAGTTATTTTCGGCAAGGTTGGCCATCGGATCATCGGTAGTGGAATACGTGCTTTAGATGATTGGCTTCATTAAGGAGCTCGCGGAACTTGGAACCACGTTGGAGATTGAGCTCTATACTGACTTGATTCTCCAGTCCCTTCCTTCCACTTACGCCCAATTTATACTGAACTTCAACTTACAAGAAAAAGAAGTTGAACTTTCAGAACTCCTCAACATGCTGAGGAGTGCAGAGGGCACCCTACAGAAAGGTAGGGAAACATCCACTTTGTTTGTAGGAGGATCTTCCTCTTCTAGGTCCAAGGCGAAAGCCAAGGGAAAGAAGAAGAAAGCCCCCGCCAAACCAAGGGGCGGTGTTAGTAAAGTGGATATGAAGGGAAAAGCAAAAGCAACAAAGAAAGCGGGGAAGCTTGTAGATAAGGAAGAATGCTTCTATTGTCATAAGAAAGGACACTGGAAGAATGATTGCAGGGCCTGGAAGGCCAGAACACAGGAATTGAAGCAGGTTGCGGCTTCAGCTTCAGGTGTGTATTTGAAAACTGTCTTTCAATAAACTCTACTTCCTGGGTATTGGATACCGGATCAGGATCTCATATCTGTAATTCTTTGCAGGCATTGAGAAACCGTAGGGTTTTGAAGGCAGGTGACATGACCCTCAGAGTTGCAAACGGAGCTAGCATGGATGCTAAGGCCGTGGGGGACTATCACCTGGGAATGTCAGATGGACATGTTTTGGCTTTGCGTGATTGCTTTTTTGTACCCAACGCAACTTGTAATATCATTTCTGTATCTTTAGTTTCTAAAGAAGGTTATGAATTTGCGTTTGTAAGTAATGTTGTAAACATTCACCTTAATCAAGTTTTGATTGGGTCAGGTACATTGAGCAATGGTATATACGTATTAAACCAACCACAGATTTTCAATGTCCAGAATACACACAAAAGAAAGTCTCCGGAAATAAATCAGACTTTCTTATGGCATTGTAGACTGGGTCACATCAATGAGAGAAGGTTGACGAAGTTACATACAGAAGGATATTTGAATCCGTTCGAGTATCAATCGTATGCCACTTGTCAATCCTGTCTCAAAGGAAAGATGACAAAGACTCCGTTCACTGGACATGGAGTAAGAGCGAGCGAGCTCTTGGGACTCGTACACAGTGACGTGTGCGGTCCAATGTCTACACATGCGCGAAGCGGTTATTCTTACTTCATTACTTTTACGGATGACTTTTCAAGGTACGGTTATGTCTTCTTAATGAAACATAAGTCCGAAGCCTTTGGAAAGTTCCAGGAATATAAGAATGAAGTAGAAAAACAAACCGGTAAAAGTATTAAGATTCTAAGATCGGATCGAGGTGGAGAATACTTGAGTACCGAGTTCCTGGACTATTTAAAAGAGAACGGAATTCTCTCTCAGCTTACTCCTCCATACACTCCGCAACATAACGGTATATCGGAGAGACGGAACCGAACCCTATTGGATATGGTACGGTCCATGATGAGTAACG
The DNA here is from genome assembly GCA_030015575.1 of Agapanthus africanus. Taxonomy (NCBI): domain Eukaryota; kingdom Viridiplantae; phylum Streptophyta; class Magnoliopsida; order Asparagales; family Amaryllidaceae; genus Agapanthus; species Agapanthus africanus. The sequence continues at coordinate 436,912,745 of CM057339.1, forward strand.
CTGAGTTACCGCGATCATTCTGGGGGTATGCGCTAGAATCTGCTGCATACCTTTTGAACCGAGTTCCAACTAAGACTGTGCCTACTACACCATATGAGATGTGGTGTGGGAAGAGACCCTATCTTAAGCACATTAAGATATGGGGATGTCCGGCTTTTGTTAAAAAGCAGCATGCGGACAAGCTCGAGGCACGCTCAGTACAGTGTAAGTTCGTGGGATATCCAAAGAACACCAAGGGATATTTCTTCTACTGCGAAGAGGAACAAAAAGTTCTTGTTTCTCGTCATGCCTACTTCTTGGAAACTGAGTTTTTGGAAACCCAGATAAGTGGGAGCACAGTAGAACTGGAAGAAATTCCAGAACCACGAGCTATTACTGAAAGCTTAGTGGAACCAGAGGGTTCAAAATAACAGGACATTCCTACGCCGCTCCGCAGGAGTAGTAGGCAGTCTCATCCGCCCGAGAGATACTACGGTTTTCTCATAGACGGGGATAGAGAGGATTGCATCATAGATTATGATGAGCCTACTAGCTTCCAGCAGGCCGTTCAGAGCGTTGACTCAGTAAAATGGCTGGATGCAATGCGGACCGAAATGGAGTCCATGTACACCAACAAAGTATGGACGTTGGACATTGCTCCAGACAGGGTAAAACCCGTAGGATGCAAGCGGATCTTCAAAAGGAAGATTGGTGTAGATGGACAGGTTGAGACTTATAAAGCTAGACTTGTTGAAAAGGGTTTTCATCAAAGACCTGGTTTGGACTATGACGAGACCTTTTCTCCAGTAGCTATGCTGAAATCCATTCGGATCCTTCTTGCCATTGCTGCCTTCCACGATTATGAGATTTGGCAGATGGACGTAAAGACAGCTTTTCTAAATGGAAATTTAGAGGAGTGTGTCTATATGGACCAGCCAGAGAGTTTCATTCAGAGTGGGAGCAGCAGAAAGGTGTGCAAGTTGCTTAAGTCCATTTACGGACTAAAGCAGGCATCGCGGAGTTGGAACATCTGTTTTGATGAGACGGTCAAGGAATTTGACTTTATCAAAAATCCAGATGAACCATGCATCTATAGTAGATTTGTAGCGAGAACTGTAGTATTCCTCGTTTTGTATGTGGATGACATTCTCTTAATAGAAAATGACATTCCTATGCTACAATCTGTCAAGGGGTTCTTGTCACACAGGTTCTCCATGAAAGACCTGGGTGATGCCTCATACATCCTGGGGATCCGGATCTATCGTGATAGATCCAAGAGGATATTAGGACTTTCACAGTCCAGGTACATCGACACCATACTGAAAAGATTCAGTATGGAAGATTCCAAGCGCGGTAACCTACCGGCTTGTCACGGGATCACCCTCTCTAAAGAGATGTCTCCCAAGACTGATTTGGAGAGGGATCGCATGTCTATTATACCATACGCTTCTGCGGTAGGCTCTATAATGTATGCGATGTTGTGTACCAGACCGGATGTAGCTTATGCACTGAGTGTGGTAAGCCGGTATCAGTCAAACCCTGGGGAGAAACACTGGATAGCAGTAAAGAACATTCTCAAGTACCTGAGAAGGACTAAGGAGATGTTCTTGGTGTATGGCGGAAAAGACCTCCAGATCGAGGCCTTTGCTGACTCCAGCTTCCAGAGTGACAAGGATGATTCCAAGTCCATGTCGGGTTTTGTCTTTACCCTCAATGGAGGGGCGGTGTGTTGGAAGAGTTCCAAACAGGAAACCGTTGCAGACTCGACGATGGAAGCGGAATACATCGCTGCATCTGATGCCGCAAAAGAAGCTGTCTGGATGAAGAAGTTCTTGAAAGAGCTTCAGGTGGTTCCGTCCATTGTTGATCCAATACCTCTGTATTGCGACAACAACGGGGCTATAGCTTTAGCGAAGGAACCCAGGTCCCATCAGAGATCCAGACACATCTTGAGGCGGTATCACCTGATCAGGGAGATCGTGGATCGCCAGGAGATCGAGGTTCGGAGAGTCGCTTCAGAAGATAACACTGCAGATCCATTCACCAAGGCCTTGCCCCAGACTCAGTTCGAGCGGCTGATCGAGATGATAGGTCTTCGATACGCCAGTACATGGCCTTAGTGCAAGTGGGAGATTGTTAGTGTATATGCCCTAGAGGCCATTAATGTATCATACTAGTTTGTATATTACTTAATGGAAGCTTGGGATATTCACCTTGTATAAACAATCTTGCTCAATATAGTAGTATGCTACTTAGTTTGTTTCTACTTCAATGTGTACATGTGTTTATTTTAGTATATCACCTATACACATTAGTGGAGCCCTTAGGATCTTTGCTTGATTACCAGCATTGTGATGGCAGTCACACTAGTGGGGGCTGGGTAATCTATAAGCACATCCTTATACAGGTCCCTAGTCGCAGGACTATCGAGACAGGGCATCGATACTCCGGAGTAGACTAGCGTATGCGCTTCTCATCCCAGTGTGGGAGATGGTCTGTCCCACAGCCATCAGTACGTCGTACTGGAGATAGTATACGGGTGCTCGTTAGGTTACGAGTACACTGGACAGGACTCATCGGGAACTGACTAGTTGGTATTATGCCTATCGTCGGTTATCAGTTCCCAGGTGACATGAGTACAGCTTAGTCTGCTGACTTGACACTGTCACTTCGCCTCGAGTGTGTTCCCACTGTACTTTGATTACTACCCTACCACGGCTCAAAGGAGTCGTGCAAACAGGTGGTAGTTGGGTGCAGTCCCGAAGCACTTGGAGGCAGTGACGGTTAGACAGGATTCATCTCTCCCGGTATTGGGGGTTGACATCGCGCTGTGTCTAGGAGAGCCATTACACGAGTAGTCTCTGGCCAGGGCAAACGAGATATACTGGTAGGCTTCCAGTGTTATCTCAGGGTGTTTTGGGCTTCACTCCGACACGACTTGTACCGCTATTGGGGGACTAACGTTTACCGCCCCCTAGGCCCGCCATGCGATGTATCAGACGAACAGACCGGACTGTACGGAGAATGTCACATTCAGGCTCAGTAGGAGTTAAGATGGGTTTCACCTCGTCAGTCTTCTTGTCGGCTTCTACCTGGGGACCGTTACGCACAGCTAGTGCCGCTTGCGGTCTGTGGTTAAACCCACTGCCAGCGTAGTGTCGAGTCTTTAGAGTCCCACACAGAAAGCTATTCGCCTTTAGGCAAAAGAGTAGAGGTCGCATGGTTTTGCGGCAGGTCGCATGGTTTTGCGACAGGGTTCGGTCACATCCGTGCACTTGTGCACGTACAGTGTCCGGACAATAGACACTAGCGGGCTTTGGTTTAAGCCAGATCCTAGTATATGTATTGGGATTGGATTTATCCAGTTTGTATTCGTGTTCCTCGGAACGCGGATGCGGGTGTGTATGCACAGTTGACGGAGAGACAGAGGCGGAGGATTCTCATTAGGGTTGTTGACCATTGACAGTTGACTATTGACTTTTTGCTCAACCCTAATGAGAATATGATATGTGATTAACAATTATATTAATTAAGTATTATAGTGACATGGTTGTTGAGGGATTGACTTTGTTGACTTGTTGACTTGTTGACTTTGTTGACCGGTTGACTAGGCTTGACTAGTTGACCATCATGATAACTATAGCTATCATTTCATGGCAAAGACTTTTGCTTGCTTGCTCTTTTGTGCAAAATGAGTGCATGAAATGATATGGCTATGGTTGCCTAAACCATCACATAATACTTGATTGATATGAGGTGTTATGATTGTTTTGGATTATGAGAGCCAAATGAGAAAAGTCTTCTCTCATTCTTTCATGCTCATTCTCTCTCTTGTTCTTGAGCTCTCATCTCCTCCTCTTGCTCTCCCTCTCATGACTCTATGGTTCACTTGTCTCATGAGTTGAGAACCAAGAACCATAGATAGAATCCCATACAAACTCTTCTCTACTCACTCTAGTTCACAAGGTTTAGCAAACCGAGTGAACTAGTTTCTTCAAAGTTCGAAGAAGGAGCCAAAGGTTGAAGCTTTCAGGTGGATCTATCTTCGGCGCAAGGAGACGACGCGGAGAAGCCGATTCGGACGACCATCGAAGCTTGAAGGCGAAGGAGTTCGAGAAAAAGAAAGGTATAACCCCCTAACCGAGTAGTTAGCAACTCGTAGTTAGGTTGTTAGTTAGATGCTTAACAAAGATCCGGTTTTGAGTCCATGGTACCACCTCTTAGAAAATTGTTTTTCACCAAATTCCTCATGCCCGAAAGTACCGGGAGAGGTAGCATGGACTTACACCGAGAACTCCCAGATGGTGATATACCACACGTCAGATGGCAGTTCTCCGGTGACACTGGTACAGGGTAGTCTGTAGACCTGAGATCGTCATAGAGTCTTGTGTGATTCCTACTGTGCTTTGATTTCCACCTTACCACATCCAAGAGGGCGTGCAAAACGGTAGCTTTTGGGTACAGTCCCAAATCACATGGAGGCAATGAGCGATAGGAGGGGATTCGTCTCTCCCGGTATAGGGAGTTGATGTTGTACTGTGGTCGATTGGCTGTAACTGGAAGTCCCTGGCCAGGGCTGATATAGAGATTTACTGGTAAGTGTTACCAGTAGTTTCTCGACCCGTTATGAGCCACACATCGACACGACTTATCGGTTACTGGGGTCTGACGTATACCATCCCTAGACTTGATATGTGACATATCAGACGAACAGACCGGACTGTACGGGAGAGTTACTGATTGGATTCACAGGAGAACATACAGGCTAGCTTGTTGATCTTCTGATCACTCAATACCTGAATGGCTGTTACGTTTAGCTGACCGCTTGCAGCTTGTGGGTGTTTGATATGATCATCACCTGCTACCGACATATTGACGATTCTTTAGAGTCCTACACAGAGGTTTCTTGGCTCAGGCAAAACGGATTAGAGGCATATATGTGATATGCGCAGGACCGAGGATAATGCGATATGAGATACCGTATTATATTCTCGCGATATTTAGATATGAACCGGGTCATCGGATCAAGTGTTGATTCCATGAATCGGTACATGATATATTAGTCGGTTATATTCGATATAGCCGGATTGTCGGATCAAGTGTTGATTCGATGATTTAATGTATTATAATATATGTGATATATTGTATTACATTATCTAATATTGGCTCGCTTTATTATTTCATTTTCTCACCGGATAATACATTGATATATATGCGATATATGTTAATTGTATTATTTTCTTTTGTTGCAAATATATAATATATATGTGATATATATTATTGTAACATGATATGATTAATAATGGAACACGTTTAGTGGAGATTAAGCAAGGTTAGAGTTTGATTAGGGTTAGTTCTTTCTTGCACATTCTAGAAGGAATTCCTTTTATCATGAGAAAGATATTATGTTGATATTTATCCATGACTCACTCTTTAACCTAACCAAACCCTAGCCCTAGTTTATTCTCTACAAAGGTTATCCTAATCATCCTTGACCATGGTTCTATGATTAATCATTTATTCATTTCTATTATTCATCACAAAAGGATTATCTCATTATTCATCATCTTCTTTTCTCTTGAGATTTGAAAAAGTTTGCTAGTTTTTCATTTTGTGATGAATTCATGTGAGAATTGGATATAAAAAGATAGCATAAATACTACTCCATCATCCTCATCTAATCTAGCCTATTAGATTAGGGTGTTCACCTCATTAGAGAGAGAGAGCTTGAGTTATTGCAACTTCGACGTAGATCATCGGAGAAACGGAACACTACAAGCTAGCATGGATCGTTCGAGTCGTGGAGCCTCTCTTGAGTCCGGGAGATCGTGGATCGCGGCGAAGGGACTTCTACTCAGAGCTTATGAAGCGAAGGAGCGGACTACAAAGGTTTTAATCCCTCACACTTAGTAGTAAAGATATTTACTTGCATGTTAAACCCTAATAATCTAGCAAAGATCCCGGGTTTGGGTTGTTCGACACGTCTAAAATTTTATTCGGGCATGGTTGATGCCTTATGAACCCTCATAAGAGTGCCTAGGAACCCTACAGTGGTATCAGAGCCTAGCTAGAGCATTAGGCGACGTGTATACGAAATTAAAACTCCGATCGAACCCCGAAACGACGTTTTGAACCCCTCTCTGGATATTTTTTAAAAACTGTGATTTTTTTGAATTAAAAATGCTTTAAAATACCAGCAGGAAATTATATGAAATACTGTGAAAAATGACAGGTTAAATCGTACGGATAGCCGTGGAACCGTGGCCAATGCTTGCTTGGGCCGCGGATCCGCGGCCGTACAGTGTTATTAATCTTATAATTTTGCACAGTAATTTCTATTTCTGTAAGTGATAATTTCTGGGTATTTTTAAACTGACTCAAGTGTTGAGTGTTCTGGGGTTTATTTTGTGATCGTAGATTCGATCAAAAATTTAATTTCGTTATGTATTCCGGATATTTAGAAACTGTTAAAATGTTCGAGCGGATATCATTAACTTACTTTTTCCCGGCACGAAAAACTTTCAAGTGTTGAAATTTTTATCGGGTTTAAATCTTTCGGAAAAACGTACAAGTAACGCGGTGGACCCTCTAGAAGAACACTAACCTTAACTCGATTATGTGACTGTCTTGAACTGCCTCTAAACCTTAGGGTTTGGGGCAGTACGGCGTGCCACGTTTGAGGCGTTGGCTTGACCCTTCTACGGCTGGATCATCGGTACTGTGACATATTCTGGGATTATTTGAACTCCGCTCAAGTGTTGAGCTATTTAGGAAATCTTGGGTATTTGATTATCCATTCGAAAAGTTTAATACTGTCTATTTATCTGGAATGTGATACAATATGTGGAATTCATATAGTTAGGCATGAAATGCGAAGTATGTGATATTTCGGATTTACGATGTCTAAAGTGATTATGGATTCCAAATGTTGTAGTTTTACAATTTCTTTTCTATGACCGTAAGTGTAGTATGTAGTTGTATTGTCGGTCTTCGTTGCTATACATCTACGACGATCGATGTATGCATACTTACTTACGTTGATGATATGTGATATTATGTGTTGTTGTGATATGTTATATTGGATCTTCGTGTTCTGAATAGCCGGGGGTTTTATGTGAGATGAGGGTTTTTATTTTCATTCATGTAAAATTCATTTGTATGTAATATTCTTTTATTGGGGCACTTCCGGGATGAGGTTGATGTCACCAGTGTATATTATTTACTTTTCCGTATTAGGTAGACCTAAGGAGGGGAGCACAAGTAACCGGGTTCTAGGGTCCAGTGGGAAGCTATCTCGGGGAGTCGAGCCCGGGTCTCCTCACCCTAGAATTGGCAGAGTTACTTGCCGCTCTCGTAGGGGTCTAGGGATGTGGGTTTGGCTATTCATCGCGACCGTGGAATCCGTGTTTTATACCGGCTCGTATTAAAAACACGGACATCCTGGTATATCCAATATTTCATATATGTTCTTCTGCTGCAATGTTCTGTGATGAGATCATATTACAGCCTGGGACGAATGCTTATACTATATATATATGCTGATATATAAATATTACTGCATTCGTTTCTTCTGTGATGTTTAGGAAGTATAAGCTGATAGGATTTATTAATGAGATTAATAAAAAGAAAAGAAACCTAAAAGATGTTGTAGAATCAAAACTTTATAAAAAGGGTAGCTACAGTTTTGCTTTGCATAGCGGTATATATGATATACCCTGCACCTTATTCGATGAGGAAAGAGCCGAGATCCCTTCACCGGGAGTGACCTCTTTAGCAAAACTAGCAGATGCTACAAACTCGCGGTTTAGTTTTTGACAGCTTATATAGTTTTTGCTTTGCACAACGGTATATATGATATATCCTGCACCTTATTCGATGGGGAAAGAGCCGAGATCCCTTCACCGGGAGTGACCTCTTTAGCGAAACTATAAAAGCCTCAAAAACACTCCTTTTCAAAAACATTCGATTCTACGACGATATCAAGTTCATTACGCTCAAGGTTTTCTAAAAAACCTGCGTAGCTCTCCGTCATTTCAGATAGATATTATTTAGTATTTGTGCTATGTTTGTTGACTTAGTCAGGGCGTAGTGTACGGTAGCTAAATAGTGTTTATCTGCTAAAGCATGAGATGTGATTGGATTAGGGTAGTCGTACGGCCTTGTTGACTCAGTCAAGGGTCATACGGGTGGGTTTAATTCAATCGGGAAATGTACGGGTTGAACTTGACTTGCGATTTATGGTTTGTTGACTTAGTCAAGGTCATAGATCGCTAGGGGGAAAATATTATCGGGAATTTCAAGTGTTGAAATTTGCAATGAGATTGCATACCTCCTATGAGATAGTTGGATCCTGATACCCACTGCGAGTAAGAGTTACTCTTGGGAGAGTTTTACACAGGACAATTAGCCGATCAAGTAGGTGTCTAGAAAAGTGTTAACGGGGTTATGCCTCTGGGAAAACGAGGTTTACATTAATTAGGTCCATGCGAAAGCACGGGGAACCTCCCTCAAGTACCGACACTGATCTGGCTGAAAGATTGACAAAATTGTAGGGTGTAATTAATCCCGGCTAATCTTACCTTTTAAGGTTTGAAAGAAGATTTAATAAAAACAGTGGGTGACATCCTGATTAGATAAGATAATAACCAATCTAATCTTGCAAGAGCATACGCTAAAGTGTTTTCTTCTCTTTCTCTCCAGGTAGCGACCATGTCAGGCCATAATCAAGATAATAATTATGGATGTATTGACTGAACCCGCTTATTATACTGAGCAGTGGAACGTTGGTCCCGTTCTTTCTTATAAGAGCTATAAGACTGAACAGGGAATAGGAGAATATCTGGATTCTCACGCCGCCCAAACGGAGAACATGCATGTTGATGCATCTTCTTCGGGTGTGCTAGTTATTGAGAACTGTTTCTTAGTTCACCCTACGTCCTGGGTATTAGATACCGGATCAGGATCCCACATATGTAAATTGTTACATGGGCTACGGAAAGGTAGAGAACTGGGAAAAGGTGATCATTCCGTTCAAGTAGGGAATGCGGCAAATATTGCAGCCAAAGCAGTTGGCGAATATCACCTAGTATTACCAAGTGGTAATACACTGATTCTGAATGAGTGCTATTATATACCGAACATGATGTGCAACATTATATCAGTTTCTTTATTAAGTAAAGAAGGATATAATTTTGTAGTAAAGGATAATGTTATGAACATATTCCTAGATCAAAAGTTGATTGGATCAGGCTCATTACATAATGGCATATTCATTCTCAATCAAAATACAGTCCTCAATATACAAAACACACACAAGAGGAAAAGTTCAGAAATGAACAAATCCTACTTGTGGCATTGTAGACTTGGTCATATCAATGCGACACGACTGGCTAAGTTACATAAGGATGGATATTTGAATCCGTTCGAATTATCATCTTATGATACTTTCCATTCATGTCTCAGAGGTAAAATGACCAAAGCTCCGTTTAGTGGACACGGAGAAAGAGTTACTGAACTCTTAGGACTGGTACATAGTGATGTATGCGGTCCCATGTCTACGCATGCCAGGAACGGTTCTTCCTACTTCATTATATTCGCTGACGATCTCTCTAGATACGGACATGTGTTCCTGATGAAACACAAGTCTGAAGCTTTTGAGAAATTCAGAGAATATAAGCACGAAGTAGAGAACCAAACGGGCAAAAGTATTAAGATCCTTTGATCTGATCAAAGAGGAGAATACTTGAGCAATGATTTTCTGGATTATCTAAAAGAGAATGGGATTCTCTCTCAGCTTACTCCTCCTTATACACCACAGCACAACGATGTATCGGAACGGAGGAATCGCACCCTATTAAATATGGTGCGCTCGATGATAAGCGATGCTGAGTTACCTATTTCCTTCTGGGGGTATGCGCTTGAGACAGCCATATACCTATTGAATCTAGTTCCGTCTAAATCTGTACCTACCACACCATATGAGATATGGAGTGGGAAGAGACCATATTTTAAATGAGTTAAGATATGGGGTTGTCCGGCCTATGTCAAAAGGCAAAATCCGGACAAACTCGAGGAACGATCAGTTCTTTGCAAGTTTATGGGATATCCAAAGAATTCTTAAGGATATTTTTTCTACCACGCTGAGGAACAAAAAGTGTTTGTTGCTCAACATGCCATCTTTTTAGAAAAGGAATTTCTTGCAAAAGAAATTAGTGGTGAAGAGGTAGAGCTGAAAGAGGTTCCAGCACCACAAACTACAACTGATGATTTATTGGAGCCAGAGGATTCAGTAGTACCCGACGAACCCCATGCTCTCCGCCGATCTAGCAGGGTTTCTCATCCACCTGAGAGATACTACGGTTTTCTCATTAATGGTGGGAGAAAGGATTGGATCATGGAAGATGATGACCCGACTAGTTTCGAGCAGGCCATCATGAGTGGCGACTCTGTGAAGTGGCTGGATGCAATGCGATCTGAGATGGAATCTATGTACATCAAAAAAGTATGGACTTTGGAAAATGCTCCTGAAGGGGTAAAACCCATTGGGAGCAAGTGGATCTTTAAAAAGAAATTTGGTGTAGATGGAAAGGTTGAGACTTTCAAAGCTAGACTTGTTGCAAAGTCAACGACAAGGTGTGGATTATGACGAAACCTTTTCACCAGTGGCTATGCTTAAGTTCATAAGGATCTTACTTGCCATTGCTGCATACCATGACTACGAAATCTGGCAAATGGATGTTAAGACCTCCTTTCTAAACGGTGATTTAGAAAAGTGCATGTACATGACTCGGCCAGAGGGCTTCATAGATAGTGGGAGCAGCGGAAAGGTGTGCAAGCTGCTTAAATCCATTTATGGGTTAAAACAAGCATCGCGGAGTTGGAACATCTGTTTTGATGTTGTAGTCAAAGAGTTTGACTTCATCAAAAATATAGATGAACCTTGTATCTATAAGAAGGTAGCAGAGAGTAAGGTTGTCTTCCTCGTATTGTACGTGGATGACATACTCTTGATAGGAAATAATATTCCTATGCTGCAATCAGTCAAGCTCTTCTTATCACAAAGATTCTCAATGAAAGATCTAGGTGATGCCTCATGCATATTGGGAATCATGATCTATAGAGATGGATCTAAATGGATACTGGGATTGTCCCAATCCAGGTACATTGACACCATACTAAAGAGGTTTAGTATGGAAGAATCCAAGCGTGGGAACCAACCCACGATCTCTGGACTCACTCTCTCCAAAGAGATGTCTTCCAAGACTGATTTGGAAAGAGCTCGCATGCAAGGGATACCCTATGCTTCGGCAGTAGGCTCTATCATGTATGCGATGCTATGTACCAGACCTGATGTAGCATACTCACTAAGTGTAGTGAGTCGGTATCAAGCAGATCCTGGAGAGAATCACTGGACAGCTGTGAAGAACATTCTCAAGTACTTACGAAGGACTAAGGAGATGTTCTTGGTGTATGGTAACGGAGAACTCCAGGTGGAGTCCTTTACCGATTCGAGCTTCCAAAGTGATAAGGACGACTCTAAGTCGCACTCGAGATTTGTCTTTACCCTCAATGGAGGGGAGGTATGTTGGAAGAGTTCCAAACAGGATACCGTTGCAGACTCGACGATGGAGGCTGAATACATCGCTGCCAACGATGCTGCGAAAGAGGCTGTCTGGATAAAGATGTTCATTAGTGAACATAGTGTGGTTCCATCCATTGAGCATCCAATACCTCTGTATTGCGATAACAATGGAGCTGTGGCTTTGGCCAAGGAACCCAAATCCTATCAAAAGTCCAGACATATTCTGAGGCGGTATCACCTGATCAGGGAGATAGTTGATCGCCGGGAGATCTAGGTCAGGAGAGTAGATACGAAGGACAACACTGCGGATCCACTCACGAAGGCCATTCCCCAGATACAGTTTGAGAGATTATTCGGGATGCTAGGTATGAGATACTACAGCAGCTGGCCTTAGTGCAAGTGGGAGATTGTTAGTTATGTATATGCCCTAGAGTCCATTGTTGTACATATGATGTATATTATAATGGATGCTTGGATATATATAGAGAGAACTTTCTTGCTCGACATGATAGTATGCTATTTGGTTTCACTTTATCTTAACATGTTGACTTGTATTGGTTTACTGTTTTTCTCTCACATGTTGATAAAGCCCTTAGGATCTGTACTCGACTACTGGGACTATGATGAGATCATACTAGTGGGGCCATGGTAGTCGATGAGTACATCCTATAACTGTTCCTAGTCGAGGGTATATCGAGACAGGGCATCGATACACCAGAGTAGACTAGTGTATACGCATCTTGACCCATATGATGGGCGATGGATGATCCCATATCCATCAGTGTTTGACATCAGAGATGGTGTGCGGGTGCTTAGTGGAGACTGGGTACACTAGACGGGCTCGCCGAGAACTCCCAGATGGTGATATACCACACGTCAGATAGAAATTCTCCGGTGACACTGGTACAGGGTAGTCTGTAGACCCGAGATCGTCATAGAGTCTTGTGTGATTCCCACTGTGCTTTGATTTCCACCTTACCACGTCCAAGAGGGCATGAAAAACGGTGGCTTTTGGGTACAGTCCCGAATCACATGGAGGCAATGAGCGATAGGAGGGGATTCGTCTCTCCCGGTATAGGGAGTTGATGTTGTGCTGTGTTCGATTGACTATAACTGGAAGTCCCTGGCCAGGGCTGATATAGAGATTTACTGGTAAGTGTTACCAGTAGTTTCTCGACCCGTTATGAGCCACACATCGACACGACTTATCGGTTACTGGGGTCTGACGTATACCACCCCAAGACATGATATGCGACATATCAGACGAACAGGCCAGACTGTACGGGAGTGTTACTGATTGGATTCACAGGAGAACGTACAGGCTAGCTTGTTGATCTTCTGATCGCTCAATACCTGGGTTGCTGTTACGTTTAGCTGAACGCTTGCAGCTTGTGGGTGTTTGATATGATCATCACCTGCTACCGGCGTATTGACGATTCTTCAGAGTCCTACACAGAGGTTTCTTGGCTCAAGAAAAACGGAGTAGAGGCACATATGTGATATACGCAGGACCGAGGATAATGCGATATGAGATACCGTATTATATTCTCGCGATATTTAGATATGAACCGGGTCATCGGATCAAGTGTTGATTCCATGAATCGGTACATGATATATTAGTAGGTTATATTCGATATAGCCGGATTGTCGGATCAAGTGTTGATTCGATGATTTAATGTATTATAATATATGTGATATATTGTATTACATTATCTAATATTGGCTCGCTTTATTATTTCATTTTCTCACCGGATAATACATTGATATATATGCGATATATGTTAATTGTATTATTTTCTTTTGTTGCAAATATATAATATATATGTGATATATATTATTGTGACATGATATGATTAATAATGGAACATGTTTAGTGGAGATTAAGCAAGGTTAGGGTTTGATTAGGGTTAGTTCTTTCTTGCACATTCTAGAAGGAATTCCTTTTGTCATGAGAAAAATATTATGTTGATATTTATCCATGACTCACTCTTTAACCTAACCAAACCCTAGGCCTAGTTTATTCTCTACAAAGGTTATCCTAGCCATCCTTGACCATGGTTCCATGATTAATCATATATTCATTTCTATTATTCATCACAAAAGGACTATCTCATTATTCATCATCTTCTTCTCTCTTGAGCTTTGAAAAAGCTTGCTAGTTTTTCATTTTGTGATGAATTCATGTGAGAATTTGATATAAAAAGATAGAATAAATACTACTCCATCATCCTCATCTAATCTAGCCCATTAGATTTGGGTGTTCACCTCATTAGAGTGAAAGAGCTTGAGTTATTGCAACTTCGACGTAGATCATCGGAGAAACGGAACACTACAAGCTAGAAAGGATCGTTCGAGTCGTGGAGCCTCTCTTGAGTCCGGGAGATCATGGATCGCGGCGAAGGGACTTCTACTCGGAGCTTATGAAGCGAAGGAGCGGACTACAAAGGTTGTAATCCTTCACACTTAGTAGTAAAGATTTTTACTTGCATGTTAAACCCTAATAATCTAGCAAAGATCCCGGCTTTGGGTTGTTCGGCACGTCTAAAATTTTATTCGGACATGGTTGATGCCTTTTGTGTTGGATATATATGCCCTAGAGGCCTACATGTTGGAGATAGCGCCCTCAGAGTCAATTATTAGATCACAGGCACGTGATTGCAATGATTGAGGGAGGACCTATCCCGGTAGGACAGTCTTACTCAAGATGATAGTATGCTATCTGGTTTATCTTTATCATCGTGTACTGCTTTAGGTGATCTTACGAGTCGCTATTACACGTTGATAGAGACCCTAGGATTCTTGCTTGACTGCCAGCAGTATGAGGGAGATCATATACGTGGGAGCAGGGGTATATAAGCACATCCTTAAAAGGTCCCTAGTCGTGGGAGTTTCGAGACAGGGCATCGATACTCCATAGTAGACTAGTGTATACAGTCGAGACCCCGACGAGGGGCGGTGGCCGGTCTCACAAGCCACTGGTGTCAATTGGTTCACCTAACATGTATACAGGTGCTCTTTGGGTTATGAGTACACCGGATAGGACTCGCCGGGAATATGCTAGTTGGGATTATACCAGACGTCAGATAGCAGTTCCCTGGTGACATGTGTACAGGTTAGTTCATCGACCTGAGATCGTCATTTGTCTCGTGTGAGTTCCCACTGTACTTTGATTACTATCCTACCACGGCTCAAAGGAGTCGTGCAAACAGGTTTTAGTTGGGTACAGTCCCGAGCCACATGGAGGCAGTGAGCGGATCTGCAGGGGTTCGTCTCTCCCGGTATTGGGGGTGAGGTCGCGCTGTGTCTAGGAGAGCCATTACACAAAGCCTTCGGCCGAGGCAGGAGATTTCCTGGTAGGTATTCCATTAGTATCTCAGGGTGTTCTGTGCTACACTCCGACACGACTTGTACCGCTTTTGGTGGTCTGACTTTTACTAAGCCCCTAGGCCCGCCATGCGATGCTCATAAACGAACGGACCAGACTGTACGGATATTGTCACTGACAGGCTTAGTAGGGTGTCAGTATGAGTTCGCTCACAGACGTCCTTTTTGGTCAATAGCTGGTGGCCCGTCACGTATGGCTAATACCTCTGACGTGCTAGTGGTTAAATCCACAGCCATAGTATTGACGAGTCTTTAAAGTCCACCACACACAGTTACTCAAGTTTCGAGCGAAACGCTGTAGAGGTCGTATGGAGATATGGCAGGGTTCGATCAGATACGTGCGGTATTGCACGAATCGTGATCGGACGGATTTTACTAGCGGGCTTTGGTTTAAGCAGGATCCTAGTATTAAACAGTGTAGATTTTGTCTCTTTGCATTTGTGTTCAGTGGGAATACAAATGCGGGCTTGTATATGCAGTCGCGGGGTTTTCCTGTAATTTATTACGGGATCAGTTTTCTGAAGTTGCCAGTTTGCATTCCGTTCCGTCCAGTTTTCCTTTGTTCCTTCCCGGCCGGACTTTTCCGATGGAGGGGGTTATTTGCTGTTGTGCAAATTACTTTTGTGGAGGGGTTTTTTGTGAAATGGTTTTTCATGATGATTCAAAGCATCTTTGATTTTCTAGCATTAATGAGATGAGAAAGGATTTGAAATTGATATGATATTGTCATCATTTCTTTTGCTTATGGTCACCCATTCTACTTTTCCTACACTCACCTCCCTTCATGATTTAGTATTGTTCTCTCCACCATTTCCATGAGGAGTGGGCCGGCCACATTGCTAGGGGAGAATGAAAGAGTTGTTTTTCTTGCGGTGGGATTTATTCATCTCATTCTTCATGCTTGCAAAATGATAATCCCTCACCTCTCCAAAGTTCATATTGATTCCTCCATCAATGGCAACTACATAAACCCCAAGAGACAAAGTTTCTACACTAGTCTACAGCACTCCTTGGACACGTCGTCTTGCCAACTTCGCGCCCGAGTTGCCTCGGTCCAGAGGTGGGAGCCCGTAAAAGAATCCAGCTACGTGGTGCTCTTTCCGATGAGGAGGTGACGGACGGAGATTCCGCGGGAGATCGGAGTGGAGACGAAGACCGAAGGACACGGATCGCTTGGTATATCTCTTCCCACATTCTCTTGATAGCTAGGATTAGGTTAATGGTTACGATCCGGGTTTATTGTCCGCGGTAGCGCCGGTTTAAAGTTAAGACACACGACCAAGGAAAGTCGGGTTTCAGCAGCGGCTCTGTGAAACCCGGGGCTTCCAGATATCTGTATTGTTCTGTGATGCTGTACATTTCTGTGATGTTGCATTTTATCACGCCTTGAGCGAAATATTATATATTGATATTTAGACTAGTAGATGTTGTATATGTTTTGCATCCGTGCTAGTCCAGTCCCCGCTCTGTCGTTAGTTAAGTAACCTAACGGGTGATGAAGGGACCCAGTGGCGAATGCGGATGGCATATACGTACATCATTATTTTCGTTCTTTTGTGGTGTGATAAATTGATGGGACTGCGTTGATTCGGATCAATGCAAGTTAAAAACAAACCTAATCTGATGTTGTTGGAACACTTTTCAAAAAGCTGTTGTTGCATGGACGTTCTCTTTTGTTTAGCATCGTGGTATTCAGTTAGAATATCATGCTCCTCAGTCGACGAGGCAAGGGCCGAGATCCCTTCACCGGGAGTGACCCCTTGGACAGAAGTTTGCGTCAGGGCATTAACTTCACTATAACCGATTACTTTTACTTTGCACCGTGGTATTCAGTTGGAATATCCTGCACCTCATTCTACGGGGAAAGAGCCGAGATCCCTTCACCGGGAGTGACCTCTTTAGCAAAGGTTTTCGTCACTATATTTTAAAAGCTATCTGGTTCTTTCAACGATATCAAGTTCATTACGTTAAAGGTTTTCGCCAGAAACCATTCGTAGCCCTCCGTCGTTTCATATGGGTAGTCAATAGTATTCAAGCTGTGTATGTTGGCCAAAGTCAAGGCACAGTGATTGGTAGCTATTGGGTATTCATATGCAGCATAGATAGATGCGTTGGTTTGGGGCAGTCGTACTACTATTTTGGCCAAAGTCAAGGGTATGTACGGGTGGGCTCAAATTAACCTGGACAATGACGGGTAGAATTTGACATGTGACTTATGATATGTTGGCCAAATTCAAGGTCATAAGAGCATGGGGTAAAAATCACATCGGGAGTTTCTAAGGAAACTGAAACTTACCAGATATGCGCATACCTTCTGGAGTGATGACGTGAGCGGATTCTGTCACGTTATCATGCGATGATAGTTGTATCCCGATTCCCACTGATGAGTTGGTTTACTCCTCGGGTGATCCCGACTAATTCTTCTTTCAGGTTTGGAGGAGAATTTGACAGTACAGTGGGAGGTTTCCAGATTAGATAAATTGGTAACCATTCTGATCTAGGTTAGAGTGCATGCTGAGTGTTTCTTTTCTCTCTTTCTCTTCGGCAGCAACCATGACCCGACCCTAAGACTTTGACGCAGTGACCAAAATTAACCGGACCTTCTTAAACACTGGCTTTTGGATTGTCAGAGTTGCAAACCTCATTGCCACTCCTACTTTTACCCTTTTTTCCAGGACACCCCGTATTACTACGAACGTCCACTTCCATTGGAAAAAACCATCGTATGGTTATATACAAACTCGAAGGAATTTATTCGAGGATGGTTTCCGGTTCTGGAGAAAACGAATAGGACTATTCAGTTGTCTTTTCCTTTTACCTTCTCTCAGGTTGCGAGTACTCCTTAGTTTAGGAGATAGTACACCTATTACGCAAATTGGATAGTGTTCTTCCAAACCTTAGGCTAGTGCCGAACGGTGGGGAATGAAGAAAACCAATTAGCATAACGATGGTGTACAGAAAGTATTAAGTAAAGACATATCAAGGGATTAGTAAGAAGGCAAAGTAAAATGCGACTGCTATTCACGACCAAACCAAGTATTTCATTACCACTCCCAATTCACCTTTGTATTTCTCCAGGACACTCTGTATCACTACGAAGATCCACAGTTTATTTAGATACTCCATCGTATGGTTATATACGAGCTCGAAAGGAACTTGTTCCAGTTCGGGGATGGATTCTGGTTCAGGAGAAATAAGAATAAGGTTTCTTCGGTTGTCTTTTATCTTCATCTTCTCTCGCATTACGAGTGCTCCTAGGATTAGGACAGTACACCCATTATGCTTATTGGATAGTCTTCTTCCAAACCATAGGCTGGTGCCGAACGGTAGGGAAGGAAGAAAACCATTTAGCCTAAGAAGGTGTGCAGAAGGTAATGACTAAAGACATAGAAAGGGATTTGGAAAGATGGCAAAGAATTATACGGTTACAGTTGTGAATCTGGGTAATGGAAGAGGCATTGCTAGGAATACCGGGATACCCCATCGAAACATTTCAATGTTTCGGTTTCACTGTGTACTGTTAATAGAAAAACTGATTTCCCGATTAGATACTTACTCCAGGGTATGTATTTACCAGGTATGATTCTCACATCTGTATGGTTTTACAGATGCTGAGTGAGAGTAAGTTATTGGGAATTGGGTGATCATCCTCATTATATCGGGACTCGTTGTAATCGGTGATATTTGAGGAAATCGCCTGGATTGTTTACCGGACGGCAAATATTTGGTTTTGAATATCCGCTGTTATGCACCAATTTCAAATTGATATATCTGTACGTCTATTTTTATAGAGTGAGATATAACTTTTTGAAATTATGTCTATAACATTTACCTATATCAGTTGATGGTTAGGTAAGGAGCATTAAACAGCGGTATAACTCTTCTTAACCATAAGTACAGTTTTCAACCTACGACACACAGGAAATGAGTTATTAGACTCAAGGGAATTATACAGAGTATTGTATGTTGTCCAGCATCCATGAGGACAGAGGGGATGGTCCTCGTACTATATTCGGTTTACTTGTGACTTCTCTAGTTTTTAGACAAGTGTTTCGTAGAAACACAAGGTCCAAGTTTTGAGAAGTTATAGGTATATGGATAAAGTAGAGAACCAGGTGTTGCAAGTATCGGGATTCTTCAAGTTGATCGAAGATGTAGATACTTGAGTATGGTATTCAATTGATGGTAGTGATTAAGAGAACTTGATTCTCTTTCAGGTTACTCATAATTGGAAGCATTCCTAAGTTGAGTAACGCTGATCGGCCTCTCTCCATTTACTTGACATGCACTGGAGACAGCTGCATGATTTGAATCTGGTTCAATTAAATCAGTGCCTCTGTTTCTGTATTGGATATAGAACAGTTCATATCTTGACATTGTTAAGGTACGGGGAGTTGTCCGGCTTATGCTTAAAACCAGACTTTGGATAACTCAAGGCACGTTTCTGTAATGGCTGTTTGTGGGTTGACCCAGGCTATGACGAGGGTTGACTTTCTACCATCTGGAAGATCAATAGTGGTATTATTCTAGACTCGCCACAGTTTTAATAAAAATGGATTTTTTCAAAAAACAGTAGTGGGAGTATGGTAGAACTGGAAGTGATTCCAGAACCGCAAACGATTACTGAAGATTTGATAAGAACCTAAAGATTCAATCTGGTTTGACATTCCATTGGCCACTCCGTAGATATGGTGGGTAACCTCAGGCACCCGAGAGGTACTCCGGTAGCCTCAAGGACGGTGACAGGGAGGTTCTTGTCTACCCAGACTTTCCATTGCTGTTGCTCCAGACTGTGAGACCCGGTAGGAGGATGAGTATAGCGTCATTCTAAACTGGATTTAGAAGCGTACGTGTATATGACTCTGTCAGAGGGTTGTCGTAGTCAGTGGGAGCAGCGGAAGCATAGTGGACAAGTAGCTTATGTCTATTTATAGACTAAAGCAGATATAGCGGAGATAGATCATCTATTTCTGAGGTGACAGTCATAGGTTTGACTTCATCAGAATAGGGGATGGATCTGTTAAGAAGGTAGTAGGGTGTGATGTCCTGGTATTTGATGACATACACGGAGTAGGAAGTGATATTCCTATACTACGGTCGGTTATACTTTGGTTGTCACACAGAGGTTTCTCCACATAGGACTTGGATATTATATCAGACATTCTGATTACTAGATCTATGGTTTTAGATCTAGATTTAGGTGGTTTCCCAATC
This sequence comes from Agapanthus africanus, assembly GCA_030015575.1. Lineage (NCBI taxonomy): Eukaryota > Viridiplantae > Streptophyta > Magnoliopsida > Asparagales > Amaryllidaceae > Agapanthus > Agapanthus africanus. The sequence goes on from CM057339.1 coordinate 436,932,903, forward strand.
AGGGTACTTAGACAGCATTCTAAGAGTATTTAGAATGGACGACTCCTGGCATGGTGGTGTACCTGCAGGTAATGGAGTCACCCTCTCTAAAGGTGTCTTACAGACTAAAGGGGAGAGGGATACGCATGATTGGCAGATCACTTGCTTAGGCAATTGAGTCAATCATGAAATGTCAAGTACCACACCAGATGTTGTTCTTGCAGTAGGTGCAAAAAGTTGATATTGATCCAATCCTGGAGAAACGATCGGAAGCAGTTTTAGAACATAAGTGGATGTTCTAGGGATTTGATAACGGCAGCCTCCTTTGGGAGACAGTTATCACTCCAGGCTTCCAATGTGACATGGATGACAGAGTAGCTGTCAGAGTTATAGTTTTTCCTCTGACAAGGGTTGTATTTGGACAGGTGGTCCAGGTGGATACTGAGGGAAGGCATGGCGCAGGATACTGATTAAGTTCAGTTGACGATACAGTCTAAGAAGTTTGGATTTGGAGTTCATTTATGAGCTAGGTCCCATCAGATATCCAGACATATTCTAAGACAGGTATTGCTCATTTCGGGAGATGGGTTTCTCCACGAACTTGAGATAAAGAGAGAAATAGAAAGAAACATCAGAGCGGATCCACTCACTGAGGCTATTCCTCGAACGCAATAATTTCGCAAACGAGCTTTGTGAGACTGACTAGTAGAGGAGTTGGGTGTTCGGTATCACACGGGCTGTGAGTATGTGACATCGCAATAATTAGCCTTGAGTGCAAGTGGGAGATTGTTGGAGATAGTGCCCTCAGAGTCAATTATTGGATCACAGGCACGTGTTGCAATGATTGAGGGAGGACCTATCCCGGTAGGACAGTCTTACTCAAGATGATAGTATGCTATCTGGTTTATCTTTATCATCGTGTACTGCTTTAGGTGACCTTACGAGTCGCTATTACACGTTGATAGAGCCCCTAGAATTCTTGCTTGACTGCCAGCAGTATGAGGGAGATCATATACGTGGGAGCTGGGGTATATAAGCACATCCTTAAAAGGTCCCTAGTCGTGGGAGTTTCGGGACAGGGCATCGATACTCCATAGTAGACTAGTGTATACAGTCGAGACCCCGACGAGGGGCGGTGGCCGGTCTCACAAGCCACTGGTGTCAGTTGGTTCACCTAAGATGTATACAGGTGCTCATTGGGTTATGAGTACACCGGAGAGGACTCGCCGGGAACATGCTAGTTGGGATTATACCAGACGTCAGATAGCAGTTCCCTGGTGTCATGTGTACAGGTTAGTTCATCGACCTGAGATCGTCATTTGTCTCGTGTGAGTTCCCACTGTACTTTGATTACTATCCTACCACGGCTCAAAGGAGTCGTGCAAACAGGTTTTAATTGGGTACAGTCCCGAGCCAAATGGAGGCAATGAGCGGATCTGCAGGGGTTCGTCTCTCCCGGTATTGAGGGTGAGGTCGCGCTGTGTCTAGGAGAGCCATTACACAAAGCCCTCGGCCGAGGAAAGAAATTTACTGGTAGGTATTCCAGTAGTATCTCAGGGTGTTCTGGGCTACACTCCGACACGACTTGTACCGCTTTTAGGGGTCTGACTTTTACCAAGCCCCTAGGCCCGCCATGCGATGCTCATAGACGAACGGACCGGACTGTACGGATATTGTCACTGACAGGCTCAGTAGGGTGTCAGTATGAGTTTGCTCACAGACGTCCCTTTTGGTCAATAGCTGGTGGCCCATCACGTATGGCTAATACCTCTAACGTGCTAGTGGTTAAATCCACAGCCATAGTATTGACGAATCTTTAGAGTCCACTACACACAGTTACTCAAGTTTCGGGCGAAACACTGTAGAGGCCGTATGGAGATATGGCAGGGTTCGATCAGATAGTGCGGTATTGCACGAATCGTGATCGGACAGATTTTACTAGCGGACTTTGGTTTAAGCAGGATCCTAGTATTAGACAGTGTAGATTTTATCTATTTGCATTTGTGTTCAGTGGGAATACAAATGCGGGCATGTATATGCAGTCGCGGGGTTTTCCTGTAATTTATTACGGGATCAGTTTTCTGAAGTTGCCAGTTTGCATTCCGTTCCGGCCAGTTTTCCTTTGTTCCTTCCCGGCCGGACTTTTCCGATGGAGGGGGTTATTTGTTGTTGTGCAAATTACTTTTGTGGAGGGGTTTTTTATGAAATGGTTTTTCATGATGATTCAAAGCATCTTTGCTTTTCTTGCATTAATGAGATGAGAAAGGATTTGAAATTGATATGATATTGTCATCATTTCTTTTGCTTATGGTCACCCATTCTACTTTTCCTACACTCACCTCCCTTCATGATTTAGTATTGTTCTCTCCACCATTTCCATGAGGAGTGGGCCGGCCACATTGCTAGGGGAGAACGTCACTTATGTTTTTCTTGTGGTGGGATTTATTCATCTCATTCTTCATGCTTGCAAAATGATAATCCCTCACCTCTCCAAAGTTCATATTGATTCCTCCATCAATGGCAACTACATAAACCCCAAGAGACAAAGTTTCTACACTAGTCTACAGCACTCCTTGGACGCGTCGGCTAGCCAACTTCGCGCCCGAGTTGCCTCGGTCCAGAGGTGGGAGCCCGTAAAAGAATCCGGCTACGTGGTGCCCTTTCCGACGAGGAGGTGACGGACGGAGATTCCGCGGGAGATCGGAGTGGAGACGAAGACCGAAGGACACGGATCGCTTGGTATATCTCTCTACCCATCTTTTAGTTTGCTAGTAGCTAGGTTAATGGCCCGATCCGGGTTGATAGTGTGCGGTGGTGCCGGTTTGCAAGTTTCACAAAGTTTTTCGTTTCCGCGTTTCCGGCGTCGGATCGACGGCCGGGTGTCACGACCCAAAAGAGCACGTGACTGGCCCTTGAACCATATGAAGTCTATAGGACTCCATCTGATCCAAGTAAACCAAAAGCCCAGAAATCTAAAACCAGTTAGAGTAAAGAAACATATTTTGTAAATTATTTTCCAATGTGGCATTTTATCACACACTTACTTCGCCTAAGCAAAGAGCACAACCCACACAAGCAATATAATATACAACGCCGAAAGGCGAGGATCAAATCCAAAAGAAACACAGTAAGCATGAAAACCGCAATACTACTAAGCGCGACTCTAAGGCCAAATAATACATCACTAAAGTCTGAGTCTGAAACAATATACAAATTTGGTTGATGGAAATTCTAGATACAATGAATAATATAAGTACAATGGTGGTTCTTGATGCAAAAGAAACCACCTACCAAATGCAATTCACCCGCAAGGAAGCAATGTGCCAGAAATGCCGCAATGAAACCTGTACGGCAAAACCTGCAAGAACTGTGGCACAACGGGGGTGAGTTGCCAACTCGTGAATAGAAAATATCTACAAGCAGAAATTGGAAGCATGAAATAAACCTAAGTCATAACGATCATATATAATATAAACCTCAAATGAATAAGTTTGAATCATAGTAAAGTGGCAATGTAACATCTGAACATTAGTGTAGTTCCAAGTACTCGTACCAGTGCCTCACGTAACAATATATCACAAATATGATGTATGTATGCGGTAAAATGAAAACAGGAGATATCGTGAATTAAATCATCAGGAAATCAACGTCGAGCATTGACACAAACTATATATCTCAATATCAAATGAAACCCATATATCATGCATCCGACATGTATGCAGCATTCATGAAGGTACTCTATCAGGTACTACTAATATGTGATGCAATGCATATACAATAAATATGGGGTAGGGGAGATATAATATACCATCGACCATAAAGGCCCCGAGCACATAGGCTCCTCTCCAATCGAGCTCATAGGCTCCGAGCACATAGGCTCCTCTCCAATCGAGCTCATAGGCTCCGAGCACATAGGCTCCTCTCACATCGAGCTCATAGGCTCCGAGTACATAGGCTCCTATCACATCGAGCTCATAGGCTCCGAGCACATAGGCTCCTCTCACATCGAGCTCATAGGCTCCGAGCACATAGGTTCCTCTCACATCGAGCTCAAAGGCTCCGAGCACATAGGCTCCTATCACATCGAGCTCATAGGCTCCGAGCACATAGGCTCCTCTCACATCGAGCTCATAGGCTCCGAGCACATAGGCTCCTCTCACATCGAGCTCATAGGCTCCGAGCACATAGGCTCCTCTCACATAATGCATATGTAAATCTGCATAGATCATCATGATAATATATTAAGTATGCGTATATATATATCAGCGTCCCATACCACTAATATATATATACTCTATGGGTATACATATATATTTCAGCGTCCCATACTACTCATATATATACGCAGGAGTAAAATAATCCAGAATCATCATATGCAACCATATCACAGTGCGAAATCCATGAATTATAATACATGCAACAAGAACACTAATATAAGCATGCAACTATGTAAAGGCATGTGCACAAGGAATATGAATCATTAACATATGAGCATGCAATGCAATGCGAGCCGTAGAATAAATGGTAAATGAATAATAATGCAGCTTGCCATTTGAAATAAGACAAATCGGGGTTTTTGTAATAGGTATGACTTGGGTGTAGTCTAACATCTATTATGCAAACCACAGATCTAAGTATCAAGTCAACCGGGGGGGTATGGAATCCACCGAAATCTAGGTCGATATAAATATATATATCCATATAATAGTCAGTGATCCCGCCTCAATAGTATCGCGTACAATACAGTATATCATATTACAATCCTCAAGTCATGAGTGCGGATCTATCATCAATATAAAGCTCGTACGGTAAATCGTCGTACGGCATCCCAATAGCTGCGTACGGTCAATATCACATTATCTCATCAAGTACCTGGTATTCTTATCATCATAACACATAATCTGGGATACTGAATCTAAGTCTAGTACAAATCGATACCATCTATATAATTATGAATGCGGGGGTAAAACACATGCCCAAAGGCCCGCTAAGAATCACATATCGTATCCCAAATACGAATCATATCAAATCACCGATCTCACGGCACCAAGCCCAATATCATCGACTCATCTCCAAAGTCATCCAATATCATCATCAACGCAATGTAAGTATAGTGAATATGCAAGGGTGTGCGTGTGGGTGTAAACCTATTCTAGGGTTCGTGGCTATGAACTACACTAGTTTTACTTCTAATCCTAAACTATCCATAAAACACCTAACACAATATCCATGACACACTATAACTATCATATATAGTATATCAACTACGGACTGCGGGGGTGCTATACGTCATCCCCCGACTTCGCCCTGTAGATATAATCTACTAACCTTGCGTCTCCATCTTTCGATGTCACCACGCGTTTGCTTGTCGTCCCGTAGTCTTCATAGGGTACCTACACATCAAAATATCGTATATGCGCATTAAAACCAAATCAAAGCTAAAACGGCACACGAAACCCAAAACGATACGATAAGATGCCTATAGGTTAGAACCTATGGCACGCCTTCAAAACCATCAATAAATCCTCTATATCGTCGTATAAACGCCAAATAATCGAGGTAAAACACAAGACACCAATTCAGACTTAAAAATACGGAATACGGAAACACGAATCCAAAACAGCAACTTAGGAAATATGTCCCAGATTTCACCCTAGGTCCAATTAGACAATTCTATATATACCAGGGGCCTAATCTACAGATAAGGAAACACCAAAACCAAAACGAGCCAAATTGGTGGGGTCCAGGCCGCAAATTGCGGCCAAATGGGTAAAATTTGCAGCCGGGAAAAGGAATTAGGGGCAGGGTCTTGGTGGTAGCTTCCTGGGTGCCTGCACATACCACTGTCTAATCAATTTTAGTTTAGGGTGTCTCGGGTGATAGCAGATTCAATATACCCTGCACAGATTTCACAAATTCCCTGATATCGGTTTCTAAAATCCGTATTATGGGTTTAAGCTTCAGGTTAGGGTCTCAATTCATACACTAGGGTGTTGTTGTAGCCTCGATTGAACTAAATTTCACAATACAACACAAGTTTCCCTCAAACCCTAACTAGGTTTTTCCCATGTTCACAAAATTACCCGATATCGATTCAATCTTAACATAGGGTTAAAAGTAATGCTAAAACTAAGCTAATGGTTCAGTAATTACCTCATTTGGCAACTCAAGAATTTTCTTGAGTTTCCCCTAGTGGCCAAAATCCATGCTTTCTTGGTCCATCATGTAGGTCTTGAGCTTGTGCATCTTTTTAGTGAAATGGGGGTAGGGTTTTGAGTTGGTTTTCATGGTGATTTGAGGAGTTGAAGAGGGAGGGAAGTGAGGGAGGAGCAGCAGCAGGAGAGAGGAGAAGAGGGAGGGAAATGAAGGGAAGAAAAAAGGCTAAGTCTCTAGTCAATGGTGCCCATACCTCTCTTCTCACCAACCTCATTCTTTAATCTTTTCCCATTTCATTTCCTTTTCTTTTCTTTTTCCTTAAACCCCTTCTCACTCAAATAGTAACCCCAAAACAAACCATGGCAATGAAATGTAACACAAGTGTAGAAAATGATATGTGCATGTTTTGCACAAAATTGCAAAAAAAAAACCGATTAGCGATTTTTAATCGCGATTAGCACTAATTTAGCATATAACTAATCAATTAAACTTAGAAATGGCATAATTCTCTAATTTACCCTATTTTAGAATTTTCCATAATTTTTCCAAAATTTTCCCATTTATTTGTATTTAATAATTCCAAAATATTAAAATATTCAATAAAATAATATTAAATTATAAAAATTCCCAAAATTAATATTTTATCTTTTTGAAATGTTACAATCTACCCCCTTAAAGAAATTCGGTCCCCGAATTTAAATTTAAACCCCCAATACTAAAACATTTCAGTAAAAATCCAATTTGTCGGGGCTCCGAAAACATCCATACATAGCGAATATCATAAAAATGTACTGCTCTACTAGAATCAATCCCCAAAATGCATATATAAGAATATCCTGTGCGTCTGGTGCGCAAGGAATCAAAATTCATATATGTGTCAAACAGGTGTACTATTCAACATCTAGGTGCAACTGGTGTGCACGAAACATCTGTCGTAGGCAACGTGTGTGCCTGACAGTAAAAAAAATCAGGTGCATGTGACATGCACGAAGAATCCCGATTTAGTGCATCTGGCGTGCACCAAAATCGTATATCAAAACACTAAAGGTGCATGAAAACTATGCTGGAAGCGTAAACCAAATCACTGTATAAGATAGGCGTGAAATCACAATCAATACCTCGAATGTAATAACTATGCGCAAAATATAAATATCCAGTAGGTGCATGAAACAAATATCATGAAACTCAGTTATCAAAACCAAATCATGCAAACAGAACGCCTAAATTACCGAAATCCAAATTGACGGATACGTGATAATCGAATCACAAAATCACAAATCATAAATACCGTCGTCGGTAGTTCCTCCTTCAAGGTCGAGAAGGAGTCGGTGCATCCACTGCTAGCAGCGCAGGATATCTACTTGCCTCTTGCTCACGGTCTGGCGTCCTCTGACTCTGGGTCCTTATCTTCTTTGCGGATTACCTATCTCGCAGTCAATCGGCTCATCGGCCCTGTCAGGTGTGCTAACGGGGACGATTCAGTTCTGGCACTTCTCTGCTCATCTCCCGATCGATCCTCACGACCACTCGTAAAGCAGCATATCACTGGCGTCGGCCTCTGGCTCTCTGAATGCACGTCACACATCTGATCCTGGGTGCAAACATCATTGCAACATTGTCCTGGAAGGAATCCTTCTCAGGGTCTCTTCCAATCATGCCTATGCCGATCTGTACAGAGGCTGGCTCTTTTGCATAATCTCTTCTCACTCGATAGACATCTGTGTCCCCAGCATAAAATTTTCTCGGAAATTGGTCGCATCCCAACGTCTCTGTAAGCATATCAGGTCTCTAGTCTCGACGGGAAGTAATGACAGCTCGTCAGCGTCTCGCCCGAACCTCTGGTTCCACCTGTCTCTATCGTCGTCCACTATGATGTCACGCCATGCATATCTACGCACTGCACTGTTCTCGGCCACGGTCAATCTGAAGTCTCTCACACGGACTCGAAATCGCATACTCTGTAGCTTCATCATTCTGTAGAAGATGTCAGGCCGAACAAGTCCTCGGGAACACGTCCCAATCATCGGAGGAATACTCAACACTCGTCCGTCCTTGATCAATTCGCAACGCATCTGGTAAGTTCCTTTATCCGAACCTGGTCAACTACCTCGTCGACAATGCCGAACTCTGGCCTGCTGGGTGTGCGCAATATGACCACCCCTGGGTCTAGGTCTTCTCGTATCGTTTTCCAGAAAGGTCTTATCGAGATTTCTCTCTCAAATCTCCTTCCTGCCGGATTGCCCGGAAGTCATCATCCATTGCTGAAGAAAATTCTTATTCCGGAACGGCTGCATACTTATCGCGCTTCTTTCTGGAAGATATATCCATATACAACGCATCTGGGTGCGTATCACATCTCTGATGTCAGCGGAGTGGGACGTCATCTCGTCGAAATCTCTTGCGAACTCCTTTATTCACTCTGCTTCAATGTCAACTGATTTGGACTCATCTCATCGTGGCTGCATGGACTGTGCTCCAACGGCTATACTCGTATCTGGAGTCTCCCAAGCAATGCATCCCATCACATGATATCCGAATGATGTCGAACATTCGATCGACTCGTCAGAACCTTATAATCCCCCAAGAGATCAACATCTTGAGTACAGTTTAATAGTATCGAGTACATGCGACAGCATCGGTGGTCCAGCCGTAGAAGGGCAAACCCAAGCCTCACTAATGGCGCCGCGGAACTGCCGCAAACCCTAAGGTTCAAAGGCTTTCACACGGTCATTAAGTCGAGTTAGGGTTTCATTCTTCTAGAGGGTCCATAGAATCACCTGCATGTCTTTCCGTATACTTTAAACTTGGAAAATGGGCTCCTGACACTCGATCGTCTCTATCGACTCTCAACGAACCTGCGTGGAGTCGTCTCTAGCTGGAAACAATCTATCTGATGACCTCGCATCGGTAAACGGACGAACCAAATGTCCTAGTCATTCATCCTCAGGTGACTAGCGACTCGCTATCATCTCTCTAAGTATATGCTCACGCTGCAGTAGCTCCAACCATCTGGGCGATATCTCGTCATTTGCAGCAACAACTGGCTCATTGTCCTGTACGCCGAACAGCGCCTCTATCCTCCAGGAAAGGCGACACATTGGCGGTCATCTCTGAATCGGTCTGCTCTAGATCTGAGTAAGACTCTCCATACTGGAAATCTTCAACTCAACTGGGGCCCGCTCCGGCACATAAATCGGACGAATCACCTTCGTCTCTCAAATCGGGTAGACAAGCTATCATCTGTCTCTTATCTGCCTGGAAGCTCCGACAATCTCAGCTCGTAAGCTCCGGAAGCGACATCCTGTCAATCTCAGCAACAGCTGGTACATCTGTCTGCACGGTAGGCGACATCATAATCTCTGAGGTATGCTGTACATCAACAGTACTCTCTCAACTGGCAGCTCTAACAATGGCCCGATCATCCGGTGCAAAACCAAGCACTCGCCTCCACTAGAGGTCACAGTCATCAATACCAACTCGAGATGTTCCCATGTCACCAGAAAACACAATGGTCGGCCCTCGTACCAGACGAGCTCGCCCTGACCGTAACCCTAGCAGCAGCCTAAACTGTGCTCAGACATGGCGACAGGAACCTCAATCGAGTATCGAAGAGAGTAGATCAATGGCAAGAAAGAGAACAACAGATCCAGAGTGGATACATGATCATAAGAAGGAACAGCATCAATAAAGGTATGATCATGAACTAATAGAGTCGGGGATCTCAAATGGATATATAATCATGGATATGAAGAGAACCACTGATCTCGAAAATATGTACATCCTATGGTTCCTTAAGCGGAGTGGCGTGTCGTAAGTATGCCGCGGAACATACCCACGGTACGTCACTCTACTTTAGTCACCTATTCCATCAACCAAGGGTCATCCTATACGACGAAAGTTCGGGTCTAAGACCCCCTCGACTAAGTCTAAGATCCATAAGGTCAAGCCTAAGTTCCGTATATATATAAACGCCCTAGGCTCCACATAGTCAAACTTAGACTCGAACCAAGGTCAACCTAACGCTCTGATACCAACTTTGTCACGACCCAAAAGAGCACGTGACTGGCCCTTGAACCATATGAAGTCTATAGGACTCCATCTGATCCAAGTAAACCAAAAGCCCAGAAATCTAAAACCAGTTAGAGTAAAGAAACATATTTTGTAAATTATTTTCCAATGTGGCATTTTATCACACATTTACTACGCCTAAGCAAAGAGCACAACCCACACAAGTAATATAATATACAACGCCGAAAGGCGAGGATCAAATCCAAAAGAAACACAGTAAGCATGAAAACCGCAATACTACTAAGCGCGACTCTAAGGCCAAATAATACATCACTAAAGTTTGAGTCTGAAACAATATACAAATTTGGTTGATGGAAATTCTAGATACAATGAATAATATAAGTACAATGGTGGTTCTTGATGCAAAAGAAACCACCTACCAAATGCAATTCACCCGCAAGGAAGCAATGTGCCAGAAATGCCGCAATGAAACCTGTACGGCAAAGCCTGTAAGAACTGTGACACAACGGGGGTGAGTTGCCAACTCGTGAATAGAAAATATCTACAAGCAGAAATTGGAAGCATGACATAAACCTAAGTCATAACGATCATATATAATATAAACCTCAAATGAATAAGTTTGAAGCATAGTAAATTGGCAATGTAACATCTGAACATAAGTGTAGTGCCAAGTACTCGTACCAGTGCCTCACGTAACAATATATCACAAATATGATGTATGTATGCGGTAAAATGAAAACAGGAGATATCGTGAATTAAATCATCAGGAAATCAACGTCGAGCATTGACACAAACTATATATCTCAATATCAAATGAAACCCATATATCATGCATCCAACATGTATGCAGCATTCATGAAGGTACTCTATCAGGTACTACTAATATGTGATTCAATGCATATACAATAAATATGGGGTAGGGGAGATATAATATACCATCGACCATAAAGGCCCTGAGCACATAGGCTCCTCACCAATCGAGCTCATAGGCTCCGAGCACATAGGCTCCTCTCACATCGAGCTCATAGGCTCCGAGCACATAGGCTCCTCTCACATCGAGCTCATAGGCTCCGAGCACATAGGCTCCTCTCACATCGAGCTCATAGGCTCCGAGCACATAGGCTCCTCTCACATAATGCATATGTAAATCTGCATAGATCATCATGATAATATATTAAGTATGCGTATATATATATCAGCGTCCCATACCACTAATATATATATACTCTATGGGTATACATATATATTTCAGCGTCCCATACCACTCAAATATATACGCACGAGTAAAATAATCCAGAATCATCATATGCAACCATATCACAGTGCGAAATCCATGAATTATAATACATGCAACAAGAACACTAATATAAGCATGCAACTATGTAAAGGCATGTGCACAAGGAATATGAATCATTAACATATGAGCATGCAATGCAATGCGAGCCGTAAAATAAATGGTAAATGAATAATAATGCAGCTTGCCATTTGAAATAAGACAAATCGGGGTTTTTGTAATAGGTATGACTTGGGTCTAGTCTAACATCTATTATGCAAACCACAGATCTAAGTATCAAGTCAACCGGGGGGGTATGGAATCCACCTAAATCTTGGTCGATATAAATATATATATCCATATAATAGTCAGTGATCCCGCCTCAATAGTATCGCGTACAATACAGTATATCATATGACAATCCTCAAGTCATGAGTGCGGATCTATCATCAATATAAAGCTCGTACGGTAAATCGTCGTACGGCATCCCAATAGCTGGGTACGGTCAATATCACATTATCTCATCAAGTACCTGGTATTCTTATCATCAGAACACATAATCTGGGATACTGAATCTAAGTCTAGTACAAATCGATACCATCTATATAATTATGAATGCGGGGGTAAAACACATGCCCAAAGGCCCGCTAAGAATCACATATCGTATCCCAAATACGAATCATATCAAATCACCGATCTCACGGCACCAAGCCCAATATCATCGACTCATCTCCAAAGTCATCCAATATCATCATCAACGCAATGTAAGTATAGTGAATATGCAAGGGTGTGCGTGTGGGTGTAAACCTATTCTAGGGTTCGTGGCTATGAACTACACTAGTTTACTTCTAATCCTAAACTATCCATAAAACACCTAACACGATATCCATGACACACTATAACTATCATATATAGTATATCAACTATGGACTGCGGGGGTGCTATACGTCATCCCCCGACTTCGCCCTGTAGATATAATCTACTCACCTTGCGTCTCCATCTTTCGATGTCACCACGCGTTTGCTTGTCGTCCCGTAGTCTTCATAGGGTACCTACACATCAAAATATCGTATATGCACATTAAAACCAAATCAAAGCTAAAACGGCACACGAAACCCAAAACGATACGATAAGAGGCCTATAGGTTAGAACCTATGGCACGCCTTCAAAACCATCAATAAATCCTCTATATCGTCGTATAAACGCCAAATAGTCGAGGTAAAACACAAGACACCAATTCAGACTTAAAAATACGGAATACGGAAACACGAATCCAAAACAGCAACTTAAGAAATATGTCCCAGATTTCATCCTAGGTCCAATTAGACAATTCTATATATACCAGGGGCCTAATCTACAGATAAGGAAACACCAAAACCAAAACGAGCCAAATTGGTGGGGTCCAGGCCGCAAATTGCGGCCAAATGGGTAAAATTTGCGGCCGGGAAAAGGAATTAGGGGCTGGGGTCTTGGTGGTAGCTTCCTGGGTGCCTGCACATACCACTGTCTAATCAATTTTAGTTTAGGGTGTCTCGGGTGATAGCAGATTCAATATACCCTGCACAGATTTCACAAATTCCCCGTTATCGGTTTCTAAAATCCGTATTATGGGTTTAAGCTTCAGGTTAGGGTCTCAATTCATACACTAGGGTGTTGGTGTAGCCTCTATTGAACTAAATTTCACAATACAACACAAGTTTCCCTCAAACCCTAACTAGGTTTTTCCCATGTTCACAAAATTACCCGATATCGATTCAATCTTAACATAGGGTTAAAAGTAATGCTAAAACTAAGCTAATGGTTCAGTAATTACCTCATTTGGCAACTCAAGAATTTTCTTGAGTTGCCCCTAGTGGCCAAAATCCATGCTTTCTTGGTCCATCATGTAGGTCTTGAGCTTGTGCATCTTTTTAGTGAAATGGGGGTAGGGTTTTGAGTTGGTTTTCATGGTGATTTGAGGAGTTGAAGAGGGAGGGAAGTGAGGGAGGAGCAGCAGCAGGAGAGAGGAGAAGAGGGAGGGAAATGAAGGGAAGAAAAAAGGCTAAGTCTCTAGTCAATGGTGCCCATACCTCTCTTCTCACCAACCTCATTCTTTAATCTTTTCCCATTTCATTTCCTTTTCTTTTCTTTTTCCTTAAACCCCTTCTCTCTCAAATAGTAACCCCAAAACAAACCGTAGCAATGAAATGTAACACAAGTGTAGAAAATGATATGTGCATGTTTTGCACAAAATTGCAAAAAAAAAAACGATTAGCGATTTTTAATCGCGATTAGAACTAATTTAGCATATAACTAATCAATTAAACTTAGAAATGGCATAATTCTCTAATTTACCCTATTTTAGAATTTTCCATAATTTTTCCAAAATTTTCCCATTTATTTGTATTTAATAATTCCAAAATATTAAAATATTCAATAAAATAATATTAAATTATAAAAATTCCCAAAATTAATATTTTATCTTTTTGAAATGTTACACCGGGGCGCCGCCGTGCACATACACTGCATTGTATAGGATGCTTGGGATATGTATGTACATGACAGTTTTGCTTGATATGATAGTACGCTATTTGGTTTGTCTTTATCTTAACGTATGATATATTTTACTTGGTGTTTATATATATATATATATATATATATATATATATATATATATATATATATATATATATATATATATGTTGATAAAGCCCATAGGGTGTTTGTCTGACTACCGGCGTTGTGATGGCAGTCATACTAGTGGGAGCTGAATAGTCAATAGGCACACCCTTAGATGTCTCTGGTCGCAGGAGAATCGAGATTGGGCATCGATACTCCGGAGTAGACTAGTGTATACATATCTCGACCCTGAGGAGGGGCGATGGACTGGTCCCGCAGCCATTGGTAGAGTGCACCTAAGATTGTATACAGATGCTCACTGGGTGTGAGTACACCAGACAGGACTCTCCGAGAACTGACTGGATGGTATTATACCTAACGTCAGATAGCAGCTCTCAGGTGACATGTGTGCAGATAGTCCGTTGACTTAAGGTCATCATTTGTCTCGTGTGAGTTCCCACTGTGCTTTGATTATTACCCTACCACGATTCAAAAGAGTCGTGCAAACAGGTTTTAGTTGGGCACAGTCCCGAGCCACGTGGAGGCAGTGAGTGAATGTTAGGGATTCGTCTCTCCCGGTATGGGGAGTTGATATCGCACGGTGATCGGTTGGTCATTACCATAAGTCCCTGGCCAGGGCTGATTGAGAATTACTGATAGATTGATCAGTAGATTCTCGGATGGTGATAGAGCCATACCGACACGACTTCTACGGTTATTAGAGGTCTGACGTCCACCACCTCCCTAGACCATACATGCGATACTCTTAGACGAACAGACCGGACTGCGCGGATATTGTCACGGACAGGCTCAGTAGGATTTCGAATGGGTTACCTCATCGGCTTTCTTATCGACAACTACCTGGGGACCGTTACGTACAGCTAGTGCCGCTTGCGGTCTGTGGTTAAACCCACTGCCAGCATAGTAGTCGAGTCTTTAGAGTCCCACACAGAGGTTTCCCAAACCCAGGCGAAAAGATATAGAGGTCGTATGGTTTTACGACAAAGGTTCGGACGCATACGTGTTTAAACGCACGTACGACATTCGGACAGTTTTTACTAGTCGGCTTTGGTTTAAGCCAGATTCTAGTATCAGGTTATTGGATTTATACAGTCTAAATTTTTTCCGTGTTTTCACGGATGCGAGGGGCGTTCTCGTAATTTTCCGAGAAGCTTCTAGAAGGATGTGACATGAGGGGTTGAGGTGGCTTTTTCATTAATTGTTTTGTGACGCATTCATATGATTCATCATATCATTAAATGCATCATTAATGATCTAATGACTCACATGATGAATCACTCTCCTTGATTAAATGAAGCATGGTGAATAATCATTTAATTGATATTATTTGATAATTCATTATGTATCATATATTCAAGTGAGAAGCTTTTTATTCTCATTATTATTTTCCACCTTCTCTCTCCTCAAGCTCTCTCTCCTTCACCAAACCCTAATCCTACCACTCATGAGTTGAGAACAAGGATTAGGAAAGACTAAATACTCCATAACCAATCTCTACATCATCTTAGTTCCTTTATTAGCAACTAGAGAAACTAAGTAACCTACTGTTTAGAGGTTATAGCTTGGATTAGGGTTCTCGGGTGGATCGTCTATCACGGAAAGGAAGCCGAGGAGGACGTAGAGATCCAAGGAGGCCATAGCGATCGTAAAGACGAAGGACTAGAATCGTTTGGTATAATCTTTTAACATAGTAGCTTAGAACTCTATGCTTATTGTTAAGTATCTTTTAGAAACGATCTTCGGTTAGTTGATGTTCGCTTTATAAACATGATTGTTTTTCAAATTTCCGCCTCCCCGCAACTCGTGGGGTGTTGTACATTTACTTACAGTGGTATCAAAGCCTCACTAACAATAATTAACACGCTTGCAAAGTTGTATGAATTTCGAACGGAAAAACAAACCAGAAAAAACCCCGATATCCTACAGTTTCTGTCAATTTTAAAATGAGGTCCAAAAATTTTTCAGGGACCTTCAGAATGACCCACATGAAAATATAAGAACACACAAGAAAAATGGGCTCCTGAATCGGCCAAAGAGCCGCGGAACCGCGGCCAATCCCACCGATCCGCCGCGGATCCGCGGCCGAGTTGGGGCCGATTCAGCCCAGTTTTCTTCTATGCATCTTCTTTGATATTTGGTATTTTCTGGTAATTTTTATTTTTTGCTCAGGTTTCAGATTTACAGAGAAGTATTGGAGCAAAATTAAAAGTGTTTAATCGATCGAAATTATACGGTGTTTGCCTGTTTGTTTATGTCTGTGAAATGTTTTATGTGTTCCTAAACCTCCCCTAACTGCTAGTATGTCGGTTGGCAGGGGGTTGCACATATCTGTGATGTTATATATAACTGTTTGTGTATATAAACTGTATTGGACTATTATGGTGATTAGCCGGGTTATTTGATAGGTTATTGTATTAATTCATTCGGCGTAATTGTAATAAGTTGTAATATTATTTTGCGGGGCACATCCAGGTTGCGGTTGTAGCCACCGTTGTATTATTTCTTTTTACTTTTTTTGCTCCTAGGATAGACCCAAGGTGGGGTACACAAACTACCTGGTATTTCGAAGTGTTGAGGTTGACCGCTTCACTTCTGGTACTTAGCGGGTAGTTTGCCGTACCCGTAGGGGTCTGGGGTGGGGTAAATGGCTATTCATCACAACTGTGTAATCCGTATTTCGATGCAGGCTCAAAAGAAACGCGGATTGCTTGCAAATCCAATATTGTTTATCTGTGATCTGGAATGCCTATTATTGCGTCTGACGAATGTACAATATCCATATATGATAGCTATTTAGACGTCACTTAAGTTTTACACCCGCGCTAGCCCAGCCCCCGCTCTGCCGTTAGTTAAGTAACCTAACGGGTGATGACGGGACCCCGTGGCGAATGCGGATGGCATAAGAGGGCGTTGTATTTTCATTGTTATCTGTAATGATAGGTTAAAGATGGGACGCATTATTTTTTAATGCAAAGAAAAATAAAACCTAAACTGAATCGTTGGAACAATTTCTAAAAACCACTCGGTTTTCTTGAAAAAGCAAATTTTAAATGCGGAGCTTAAACCACTTCTTTTAATAAAAGCTATCTTGGTTCCTTCGATCAAATCAAGTTCACTACGTTAACGGTTTTTTGCCAAAAACCAGCCGTAACCCTCCGTCGTTTCAAATAGACAGCACATCGTATTCATGCTATGCTTGTTGGCCTACGTCAAGGCATAGTGTATGGTAGCAGTGTGTATGCCTATTTGTTGCATAGATAGATGCATTAGTTTAAGACAGACGTACACCTTGTTGGCCTACGTCAAGGGCTTGTACGATGTACTTAAATTGATCAGGACAACGACGGGTAGAACTTGACTTGCGTCTTATGACTTGTTGGCCTACATCAAGGTCTATAAGAGCTTGGGGTAAAAATCACATCGGGAGTTTCAAACATAAAGGAAACTTGCAGTTTTAGCATACCTTCTGGAGTATGGTGACTAGAGTGGCTTCCATCTAGGGCATCATGCAATGATAGTTGGATCCCGATCCCACTGATGAATAGGATTACTCTAGGGAAACATTCTCACTTAACAATCAATGCTATAAACCAAGTAGGTGACTAGAAAGGTGTTAGAGAGGCTATGCCTCCAGGGAAAAGAGGTTATTTAATTAAGGAACTTCGCGAAAGCGTTGGAAAACCTCCCTCGAAGTACCAACACCAGCCTAGCTGAAAGGTTAAGCAAGTATTGTAACGTGTGATTAAATCCTGACTAGTTCTTCTTTTAGGTTTTGAAGAAGGATTTGAGGAAACAGTGGGAGCCATCCTGTTTAAATAAATTAATAAACCAATCTAAACTTGCAAGAGCATATGCTGAGTGTTTTCTTTTCTCTCTCTCCCTCTGGCAGCTACCATGACTGGATTAAAACTATTACTTGGAAAAAAATATACTGACCGGGCAGAACTATAAAGATTGGCTAAGGAACGTCAATATTGCACTGACTTATGACAAAGTAGCATATGTTACCACCGCTGTTCCTCCCCTTATCCCAGGACCAGATTCCTCAGTTGTGGACAGGGAAGTCCGGAAAACCTGGGATCTAGATTGTGAGCGAGCTAAGTGTATCGTGCTGGCGTCCATGAACAATGAACTCCAGAAATAGCACAAGAGCATGGATATTGTATCCATCTTTCTCCATGTCAAAGAATTGTATGGGGAGCACTCGCGTATCGCGAGGTACGAAACCTCAAGGAAACTCTTCCAGATGAGGTTAGCTCCAGGATCGCCTGTAGGAGAGCACGTCCTCAAAATGATCATCCTCATTGAGGAACGCGCAAACCTGGGATGCGTGCTAGAGAACGATTTGTATATCGACTTGATTTTGCAGTCCCTTCCCCACACCTTCTCTCAGTTCGTGCTGAACTTCAACATGCACGAAATGGAAGCTAATCTTCCAAAGCTCCTCAATATGTTAAGGGTAGTAAATACCTCCTTGAAAAAGGAGAAGACCCCCGTTTTGTATGTTGGCCAATTATCTTCTTCTAAATCTAAAGCGAAAGCTAAAGGGAATAAGAAGATGAAAGCCACCAAACCGAAAGGTGGGGTCAAGAAGGTGCAGGGAGCGAACAAGGCAGGAAGGGTGAAGACAGAAAAGAACGAGTGCTTCTATTGTCACAAGCAAGGGCACTGGAAGAAGGATTGTCAGGCCTTCAAAGCCAAGGACATGAAGCAAGTAGTTGCTTCAACTTCAGGTGTGTTTGTAATCGAAAATTGTCTTTCAGTTAACTCTACATCATGGGTACTTGATACCGGTTCTGTTTCTCACATTTGTAATTCATTGCAGGATCTGAGAAATAGTAGAGTGCTGGGGACAGGTGATATGACACTCCGGATGGGCAATGGAATGCATGTAGATGCAATTGCAATAGGGGAATATCACTTAGGGTTGACTAGTGGACACATTTTGGTGTTGTACAGCTGTTTTTGTATTCCCAGTATGTTGTGTAATATTATATAAGTATCTTTGTTATCGAATGAAGGATATAGTTTTGTGCTTGAAAGAAATGTTATGAACATCACCTAAATAAAGAACTGATTGGGTATGGAACACTTGAAAACGGCATATACATACTTAATTAACCACAAATTTTCTATATTCAAAACACGCGTAAAAGAAAGGCTCCAGATTCGAATCAAGCCTTCCTATGGCATTGTAGACTTGGTCATATAAATGAAACAAGGTTGACTAAGTTACATAAAGATGGATATTTAGATCCGTTTGAATATTCATCATATGCAACTTGTCAATCATGTATCAAAGGAAAAATGACCAAATCTCCGTTCACCGGACACGAAGAATGAGCCACTAAACTCTTGGGACTTGTACACAGTGATGTATGTGGTCCGATGTCTACGCATGCACGAAGTGGTCACTCCTACTTCATCACTTTTACTGATGACTTCTCTAGGTATGGACATGTGTTCTTAATGAAGCATAAATCCGAGGCTTTTGAGAAGTTTAAGGAGTATAAAAATGAAGTAGAGAAACAAACTGGTAAAAGCATCAAGACACTTCGATCTGATCGAGGTGGAGAATACTTAAGTACCAGTTTCCTTGAATACTTAAAAGAGAATGGAATTCTCTCTCAGCTTACTCCGCCTTATACACCTCAGCATAATAGTGTATCAGAAAGGAGGAATCGCACGCTATTAGATATGGTGCGTTCAATGATGAGTAGTGCTGAGTTGCCACTTTCCTTCTGGGGATTTGCTCTAGAATCAGCAGCATACTTATTGAATAGAGTTCCAACTAAGTATGTGCCTACCACTCCATATGAAATGTGGAGCGGGAAGAGACCATATCTTAAGTACATCAAGATATGGGGGTGTCCGGCATACGTTAAAAAGCATAAACCGGACAAGCTCGAGGCACAATCGGTTTTATGCAAGTTTGTAGGATACCCCAAGCATTCAAAGGGGTATATGGTCTACCATACTGAAGAACAAAAGGTGTTTGTCGCTCGTCACATTGTCTTCTTAGAAAGCGAATTTCTTGCAAAAGAAATTAATGGGAGCACGGTAGAGTTGGAAGAAATTCCAGAACCTCAAACTGCTACCGAGGACTTAGTAGAACCTCAGATTTCAATAGAACATGACGAACCAACGCCACTCCGTAGATCTAGTAGGCTTTCTCATCCTCCTGAAAGATACTATGGTTTTCTTCTAGATGGGGATCGAGAGGATTGCATCATTGATGATAATGAGCCTACTAGTTTTCAGCAGGCTATCACGAGTAGTGACTCGATGAAATGGTTGGATGCTATGAGATCCGAAATGGAATCCATGTACACCAATAAAGTATGGACTTTAGAAGTTGCTCCTCCTGGAGTAAAACCAGTTGGATGCAAATGGATCTTCAAAAAGAAGATTGGTGCATTTGGACAAGTGGAAACCTACAAAGCTAGACTCGTAGCAAAAGGTTTTCGTCAAAGACCAGGATTGGACTATGATGAAACCTTTTCACCTGTAGCTATGCTTAAATCCATTCGGATTCTGCTTGCGATTGCTGCCTTCCATGACTATGAAATCTGGCAGATGGACGTAAAAACAGCTTTTCTAAATGGACATTTAGAAGAGAGTGTTTACATGGATCAACCAGAAGGTTTCTTAGACAGTGGGAGCAGCGGAAGAGTCTGCAAGTTGCTTAAATCCATTTATGGATTAAAGCAAGCATCGCGGAGTTGGAACATCTGCTTTGATGAGACAGTCAAAGAATTTGACTTTATCAAAAATGTAGATGAACCATGTATTTATAGGAAGATTGTAGAAAGAGCAGTAGTCTTCCTCGTTTTATACGTCGACGACATACTACTGATAGGGAATGATATCCCTATGCTACAATCAGTAAAGCTCTTCTTGTCACAGAAATTCTCTATGAAAGACTTGGGAGATGCATCATACATTTTGGGCATTAAGATCCATCGTGATAGATCTAATAGAATGTTGGGACTTTCACAGTCCAGGTATATTGACACCATACTAAAGAGATTTAGTATGGAAGATTCCAAGCGCGGCAATATGCCCGCTTGTCACGGAATCACCCTCTCCAAAGAGATGTCTCCAAAGACTGATGAAGAGAGGGCTCGCATGAGCATTATACCCTACGCTTCAGCGGTAGGATCAATAATGTATGCGATGTTATGTACCAGACCGGATGTAGCTTACGCACTTAGTGTGGTAAGCAGGTATCAGTCTGACCCAGGTGAGAAACATTGGATAGTAGTGAAGAACATTCTCAAGTACCTGAGAAGGACTAAGGAGATGTTCTTAATTTACGGTAATAAAGACCTCCAGGTAGAGGCTTTTACCGACTCCGGCTTCCAAAGTGACAATGATGATTCTAAATCCATTTCGGGTTTTGTGTTTACCCTCAATGGAGGGGCGGTATGTTGGAGGAGTTCCAAACAGGATACCGTCGCAGACTCAACTATGGAGTGTTGCGCCACGGCAGCGCCCCGGCCGTCTATCCGAGGCCAAAATGCGGAATCAAAAATTTTCTTAACTTGGAAACTGGCGCTACCGCGGACAATATACCCGGATCGTTAACCATTAACCTATACTAGCTAACCAAGAGATGCGAAGAGAAGTATACCGAGTGATCCGAGTCCTCCGGTCTTCTCGTCATCGTCCCGATCTCCCGCGGAAAGTCTTGTCTCCACATCGTCGCCTCCTCGCCGGAAGGGCACCACATCGCCTGCGTCTTTTACGGGCTCCCGCCTCAATACCGAGGCAACTCGGGCATGAAGCCGGCAACTCGACATGCTCAAGATATGCTGTAGAATGTAGTGTAGAATCATGGTCTCTTTTGGGGTGGTGAAGTTGCCATGGAGGGAGAAGGGAATCAAGAACTTTGGAGAGGGTTTTTGGTGGCAAGATAAAATGAGATGAATGATAAATTTCCAACACCAAAATCAAATGAACCATTCTCTCTCTAGCAAAGAAGTGGCCGGCCCCCTCTTATTCAAATGGTGGAGAGAAAACCAAAAACAAGAAGGAAGGTGAGTGTAGGATAAAGGTGGAGGGTGACCACATCCAAAGCAAAGAAACATCAACCATGCTTATCACTTCTAATCACATCAAATCTCATTTAATGCACCATCATGGAAGAAAGATGCTAAACATATCATAATGAATATATTTGCAAGAAACCCCCCCCCCCACAAATGTTATTTGCACAATTGCAAATAACCCCCTCCATCGGAAAAGTCCGGCCGGGAAAGAACAAAGGAAAACCGGCCGGAACGGAATGCAAACTGGCAACTCCAGAAAACTGGTCCCGTAATAAATTACAGGAAAACCCCTATACTGTGCATACACACCCGCATCTGTATTCCGTCCGGATACAAATGCAATGAGACAAAATCTACACTGTACTAAACTAGGACCGGCTTAAACCAAAGCCGGCTAGTTATATCCGTTCGATCCTGATCCGTGCAATACCGCACGTATCAAATCGAACCCTGCCATATAACTATACCGCTACTAGTACAAAACTGTCCGATCCTGATCCGTGCAATACCGCACGTATCTGATCGGACCCTGCCATATCTCCATACGGCCTCTACAGTGTTTCGCCCGAAAGCTTGAGTAACTGTAAGTGTGGTGGACTCTAAAGACTCGTCAATACTATGGCTGTGGATTTAACCACTAGCACGTCAGAGGTATTAGCCAATACGTGACGGGCCACCAGCTATTGACCAAAAGGGACGTCGATGAGCGAACTCATCCTGACACCCTACTGAGCCTGTCAGTGACAATATCCGTACAGTCCGGTCCGTTCGTCTATGAGCATCGCATGTCGGGCCTAGGGGGTTGGTAAAAGTCAGACCCCCAAAAGCGGTACAAGTCGTGTCGGAGTGTAGCCCAGAACGCCCTGAGATACTACTGGAATACCTACAAGTAAATCTCCTGCCTCGGCCGAGGGCTTTGCGTTATGGCTCTCCTAGACACAGCGCGACCTCACCCCCAATACCGGGAGAGACGAACCCCTGAAGATCCGCTCACTGCCTCCATGTGGCTCGGGACTGTACCCAACTAAAACCTGTTTGCACGACTCCTTTGAGCCTGGTAGGGTAGTAATCAAAGCACAGTGGGAACTCACACGAGACAAATGACGATCTCAGGTCGATGAACTAACCTGTACACATGTCACCAGGGAACTGCTATCTGACGTCAGGTATAAGACCAACTAGCATGTTCCCGGCGAGTCCTGTCCGGTGTACTCATAACCCAATGAGCACCTGTATACATCTTAGGTGAACCAACTGACACCAGTGGATTGTGAGACCGGCCACCGCCCCTCGTCGGGGTCTCGACTGTATACACTAGTCTACTCTGGAGAATCGATGCCCTGTCTCGAAACTCCCACGACTAGGGACCTTTTAAGGATGTGCTTATAGACTACCAGCTCCCACGTATATGATCGCCATCATACTGTTGGTAGTCAAGCAAGAATCCTAGGGGCTCTATCAACGTGTAATAGCGACATGTCAGGTCACCTAAAGCAGTACACGATGATAAAGATAAACCAGATAGCATACTATCATCTCGAGTAAGACTGTCCTACCGGGATAGGTCCTCCCTCAATCATTGCAATCACGTGCCTGTGATCCAATAATTGACTCTGAGGGCACTATCTCCAACAATCTCCCACTTGCACTCAAGGCTAATTATTGCGATGCCGCATACTCACAGCCCGTGTGATACCGAACACCCAACTCCTCTACTAGTCAGTCTCACAAAACCCATTTGCGAAACTATTGCGTTCGAGGAATAGCCTCAGTGAGTGGATCCGCTGTGATGTTTCTTTCTATGTCTCTCTATATCTCAAGTTCGCGGAGAAAGCCATCTCCCGAAATGAGCAATACCTGTCTTAGAATGTCTGGATGTCTGATGGGACCTAGCTCATAAATGAACTCCAAATCCAAACTTCTTAGACTGTATCGTCAACTGAACTTAATCAGTATCCTGCGCCATGCCACCCTCAGTATTGCCTTAGACCACCTGTCCAAAATACTGCCCCTCGTCAGAAGGAAAACTATAACTCTGACAGCCACTCTGCCATCCAGGTCACCTTGGAAGCCTGGAATGATAACCGTCTCCTAAAGGAGGCTGTCGTTATCATATCCCTAGAACATCCACTTATGTTCTAAAACTGCTTCCGACTGTTTCTCCAGGATTGGATCAATGTCAACTTATTGCATCTACTGCAAGAACAACATCTGGTGTGGTACTTGACATCTCATGATTGACTCAATTGCCTAAGCAAGGGATCTGCCAATCATGAGTATCCCTCTCCTCTTTAGAGAGGGTGACTCCATCAACTGCAGGCACACTACCGTGCCAGGAGTCGTCCATTCTAAATACTCATAGAATGCTGTCAAGGTACCCAGATTGGGAAACCACCCAAATCTAGATCCAAAACCATAGATCTAGTAACCAGTATGTCTGATATAATATCCAAGTCCTGTGTAGAGAAACCACTGTGTGACAACCAAAGTATAACCGATCGTAGTATAGGAGTTTCTTTTCCTACTCTGTGTATGTCATCCAAATACCAGGATATCACACCCTACTACCTTCTTAACAGATCCATCCCCTATTCTGATGACGTCAAACCTATGACTGTCACATCAGAAATAGATGATCTATCTCCGCTACATCTGCTTTAGTCTATAAATAGACATAAGCCTGATGTCCACCAATGCTTCCGCTGCTCCCACTGACTACGACAACCCTCTGCCAGAGTCATATAGACGCGCACTTCTAAAACTAGTTTAGAACGACGCTATACTCATCCTCCTGCCGGGTCTCGCAGCCTGGAACAACAACAATGGCGAGTGTGGGTAAACAAGAACTTCCCTGTCACCGTCCTTGAGGCTACCGGAGTACCTCTCTGGTGCCTGAAGTTACCCACCTTATCTGCGGAGTGGCCAATGGAATGTCAAAACAGATTGAATCTTTAGGTTCCTTATCAAATCTTCAGTAATCGTTTGCGGTTCTGGAATCACTTCCAGTTCTACCATACTCCCACTACTGTTTTTGAAAAAATCCATTTTTAATAAAACTGTGGCGAGTCTAGAACAATATTTCTACTGATCTGCCAGATGGTAGAAAGTCAACCCTCGTCATAGCCTGGGTCAACCCACAAACAGCCATTACAGAAACGTGCCTTGAGTTGTCCAGTGTCTGGTTTTAAGCATAAGCCGGACAACTCCCCGTACCTTAATATCGTTAAGATATGAACTGTTCTATATCCAATATAAAACCAGAGGCACTGATTTAATTGAACCAGATTCAAATCAAGCAGCTATCTCCAGTGCATGTAAACTAAATGGAGAGAGGCCGATCAGCGTTACTCAACTTAGGAATGCTTCCAATTATGAGTAACCTGAAAGAGAAGCAATTTCTCTTTATCATTACTATCAACTGAATACCATACACAAGTATCTACATCTTCGATCACTTTGAAGAATCCCAATACTTGCTACACCTGGTTCTCTACTCTATTCAAATACCTATAACTCCTCAAAACTTAGACCCTGTGTTTCTACGAAACACATGTCTAAGAACTAAAGAAGTTAAAATTAAACAGAATATAGTAAGAGGACCAACCCCTCTGTCCTAATGGACACAGGACAACATACAATACTCTGTATAAGTCCGCTGAGTCTAACAACTCTTTCACTATGCGTCGTAGGTTGAAAACTGTACTTATGGTTAAGAAGAATTACACCGCTGTTTAATGCTCCTTACCTAACCATCCACTGATATAGGTAAATGTCATCGACATAATATCAAAAGGTATATCTCACTCTATGAAAATAGACGTACAGATATATCAATTTGAAATTGGTGCACAACAGCGGATATTCAAAACCAAATATTTGCCGACCGGCAAACAGCTCAGATGATCTCCTCAGATGATCTCCGATTACAACGAATCCCGATATAATGAGGATGATCACCCTATTCCCAATAACTTACTCCCACTCATCATCTGTAAAACCATACAGATGTGAGAATCAAACCTGGTAAATACATACCCTGGAGTAAGTATCTAATCGGGAAATCAGTTTTCTTTTAACAGTACACAGTGAAACTGAAACATCGAAATGTCTCGTTGGGGTATCCTGGTATTCCTAGTAATGTCTCTTCCATTATCCAGATTCACAACTGTAACCGTATAATTCTTTGCCACCTCTCCAAATCCCTTTATATGTCTTTAGTCATTACCTTCTGCACACCTCTTAGGCCAAATGGTTTTCTTCCTTCCCTATCGTTCGGCACCAGCCTATGGTTTGGAAGAAGACTATCCAAAAAGCATAAAGGGTGTACTGTCCCAATCCTAGGAACACTCGCAATGCGAGAGAAGGTGAAGATAAAAGACACCTGAATGTACTTTATTCCTATTTCTCCTGAACCAGAATCCATCCCCGAACTGGAACAAGTTCCTTTCGAGTTCGTATATAACCATACGATGGAGTATCCAATAAATTGTGGTTCTTCGTAGTGATACGGAGTGTCCTGGAGAAATACAAAGGTGATTTAGGATTGGCGAAGAAATACTTGGTTTGGTCGTGAATATCAGTCGCAATTTACTTTGCCCTCCTACTAATCCCTTGCTTTGTCTTAACTTAATACCTTCTGCACACCATCGTTATGCTAATTGGTTTTCTTCATTCCCCACCGTTCGGCACCAGCCTAAGGTTTGGAAGAAGACTATCCAATTTGCGTAATAGGTGTACTATCTCCTAAACCAAGGAGTACTCGCAACCTGAGAGAAGGTGAAAAGAAAAGACAACTGAATAGTCCTATTCGTTTTCTCCAGAACCAGAAACCATCCTCGAAGTCCTTCGAGTTCGTATATAACCATACGATGGTTTTGTCCAATGGAAGTGGACGTTCGTAGTAATACGGGGTGTCCTGGAGAAGAGGGTAAAAGTAGGAGTGGCAATGAGGTTTGCAACTCTGACAATCCAAAAGCCAGTGTTAAGAAGGTTCGGTCAACTTGGTTACTGAGTCATAGTCTTAGGGTCGGGTCAATGGTCGCTGCCAGAGAGAGAGAGAAAAGAAACACTCAGCGTGCACTCTATCCTAGATCAGAATGGTTGTCACTTTATCTAATCAGGAAACCTCCCATTGTACCTCAAATTCTCCTCCAAACCTGAAAGAAGAATTAGTCGGGGTCACCCGAGGAGTAAACCAACTCATCAGTGGGAATCGGGATCCAACTATCATCGCATGATAACGTGACGGAATCCACTCACGTCACCACACTCCAGAAGGTATGTGCATGCCTGGCAAGTTTCAGTTCTTTTGAAACTCCCGATGTGATTTTTTTACCCCTAGGACTCAAGTGACCTTGACGGAGTCAACAAATCAAAGAGTCCTAGTCAAGTTCATCCCGACATTATCTGGATTGCATTAAACCCACCCGTACGTGCCCTTGACGGAGTCAACAAGGCCGCACGACTGTCCTAACCAATCCCATTTATGCAACAAACAAGCACCACTTAGCTACCGTACACTACGCCTTGACGGAGTCAACAAACGCAGCACGAATACTAAATAATACTCATAAGAAATGACTGAGGGCTACGAATGGTTTTTGGCGAAAAACCTTTAACGTAAAGAACTTGATATCGTTGAAGGAACTGCATAGCCTTTTATAAAAATATAGTGACGAAAACCTTTACTAAAGAGGTCACTCCCGGTGAAGGGATCTCGGCTCTTTCCCCGTAGAATGAGGTGCAGGATATTCCAACTGAATACCACGATGCAAAGCAAAAGTAATCGGCTATAGTGAAGTTAATGCCCTGACGCAAACTTCTGTCCAAGGGGTTACTCCCGATGAAGGGATCTCGGCCCTTGCCTCGTCGACTGAGGAGCAGGATATTCCAAATGAATACCACGATGCAAAACAAAAGTGAACATCCTTGCAATAACAGCTTTTTGAAAAATGTTCCAACAACATCAGAATAGGTTTGTTTATCTTGCATTGATCCGAATCAACGCAGTCCCATCAAATGATCACACCAATAAAGAACGAAAATAATGATGTACGTATATGCCATCCGCATTCGCCACTGGGTCCCGTCATCACCCGTTAGGTTACTTAACTAACGACAGAGCGGGGACTGGACTAGCGCGGATGTAAAACATATACAACATCTACTAATATATATACCAATATATAATTTTCGCTCAAGGCGTGATAAAATGCAACATCACAGAAATGTACAGCATCACAGAACAATACAGATATCTGGAAACCCCGGGTTTCACAGAGCCGCTGCTGAAACCCGACGTTCCCCTGGTCGTGTGGATAGCCTGTGCAATGAAATCCTAGACCCCTACGGGCGCGGCAAGTCACCCGCCAAAACCTGAAGCGAGGCAGCCCCCTTCAGCACCGTGAATGGACCACCCAGCACTTCATAGAATCCGGTAACTTGGGCACCCCTCCTGGGTCAACCTGTACCCCCTACGAGTGCGGCGAATAGCCCGCCAATCCTAGAGTGAAGCCCCTTCCGTCTCAATGCCATGAGATGCGGGCCCGTTGCCCTCTAGAACCCGGCTATCCGTGCACCCCTTCGCGGGGTAATCCTAGTACAGAAACTAAAATATACATACATCGGGTACATCGACCGCAACCAGGTCGTGCCCCAAAAGAATAATACAATCAGGCAGTGACGGCAGTCCACATGTCGGACGCTCGCCCCGCAATATCAAATGTACATAATACAACAAAACTGTACTAACATTGCATCCAGGCTATCCCCCACAAACCGATCCGCAACAACACAGCATAAACATAGAACATCAACGTGAAAGTCACGTTCGCAAATCCGTCTAACCGGGCTATAGTAGTTAGACGGGATTTACCGATCAAGTGACATTCACGGTCGCAGATATAATGTAAATACTGTGAAATAATGTGTTTAAATATATCCGATCGATCAAACAATTAACAAGTGAGCCACCAAGTAAAACTGTAGCACTCACAGAAATAATTGGCCCAATTTTAATATTCCAAAACCCCTGAAATAAGCCCACAAGCCCACTGGAGAATTTCGAAGCATTGACCAAGTCAACTTGCGGCGGAACCGCGGCAACAAGGGGGGTTTTGCCGCGGTTCCGCGCTCTAGTTGAGGGATCATTGTCTCGAATTTTCCCAGAGTTCTTAGAACTCCCTGCACATCATTCTGAGATCACCTGAAAAATTTTTAGAGCTCGGAAAAAATCGACAGAAAACTGATGCACACGAAAATGTAGATTTTGGAATTTTGGTCGATCGGAAATGCAAAACACATCAGAACAAGCTAGGCAAGGTTAATGGCGTGGCTCTGATACCATGTTGCGCCACGGCAGCGCCCCGGCCGTCTATCCGAGGCCAAAATGCGGAATCAAAAATTTTCCTAACTTGGAAACTGGCGCTACCGCGGACAATATACCCGGATCGTTAACCATTAACCTATACTAGCTAACCAAGAGATGCGAAGAGAAGTATACCGAGTGATCCGAGTCCTCCGGTCTTCTCGTCATCGTCCCGATCTCCCGCGGAAAGTCTTGTCTCCACATCGTCGCCTCCTCGCCGGAAGGGCACCACATCGCCTGCGTCTTTTACGGGCTCCCGCCTCAATACCGAGGCAACTCGGGCATGAAGCCGGCAACTCGACATGCTCAAGATATGCTGTAGAATGTAGTGTAGAATCATGGTCTCTTTTGGGGTGGTGAAGTTGCCATGGAGAGAGAAGGGAATCAAGAACTTTGGAGAGGGTTTTTGGTGGCAAGATAAAATGAGATGAATGATAAATTTCCAACACCAAAATCAAATGAACCATTCTCTCTCTACCAAAGAAGTGGCCGGCCCCCTCTTATTCAAATGGTGGAGAGAAAACCAAAAACAAGAAGGAAGGTGAGTGTAGGATAAAGGTGGAGGGTGACCACATCCAAAGCAAAGAAACATCAACCATGCTTATCACTTCTAATCACATCAAATCTCATTTAATGCACCATCATGGAAGAAAGATGCTAAACATATCATAATGAATATATTTGCAAGAAAAAAACCCCCACAAATGTTATTTGCACAATTGCAAATAACCCCTCCATCGGAAAAGTCCGGCCGGGAAAGAACAAAGGAAAACCGGCCGGAACGGAATGCAAACTGGCAACTCCAGAAAACTGGTCCCGTAATAAATTACAGGAAAACCCCTATACTGTGCATACACACCCGCATCTGTATTCCGTCCGGATACAAATGCAAAGAGACAAAATCTACACTGTACTAAACTAGGACCGGCTTAAACCAAAGCCGGCTAGTTATATCCGTTCGATCCTGATCCGTGCAATACCGCACGTATCAAATCGAACCCTGCCATATAACTATACGGCTACTAGTACAAAACTGTCCGATCCTGATCCGTGCAATACCGCACGTATCTGATCGGACCCTGCCATATCTCCATACGGCCTCTACAGCGTTTCGCCCGAAAGCTTGAGTAACTGTAAGTGTGGTGGACTCTAAAGACTCGTCAATACTATGGCTGTGGATTTAACCACTAGCACGTCAGAGGTATTAGCCAATACGTGACGGGCCACCAGCTATTGACCAAAAGGGACGTCGATGAGCGAACTCATCCTGACACCCTACTGAGCCTGTCAGTGACAATATCCGTACAGTCCGGTCCGTTCGTCTATGAGCATCGCATGTCGGGCCTAGGGGGTTGGTAAAAGTCAGACCCCCAAAAGCGGTACAAGTCGTGTCGGAGTGTAGCCCAGAACGCCCTGAGATACTACTGGAATACCTACAAGTAAATCTCCTGCCTCGGCTGAGGGCTTTGCGTAATGGCTCTCCTAGACACAGCGTGACCTCACCCCCAATACCGGGAGAGACGAAACCCTGAAGATCCGCTCACTGCCTCCATGTGGCTCGGGACTGTACCCAACTAAAACCTGTTTGCACGACTCCTTTGAGCCGTGGTAGGGTAGTAATCAAAGCACAGTGGGAACTCACACGAGACAAATGACGATCTCAGGTCGATGAACTAACCTGTACACATGTCACCAGGGAACTGCTATCTGACGTCAGGTATAAGACCAACTAGCATGTTCCCGGCGAGTCCTGTCCGGTGTACTCATAACCCAATGAGCACCTGTATACATCTTAGGTGAACCAACTGACACCAGTGGCTTGTGAGACCGGCCACCGCCCCTCGTCGGGGTCTCGACTGTATACACTAGTCTACTCTGGAGAATCGATGCCCTGTTTCGAAACTCCCACGACTAGGGACCTTTTAAGGATGTGCTTATAGACTACCAGCTCCCACGTATATGATCGCCATCATACTGTTGGTAGTCAAGCAAGAATCCTAGGGGCTCTATCAACGTGTAATAGCGACATGTCAGGTCACCTAAAGCAGTACACGATGATAAAGATAAACCAGATAGCATACTATCATCTCGAGTAAGACTGTCCTACCGGGATAGGTCCTCCCTCAATCATTGCAATCACGTGCCTGTGATCCAATAATTGACTCTGAGGGCACTATCTCCAACATGGAGGCTGAGTATATAGCTGCTAGTGAAGCCACAAAAGAGGCTGTCTGGATGAGGAAGTTCATTTCTGAACTTCTGGTGGTTCCGTCCATTACCAATCCAATACCTTTGTATTGCGATAACAATGGCGCTGTAGCTTTAGCGAAGGAACCAAGGTCCCATCAGAAATCCAGGCATATCTTAAGGCGGTTTCACCTGATCAGGGAGATCGTGGATCGTCGGGAGATCGAGATACGGAGAGTGGACACAAAAGATAACACGGCAGATCCATTCACCAAGGTCATCCCTCAAGTACAGTTCGAGAGGCTGTTTGAAATGTTGGGCATGCGGTACGCCAGCAACTGGATCTGGTAGAGACAGAGGGTACTCATTGCACCAATTATAGGCCTTAGTGCAAGTGGGAGATTGTTGGATATATATGCCCTAGAGGCCTACATTGTATAGGATGCTTGGGATATGTATGTACATGACAGTCTTGCTTGATATGATAGTACGCTATTTGTTTTGTCTTTAGCTTAACGTATGATATATTTTACTTGGTGTTTATATATATATATATATATATATATATATATATATATATATATATATATATATATATATATATTGATAAAGCCCATAGGGTGTTTGTCTGACTACCGGCGTTGTGATGGCAGTCATACTAGTGGGAGCTGGATAGTCAATAGGCACACCCTTAGATGTCCCTGGTCGCAGGAGTATCGAGATTGGGCATCGATACTCCGGAGTAGACTAGTGTATACATATCTAGACCCTGAGGAGGGGCGATGGACTGGTCCCGCAGCCATTGGTGGAGTGCACCTAAGATTGTATACAGATGCTCACTGGGTGTGAGTACACCGGACAGGACTCGCCGAGAACTGACTGGATGGTATTATACCTAACATCAGATAGAAGTTCTCAGGTGACATGTGTGCAGATAGTCCGTTGACTTAAGGTCATCATTTGTCTCGTGTGAGTTCCCACTGTGCTTTGATTATTACCCTACCCTGATTCAAAGGAGTCGTGCAAACAGGTTTTAGTTGGGCACAGTCCCGAGCCACATGGAGGCAGTGAGTGACTGTTAGGGATTTGTCTCTCCCGGTATGGGGAGTTGATATCGCACGGTGATCGGTTGGTCATTACCATAAGTCCCTGGCCAGGGCTGATTGAGAATTACTGATAGATTGGTCAGTAGATTCTCGGATGGTGATAGAGCCATACCGACACGACTTGTACGGTTATTAGAAGCCTGACGTCCACCACCTCCCTAGACCATACATATGATACTCTTAGACGAACAGACCGGACTGTGCGGATATTGTCACGGACAGGCTCAGTAGGATTTCGGATGGGTTACCTCATCGGCTTTCTTATCGACAACTACCTGGGGACCGTTATGTACAGCTAGTGCCGCTTGCGGTCTGTGGTTAAACCCACTGCCAGTGTAGTAGTCGAGTCTTTAGAGTCCCACACAGAGATTTCCCAAACCCAGGCGAAAAGATATAGAGGTAGTATGGTTTTACGACAAAGGTTCGGACGCATACGTGTTTAAACGCACGTACGACATTCGGACAATTTTTACTAGTCGGCTTTGGTTTAAGCCAGATTCTACTATCAGGTTATTGGATTTATACAGTCTAAAGTTTTTCCGTGTTTTCACGGATGCGAGGGGCGTTCTCGTAATTTTCCGAGAACCTTCTAGAAGGATGTGACATGAGGGGTTGAGGTGGCTTTTTCATTAATTGTTTTGTGACTCATTCATATGATTCATCATATCATTAAATGCATCATTAATGCATCATTAATGATCTAATGACTCACATGATGAATCACACTCCTTGATTAAATGAAGCATGGTGAATAATCATTTAATTGATAATATTTGATAATTCATTATGTATCATATATTCAAGTGAGAAGCTTTTTATTCTCATTATCATTTTCCACCTTCTCTCTCCTCAAGCTCTCTCTCCTTCACCAAACCCTAATCCTACCACTCATGAGTTAAGAACAAGGATTAGGAAAGACTAAATACTCCATAACCAATCTCTACATCATCTTAGTTCCTTTATTAGCAACTAGAGAAACTAAGTAACCTCAAGTTTAGAGGTTATAGCTTGGATTAGGGTTCTCGGGTGGATCGTCTATCACGGAAAGGAAGCCGAGGAGGACGTAGAGATCCAAGGAGGCCATAGAGATCGTAAAGACGAAGGACTAGAATCGTTTGGTATAATCTTTTAACATAGTAGCTTAGAACTCTATGCTTATTGTTAAGTATTGTTTAGAAATGATCTTCGGTTAGTTGATGTTCGCTTTATAAACATGATTGTTTTTCAAATTTTCGCCTCCCCGCAACTCGTGGGGTGTTGCACATCAACTTACATTATGAACCCTCACAAGAGTGCCTAGGAACCCTACACAAGGGTAGTCCATAAGTACACCCTTTAATTGTTCCTAGTCGTGGGAGTGTCGAGACAGGGCATCGATACTCCAGAGTAGACTAGCGTATGCGCTTCTTGACCCATATGATGGGCGATGGATGATCCCACATCCATTGGTGTTTGACATCAGAGAAGGTATACGGGTGCTCAGTGTAGACTGGGTATACTGAACGGACTCGCCGAGAACACCTAGATGGTTTTATACCTATCGTCAGATAGCAGTTCTCCGGTGACACTGATACAGGTTAGTCTGTCGACCCAAGATGGTCATAGAGTCTTGTGTGATTCCAACTGTGCTTTGATTTCCACCATACCATGGTCAAGAGATCGTGCAAAAAGGTGGTTTTTGGGTACAGTACCGAGTCACATGGAGTCAATGAGCGATAGGAGGGGATTCGTCTCTCCCGGTATTGGGAGTTGATGTTGCGCTATGCTCGATTGGCCATAACAGGAAATCCCTGGCCAGGGTTGCTGAGATCTACTGGTAAGTGTTATCAGTAGTTTCTCAAACCGTTATGGACCTCACATCGGCTTGACTTATCAGGCTATTTGGGTCTGACGTTATACCACCCCCAGGCTGTGATATGAGACATATCAGACGAAGAGACCGGACTCTACGGTAGTGTTACTGATTGGATTCGTAGGAGTATGAGCAGGCTTGCTTGTTGTTCTTCTGATCGCTCAATAACCAGGTGGCAGTTATGTTTAGCAGACCGCTTGCGGCTTATGGGTGTTTGATATGATCATCACCTACTGTCGGCGTATTGACGAGCTTTTAGAGTCCTACACAGAGGCTTCCTGGTTCATGCAAAATGAAATAGGAGCAAATATGTGATATGTGCGGGACCGAGATTAATGCGCGTATGTGATACCACATTCTATTCTCGCAATATGTGATATTGGTTAGTTATATGTGATATAGCCGAGTTATCGGATCAAGTGTTGATTCGATAAGTTGATACATTTGATATTTGTCGGTTGTATGTGATATAGCCGGATTATTAAATCAAGTGTTGATTTGATAATTTAATGTATAATTATATATGTGATATATTAATTTACATTAACTAATATTAGCTGACTTAAACATTTCTTTTTCTCACTTGTGTACATATAGTATATATGTGATATATATATTAATGCGCATTATTTTATGTCATGCTAGATTCCATATGCTACATAGGTGTATGAGACTCACATCATGCGTATAATAATGTTACGTTTTATTTTTTTAAAGTAATTCAATATTAGTTGGAAATTGTCATGCTTAGAAGCTTGGAGAAGCTTGAAGCATCTTTGACTTGGTCCACTAGTTTTGTTTTACTTGTAGATATTTATTAACCTAACCATTATTATTAGCCATGGTTTATTCTCTATATGAGTTAGTGTATGACACTAACTCTCCCATGGTTGCTATTCTCACCTCATGAGTTCATTCTCTCATTTTTTATTCTTCATCTTCTTCTTCATTGAGAAAGCTTGCTAGCTTTTCTCAAGGTGAGAAAATATTGTGAGAAAAACAAATCTAGAGTGAGCCAATTTCCTACTTCATCATCCTCTAATATTGTCTATTTAGTTTAGGGTTTTTGCTTCACTAATCTACCATTAGTGAAGAGGTAGCATGAGCTTGAGTCTCCTCGACATAGATCATCTTCGGCCTAAAAGACTTCGAGCAAGCTTGTTCATTTCTTCATGTAAACCCTTACTAGAGTTCGGGTGTTCACTACTTAGAGCGAAAGGACTACTACAAGGAGCTTTCGAAGTGAAGGACCGGTCTACAAAGGTTGTATTCCTCATTCCCTTAGATGTAAAGTCGTTTGCATTGCTCGTTTGTTTAATTCTCTAGTTAAGATTCTAGGGTTAAGGTTCTTTAGAACGGCAAAAATTTGAAAACGGCATGGACGATGCCTTCCAAAACCTTGCTGCCGCGCTAAGTAACCCTACAGTGGTATCAGAGTCAGGCTAGAGATTTAAACGATGTTTGTTAGATTACGAAACCGAAAAAACTCCCGAACACCCGATACACATTCCTGGTTTCTGTCGAATTTTAAATGGCCTCTAAAAAGTTTTTTAGCAACTGCAGAATGTTGTATATGATATAACATGAACACCATAGAAATTTAAAGCAATTCTGTGTGAAAGTGGCCGGCCACATAGGTCTAAAAACTGGCCTGCTCGGTTCATTTGGCTCCTCTGGGCTTCAAATTTTTAGGGTGTTACAGTCTCTGGGTTTGGTGTTTGGTGTTTCAGGTGTTGCTTGTTTTTGCTAAATTTGTATGTGATGTTAACTTTCTGCATAGGCAATTCGGAGTGTTTCGTAGTCGTAATTCTAACATGTATTCGAACGGATATCAATAACCCACATTTTCCCTCGCTGGAAATTTTCCAAGAGTTTTTTCAATGTTTAAAATCTTAAGAAAATCATGCAAGCAATTCTGTGGACCCTCTAGAAGAACGATACCCAAACTCGATTTTTTGGATCGCGGAACCGCGCTCATACCCTAGGGTTTGCGGCAGTTCCGCGGCGACATGAGTGAGGCATGGGTCGGCCCTTCTACGGATGGTTCATAGGAGTTGTGGCATGTTCTGGGTACTTTTTGAACTCCGCTCAAGTGTTGAGCTCTTTGGAAAAGTTTGGGTGTTTGCTTATTCGATCGAAAAGTTTAACATCGTCTAGCTATCTGTGATTGTGATACAATATTTGGAATCCACAATTAGTTATGAGATAACTAGTTTGAATTTTATAAATCTAGCAGTTTAGTCTCATTTGATTGGTTGCCACGGAATTTTGATGTGGATCAAAAGTCCGTCGCAATTACGTAGTGTACGTAGATACTCGCTGGGTAACCTTACTAGATAACCACGCCCCATAGCCCCGACCAAGTGACTGTAGGGGAACCCCGTCATCAAAAGTCCGTTCGGGTGCTCGTGGTCGCGGTGTTCCGCCTTAGTGCATTTCATCGATGGTATAGGTGGTGCGGCCGTCTACTAAAGTTTCCGACGAGCATTCAATCAGGTTATCGGGAATCTTGTTGAATTACCCGACAGGTTATTGAAAAATGTTTTCAATATCGAGACTAAAATGCGGGGTTTATAATTGTTAGGCATGTAAATTCATTTGGTAAGGTATGAAATCCAAAGTATATGATACATTGGGTTTATGATGTCTAAGGTGGTTGCGGATTCCAATTGTTGTAGTTTTTCACTTTCTTTTCTGCACCGTTAGTATAATATGTGGTATATCGCCGGTTTCATTGCTATATGTCAACGACAATTGGGATACGCATATTTACTTACGTTGATGACATGTGATGTTATGTGTTGTTGTGATATGTTATATTGGATCGTCGTGTTCTGAATAGCCGGGGGGTTTTATGTGAGATGAGAGTTTTTCATTTTCATTCATGTAAAAACTTGTATGTAATATTCTTTTATTGGGGTACTCCCGGGTTGAGGATGATGTCACCATTGATGTATATTATTTACTTTTCCGCATTAGGATAGACCCAAGATGGGGAGCACAAGTAACCGGGTTCTAGAGACCATCTCAAGGAGTTGAGACCGGGTCTCCTAAATATAGAATTGGTAGGGTTTCTTGCCGCTCTCGTAGGGGTCTAGGGATGTGGGTTTGGCTATTCAACGACCGTGGAATCCGTATTTTATACAGGCATAAATAAAACACGGAATTCCTAGTATATCCAATATTTCATATGTGTTCTTCTGCTGCTGATATTCTGTGATGTGATCACTTGATATGTTCTAAGATAAATGCATATATTATATATATGATATATAATAACTATTGCTGCTTTCATTTCTTCTGTGATGCTTAGGAAGCATAATTTGATGGGACTTCATTAATGAGATTAATGAAATAAAAAGAAACCAAAAAATGTTGTAGAAACTTGTTTTAAAAACTGGTAGCTCTAGTTCATTCTATGCATAGCGGTATTCCTTGTAGAATATCCAGCACCTTATTCGATAAGGAAAGAGCCGAGATTCCTTCACCGGGAGTGACCTCTTTAGCGAAACTGGCAGATGCTACAACCCACTCGGTTTGTCTTTTGCTTGCTTCTATAGTTTTTGCTTTGCATAGTGGTATTTGTGAAATATCCTGCACCTTATTTGATAAAGAAAAAGCCGAGATCCCTTCACCGGGAGTGACCTCTTTAGCAAAACTAGTAAAAGCCTCAAAACACTCCTTTTCAAAATCACTCGATTCTACAACGATATCATGTTCATTACGCTCATGGTTTTATTTAAAACCTGTGTTGCCCTCCGTAATTTCAGATAAGTACTACTTAGTATTCGTACAACGGTAGTTTGGCCTGCGTCAAGGCATAGTGTACAGTAGCTAACTAGTGCTTATCTGCAGCATACGATGCTATTGGATTAGGGTATTCGTACGGCGTCATTTGGCCTGCGTCAAGGGTCGTGCGGGTGGGTTTAATTCAATCATGAAATGTACGGGTTGAACTTGACTAGCACCCTATGGGTAGTTTGGCCTGCGTCAAGGTCATAGAACGTTAGGGGCAGAATATTATCGGGAATTTCAAATGTTGAAATTTGCAATAAGATTGCATACCTTCTATGAGATAGTTGGATCCCGATACCCACTGAGGGTAAGAGTTACTCCTGGGAGAGTTTTACACATTACAATTAGCCGATCAAGTAGGTGTCTAGAAAGGTGTTAACAGGGTTACGCCTCTGGGAAAACAAGGTTTATTTTAATTAGGTCCGTACAAAAGCACGGGGAACCTCCCTCAAAGTACCGACACAGGCCTGGCCGAAAGATTGGCGAACTTATAGGGTGTAATTAATCCCGGCTAGTCTTACCTTTTAGGGTTTGAAGGAAGATTTGATAAAAACAGTGGGAGCCATCCTGATTAAATAAAATAATAACCAATCTAATCTTACAAGAGCGCACGCATAGTGTTTTTCTTCTCTCTCTCTCTCCTGGTAGCGACCATGTCACGCCTTAATCAAGATAATAATATGGATGCATTGACCGAACCTGCTTATTATACTGAGTTAGGGAACGTTGGTTCCGCTCTATCTTATAACTGTTATAAGTCTGAGCAGGAAATAAGGGAATATCCGGATTCCCATGCCACCCAATCGAAGAAAGTTCATGTTGATGCATCTTCTTCGGGTGTGTTTAATACCAAGAACTGTTTCTCAGTATTCTCTACGTCCTAGGTATGAGATACCGTATTAGGATCCCACATATGTAATTTTTTATATGGGCTGCTGAAAGGTAGAAAACTGAGAATGGATGTTATGTCTCTAAGTGTTAGAGAATGGTTCAATTGTTACAGTCAAATCAGTTAACAAATATCACCTTGTATTAATATATTGATTCTGAACGAATGTTATTACATACCGAACCTGATATACAACATTACATCGGTTTCTTTATTAAGTTAAAGAAGGATATAATTCTGTATTGGAGGATAATGTTGTGAATATTTTTCTGAATCAAGAGTTGATTGGATCAGGCACGTTATATAATAGCATACAAGTTCTAAATCAAACCACAGTTCAAAGTATATAGAACACACAAAAGAGGAGTAGTTCAGAATGAACGAATCCTTCTTATGGCATTGTAGACTAGGTCATATCAATGCGACACGACCAGCTAAGTTATATAAGGATGAATATAAGAATCTGTTTGAATTTTCATCTTATGATACTTGCCAGTCTTATCTCAAAGGTAAAATGACCAATACTCCGTTTACTGGAAACAGAGAATGAGTTAATGAACTCTTGGGAAGGATACATGATGATGTATACAGTCCTATGTCTACAATTACCAGGGTTGGTTCTTTGTACTTCGTTATACACTGATCATCTCTCAAGATTCGGACATATGTTCCTGTTGAAACACAAGTCTGAAACTTTTGAAAAATTCAAGGAATATAAGCTTAAAGTTGAGAACTAGATGGGTAGAAGTATTAAGTCCTTCGATATGATCGAGGAAGCGAATACTTGGGCATGGAGTTCCTGGATTTTCTAAATAGAGAATAGGATTCTCTCTCAGCTTACTCCTTCGTATACACCACAGCACAACGGTGTATCGGGGCGGAGGTATCGCACCCTATGAGATATGGCGCGCTCTATGATGAGTATTGTTGAGTTACCTGTTTCCTTTTGGGTGTTATGCACTTAAGAAGCTGCATACCTATTGAATGGGGTTCCAACCAAATCAGTGCCCACCACTACATATGAGATATGGAATGGGAAGAGACCATGTCTTAAACGAGTTAAGATAAGGGGTTGTCCGGCCTATGTTAAAAAGAATAATCCGGACAAGATCGAGGCAAGGTCAGATCTGTATAAGTTTGTTGGATATCCCAAACATTTGTGAGGGAATATTTTCTACCAAACTGAGGAGCAAAAGGTGTTTTGTTTCTCAGCATGCCACCTTTTTAGAAAAGGAATTTCTTATGAAGAAATTTGTGGTCATGAGGTAGAACTGGAAGGAGTTCCAGCTGTACAAACTAACAGCTGATGATTTGGTGAAACCAAAGGATTCAATAGTCTCCAACGAACCTCAGCCTCTCCGTGAATCTGGTAGGGTTCCTCATCCACTTGAGAGATGCTACAATCTTCTCGGTGATAGTGGGAGTGAGTATTGCATCATAGTAGATGATGGCCCAACTAGGTTCAGGCAGGCCATCACGAGTGGGGACTCTATGAAATGGCTGGATGCTATGCGATCAAAGATGGAATCCATATACACCAACAAAGTATGACTTTGTATGTTGCACCTGCAGAGGTAAAACCCATTGGGAGCAAATGGATCTTGAGAAGATTCTTGGTGTAAATGGAAAAGTTGAGACTTTCAAAGCTATGCTTAAGTCCATCAGGATCATTGCAAGCATCGCGAAGATGGAACATCGGTTTTGATGTGATAGTCAAAGAGTTTGACTTCATCAAAATGGTAGATAAATCTTGTATATATAAGAAGGTTGTAGAGAGTAAGGTTGTCTTCCACGTATTGTACGTAGATGACATACTCTTGATGGGAAATTGTTTCTTATGCTACACCCGGTCAGGCTCCTCTTATCACGAGGATTTTCAATAAAAGATCTGGATGATACCTACTACATCTTGTGGATTATGATCTATGGTGATAGATCTAAGTGGATATTGGGAGTGTCCAAAATCCAGGTACATTAACACCGTACTAAAGGGGTTTAGTATGGAAAATTCTAAGCGTGGTGGTTCGCCCACTTACTCATGAATCACTCTCTCCAAAAAGATTTCTTCCGAGACTGATTTGGAGAGAGCTCACGTGTAAGGGATACCCTATGCTTCGGCAGTAGGCTCTATCATGTGTGCAATGTTATGTACCAGACCAGATGTAGATAACTCACTAGGTGTAGTGACCAGGAATCAATCGGATCTTGGGAGAATCACTGGACAGCTGTGGAGGACACTCTTAAGTACTTGAGAAGTACTAAAAGAAAGTTCTTGGTTCCAGCTTCCAGAGTGATAAGTTCGACTGAAAGTCAGTAACAGCATTGTCTTTACCCTCAGTGGAGGGACGGTATGTTGGATGAGTTCCAAGCTAGATACCGTGGCATACTAGACGATAAAGACTGAATACATCGCTACCAACGATGCTGCCAAAGTGGATGTCTGGGCATTACTTGTTCATGAGATGAACATGGTTCCTATCATTGAGTGTCTAATAACTGTTATTGTGACTACAATGGAGTTGTGGCTTTAGCCTAGAAACACCAGTCCCATCAGCGATCCAGACATATTCCGAAGCAAGTATCACCTGATCAGGGAGATGGTTGATCTCCAAGGGATCAAGGTAAGGAGAGTAGATTTTGAGGTTAGCACGGTGGATCCACTCACCAAGGCCTGCTTCCCCAAATACTATTTGAGAGATTTTGGGATGGTTGAGTATAGGATACTACAACCACTGGTAAATTGTTGAGTATGAGATACTGCAACAAATGGCCTTAGTGCAAGTGCGAGATTGTTAGTTTATGTTAGTTATATGTATGGCCTCTAATGTTAGTTATATGTATGCCCTAGAGGCCATTACTATACATGTGATGTATATGGTAGTGGATGCTTAGACATATATAGGGAGGACTTTCTTGCTCGACATGATAGTATGCTATCTGGTTGCATTTTGTCTTAACATGTTGACTTGTATAAGTGACAATGTCTTGCTCTCACATGTTGATAAAGCCCTTAGGATGTGTACTTGACTACCAAGACTATGATGGAAATCATACTAGTTGGGCCAAGGGTAGTCCACAAGTACACCCTATAATTGTTCCTAGTCGTAAGAGTATCGAGACAGGGCATCGATACTCTGGAGTAGACTAGCGTATGCGCTTCTTGACCCATATGATGAGCGATGGATGATCCCACATCCATTGGTGTTTGACATCAGAGAAGGTATACGGGTGCTCAGTGTAGACTGGGTACACTGAATGGACTCGCCGAGAACTCCTAGATGGTATTATACCTATCGTCAGATAGCAGTTCTCTGGTGACACTGGTACAGGTTAGTATGTCGACCCGAGATCGTCATAGAGTCTTGTGTGATTCCCACTGTGCTTTGATTTCCACCATAGCACGATCAAGAGATCATGCAAAAAGGTGGTTTTTGGGTACAGTCCCAAGTCACATGGAGGCAATGAGCAATAGGAAGGGATTCGTCTCTTCCGGTATTGGGAGTTGATGTTGCGCTACGCTCGATTGGCCATAACAGGAAATCCCTGTCCAGGGTTGCTGAGATCTACTGGTAAGTGTTATCAGTAGTTTCTCAAACCATTATGGACCTCACATCGGCATGACTTATCAGGCTATTGGGGTCTGACGTTATACCACCCCCAGTCTGTGATATGCGACATATCAGACGAAGAGACCGGATTGTACGGTAGTGTTACTGATTGGATTCGCAGGAGTATGAGCAGACTTGCTTGTTGTTCTTCTGATCGCTCAATACCCAGGTGGCCATTACGTTTAGCAGACCGCTTGCGGCTTGTGGGTGTTTGATATGATCATCACCTACTGCCGGCGTATTGACGATTCTTTAGAGTCCTACACAGAGGTTTCCTGGATCATGCAAAACGAA
Source organism: Agapanthus africanus (assembly GCA_030015575.1). NCBI lineage: Eukaryota > Viridiplantae > Streptophyta > Magnoliopsida > Asparagales > Amaryllidaceae > Agapanthus > Agapanthus africanus. The sequence continues at coordinate 436,976,107 of CM057339.1, forward strand.
GTAGGAGAACATATGTGATATGTACGGGACCGAGATTAATGCGCGTATGTGATACCGCATTCTATTCTCGCGGTATGTGATATCGGTCTGTTATATGTAATATAGCCGGGTTATCGGATCAAGTGTTGATTCAATAAGTTGATACATTTGATATTAGTCGGTTGTATGTGATATAGCCGGATTATTAAATCAAGTGTTGATTTGATAATTTAATGTATAATTATATATGTGATATATTAATTTGCATTAACTAATATTAGCTGACTTAAACATTTCTTTTTCTCACTTGTGTGCATATAGTATATATGGGATATATATTAATGTACATTATTTTGTGTCATGCTAGATGCCACATGCTACATAGGTGTATGAGACTCACACCATTCTTATAATAATTGTTAGTTATATGTATGCCATAGAGGCCATTACTGTACATGCGATTTATATTGTAGTGGATGCTTGGACATATATAGGGAGGACTTTCTTGCTCGACATGATAGTATGCTATCTAGTTGCATTTATCTTAACATGTTAATAAATACTGTTTTTTGATCACATGTTGATAAAGCCCTTAGGATGATTACTTAAATATCATGATTATGATGTAGATCATACTAGTGGTGATAGGGTAGTCGATAAGTACATCCTTCAAATGTTCCTAGTCGTGGGAGTATCGAGACAGGGCATCGATACTCCAGAGTAGACTAGCGTATGCGCTTCCTGACCTATATGATGGGCCATGGATGATCCCATGTCTATTGGTGTTTAACATCAGAGAAGGTATACGGGTGCTCAGTGGAGACTGGGTACACTGGACGGACTCGCCGAGAACTCCTAGATGGTATTATTCCTATCGTCGGATAGCAGTTCTCTGGAGACACTGGTACATGTTAGTCTGTAGACCCGAGATCGTCATAGAGTCTTGTGTGATTCCCACTGTGCTTTGATTTCCACCATACCATGGCCAAGAGATCATGCAAAAAGGTGGTTTTTGGGTACAGCCCCGAGTCATATGGAGGCAATGAGCGATAGGAGGGGTTTCGTCTCTCCCGGTATTGGGAGTTGATGTTGCGCTATGCTCGATTGGCCATAACAGGAAATCCCTGGCTAGGGTTGCTGAGATTTACTGGTAAGTGTTATCGGTAGTTTCTCGACCGTTATGGACCTTGCATCAGCATGACTTATCAGGCTATTGGGGTCGATATTATACCACCCCCAGGCTGTGATATGCGACATATCAGACGAAGAGACCAGACTGTACGGTAGTGTTACTGATTGGATTCACAGGAGTTATAGCAGGCTTGATTGTTGATCTTCTGATTGCTAAATACCCAGGTGGCCATTACGTTTAGTAGACTGCTTGCGGCTTGTGGGTGTTTGATATGATCATCTCCTACTGCCGGCGTATTGACGAGTCTTTAGAGTCTTACACAGAGGTTTCTTGGTTCATGCGAAACGGAGTAGAAGCACATATGTGATATTTGCGGGACCAAGATTAATACGAGTATATGATACTGTATTCTATTCTCGTGATATGTGATATCGGTCGGGTATATAAGATATAGCCGGGTTATCGGATCAAGTGTTGATTCGATAAGTTGATTCATTTGATATTAGTCGGTTATATGTATTATAGCCGGATTATTAAATCAAGAGTTGATTTAATAATTTAATGTATAATTATACATTTGATATATTAAATTACATTGACTAATATTATCTCACTTAAGATTTCTTTTCTCACTTTATGATACATTGATATATATGCGATATATGTAAAATGTATTGTTTTCCTTTTGCACAAAATATATATGTGATATATATTATTGTGTCATGCTAGGTTACACATGCAACATATATGTATGAGACTCACACCATGCTAGGGTTAAGTTAGGGCTTTATTTGTTTTAAGTAATTCAAACACTTGGATAATGAGTCATGGTAGAAGCTTGGAGAAGCTTGTGGAAAACATTGACTTGGTCCACTTGTTTGTCTAGCTTAAGATATTTTTCAACCCAACCCTTAACTCATAGCTATGGTTAAGTCTCTACAATAGTTAGTGGATGACATACACAAACCATGGTTGCATTTCTAACCTCATGAGTTCATTCATCTCTTCATGACTTCTTCTTCTTCTTCACTTGAAAAAGCTTTGCTAGTTTTTTCTAAGTAATGATGCATTGTAAGAAAAATTAATCTAAAGTCAGCCTACTTCCTACTTCATCATCCTCTACTATTAGCCATTTAGTTTAGGGTGTTTGCTTCATTAATCTACACAATTAGTGAAGAGATAGAATGAGCTAGTGTCTTCTCGACATAGATCATCTTCGCCCTCGAAGACTTCGAAGCAAGCTTGTTCGTTTCTTCATGTGAGCCTTTCCAGAGTCCGGGGGATCATGATCGCAGCGAAGGGACTACTACACGGAGCTATTGAAGTGAAGGACCGATCTACAAAGGTTGTATTTCTTGTTCACATAGATGTAAAGAGTTTGCATATCATATTTAACCCTAAGTCTCTAGTTAAGATCTTGGTTAGGGTTTGTTCATCACCCCAAAATTTTTAAAGTTGCATGATTGATGCTTGTCAAAACCTTGCTAAGGTGCTAAGCTAACCCTTCAGTGGTATCAGAGACAAGCTAAAGCATTAGGCGTTGTCTAGACGAAATTTAAAGTCCGATTGAACTCCGAAAGCCTGAAATGACCCCTTTCTGGAAATTTTTCCAAAAGTTGGATTTTTTCATGTTAAAAATACTCAGAAAATCATACAAGAAATTCTATGGACACACCTGAAGAACGAAACCTTAACTCGTCAATGTGACCGTGGATCCGCGGCCAAAACATAGTTTTGGCCTCGGATCCGCGGCGCCACTTGAAAGGCTTGGGTCGGGCCCTTCAGCTGATGGTCCGTAGGTGCTGTGGCATGTCTCTGGTTAATTTTAACTGTGCTCAAGTGTTGAGCACTCTAGGAATTTTTCGGAATTCGTTGCATCGATCGAATTATCTAACTTCGCCTAGCATCTGTGATTGTGATACAATATTTGGAATCCACACAATTGGTTATGTGATAACTAGTTTGAATTTTATAAATCTAGCGTTTTAGTCTCATTTGATCTGTTGCCATGGGATTTTGATGTTGATCATAAGTCTGTCGCAATAGCATAGTGTACACGGATACTCGCCGGGTAACCTTATTAGATAGCCACGTCCCATAGCCCCGACCAAGTGACTGTAAGAGAACCCCGTCGCCAAAAGCATCCGTTCGGGTGCTCGCGGCTGCGGTGTTCCGCCTTAGTGCACTTCGTCGACGGCATCGGGGGTGCGGCCGTCTATTAAAGTTTCCGACGAGCATTCGATCAGATTATCGGGAATCTTGTTGAATTACCCAACAAGTTATTGGAAAGTGTTTTCAATATCGAGACTAAAATGCGGTGTTTAAAATTGTTAGGCATGCGATGTATAAGGAATTCATTTAGTTAGGCATGAAATCCAATGTATGTGATATATTGGGTTTATGATGTCTAAGTTTGTTGCGGATTCCAACTGTTGTAGTTTTCACTTTCTTTCTGCGACCGTAAGTGTAATATGTGGTGTATCGCCGGTTTCGGTGCTATATGTCAACGACAATTGGGATACGCATATTTACTTACATTGATGACATGTGATGTTATGTGTTGCTGTGATATGTTATATTAGATCGTCGTGTTTTGAATAGCCGGGGGTTTTATGTGAGATGAAAGTTTTTATTTTCATTCATATAAAATTCATTGTATGTAATATTCTTTTATTAGGGCACTTCCGGGTTGAGGATGATATCACCATTGTATATTATTTACATTTCCGCATTAGGATAGACCCAAGGAGGGAAGCACAAGTAAACGGGTTGTAGGGTACAGTGGGAGACCATCTCGAGGAGTCGAGACCGGGTTTTCTAACCCTAGAATTGGCAGGGTTACTTGACGCTCTCGTAGGGGTCTAGGGATGTGGGTTTGGCTATTCATCACGACCGTGGAATCCGTGTTTTATACTTGCTTAACTTAAAACTCGGAATTCCTAGTATATCCAATATTTCATATGATTCTTCTGCTGCTGATATTCTGTGATGTGATCATTTGATATGTTCTGAGATGAATGCCTATATTATATATATCAGATATAATAAATATTGCTGCTTTCGTTTCTTATGTGATGCTTGTGAAGCATAAATAATGGGACTTCATTAATGAGATTAATGAAATAAATGAAACCTAAACATGTTGTAGAAACTTGTCTCAAAAACTGGTAGCTCTAGTTCTTGCTTTGCATAGCGGTATTCCTTGTAGAATATCCAGCACCTTATTCGATAAGGAAAGAGCCGAGATCCCTTCACCGGGAGTGACCTCTTTAGCGAAACTAGCAGATGCTACAACCCACTCGGTTTGTCTTTTGATTGCTTCTATAGTTTTTGCTTTGCATAGCGGTATTCCTTGTAGAATATCCAGCACCTTATTCGATAAGGAAAGAGCCAAGATCCCTTCACCGGGAGTGACCTCTTTAGCAGAACTAGTAAAAGCCTCAAAACACTCCCTTTTCAAAATCACTCGATTCACGACGATATCAAGTTCATTACGCGGAAGGTTTTTCTTAAAAACCTGTCGTAGACCTCCGTCATTTTAGATAAGTAGTATTTAGTATTCGTGTTGCGTTTGTTGACCTTGTCAAGGCGTAGTGTGGGGTAGCTGATTAGTGCTTATCTGCAAAGCATATGATGCAATTGGATTAGGGTAGTCGTGCAGCCTTGTTGACCTTGTCAAGGGTCGTGCGGATGGGTTTAATTCAATCGGGAAATGACGGGTTGAACTTGACTTGCGGTCTATGGTTTGTTGACCTTTTCAAGGTCATAGATCGATAGGGGCAAAACATTATCGGGAATTTCAAGTGTTGAAAATTTGCAATAAGATTGCATACCTTCTATGAGATAGTTGGATCCCGATACCCACTGCGAGTAAGAGTTTCTCCTGGGAGAATTTTACCCATGACAATTAGCCGATCAAGTAGGTGTCTAGAAAGGTGTTAACGGGGTTACGCCCCTGGGAAAACGAGGTTTATTTTAATTAGGTCTTGCGAAAGCACGGGGAACCTCCCTCAAAGTACCGACACTGTCCTGGCTGAAAGATTGGCGAACTTGTAGGGTGTAATTAATCCCGGCTAGTCTTACCTTTTAGGGTTTGAAGGCAGATTTGATTAAAACAGTGGGAGCGAGAATTACATCATGAGATGATGGCCCAACCGGATTCAGGCAGTTGGAATGTCTGTTTTGATGTGATAGTCAAAGAGTTTGACTTCATCAAAATGGTAGATGAACCTAGTACATACAAGAAGGTTATAGAGAGTAAGGTTGTCTTCTACATATTGTACGTATATGACATACTCTTGATAGGAAATGGTTTCCTATGCTACACTCGGTCAAGCTCCTCTTATCACGGGGATTCTCAATAGAAGATCTGGACAATGCCTGCTACATCTTGTGGATTATGATCTATGGTGATAGATCTATAGTGGATGTTGGGAGTGTCCCAAATCCAGGTACATAAACACCATACTAAAGGGGTTTAGTATGGATGATTCTAAGCATGGTGGTTCGCCCACTTACTCTTGGATCACTCTCTCCAAAAAGAGGTCTCCCGAGATTGATTTGAAGAGAGCTCGCGTGCAAAGGATACCCTATGCTTCGGCAGTAGGTTCTATCAGAGTGTGCGATATTATGTACCAGACCAGATGTAGATGACTCACTAGGTGTAGTGATCAGATATCAATCGGATCTTGGGAGACTCACTGAAAAGCTGTGGAGAACATTCTTAAGTACTTGAGAAGCACTAAAAGAAAGTTCTTGGTTCCAGCTTCCAGAGTGATAAGTTCGACTGAGAGTCGGTCACAGGCATTGTCTTTACCCTCGATGGAGGGACGTGTAATACCCAGTTTTTTTGTACACCAATATCCGTATTTTTATAAAGTGTTACTTACAAAATTTATCTATATTTATAATTTTTTATTTATTTTAAAATCCCTAACCCTAAAACCCCAAACCCAAACCCTATGTTCTATTTCCCTTTATTTTCCTTTTCCCTTTTTTATTTTTCAGCCCAGCCCACTCCCTCTCTATCTCTTTTTCCTGGCCCACGAACCCATTTCACCGGCCCAACTGTTCCTAAACTGGCCCGACCCAGGCCCCTTACCCGACCCGACCCGCTTCTTCTTCCCCACCTCTTCTTTTCCCGCTCTTTTCCCTTCTCTCGCCACGTCGCCGCAGCCACGTCCCCGCCGCTCGTTCCCACGCCCCCACTACTCGACCCACGACTCGTGCGCGCATGCTCGCTCACTTCCCTCGACCCCGTCTCTCTCTCTCTCTCACATACGAGACCGAGCCTTCCTCGCCATCACCCTCATGTCCCCCCTTCACCAAAAACCCATCTCTCTCTCTCCCTCTCACCCTCGTTCTCCCTTCGCCTCCATTTTTCCATCATCACCAAATCACCCAACGCCGACGAGCACCCGCAACCTTCACCTCACCGCTGCACCGCCGACCTTACCTCCTTCACCCTCCCTGCCATCGTCGTGACACCATCCCTGCACCTCACCGAACTCCTCCACCGACACCCCGCCGGCATCCCCAACCTCACTATTGTCGTCACCCTCTTCACTGCCTCACCTCCTTCTCCTCCCCCACACCCTCAACCCGAACCACCAACCAGAGCACCCCTCGCCCGAGCACCCCTGTGCCCGAGCCTCCCCTCACCATCGATGGCACCTCCGACCACCTCTGCGTCGTCGCCACCAACCTCACCTTCACCTTCCTACTCCTCGCCATCACCGCAGCAACCCACGCTTTCTTCCTCTCACCCCGGAGTTCCTTGGCCGACCACCCCACTGCACACCACCATCGTCGTCGCTGCCGCATCTGTCGCTGACGGCCACCCTTGAGAAACAGACGGCCGCCTCCTTCTCAGCCCTCTGGAGACCCAACCACCGTACGCACCTCCACGCCCTTCACCGTCGCTGCCTCTGCCACGTTTGCCGGAGCTCCTAGCCGCCACTCGAGCCCTCTGCGTCGTCGGACACCGCCTGCACGTTGCCTAAACTCCTATCCATCGACCACTCCAAGCCCCAAGGCCAAGCCGAGGGTTCCTCTTTATTTTGGGCCCAAGCTCGAGCCAAGATCGAAACTTTTGTTACTGTTGTGTCGTGCCTGAATCGTCGTTGCCGTGCCACGCGCGTGTAGCGATCGCGCCATTGCCGCTGCCGTAGCATCGTCGATACTTCGTCAGGAAAGTTTAATACTTGCTTCATGCTAATTTTATCTATTACAATTCAATTTACTAATAAATTCCGCATATACATTTCATGTGAATCAATATAATTCAAGTGTTCGATGCAAAACCTGAATGGAAAACCCCCGTTAAATTGATGGAAACAAATCACATATGATGGCCCGAGTGATAACGAACATCGTGTTATGATTTGGCCAGAAAATACGTACTTTAATGACGTGATAGGCCTAACCCATTTGAACCCGTTAAAACTGAAATTTTCCCGTACCTGAAACTCGTAAAAATCATAGTTAATTGGTTACAAATTGGAATGCTGTGTTCGAGGGCTCATATAAAATACGACTCGACTACCTAGAACCTCATAAGAGTCTTGATTTGTTTCTATGCTAAAAAGGCAACGGAAACTGGTTCGGAGTGCGGCTCTGGACTGCAGTCCAGAGCAGCTCTGGCTGTCGATTCTTGTTTGGTAATACTTCCACTCTGCTGTATGAAAATGTTATGATGCGGAACCCTATACCATAGCGAAGGTAAGTCTGTTAGCTAACCATTGAAAGTGATTTCATTCGTTTTCGATAATTTTTACTATTTAAAATATATTTTAAATCAACAGAACCTATAGCTGTCCCAAACAGGGACAGAACGTATACCCCTTTATGGTACAAAGCATAACTTCCAGTACGCTATGGATATTACTGATCAGCCAATTGCGTTGGAAACCTAACTGATAAACCTGGATTTTTTTCAACTATAGTGTCGCCTAATTATGGTCTCAACTGTGATTAAAATGTGTTACGAAACGGACTTCCAATTCTGAAATCGGATTTCCAGCAGTGAACACTCAAATTGAAATGGCCGTATCTAGCAAACCTGAAACCCGATTGGCGTGAAACCAATTTTTACGGATAGATGATTAAACATAATGCTTACCCGTTTTACATTGTTTTGCTCAATTCTGAATGTATGATTTATAGTAAATTAAGCAAGTGGTAGGACACTGGCTGATGACATTTTATTCATATCACAATTATTGCATTCTCATCATATCATGTATACATTGATAACCTAGTGATCGTGTACTTTACCCAGTGTTAGACATTAGTGTTTTGATTGTGGAAAGTACGTTAGTGTTAAAGCGTGGATGAATAAGTGAAAGTGACACGTACTTGTACACAATCAGCAGACCCAGTTAATTTATTGCATTGTCGACGTCTATGGGATATATATAAGTATAACTATAAATGGAATGGGACGGTTATAGAGTACTTATATTAGTGTCATAGGTAAGGCACCAAACACTGTCCATTTATCTTGGGTATCAGTCGAGACATGCTTGATGGAGATCCGGTCTCCAGTTCTCGCGTAGACTTGTCATGGACCGACTAATATTTGAGTTTATGGTCGGTGTTTGATGTAGACCACAGGGTGTGGGGTAGTTTGAGTGTGAGTTCAGCGGAAGCTCAGGAGTCTCATTGCCGGCATACACAGCGATTCTGGGAGTTATATGGGTGATATTACTGATTATTAGCGAGCGACTCGGGCCCGTGTTCCCTTACCCTTAGGGCCCTACCCTTGGGTGGGGGAAACTCACGAGTGGTTGACTCTCACACTTGGACTGACGATATGCTTAGCGACCTGGATAGTGAGACTTAGAGACTGATAGTTTTAGTGACATGCATTAATTACTGATTCAATATACCTGCCTTACTGTTTACCTGCTTTACTGTTTACCTGTACTGGCTATTTCATGCTCATGTTATTACTCCATGCTTACTGTTTCATGTTCGTCATCATTGCATGTGTTTATATTTGTATTTATATATATTGCTATTGTGTCGCTCTGACGACCTGAGTATGCATGCTCAGAGTGAGAAGTGGATTTAGCTCGGACCAGGACCTGACGTACCCCGAGGGCATTGCGGACGTCTAGATCAGCGACGTCAGCGCCATCTTTCCTTGATCTCTATCTGGCTAGTTTTTGTATCTGTTTTGATTTACTGACTGCATTTCTCATTACCTGTGCATTGATTACTGATTACCACGTAAAGCTAGAAGCCGAAGTGTGACTACGGCAGGATGCTTCCTCGACCGTAGGAGCATGGCTGGACTTGTTAACCCCTCGTATCCCGTATTTTGGGAAGCGGGGCGTGACATGGTTTTGTTGGTATCAGAGCAGCCAGGTTTAGAATAGGATTACAGTTTCCGAGTAGGGCTTGAGAATCTAAGCCACCCTTTCGGTCTATATTGTAAACTTGTTATCATTTATCTTGATTCACATAGTGTGTTCTACTACATATTTTGATTCATCCGCTAGAGTTTTGGGTGACTTAGTAGAGCTATGTGATTATAATTATGAACTGCAGCATAGTTACAATACTGTACTCTATTTGAGTGACTTGGAGTTCTACATTTGATTTCCGCTCTTTTGAGTTTCACCTCACCCGATATTCTTGTTTCATTGTCCATTCTACATCTTATTCTGATTCTTATTCCTTGTACCTTATATCGTCCTCAAATGTGTTGTTTCAGGACCATGACTTCCAAAGAATCTTCTTCCAACTCTACTCCCCGGAATCAGACCGTCAAGATTTTGAGTGTACTGTAAGGCTTGAAAGAATCCCTGGAACGAACGAACGACCTCTTAGCTGAAGGATTAAGAAGGCAAATGGCTCAGGCACCAGAGGAAGCCTCCAATCGAAAGGAAATCCCTGTTACACAAAGAAGAGATGTGAAGATGAAGTGCCCATTTGTAAATCAGCAACGGAAGCAGTGGAGAACTCAATGTTGTGGATACTGTAAGAGACCAGGACACTTTCGGAGAGACTATCGCAGTGCTAAAGGGAAATGTCTGATTTGCGGATCCAACGAACATCTTTTCAATGGTTGCCGTAGAAAGAAGGAGCGGCAAGGTGGAGTTTCGGCAACACCCTCCAAATCTGATCGAGCGACATGGTTGTTTCCGTACTTAAATTTCGAGGACGGCACTGACCCAATACAAGATTTAGACTTGCCCTACGACACTGCAGAGATTTTGATGTCGACGCAAAGTTATCACTTTTCCCGCTTTCAATAAAAATATTGTCATTCTTTAGTAAATGTTTCCTTTCATTTAAAATCTTGTATCTGTTGAACCTTTTAGTTTGAATACAGTAAAATTGTGAGTTGTGATTTATGTATTGTTCCCTCGTCACTCATTTTCCTTACACCGCTTACTGCATCATTATTCTAAAATTTTGATTTTTCAGTTCTTATCAACCGTATATTTTCCTTGTGCTCCATATCCTCGATTATTCCCTTGATGTGTTCCACTGTCTGATCATGACTCTTTCTTTTCAGGCCATGGCCAACCCTGGAGCAGCGCCACCTATCGATGAGGACACTCGATCTGCGTTTCCTTGGACTACATGCTGGTGAATTCGGACGACGAGATCGACGGGCCACAGGTTATTTTCGGCAACAGCGATTCCGAGGACGAGAGAGTCACAGCCCCAGAAGTCAACATGATCAACGACTCGGAAAACAAAGAAGAGGGCCCCGAAGAGGACCCGATAGAGGAAGATCCCGAGGAGGACCAGATAGAAGAAAATCCAGGAGAGGAAGACCCTGAGGAGAATCCAGTGGAATGAAATCCCGTGGAAGAAAATCCAAAAGAGGTGAATCACGTGGAAGCATACCACGATGAAGAAGCTCCAGCCGAGGAAGAAGGACCAGGAAAAGAAGAACCCATGGCAGAAGAACCTCCAGTGGCGATCCCTGCGAGGCGCTATGGATATGGACGCCCCTATCTTAGCGCGCAAGCTTACCGTAATCTGCTGAACTTCCATAACCGCGACTAACGTGATTTACCTTTTGTTTCCTCTGGCCAAATAAATCTATGTATAGTTTAGGGCCACCTTTTACCTTTCGAGAATGCCTTGGTTGAAAATTTTCTGGAATAATAATAAAGTTTCGGAGTTCGCCAATCTTTTGAGTATTGATTCGCATGATGCATTGACTGTTTTCCCTCCCCGATAAATTTCTTTCCCTTCTGAGATTCATTACTGTTCACCCTTGCACCCTATGCTGACCCGACCCCAGCCTCTTCGACGTTCAGATTGAAGTACTGCATCCCGACCCTTTTGAATGGACCATACTCCATTGTAATCTCTACCCTGACTAGCCCCTATACATTTTTAATACTATCTCCTATTACTATAATTACATTCAGTGACATTGCTATTTGAAATCTAGTTTTCATTATTTTATGTTATCAAAAAAAAATATTTTTTCTTGTTATTAATTACTTCCATTTTACCTGTTCTGAATACTCTACTATTCGCCGTATTTTCAATAGCGCAAATACATGCCGCACATACTATTTTTCTAATTCAACATATAGGTTTTCTCAAGTTTTTTTAAATTGTTTTGTTTGATCGATATATTTATTCTAAAATATTTTGTTCTATTGGCAGATCCTTCACTATTGTTTGTTATTGTTATTTTATTTTCTGTTATTGTGCATGCAATTTATCATTATAGATGGTTCTGCCTTGTGCTTACTTAGGCCTATTCTTTTAGTTGCATCATTTCTTATACTTGTATAGACCTTGGATTTTTATCTAGCTGCTTTTAAGTAAATCCCTATATGTTAGTACTTGATGTTGTGGCTTTTTGAATATTGTTTTATAGGTTATTGTTTATTTTGAATTTCGAGAACGAAATTTTTGTAAGGGTGGAATGATGTAATACCTAGTTTTTTTTGTACACCAATATCCGTATTTTTATAAAGTGTTACTTACAAAATTTATTTATATTTATAATTATTTTATTTATTTTAAAAACCCTAACCCTAAAACCCCAAACCCAAACCCTATTTTCTATTTCCCTTTATTTTCCTTTTCCCTTTTTATTTTTCAGCCCAGCCCACTCCCTCTCTATCTCTTTTTCCTGGCCCACGAACCCACTTCACCGGCCCAACTGTTCCCAAACCGACCCTACCCAAGCCCCTTACCCGACCCGACCCGCTTCTTCTTCCCCACCTCTTTTTTCCCGCTCTTTTCCCTTCTCTCCCCATGACGTCGCGACCACGTCCCCGCCGCTCGTTCCCATGCCCCCACTACTCGACCCACGACTCGCGCGCACGCTCGCTCACTTCCCTCGACCTCGCTCTCTCTCTCTCGCATACGAGACCGAGCCTCCCTCGCCATCACCCTCACGTCCCCCCTTCACCAAAAACCCATCTCTCTCTCTCCCTCTCACCCTCGTTCTCCCTTAGCCTCCATTTTTCCTTCATCACCAAATCACCCGACGCCAACGAGCACCCGCAACCTTCACCTCACCGCTGCACCGCCGACCTCACCTCCATCACCCTCCCTGCCATCGTCATGACACCATCCCTGGACCCCGCCAAACTCCTCCACCGACACCCCGCCGGCATCCCCAACCTCACCATCGTCGTCACCCTCTTCATTGCCTCACCTCCTTCTCCTCCCCCACACCCTCAACCCGAACGACCAACCAGAGCCCCCCCTCGCCCGCGCACCCCTGCGCCCGAGCCTCCCCTCACCATCGACGACACCTCCGACCACCTCTGCGTCGTCGCCACCAACCTCACCTTCACCTTCCTACTCCTCGCCATCACCACAGCAACCCACGCTATCTTCCTCTCACCCTGGAGTTCCTTGGCCGACCACCCCACTGCACACCACCATCGCCGTCGCTGCCGCATCTGTCGCTGACGGCCACCCTTGAGCAACAAACGGCCGCCTCCTTCTCAGCCCTCTGGAGACCCAACCACCATACCCACCTCCACGCCCTTCACCGTCGCTGCCTCTGCCACGTTTGCTGGAGCTCCTAGCCGCCACTCGAGCCCTCTGCGTCGTCGGACACCGCCTGCACGTTGCCTAAACTCCTATCCATCGACCACTCCAAGCCTCAAGGCCGAGCCGAGAGTTCCTCTTTACTTTGGGCCCAAGCTCGAACCAAGATCGAAACTTTTGTTACTGTTGTGCCATGCCTGAATCGTCGTTACCGTGCCGCGCGCGTGTAGCGATCGCGCCATTGCTGTTGTCGTATCATCGTCGATACTTTGTTAGGCAAGTTTAATACTTGCTTCATGCTAATTTTATCTATTACAATTCAATTTACCAATAAATTCCGCATATACTTTTCATATGAATCAATATAATTCAAGTGTTCGATGCAAAACCCAAATGGAAACCCCCGTTAAATTGACGAAAACAAATCACATATGATGGCCCGAGTTATAATGAACATCGTGTTATGATTTGGCCGGAAAATACGGACTTCAATGACGTGATAGGCCTAACCCATTTGAACCCGTTAAAACTAATGGTTTCCCGTACCTGAAACTCGTAAAAATCACAGTTAATTGGTTACAAAATGGAATGTTGTGTTCGAGGGCTCATATAGAAGCCGACTCGACTACCTAGAACCCCATAAGAGTCTTGATCTGTTTCTATACTAAAAAGGCGATGGAAACTGGTTCGGAGTGCGGCTCGGGACGGCAGTCCAGAGCAGCTCTGGCTGTCGATTCTTGTTTGGTAATACTTCCACTCTGCTGTATGAAAATGTTATGATGCGTAACCCTATACCATAGCGAAGGTAAATCTGTTATATAACCATTGAAAGTGATTTCATTCGTTTTCACTGATGTTTACTATTTAAAATATATTTTAAATCAACAGAACCTATAGCTGTCCCAAACAGGGACAGACGTATACCCATTTATGGTACAATGCATAACTTCCAGTACGCCATGGATATTACTGATCCACCAATTGAGTTGGGAACCTAACTGATAAAACTAAATTTTGTTCAACTATAAAGTCGCCTAATTACGGTCCCAACTAGGATTAAAATGTGTTATGAAACGGACTTCCAATTCTGAAATCGGATTTCCAGCAGTGAACACTCAAATTGAAATGGCCGTATCTAGCAAACCTGAAACCCGATTGGCGCGAAACCAATTTTGACGGATAGATGATTAAACGTACTGCTTACCCCTTTTATATTGTTTTGTTCTGTTCTGCATGTTATTTATAGTAAATTATGCAAGTGGTAGGACACTGGCTGATGACATTTTATTCATATCACAATTATTGCATTCTCATCATATCATGTAGAGCTCATATACATTGATAAGCTAGTGATCGTGTACTTTACCCAGTGTTAGACATTAGTGTTTTGATTGTGAAAAGTACGTTAGTGTTAAAGCGTGGATGAATAAGTGAAAGTGACACGTACTTGTACACAATCAGCAGACCCAGTTAATTTATTGCATTGTCGACGTCTATGGGACATATATAAGTGTAACTATAACTGGAATGGGACGGTTATAGAGCACTTATATTAGTGTTATAGGTAAGGCACCAAACACTGTCCATTTATCTTGGGTATCAGTCGAGACATGCTTGATGGAGATCCAGTCTCCAGTTCTCACGTAGACTTGTCATGGACCGACTAGTATTTGAGTTTATGGTCAATGTTTGATGTAGACCTCGGGGTGTGGGGTAGTTTGAGTGTGAGTTCAACGGAAGCTCGGGAGTCCCATTTTCGGCATACACAGCGATTCTGGGTGTTATATGGGTGATATTACTGATTATTAGCGAGCGACTCGGGCCCGTGTTCCCTTACCCCTGGGGCCCTACCCTTGGGTGGGGGATACTCACGAGTGGTTGACTCTCACACTTAGACTGACGATAGGCTGAGCGACCTGGATAGTGAGACTTAGAGACTGATAGTTTTAGTGATATGCATTAATTACTGATTCAATATACATGCCTTACTGTTTACCTGCTTTACTGTTTACCTGTACTGGCTACTTCATGCTCATGTTATTACTCCATGCTTATTGTTTCATGTTCATCATCATTGCATGTTTTTATATTTGTATATATATATTGCTATTGTGTCTCTCTGACGACCTGAGTATGCATGCTCAGAGTGAGAAGTGGATTTAGCTCGAACCAGGACCTGACGTACCCCGAGGGCATTGCGGACGTCTAGATCAGCGACGTCAGCGCCATCTTTCCTTGATCTCTATATGGTTAGTTTTTGTATCTGTTTTGATTTAGTGACTGCATTTCTCATTACCTGTGCATTGATTACTGATTACCATGTAAAGCTAGAAGCCGAAGTGTGACTACGGCAGGATGTTTCCTCGACCGTAGGAGCATGGCTGGCCTTGTTAACCCCTCGTATCCCTTATTTTAGGAAGCGGGGCGTGACAGGACGGTATGTTGGAAGAGTTCCAAGCCAGATACCGTGACATACTAGACGATAAAGGGTCAATACATTGCTACCAACGATACTACCAAAGTGGCTGTCTAGACATTTCTTGTTCATGAGATGAACAACATTCCTACCATTGAGCGTCCAATAACTATTATTATGACAACAATGGAGTTGTGGATTTGGCCTAGGAACACCATTCCCATCAGCGTTCCAGATATATTCTGAGGAAAGTATCACCTGATCAGGGAGATGGTTGATCTCCAAGGGATCGAGGTTAGGAGAGTTGATAAGAAGGATGACACAGCGGATCCACTCACAAAGGCTATACCCCTAGAGATACTTCTTTACAATGGTTGAGTATGGGATACTGCAACCACTGCTATATTGTTGGGTATTGGATACTATAAAAGATGGCTTTAGTGCAAGTGGGAGATTGTTAGTTATATGTATGCCCTAGAGGCATTACTGTACATGTGATGTATATTGTAGTGCATGCTTGGACATATATAGGGAAGACTTTCTTGCTCGACATGATAGTATGCTATCTGGTTGCACATTATCTTAACATGTTAACAAATACTGTTTTGTGATCACATGTTGATAAAGTCCTTAGGATGATTACTTGACTATCATGATTATGATGTAGATCATACTAGTGGGCACAGGGTAGTCGATAAGTACATCTTTCAAATGTTCCTAGTCGTGGGAGTATCGAGACAGGGCGTCGATACTCCAGAGTATACTAGCGTATACGCTTCTTGACCCATATGATGGACGATGGATGATCCCATATCCATTGGTGTTTGACATCAGAGAAGGTATACGGGTGCTCAGTGGAGACTGGGTACACTGGACGAACTCGCCGAGAACTCCTAGATGGTATTATACCTATCGTCGGATAGCAGTTCTCTGGTGACACTGGTACAGGTCAGTCTGTAGACCCAAGATCGTCATAGAGTCTTGTGTGATTCCCACTGTTCTTTGATTTCCACCATACCACGGTTAAGAAATCGTGCAAAAAGGTGGTTTTTAGGTACAGTCCCGAGTCACATGGAGGCAATGAGCGATAGGAGGGGCTTCCTCTCTCCCGGTATTGGGAGTTGATGTTGCGCTATGCTCGATTGGCCATAACAGGAAATCCCTAGCCAGGGTTGCTGAGATTTATTGGTAAGTGTTATCAGTAGTTTCTCAAACCGTTATGGACCTTGCATCAGCATGACTTATCAGGCTATTTGGGTCTAACACTATACCACCCCCAGGCTGTGATATGCGACATATCATACGAAGAGACCGGACTGTACGGTAGTGTTACTAATTGGATTCGCAGAAGTTATAGCAGGCTTGCTTGTTGATCTTTTGATTGCTCAATACCCTGGTGGCCGTTACGTTTAGCAGACCGCTTGCGGCTTGTGGGTGTTTGATATGATCATCACCTACTGCCGGCGTATTGACGAGTCTTTAGAGTCCTACACAGAGGTTTCCTGGTTCATGCGAAACGGAATAGGAGCACATATGTGATATGTATGGGACCGAGATTAATACGAGTATGTGATACTGTATTCTATTCTCGCGATATGTGATATCGGTCGGGTATATGAGATATAACCGGGTTATCGGATCAAGTGTTGATTCGATAAGTTGATTCATTTGATATTAGTCGGTTATATGTATTATAGCCGGATTATTAAATCAAGAGTTGATTTAATAATTTAATATATAATTATATATTTAATATATTAAATTACATTGACTAATATTAGCTCACTTAAGATTTCTGTTCTCGCTTTATGATACATTGATATATATGCGATATATGTTAAATGTATTGTTTTCTTTTTTCACAAAATATATATGTGATATATATTGTTGTGTCATGCTAGGTTACACATACAACATATATGTATGAGACTCACACCATGCTAGGGTTAAGTTACGGTTTTATTTGTTTTAAGTAATTCAAACACTTGGATAATGAGTCATGGTAGAAACTTGGAGAAGCTTGTGAAAAACATTGACTTGGTCCACTTATTTGTTTAGCTTAAGATTTTTTTCAACCCAACCCTTAACTCATAGCTATGGTTAAGTCTCTACAATGGTTAGTGTATGACATACACAAACCATGCTTGCATTTCTAACATCATGAGTTCATTCATCTCTTCATGACTTCTTCTTCTTCCTCACTTGAAAAAGCTTGCTAGTTTTTTCTAAGTGATGATGCCTAGTGAGAAAAATTAATCTAAAGTGAGCCAACTTCCTACCTCATCATACTCTACTATTAGCCATTTAGTTTAGGGCGTTTTCTTCACTAATCTATACAATTAGTTACGAGATAGCATGAGCTAGTGTCTCCTCGACGTAGATTATCTTCGGCCTCAAAGACTTCGAAGCAAGCTTGTTCGTTTCTTTATGGGAGCCTTTCTAGAGTCCAGGGGATCGTGATCGCAGCGAAGGGACTACTACACGGAGCTATTGAAGTGAAGGACCGGTCTACAAAGGTTGTATTCCTTGTTCACTTGGATGTAAAGAGTTTACATATCATAGTTAACCCTAAGTCTCTAGTTAAGATCTTGGTTAGGGTTTGTTTAGCACCCCAAAATTTTTAAAGTGGCATGATTGATGCTTGCCAAAACCTTGCTAAGGTGCTAAACTAACCCTTCAATAATGTGAGGTTTTATTTATTTAAAGTAATTCAATATTAGTTGGAAATTGTCATGCTTGGAAGCTTGGAGAAGTTTGAAGCATTTTTGACTTGGTCCACTAGTTTTGTTTTACTTGTAAATATTTATTAACCTAACCATTATTATTAGCCATGATTTATTCTCTACATGAGTTAGTGTATGACACTAACTCACCCATGGTTGCTATTCTCACCTCATGAGTTCATTCTCTCATTTTTGATTCTTCATCTTCTTCTTCATTGAGAAAGCTTGCTAGTTTTTCTCAAGGTGAGAAAATATTGTGAGAAAAACAATCTAGAGTGAGCCCATTTCCTACTTCATCATCCTCTACTATTAGCCATTTAGTTTAGGGTGTTTGCTTCACTAATCTACCTTTAGTGAAGAGGTAGCATGAACTTGAGTCTCCTCGACGTAAATCATCTTCGGCCTCGAAGACTTCGAGCAAGCTTGTTCATTTCTTCATGTGAACCCTTACTAGAGTTCGGGTGTTCACTACTTGGAGCGAAGGGACTACTACACAGAGCTTTAGAAGTGAAGGACCGGTCTACGAAGGTTGTATTCCACATTCACTTAGATGTAAAGTTGTTTGCATTGCTCGTTTGTTTAATTCTCTAGTTAAGATTCTAGGGTTAGGGTTCTTTAGAACGACAAAAATTTGAAAACGGCATGGACGATACCTCCCGAAACCTTGCTGCCGCGCTAAGTAACCCTACAGTTTAGTCCCAAATTTCCTGAGTCAAAATCTTGAGTTAGTTTTCTAAGTTGTTGTTTTGAGTTTTGTGGTTTTTAATAACTTGAGTTTTGATATTTTTGTTTTATCTCGATCTATTGGCGTTCGTACGGCGATGTAGAGAGTTGTTAGCTATTCTTGCACGCGTAGACCATAGGTTCTAACCTATATATGTTTCGTATGCCGTTTTGGTTTTCGTATTTGATTCGTGGTTACGATATATCGTATTGAAAACTGTAGGTACCTTTGCGTGGACTTTAGATGACAAGGGAGAGCGTGGCGTCATCGACTTCGGCAAGCGAGGATCAAGGTCATTAGATGTATATCTACGGGGGTAGTTGGGTGGATGACATGTAGCACCCCCGTAACCATATAATAGGGTATTACTACTATTATATGTTTGGATACTTAGCAAAAAGGGTATCTAGGAGACCTTGGGTTAGATTAGGTTTAGTCTAGGAAGGCCTATCCATAATATTATTACCTTAGTAGTGAATCGCAAGTTATGTGTTGACCTACACACACGCACACCCACATGCACTTGGTATTTGTATGTATATGTAGGGGTGTGTGTGTGTGTATACATATGAGTAGATGTGTTTGTTCACACACACACACACACGCACACACACACACACGTGAGATGGGGATATGACATGCTTATGGATATGAGTCGATATGATCAGGCATGATGCCGTGAGGTTATGATATGTGATTGAGTCGAGACACCGAATATGATGTGATATATTAAAGGATCATTGGGCGATGAAATAAAACATGTGATAACATGAGACTAGATGATATAATAGATTGTACGAGACCTTAGATCCGTACCCCTAATTATTGTCACGCCCCGCTTCTCGATATACGGCGAAGGGGACGCGACTGGTCCGCTATGTATTTACTCTGAAGTAAATACGCTAAGCGTATCTAAGCAATATAAAAGTAAATACACAAGAGACAAGATATATAAACTGAACAGCGACTTTATTTATTAACATTCTTTTGTACAATGCATGAAAAGGAAATACAACTGAAATAAAACGATGCCTAAACAATGGCATTACAGGAAGTGAAAAATACTGAATGGGAAATGTACAATGAAACTAGAGCTCTGGTTCTTCAGCAAACTGCTCCAAGTCTTCTGCAGATGGCTCGATCTCTGCCGGGTCCAAACCACCTGACGACATTCAAAGAAGAAAGAAATAGAATGTCGTCAGCGAACAGGTCGCTCGGTAAGTCCCAAGGATAAGGGAGAAGTAGAAAAGAAGAAAGAGAGAGAGAGCGTAGCTTTTAAAGTTGTATTATATTGTTGTAATGTTGTATTAACGTTGTTGTTTGTAGCTTGGTACAGAAGAATGCCAGTGTATACGAGAGGGGTCTCAGTATGCTAGAGACTAGGGAAAATGGAAGTACAAGGATCCGTTATACAACCCGGAACAACGGTAATTGGATTCATGTTAGGTGTCTTAATCTTACCATCTCGTGCCACTTTTAACACCTTCCGTACCAATCTACCCCTTTAAACCCCGTAGTGTTTTATTTGTATTGTTTTGTACTGTAAATTGTATTGAATGTATAATTGAAAGACTAACCGAAACCATGATATCAGTAAACGGATGTGACCGTAGAATCATGTAAATGGAATAACTGTAGAACCATGTAAATGGAATGTATATCCATGGTTCGGTTCAGTCAAGTTGTATAGATTGATAACTGGATTCATGCATTCATGTTGAATTGTAATATTGAAGCTTGTAGATTATAGATTGTAGATTGTAAATTGTAGATTGTACTTGAATCATATTCAAGTCAGATTAATCAGACTCAAACCTGAGTCAGACAATTAGAAATATAAATCGAAGTCTTGATTATTTCTTAAACTTATAATTGCTTAGGTCCTAAGGGTAATTTATAAAAATTGAGGGGGTTTTATGTAAAAATACTTATATATACTTTTCAAAATAATCCCCAAGCATTTATTATTCGTCTTTAGAGTTGTAATGAGTGTGGGTTTTATATTGTGATATTTCTAGTGAAAATATCCTAGTCTCATAAATAAAGGTATTTATCTGCAATATTGATTTATTTGAAGTTCATGGTATTTTAGTGTAAAATTTATTCTTATGATTTTTAGAAAAAGATGGAACATTTATATCATAATAAAATAAGCATTTTAATGATAAATATACATATATTTATACAAAAATAATTACAATATATTTATTATATTCTAAAAATCTCATTTTCTTAAGATGTCGTACTTTAAATCTTTCGAGACTGAATGCTCCTTGCGGAGGTCTGAATCTCACATTACTAAGCCCTAGAAGGTGCGATAAACCGCACCATCCCGAACGGGTTCCTCAAAATGGGTTGTAGCGGCGCTTTGCAAAGATTGTAAAATACTAAATCTTTTAGAAAACGGTTTTATGAAGTAATTGGTATTTATTTCCAAAAATGTCAATTTTCTGTATTCTATGTTCAAAGATCTCCTAAGTCAACTAGACTATTTCTAAATGGTCTAAACGACAAGTTGTAAGATACCTCAAATCGCCTCTTCACCGCCAATTGTGGCCAGGTAAGTACAAGTGAGGAAAGGAGGGATCCGCTCATGAATCACCGTGAGACGGGCCTTTTAAAGTTACCTTTCTCACTTGCCTAACCTAGACACGACAAAGTCAAGATTAGATAAACGACCGATGTCCACAACTTATCGTATTTTCATAATAAGAGGTATTTATTTAAAAAGGTATCAACTCTAAATCTTTTAAAAATAGTTTTATTAAGTATATGGTATTTAAATGAAAAATGTTGTTTTCTCGTATTCTAAGTTTTCAATGGTATCGTGTTAGGTTGTATGTAAGTGTGTGAGGAGGTAGGTCGTTACCTCGTGATCTACTTTAAATGTACAGCAAGTTTGATGGGGTTAAATGAAGGATTGAAACAATGTGGTATTTAAGTGAAAATACGATAAATTGAGAAAACTATCATTTCATGTGATGAAACTTGTTCAAATTGTTTGATTAGTGTTTAATAGTCGACATGAGAAAGTTTAAGAATGATTGTATTGGTGAGAAGTGGAATTTTATAGAAAACCGAATCGGAAATCGGATTTGTTCCGATATCGTCGGGTTTTGTAATTTCGTATTTTTTTTAGAATCGGAAAGAGAGATAGAAAGGGACTTACAGGTTTTAGGACACACAAGAGGGTGAGAGGGAAGTAGTGGAATCACCGATGTGTTGCGTTGTCGTCGGTAGTTCCTAAAACGATCGCCGGAAGTTCCGCCGGGAAATTCGTCGGAGCTTCGCCTCGAGCTCGTTTTCAAGGTACACAAGATCTCTTGAGAATTTTAGAGAGTTGGCTCAGAAATGTGAGTGAGAGGGTAGAGGGTAGGGGGTGTATTTATAGGGTTAGGCTAGTGTTAGGATAGGTGAAGAGTTTAAATTAAAAAAATGTAAAAATATATTAAAATTCATTAAAATATGGAGTAAATGGGGATTTCAAAGGTTTCTGGAACCGATCTAAATAAATAGAGTATACAGGGGGGTAGGGGAGGCCCAGAGTCAACTTTTTGGTGTTAACGACTCGGCCGTCCGGCCGAGTCCGGCCGGCGGCGCCGTGCCGAGTCGGACGGTCCGCCATCAGAGTCGGGCCGAATCGGATATCAGGGAGGTGGGGGGTCATCTGGTGTAGCCTCTGGTATATTTAGTTTTTCAGGTTTAGTTCAAAGTTTGGGAGTTATTGTGTGTAGACTGTTGGGCTTCCAAAGAATTTAAAATAAAAAATAATGTGGGGCATGGGATTTGAACTCTGGTGGCTTGGTTCAGCAGTGCAAGGTATTACCAATGAGCCACAAGCTCCTTCTTGTAATTAAATTGCTAATTAATTACTTAAGTCTTGTGCTCAGGCAATAAATACCCCTTTAAGGATTTTGAAAAATAAACAA
Source organism: Agapanthus africanus (assembly GCA_030015575.1). Classification (NCBI taxonomy): domain Eukaryota; kingdom Viridiplantae; phylum Streptophyta; class Magnoliopsida; order Asparagales; family Amaryllidaceae; genus Agapanthus; species Agapanthus africanus. Next base: position 436,998,998 of record CM057339.1, read on the forward strand.
TTTAGAAATTTTTGTGGAAAAAGTGTATAAGAAAATTAGGGTTGTTACATTCTACCCTCCTTATAAAAATTTCGTCTTCGAAATTTGTAAAAGGAAAGTGTAACAGTTCAAGGAAGTTTGGTGACTGGAGTATAGATAGTGTATAAAAATAACAAAGTGATACAAGGGTGAAAAAGACTTACCGGTGTTACCTTGACCTACAGTCTCGGCTTCTACGGCTTCTAATGTGAATGTCTGTCGCCGTGGTACATTCCTTCTAGCTGGAGACACATTCTGCCTTTGGGGCCTGTTTCTTTTCCCTCTAGGCATGTCCCTCATTGCCTGTTGGAATTGGCGAGTAGGCTGTGCAGGAGTTCTATGTGGAGGTGGTGCTGGGAGTGCAGGACGAGTTGCAGGAGCTTGGATAGTTGGCCGCTGCGGGTAGTTGGTAGGTGTGTGAGCTGTGTTGCTATTATATGGACAGTTACCAATTCCGTGGTTGGATGCACCACAAATTAGACACAGGCCTTTTGCGCGCTTACAGTCCTTCCACAAGTGTCCCTTTCTATGGCAGTAATGGCAAATTTCTTCAGTTCTCCTGGGTTCAAATGATGGCCTGGAAGAGACTCCTCCTGCCATTTGAGTTGCAGGGCATTTCAAACCGGCAGATTGGAGTCTGCCCCACGCCTTTATTACTGCCTCATAACTGCGGGCAGCTTCCAGAGCATCTTCATGAGTCAGAAATTTCCCTGTGGCTAGTGCAGCCTGAATTTCTGTGTCCAAACCTTGTTGAAATCGACGGGCTCTGATCTCATCCGTCGGTATCAGGTGTGCCTCGAATCGGCTTAGCATGGTGAATTCAGCGTCATACTCATCTACTGACTTGTCCCACATCGATCCTTATTGTAGATGAATGAATTGCTGCTCCATGGCAAACCTGGCAGTCACAGGGAAGTACTTCGCGTCGAACTTCTCGCGAAAAGTCTTCCATTCAATAAGCTGTACAAGACGGCTTTCTTCCGCCTTCCACCAGTTGCAAGCATTGTCCGTGAGCTGGAGTTTCGCCATACGGACCCAAGCTATGTCTGGAACTTGTGCTGCCGCCAGATCATCCTCTATACATTGTGCCCATTCCTCAGCTTCAAGTGGGCTTCCATTTCCGGAGAACTGCTTGGGATGTAAAGCCCTGAATTGCTTTACCCCAGGTGCGTCAGTCTCGGGACGGTTCAGGAGTTGTTGCTGACCCTCAAGAAGGCTGCGGATTGTCTTAAGTAGCACTGTTTGCTCAGTGGGTGGCGTAGGAATAGCAGGAACGATTGGTAGTGGAGGTGAAGGTGTGTTGTTGACATTGGTGCTGGTGTTGTTTGAAGAATCCATAACCATGAAGAAAAATTTGGGTTAGGACAGATTCAAAGAATATGATTCAAAGAATAAGAAATGATGGGATTCAAGGAATATGATTGTAAAGAATGTTTTAGTTGCCAGTTCTTGTATTATATTGCTTAGGGTTCCATACAGCTCAGACCTGCATGGGCTACCAACAAAACCTGTCACGCCCCGCTTCCCGGTATACGGCGAAGGGGACGCGACTGGTCCGCTACGTATTTACTCTGAAGTAAATACGCTAAGCGTATCTAAGCAATATAAAAGTAAATACACAAGAGACAAGATATATAAACTGAACAGCAACTTTATTTATTAACATTCTTTTATACAATGCATGAAAAGGAAATACAACTGAAATAAAATGATGCCTAAACAATGGCATTACAGGAAATGAAAAATACTGAATGGGAAATGTACAATGAAACTAGAGCTCTGGTTCTTCAGCAAACTGCTCCAAGTCTTCTGCAAATGGCTCGATCTCTGCCGGGTCCAAACCACCTGACGACATTCAAAGAAGAAAGAAATAGAATGTCGTCAGCGAACAGGTCGCTCGGTAAGTCCTAAGAATAAGGGGGAAGTAGAAAAGAAGAAAGAGAGAGAGCGTAGCTTTTAATGTTGTATTATATTGTTGTAATGTTGTATTAACGCAGTTGTTTGTAGCTTGGTACAGAAGAATGACAGTGTTGTTGGAGATAGTGCCCTCAGAGTCAATTATTGGATCACAGGCACGTGATTGCAATGATTGAGGGAGGACCTATTCCGGTAGGACAGTCTGACTCAAGATGATAGTATGCTATCTGGTTTACCTTTATCATCGTGTACTGCTTCAGGTGACCTTACAGGTCGCTATTACACGCTGATAGAGCCCCTAGGATTCTTGCTTGACTGCCGGCAGTATGATGGCGATCATATACGTGAGAGCTAGTGGTCTATAAGCACATCCTTAAAAGGTCCCTAGTCGTGGGAGTTTCGAGACAGGGCATCGATTCTCCAGAGTAGACTAGTGTATACAGTCGAGACCCCGACGAGGGGCGGTGGCCGGTCTCACAAGCCACTGGTGTCAGTTGGTTCACCTAAGATGTATACAGGTGCTCATTGGGTTATGAGTACACCGGACAGGACTCGCCGGGAACATGCTAGTTGGTCTTATACCTGACGTCAGATAGCAGTTCCCTGGTGACATGTGTACAGGTTAGTTCATCGACCTGGGGATCGTCATTTGTCTCGTGTGAGTTCCCACTGTACTTTAATTACTACCCTACCACGGCTCAAAGGAGTCGTGCAAACAGGTTTTAGTTGGGTACAGTCCCGAGCCACATGGAGGCAGTGAGCGGATCTTCAGGGGTTCGTCTCTCCCGGTATTGGGGGTGAGGTCACGCTGTGTCTAGGAGAGCCATTACGCAAAGCCCTCGGCCGAGGCAGGAGATTTACTGGTAGGTATTCCAGTAGTATCTCAGGGCGTTCTGGGCTACACTCCAACACGACTTGTACCGCTTTTGGGGGTCTGACTTTTACCAACCCCCTAGGCCCGACATGCGATGCTCATAGACGAACGGACCGGTCTGTATGGATATTGTCACTGACAGGCTCAGTAGGGTGTCAGGATGAGTTCGCTCATCGACGTCCCTTTTGGTCAATAGCTGGTGGCCCGTCACGTATTGGCTAATACCTCTGACGTGCTAGTGGTTAAATCCACAGCCATAGTATTGACGAGTCTTTTGAGTCCACCACACTTTCAGTTACTCAAGCTTTCGGGCGAAACGCTGTAGAGGCCGTATGGATATATGGCAGGGTCCGATCAGATACGTGCGGTATTGTACGGATCAGGATCGGACGGTTTGTACTAGTGGCCGTATAGTTATATGGCAAGGTTCGATCAGATACGTGCGGTATTGCACGGATCAGGATCGAACGGATTTTACTAGCCGGCTTTGGTTTAAGCCGGTCCTAGTTTAGTACAGTGTAGATTTTGTCTCATTGCATTTGTATCCGGACGGAATACAGATGCGGGTGTGTATGCACAGTATCGGGGTTTTCCTGTAATTTATTACGGGACCAGTTTTCTGGAGTTGCCAGTTTGCATTCCGTTCCGGCCGGTTTTCCTTTGTTCTTTCCCTGCCGGACTTTTCCGATGGAGGGTGTTATTTGCAAGTTTGCAAATAACACTTTGTGGAGGGGTTTCTTGCAAATGTATTGATTATGATGGCATCTTTTCTTTTCAACCATCATTTGATTCTCTTTACATCAACCTTTTGCATTAAATTGAGATTAGAAGTGATTTGGAGTTGATGTGAGATTGTTATGATGATGATTAGGATATGGTCACCTCTTACCTTTTACTACACTCACCTCCCTCTTGCATTTTGTATTGCTTCCTCCACCATTCTCATTTTGAAAATGGTTGAACACATTTTGAGAGAAAAGAAGATGAGAGCTTCATTTTGAGAAGGTAGCATTTTGATCTCTTTTCATGTTAAGAAAAATGCAAGCACCATTTTTCTTATCTTGTTTCCTCCATCATCTTCAAATGGCAACAAACCCAAATGAGACATAGCCTCTACACTACACTTCCTACAGCAAATCTTGGACGCGTCGGCCAGCCAACTTCGCGCCCGAGTTGCCTCGGCATTGAGGTGGGAGCCCGTAAAAGATACAGACGATGTGGTGCCCTTCCGGCAAGGATGCGACGACCGGAGTTTCCGCGGGAGATCGGGACGACGACGAGAAGACCGGAGGACTCGGATCACTCGGTATATCTCTCACCCTTTCTCTTGTTTGCTAGTATCGGTTAATGGTCACGATCCGGGTATATTGTCCGCGGTAGCGCCAGTTTAAAGTTAAAGAAAAATTTTGATTCCGCATTTTGGCCTCGGATAGACGGCCGGGGCGCTGCCGTGGCGCAACATGGTATCAGAGCCACGCCATTAACTTTGCCTAGCTTGTTCTAGTGTGTTTTACATTTCCGATCGAACAAAATCCCAAAAACCACTTTTCGTGTGCATCAGTTTTCTGTCGATTTTTTCCGAGCTCTAAAAATTTTTCAGGTTGTAAAAAACTAATGTACTGGAAATTCTAAGACATCTGTAAAAATTCGACACATTCAGTCGATCACTGTAGCGCGGAACCGCGGCCAAACCCCCCCTTGGGCCGCGGTTCCGCCGCACATTGGTGTCTTCACTGTGTCCAATTTTTCCAGTGGGCTTGTGGGCTAATTTTAGGGGTTTTGGGATATTAAATTTGGGCCCAGATTTTCTGTGACTGCTACAGTATTGCTTGGGGGCCCACTTGTTAATTGTTTGATCGATCGGATATTTTAAACACATTATTTCACAGTATTTACATTATATCTGCGACCGTGAATGTCACTTGATCGGTAAATCCCGTCTAACTGCTATAGCCCGGTTAGACGGATTTGCGAACGTGACTTTCACGTTGATGTTCTATGTTTATGCTGTGTTGTTGCGGATCGGTCGTGGAGGATAGCCTGGATGCAATGCTAGTACAGTTTTGTTTATTATGTACATTTAATATTGCGGGGCGAGCGTCCGACATGTGGACTGCCGTCACTGCCTGATTGTATTATTCTTTTGGGGCACGACCTGGTTGCGGTCGATATACCCGGTGTATGTATATTTTACTTTCTGTACTAGGATTATCCCGCGGAGGGGTGCACGGATAGCCGGGTTCTAGAGGGCAACGGGCCCGCATCTCATGGCATTAAGACGGAGGGGGCTTCACTCTAGGATTGGCGGGCTATTCGCCGCACTCGTAGGGGGTACAGGTTGACCCAGGAGGGGTGCCCAAGTTACCGGATTCCATGAAGTGCTGGGTGGTCCATTCACGGTGCTGAAGGGGGCTGCCTCGCTTCAGGTTTTGGCGGGTGACTTGCCGCGCCCGTAGGGGTCTAGGATTTCATTGCACAGGCTATCCACACGACCAGGGGAACGTCGGGTTTCAGCAGCGGCTCTGTGAAACCCGGGGATCCCAGATATCTGTATTGTTCTGTGATGCTATACATTTCTGTGATGTTGCATTCTTATCACGCCTTGAGCGAATATAATATATTGGTATATATATTAGTAGATGTTGTATATGTTTTACATCCGCGCTAGTCCAGTCCCCGCTCTGTCGTTAGTTAAGTAACCTAACGGGTGATGACGGGACCCAGTGGCGAATGCGGATGGCATATACATACATCAGTATATTTTCGTTCTTTGTGGTGTGATCAATTGATGGGACTGCGTTGATTCGGATCAATGCAAGATAAACAAACCTATTCTGATGTTGTTGGAACATTTTTCAAAAAGCTGTTATTGCAAGGACGTTCACTTTTGTTTTGCATAGTGGTATTCATTTGGAATATCCTGCTCCTCAGTCGACGAGGCAAGGGCCGAGATCCCTTCACCGGGAGTGACCCCTTGGACAGAAGTTTGCGTCAGGGCATTAACTTCACTATAGCCGATTACTTTTGCTTTGCATCGTGGTATTCAGTTGGAATATCCTGCACCTCATTCTACGGGGAAAGAGCCGAGATCCCTTCACCGGGAGTGACCTCTTTAGTAAAGGTTTCCGTCACTATATTTTCTAAAAGGTTATCCAGTTCCTTCAACGATATCAAGTTCATTACGTTAAAGGTTTTTCGCCAAAAACCATCCGTAGCCCTCCGTCATTTCAGATTAGTATTGCTTAGTATTCGTGCTACGTATGTCGTGCATTGCCGAGGCGTAGTGTTCGGTAGCTGTGTAATACTTTTCTGTCGCATGGATAAGTGGATTGGTTAGGACAGTCGTACGGTTATGTTGGCATTGTCAAGGACTCGTACGGGTGGGTTTAACGCAATCAAGATAATGACGGGTTGAACTTGACTAGGACTCTTTGATATGTTGGCATTGTCAAGGTCACTTGGGTCCTAGGGGTAAAAATCACATCGGGAGTTTCAAAAGAACTGAAACTTGCCAGATATGCGCATACCTTCTGGAGTATGATGACGTGAGCGGATTCCGTCACGTTATCATGCAATGATAGTTGGATCCCGATTCCCACTGATGAGTTGGTTTACTCCTCGGGCGATCCCGACTAATTCTTCTTTCAGGTTTGGAGGAGAATTTGACGGTACAGTGGGAGGTTTCCAGATTAGACAAAGTGATTACCATTCTGATCTAGGTTAGAGTGCACGCTGAGTGTTTCTTTTCTCTCTCTCTGGCAGCGACCATTGACCCGACCTTGGACTATGACTCAGTGACCAAGTTGACCGAACCTTCTTAACACTGGCTTTTGGATTGTCAGAGTTGCAGACCTCATTGCCAGTCCTACGTTTACCCTTTTTCTCCAGGACACCCCGTATTACTACGAACGTCCACTTCCATTGGACAAAACCATCGTATGGTTATATACGAACTCGAAGGAATTCGAGGATGGTTTCCGGTTCTGGAGAAAACGGATAGGATTATCCAGTTGTCTTTTCCCTTTTACCATCTCTCAAGTTGTGAGTACTCCTTGGTTTAGGAGATAGCACACCTATTACGCAAATTGGATAGTCTTCTTCCAAACCTTAGGCTGGTGCTGACCGGTAGGGAATGAAGAAAACCAATTAGCCTAAGCGGTGTGCAGAAGGTATTAAGATTAAGACATAGCAAGGGATTAGTAAGAGGGCAAAGTAAATTGCGACTGCTATTCACGACCGAACCAAGTATTTCTTCGCCAATCCTAAATCACCTTTGTATTTCTCCAGGACACTCCGTATCACTACGAAGATCCACAGTTTATTTGGATACTCCATCGTATGGTTATATACGAACTCGAAAGGAACTTGTTCCAGTTCGGGGATGGATTCTGGTTCAGGAGAAATAGGAATAAGGTTTATTCGGTTGTCTTTTATCTTCACCTTCTCTCGCTTTGCGAGTGCTCCTAGGATTAGGACAGTACACCTTTTATGCTTATTGGATAGTCTTCTTCCAAACCATAGGCTGGTGCCGAACGGTAGGGAAGGAAGAAAACCATTTGGCCTAAAGGGGTGTGCAGACGGTAATGACTAAAGACATATAAAGGGATTTGGACAGATGGCAAAGAGATATACGGTTACAGTTGTGAATCCGGATAATGGAAGAGGCATTACTATGAATACCGGAATACCCCACCGAAACATTTCAATGTATCAGTTTCACTGTGTAATGTTAAAAGAAAATTGATTTCCCGATTAGATACTTACTCCAGGGTATGTATTTACCAGGTATGATTCTCACAGCTGTATGGTTTTACAGATGATGAGTGGGAGTAAGTTATTGGGAATAGGGTGATCATCCTCATTATATCGGGATTCGTTGTAATCGGTGATATTTGAGGAGATCATCTGGGCTGTTTGCCGGTCGGCAAATATTTGGTTTTGAATATCCGCTGTTGTGCACCAATTGCAAATTGATATATCTGTACGTCTATTTTCATAGAGTGAGATATACCTTTTGATATTATGTCGATGACATTTACCTATATCAGTGGATGGTTAGGTAAGGAGCATTAAACAGCGGTGTAATTCTTCTTAACCATAAGTACAGTTTTCAACCTATGACGCACAGTGAAAGAGTTGTTATACTCAGCGGACTTATACAGAGTATTGTATGTTGTCCAGTGTCCATTAGGACAGAGGGGTTGGTCCTCTTACTATATTCTGTTTACTTTTAACTTCTCTAGTTCTTAGACATGTGTTTCGTAGGAACACAGGGTCTAAGTTTTGAGGAGTTATAGGTATTTGAATAGAGTAGAGAATCAGGTGTAGCAAGTATCGGGATTCTTCAAAGTGATCGAAGATGTAGATACTTGTGTATGGTGTTCAGTTGATAGTAATGATTAAGAGAACTAGCTTCTCTTTCAGGTTACTCATAATTGGAAACATTCCTAAGTTGAGTAACGCTGATCGGCCTCTTTCCATTTAGTTGACATGCACTGGAGACAGCTGCATGATTTGAATCTGGTTCAATTAAATTAGTGCCTCTGTTTCTATATTGGTTATAGAACAGTTCATATCTTGACATTGTTAAGGTACGGGGAGTTGTCCGGCTTATGCTTAAAACCAGACACTGGACAACTCAAGGCACGTTTCTGTAATGGCTGTTTGTGGGTTGACCCAGGCTATGACGAGGGTTGACTTTCTACCATCTGGAAGATCAATAGTGATATTGTTCTTGACTCGCCACAGTTTTAATAAAAATGGATTTTTTCAGAAAAACAGTAGTAGGAATATGGTAGAACTGGAAGTGATTCCAGAACCGCAAACGATTACTGAAAATTTGATAAGAACCTGAAGATTCAATCTGGCTTGACCTTCCATTAGCCACTCCGCAGATAAGGTGGATAACTTCAGGCACCCGAGAGGTACTCCGGTAGCCTCAAGGACGGTGACAGGGAAGTTCTTGTTTACCCACACTTGCCATTGTTGTTGTTCCAGGCTGCGAGACCCGGCAGGAGGATGAGTATAGCGTCATTCTAAACTAACTTTGGAAGTGCACGTCTATATGACTCTGCCAGAGGGTTGTCGTAGTCAGTGGGAGCAGCGGAAGCATTGGTGGACATCAGGCTTATGTCTATTTATAGACTAAAGTAGATACAGCGGAGATAGATCATCTATTTCTGATGTGACAGTCATAGGTTTGACGTCATCAGAATAGGGGATGGATCTGTTAAGAAGGTAGTAGGGTATGATGTCCTGGTTTTGGATGACATACACAGAGTAGGAAAGGAAACTCCTATACTACGATCGGTTATACTTTGGTTGTCACACAGTGGTTTCTCCACACAGGACTAGGATATTATATCAGACATTCTGGTTACTAGATCTATGGTTTTAGATCTAGATTTGGGTGGTTTCCTAATCAGGGTACCTTGACAGCATTCTATGAGTATTTAGAATGGACGACTCCTGGCACGGTAGTACACTTGCAGGTAATGGAGTCACCCTCTCTAAAGGTGTCTTACAGACTAAAGGGGAGAGGGATACGCATGATTGACAGATCACTTGCTTAGGCAATTGAGTCAATCATGAGATGTCAAGTACCACACCAGATGTTGTTCTTGCAGTAGATGCAATAAGTTGATATTAATCCAATCCTGGAGAAACAATCGGAAGAAGTTTTAGGACATGAGTGCGTGTTCTAGGGATGTGATAACGACAGCCTCTTTTAGGAGACGGTTATCACTTCAGGCTTCCAAGGTGACATGGATGGCAGAGTGGCTGTCAGAGTTATAGTTTCTCCTTCTGACGAGGGGCAGTATTTTGGACAGGTGGCCCAAGGAAATACTGAGGGAGGCATGGCGCTGGGTACTGATTAAGTTCAGTTATCGATACAGTCTAAGAAGTTTGGATTTGGAGTTCATTTATGAGCTAGGTCCCATCAAATATCCAGACATACTCTAAGACAGGTATTGCTCTTTTCGGGAGATGGCTTTCTCCGGGAACTTGAGATATAGAGAGACATAGAAAGAAACACCCTGCGGATCCACTCACTGAGGCTATTCCTCGAACGCAATAGTTTTGCAAACGAGCTTTGTGAGACTGACTAGTAGAGGAGTTGGGTGTTCGGTATCACACGGGTTGTGAGTATGCGGCATCATAATAATTAGCCTTGAGTGCAAGTGGGAGATTGTTGGAGATAGTGCCCTCAGAGTCAATTATTGGATCACAAGCACGTGATTGCAATGATTGAGGGAGGACCTATCCCGGTAGGACAGTCTTACTCAAGATGATAGTATGCTATCTGGTTTACCTTTATCATCGTGTACTGCTTCAGGTGACCTTACAGATCGCTATTACACGCTGATAGAGCCCCTAGGATTCTTGCTTGACTGCCGGCAGTATGATGGCGATCATATACGTGAGAGCTAGTGGTCTATAAGCACATCCTTTAAAGGTCCCTAGTCATGGGAGTTTCGAGACAGGGCATCGATTCTCCAGAGTAGACTAGTGTATACAGTCGAGACCCCGACGAGGGGCGGTGGCTGGTCTCACAAGCCACTAGTGTCAGTTGGTTCACCTAAGATGTATACAGGTGCTCATTGGGTTATGAGTACACCGGACAGGACTCGCCGGGAACATGCTAGTTGGTCTTATACCTGACGTCAGATAGCAGTTCCCTGGTGACATGTGTACAGGTTAGTTCATCGACCTGGGGATCGTCATTTGTCTCGTGTGAGTTCCCACTGTACTTTGATTACTACCCTACCACGGCTCAAAGGAGTCGTGCAAACAGGTTTTAGTTGGGTACAGTCCCGAGCCACATGGAGGCAGTGAGCGGATCTTCAGGGGTTCGTCTCTCCCAGTATTGGGGGTGAGGTCGCGCTGTGTCTAGGAGAGCCATTACGCAAAGCCCTCGGCCGAGGCAGGAGATTTACTGGTAGGTATTCTAGTAGTATCTCAGGGCGTTCTGGGCTACACTCCAACACGACTTGTACCGCTTTTGGGGGTCTGACTTTTACCAACCCCCTAGGCCCGACATGCGATGCTCATAGACGAACGGACCGGACTGTACGGATATTGTCACTGACAGGATCAGTAGGGTGTCAGGATGAGTTCGCTCATCGACGTCCCTTTTGGTCAATAGCTGGTGGCCCGTCACGTATTGGCTAATACCTCTGACGTGCTAGTGGTTAAATCTACAGCCATAGTATTGACGAGTCTTTTGAGTCCACCACACTTTCAGTTACTCAAGCTTTCGGGCGAAACGCTGTAGAGGCCGTATGGAGATATGGCAGGGTCCGATCAGATACGTGCGGTATTGTACGGATCAGGATCGGACGGTTTGTACTAGTGGCCGTATAGTTATATGGCAAGGTTCGATCAGATACGTGCGGTATTGCACGGATCAGGATCGAACGGATTTTACTAGCCGGCTTTGGTTTAAGCCGGTCCTAGTTTAGTACAGTGTAGATTTTAGAGTTGCCAGTTTGCATTCCGTTCCGGCCGGTTTTCCTTTGTTCTTTCCCGGCCGGACTTTTCCGATGGAGGGTATTATTTGCAAGTTTGCAAATAACACTTTGTGGAGGGGTTTCTTGCAAATGTATTGATTATGATGGCATCTTTTCTTTTCAACCATCATTTGATTCTCTTTACATCAACCTTTTGCATTAAATTGAGATTAGAAGTGATTTGGAGTTGATGTGAGATTGTTATGATGATGATTAGGATATGGTCACCTCTTACCTTTTACTACACTCACCTCCCTCTTGCATTTTGTATTGCTTCCTCCACCATTCTCATTTTGAAAATGGTTGAACACATTTTGAGAGAAAAGAAGATGAGAGCTTCATTTTGAGAGGGTAGCATTTTGATCTCTTTTCATGTTAAGAAAAATGCAAGCACCATTTTTCTTATCTTGTTTCCTCCATCACCTTCAAATGTCAACAAACCCAAATGAGACATAGCCTCTACACTACACTTCCTACAGCAAATCTTGGACGCGTCGGCCAGCCAACTTCGCGCCCGAGTTGCCTCGGCCTTGAGGTGGGAGCCCGTAAAAGATACAGACGATGTGGTGCCCTTCCGGTAAGGATGCGACGACCGGAGTTTCCGCGGGAGATCGGGACGACGACGAGAAGACCGGAGGACTCGGATCACTCGGTATATCTCTCACCCTTTCTCTTGTTTGCTAGTATCGGTTAATGGTCACGATCCGGGTATATTGTCTGTGGTAGCGCCAGTTTAAAGTTAAAGAAAAATTTTGATTCCGCATTTTGGCCTCGGATAGACGGCCGGGACGCTGCCGTGGCGCAACAAGTGTATACGAGAGGGGTCTCAGTATGCTAGAGACCAGGGTAAATGGAAGTACAAGGATCCGTTATACAGCCCGGAACAACGGCAATTGGATTCATGTTAGGTGTCTTAATCTTACCGTCTCGTGCCACTTTTAACACCATCCGTACCAATCTACCCCTTTAAACCCCATAGTGTTTTATTTGTATTGTTTTGTACTATAAATTGTATTGAATGTATAATTGAAAGACTGACCGAAACCATGATATCAGTAAACGGATGTGACCGTAGAATCATGTAAATGGAATAACTGCAGAACCATGTAAATGGAATGTATATCTATGGTTCGGTTCAGTCAAGTTGTATAGATTGATAACTGGATTCATGCATTCATGTTGAATTGTAATATTGAAGCTTGTAGATTATAGATTGTAAACTGTAAATTTTAAATTGTAAATTATACTTGAACCATATTCAAGTCAGATTAATCAGACTCAAACCCGAGTCAGACAATTAGAAATGTAAATCGAAGCCTTGATTATTTCTTAAACTTATAATTGCTAAGGTCCTTAGGGTAATTTATAAAACTTGAGGGGGTTTTATGTAAAAATACTTATATATACTTTTCAAAATACTCCCCAAGCATTTATTATTCGTCTTTAGAGTTGTAATGAGTGTGGGTTTTATATTGTGATATTTCTAGTGAAAATATCATAGTCTCATAAATAAAGGTATTTATCTGCAATATTGATTTATTTGAAGTTCATGGTATTTTATTGTAAAATTTATTCTTATGATTTTTAGAAAAAGGTGGAACATTTATATCATAATAAAATAAGTATTTTAATGATAAATATACATATATTTATACAAAAATAATTACAATATATTTATTATATTCTAAAAATCTCATTTTATTAAGATGTCGTACTTTAAACCTTTCGAGACCGAATGCTCCTTGCGGAGATCTGAATCTCGCACTACTAAGCCCTAGGAGGTGCGATAAACCGCACCATCCCTAACGGGTTCCCCAAAATGGGTTGTGGCGGCGCTTTGCAAAGATTGTAAAATACTAAATCCTTTAGAAAACGTTTTTATGAAGTAATTGGTATTTATTTGCAAAAATATCAATTTTCCGTATTCTATGTTTTAGGGTCTCCTAAGTCAACTAGACTATTTCTAAATGGTCTAAACGACAAGTTGTAAGATACCTCAAATCGTCTCTTCACCGCCAATTATGGCCAGGTAAGTACAAGTGAGGAAAGGAGGGATCCGCTCACGAATCACCGTGAGACGGGCCTTTTAAAGTTACCTTTCTCACTTGCCTAGCCTAGACACCACAAAGTCAGGTTTAGATAAACGACCGATGTCCACAACTTATCGTATTTTCATAATAATAGGTATTTATTTAAAAAGGTATCAACTCTAAATCTTTTAAAATTAGTTTTATTAAGTATATGGTATTTAAATGAAAAATGTTGTTTTCTCGTATTCTAAGTTTTCAATGGTATCCTGTTAGGTTGTATGTAAGTGTGTGAGGAGGTAGGTTGTTACCTCGTGATCTACTTTAAATGTATAGCAAGTTTGATGGGGTTAAATGAAGGATTGAAACAATATGGTATTTAAGTGAAAAATATGATAAATTGAGAAAGCTATCATTTCATATGATGAAATTTGTTCAAATTTTTTTATTAGTGTTTAATAGTCAACATGAGAAAGTTTAAGAATGATTGTATTGGTGAGAAGTGGAATTTTATAGAAAACTGAATAGGAAATCGGATTTGTTCCGATTCCGTCGGGTTTTGTAATTTCGTATTTTTTTTTGGAATCGGAAAAAGAGATAGAAAGGGACTTACGGGTTTTAGGACACACAAGAGGGTGAGAAGGAAGTAGTGGAATCACCGATGTGTTGCGTCGTCGCCGGTAGTTCCTAAAACGATCGCCGGAAGTTCCGCTGGGAAATTCGTCGGAGCATCGCCTCGAGCTCGTTTTCAAGGTACACAAGATCTCTTGAGAATTTTAGAGAGTCCGGCCGGCGGCGTCGTGCCGAGTCGGCCGGCGGCGTCGTGCCGAGTCGGCCGGCGGCGTCGTGCCGAGTCGGCCGGTCCGCCGTCAGAGTCGGCCGAGTCGGGCTGAGTCGGAGGTCAGGGAGGTGGGGGGTCGTTTGGTGGTATATTTAGTTTTTCAGGTTTAGTTCAAATTTTGGGAGTTATTATGTGTAGACTGTTAGGCTTCCAAAGAATTTAAAATAAAAAATAATGTGGGGCATGGGATTTGAACTCTGGTGGCTTGGTTCAGCAGTGCAAGGTATTACCAATCAGCCACAAGCTCCTTCTTGTAATTAAATTGCTAATTAATTACTTAAGTCTTGTGCTCAAGCAATAAATACCCCTTTAAGGATTTTGAAAAATAAACAATTTAAAAATTTGTATGGAAAAAGTGTATAAGAAAATTAGGGTTGTTACAATTATGATATTGTACGATGAATGATACCGTATGAATGATGATATACATATATGATATCTGACCCGTACCCCCGATTTTGAGGATGTCGTACTATGGATTTAACTGTAGAAGGTATATATGATTATTGATGCACACTCTTGACTCGAGGATACTGTACAATGAACTATACCGTACCTGATGATATGAGGCCGGATCACCGACTATTAGGTATATCGACTCGGAAATATTATAGATTTTCTTATCACTTCGAATAGGTCCTTAGTTTAACCTCTTAGTTTAGCTTTTAGTATTTTAATTACATAAGTAGGTGTTAGAATATAATTAGAGTCATCATATTTTCAACACTAACGAATCGTATGAATTTCTAAAAGACAATCTAAGGGACGCTATGGATTTTCAAAATACATATCTTTTCTCAAAAACACCGTAGCCCCTACTTTTCTAAAAACAACGATTCGTGTTATTTTAAATACTATAACTGCATGGCTCATATATAGATATATATAGTAGATTATGTTGTTACTCTTAATATTTACTTTTCTGTTGCACTCATACTATTCTTACTGCATGGTAGATATAATTCATGTGTTTTCATTAGTTGTTATGATATCGACTGCTAGGACACCTGCACCATCACCGATGATACGCATGTTGCACGTACACTTGCTTGCCGGCTCACACACATCATCAACGGTAATTGTCATGTCACGTACACATTAGAAAACGTTACTTCATCTGTATAACCTGATAGCTTGTAGCTAATTGCATTGTTTAGTATACATGATTTCACATGCTAGTTTAGATATTGCATTTCTTACTTAGATACCGCATGCATTCATATATTGTGATTCTTCTTGCAGATTTCAGTATTTATGAGATTTCTAGATTTGGGGAAAACCGCACAGAATTTTATAAACTTATCATCTTTTTAAAATGCAAATTGCGGTTTTCTCGTAATATGGTGTGTGTTGCATCCACCATGAGTTTTCTTGATTCTTAAGCCACGTGTTTACACATATCCGATTCGAGGAGTTGGATAAACCGTCTGTGGGTATATGGTGGACCCGGTGCGGTACCCCGGGGCAAGAAGGCTGTATATAGAGACGTTGAGCCCGGCAGGGGAGCGCTACCGACCGGTGATATTTGACACGGCGGATATCCGGAGGATACCGACCGTAGTCGTGTGATCAGATGATTTGGGCCAATCCGGACTGACGGAGCCTGAGATTTATGAGGATTTTGTGTCGCTGATGGACACGGTTTTCATGGTATTTTTCGAGTGTCGATACTTGGCACTCAGGTTTATCCGGATTTTCCTGTGTCGTTGCTGGACATACTCTTTTAGTGATGCATGCATACATCATACATATGACATGTTGTTATTTTATGACACGGACACGAGTGCTTGACCTTACTCATATGTCTATTTTATCTCCCTTACTGTTACTCGATGTTACTATGCTACTATTATTATTATATTCTACTGTATGACCTAGGAGATCGTCATACATTCGATTTCTACTCGGTGATGTCTTCTACTCACGAGTTGACAACTCACCCCCGTTGTGCCACAGTTTCTTGCAGGTTTAGCCGTACAGGTTCCGTAGCAGCTTGCCGGCACTTCACTTTCTTCCGGGTGATTGCTGGATAGGTGGGATACATTTGCTTCGTGACCACCAGTATATATTTGTGTATTTATTTCATTTGTATCTAGTTAAGCTTCATTAACCAGACTTTATATATTTAGTAGACTTAGAAACCATTGTTGTATATTCTTTCGGCCTTAGAGTCAGGCTCATGTATATGTTATTGTTTTCTGGTTTTCTTGATGATGCTTGTTTTCTTTACTTTCTTTCTGAGTTTTGATCCTCTCTTACGGCATTGTATATTTTTTATCTTGCGTGGTTGTTTCCACCATTTAGTGAAGAGCTAGCTCCCGCTTAGGGATGCATTTATTTATATTGCTTGTACCGTTTTCGGGCTAAAATATACAAGGGAGGTGTTATCCAAATTTTCAATGACGAAAATGTTTTCAAGTTAAATATAAACATTGTGTTTTTGTATACTATTATCTATGTTTGTATAAAGAACTTGATTTCAGTAATACCTTATTTCAGAACTGCACCTCCACTATTTTTCCCCAAAAAAAGGTTTAGATTTCTGGGCTTTTGGCTTACTTGAATTAGGTGGGGTCCTATAGAATTCACATGATTCAAGTGCCAGTCACGTGCCTTTTTCGGGTCAAGACAAAGTTGGTATCAGAGCGTTAGGTTTAACCTTGGTTCGAGTCTAGATTTGACTATGCGGAGTCTAGGGTGTATATGTATATATTCGGAACCTAGGCTTGACCTTACGGAACTTAGACTTGGCCGAGGGGGTGTTAGACCCGAATTTTCGTCACTTAGGTCGACCTTAGTTGATGGAGTAGGTGACTTAAGTAGAGTGACGTACCATGTGTATGTTCCACGGCATACTTACGATACGCTACTCCGCTTAAGAAGCCTTAGGATGTACATTTCTTATGCACAGTATTCTATTCGTTCCTATGATCTATCATCATCGATGTCGGATCGTGGTTTCCGTTACCTTGGCTACACGAGCAGAGAGAGCTGCGGTCAGAGCGAGCTCGTTAGGAATGAGGACTGACCAGGATGTATTCCGGTGATACCCGGACGTTTTTGATATATTGTTTTACTATGTTTTCCATTGGCACGAGCATTTTGAAGTATTCTTTTTACTAAGATTTCTCGCTGACACGAACGATCAGATCTAAACCAGATGATCGGGCCATTTCTAGAAGCCAACCAGAATGTAAGGACATTGATGTACCGTCTACTCAAGAGGATTGATGTGTTATCTACCGTGCGGACAGATGAGACGGTTGTTGCTGAATTTGATAGGATATCGCCCCTAGACTTCAGAAGATAATGTAGCTGGATTTACATACGGAGATGTAATAGAAGATCGCTAGTCACCTTTGGATAAATGACTAGGACAGTTTGTTCGTT
This sequence comes from Agapanthus africanus, assembly GCA_030015575.1. Lineage (NCBI taxonomy): Eukaryota > Viridiplantae > Streptophyta > Magnoliopsida > Asparagales > Amaryllidaceae > Agapanthus > Agapanthus africanus. The sequence goes on from CM057339.1 coordinate 437,016,575, forward strand.
TAGATGCTTCGATGTGAGGTCATCAATTGATTAATATCAGCTAGAAGAAGCCCCCACACAGACGTGCTGTGAGTCGGTCAAGAATGGACATAGTTCGTTGGATGCTCCAATGTAAGATCAGTAAGTTGATCAGCTTCAGATAGAAGGACCTCACCCAGATGCGTTGTGAGTCGATCGAAAACGGACGAATGAAGTGTATTCCTCCGATGATTTGGAAGAGTTCCCAAGGACGTAATTGGCCAGATGCCTTCTACAGGATACTGGAGATTTCGTGTTCGTAGCTTCGAAAAAGACTCCAGATATGACTTTAGTCGATTGGAGCGCACTCCACACAGCTACGAAGGGATAATTCCGAGTTGGTCCCTATTGAAGGGAAGCAGAGTAAGAGGTCCATGCGAGGTTTTAACGAGTTGGCGTTCCACTTCGTTGGTGCCAGAGACTTGTTACGAACGCAGAAGCGTTGGATGCGGACGTACTTCTATAGAAAGGTCATGATAAGTGTGCAGCTGTTCCGGAATAAGAAACGAATTTAAGTGAAGAGCGCCAACTTCTGGGCAGACCTGCAGAAATAAGATTGGGAAGGAGACCCTGATATGATCTTTCGAGAATACTACACGATAAAGACTTGGACCCAGGATCGGTCGTATCGCGCACACTCAGTGGGCCAGAGGCTGCCATCATTGACATGATACGTTACGAGTGACCATATTAATTGGTCAGAAGATCTTTAGAGAAGCGCCGGAATGGAATTGTTTCCGTCATTACTCCGTATAGGGCCGTCGAGCCGAGGCGCTATGTAACTGGCAAACCGCAGAAGGAAAACAAGGACCTAAAAGCAGAAGACGCTAGATCGTGGGTAAGAGGCAAGTAGATATTCTTGTTCTTCCAGCCTTGGATGCGCCGGCACATTTCAACATTTAAGGAAGGGCATCTCGACGACTGTTATTATATTGCGTCTTGGCGATTCAGATATCGCGTTTTCGTCATTTTGATTTTGGTATTTTAATGATTTGTTTCATGATTGATATTTCTTATGTGCACCACAGTTGCACTTGATTTGTATTTTATGTATCAGTTGTGTTGATTTCGTTTTTGCGCATATCTATTGCACTTGATTTTGATTCCTTACACGCTAATATATTTGATTTGATTTCATGCATATGGTGTGCACATGATTTTGACTTATGCATTCGGTGTAGTTTACACGCACTTTTAGTAATTGATGTGGTTTTATGCTAAGAAATACACATGTTTATGAGTTTATATACCACGGTATACTTGATTTGATTTGGTGTATATCGTATACCGTTGATTTCGACTTTGATATTCGATATTGTTTTCATGCACTTTAGTGCACTGGATTCATGTTTTCGTGCACCTTGTGAACTCGATTTGGAATTCTTCCTCACACATAGTACGCTAGATGTGATTTTGTGCACACCAAATGTACTAAATCGAGATTCTTCATGCATATCAGATTCACCTGATATTGTTGTCAAGCACACCCATTGCACTGGACAGATGTTTTCATGCACACCCGTTGCACTTGGTTTCGTTTCTGTGCGCCTTCGTAGCACATGTATTTGGTTTCGATTTTTGCGTGCACCAGACGCACGTGGCATTTGTATACTCTATTTTGAGATTGATTTCCTTTTGAGCACTATATTTTTCATGATATATACTATGGTTTAGTAACCGGACAGGACTGGTCTGAGGACTGTACCTGAGTATTTTTGCATGTATCGATAATTACCTAGGGGATTTCCAAAATGGATCTATAGTCTCAATATTTTCTTACGTGTCCATGATGACACGAAACTTTACGAAGGAAACCCTTCTAAATTATTTTCAAAAAGCGGAATGTATATGTTAAACAAAGGATATATATAGCTATTTTCCTTATAATGAACGTCCGCTACTTATGCCGTGATACGCGCATCGCAAGGCGATTTGAAAGAGATTTTGCATGCATTTCTATTTGGATGTTTTGACGATTTTACAACGATGCGTACTATATACATGTTATAGTTTTGAGTATCTCATGTTGGTTTTCGTATTGGATTTTGACATTTGTATTTTCTCCATAACTCCGATAATTGCGTGATGCTTGACGGAGTTTTTATTTTGAGTTTTACACTCGTTTTCATTGCGCATGCCTTGCACTATGATATGCTTTAAGTATTCATGATTTCGGAGCCCCGACGACTTGATCATTTTACTGAAATGTTTTAGTTTCGGGGGAAGTTTTAAATTTAAATTCAAGGGCCGAATTTATTGAAGGGGGAAGATTGTAATATTTCAGAAAATAAAATATTATTTTGGGGAATTTAAATAATTAAAATAATAAATTTCATGAATATTATTAAGTATGAGAATTAGTTTTAATGAAAGGGTATAATTATATACCGATAGTTTGGAAAATAATTGGAAAATTAATATAATTATTGATTTTGAAGGTAATTATATGATTTGGGTATTTTACAAATATTTATACAATTATTATATACAAGTTTATTACTAAACTTGATTTAATCTTCACTAATCTTGTTTATGCATATGACATGCACCATGTCATGTTGTACATAACTTGTCACATTTTTATGTGTTATGAACCATAGCTCTTTTCTTTTAAAAAAAATGGTTTTTGGTTTCGTTTTGTTTTTTTCAAATAAAAAGAGAATGAAAGAAAAAAAAGAATTTAGAAGAGAGAGAGGGTGGGGACCATAAGAGTATGGTTAGAGAGAGAGAGAAGAAGAAGAAACTTCTACACAGACACACCATGGCTTTAACCCCTTCTTCCTCCTTCATTCCCTCATCTTCATCTTCTTCATTCTTCTCCACTCCCTCCACCTCCTCTCTACTATCCAAAACATCCCCAAATTCCACCAAAAATCACCTCTAGCCTTCACAAAAAATGTGCACAACCTCACTATAAACCCTATGGATGGATCAAGTCAAGACTTTTGGCACTTTGGGAAACTCAAGAAAATTCTTGAGTTACCAAATGAGATAATCTCGACACTTCTACTTAGATTTTTAGTGTTTCTAATATCGTATGGTAGTTTGGAATTGATTAAGTGTAATTTTGTGACCTTTGAAAATTCCAAGTTGAGGTTTAGAGATTAGAATGAGTTGTGATGGTATATATGAGGTGTAGTGAGTGACCACAAACCCTTAGTGTTAATCCTGGACCAAATTTAGTGTAGAACCCCATATCTTGAAACTGAAAATTTTCCCGATATCGGTTTTTTTTATCTTTGAGGGGTACAGGGAAACTGGAGCAACCTGAGATGTTTGTAAGAAAATCAAATAAGTAGAATGACCTAGATAGACCACTATAAGATAGAGCCCATAAAACCCCTATTATAAAGGCGGCGCCGGCCAATTTGGGCATGGATGTTGGGGTTTTCCAGTAGCTTCTACACCTTATAAAATAGCCCCTGTATTGTTTGTTTAGACCCAAATTTCCTGAGTCAAAATCTGGAGCTAGTTTTCTAAGTTGTTGTTTTGAGTTTTATGGTTTTTAATAACTTGAGTTTTGATATTTGTATTTTATCTCGATCGATTGGCGTTTGTACGTCGATATCGAGAGTTGTTGGCTATTCTTACACGCGTAAACCATAGGTTCTAACCTATGTGTGTTCTGTATGCCATTTTGGTTTTCGTATTTTATTCATGGTTACGATATAACGTATTAAAAACTTTAGGTACCTATTCATGGACTTCAGACGACAAAGGAGAGCGTGGTGTCTTCGACTTCGGCAAGCGAGGATTGAGATGAGTAGATGTATATCTACGGGGAAAGTCGGGTGGATGGCGTTTAGCACCCCCGCAACCATAGAATAGGGTATTACTACTATTATATGTTTGGATACTTAGCAAATAGGGTATCTAGGAGACCTTAGGTTAGATTAGGTTTAGTCTAGGAAGACCTATCCATAGGAGTATTACCTTAATAGCGAATCGCAAGTTATGTGTTGTCCCACACATACGCACACCCACATGCACTTGGTATTTGTGTGTTTATGTAGGTATACACACACACACACACACACATAAACGTGAGATGAGGATATGACATGCTTATGGATATCAGTCGATATGATCGGGTATGATGCCGTGAGGTTATGATATGTAATTGAGTCGAGACACTGAATATGATGTGATATATTAAAGGATCGTTGGGCGATGAATAAAAACATGCGATAACATGAGACTAAATGATATAATAAATTGTACGAGACCTTAGATCCGTACCCCTGATTATGATACTGTACGATGAATGATATCGTACGAATGATGATATACATATATGATATCTGACCCGTACCCTCGATTTTGAGGATGTCGTACGATGGATTTTACCATACGAGGTATATATGATGATTGATCCTCACTCTTGACTCGAGGATACTGTATGATGAACTATACCGTACCTGATGATATGAGACTGGATCGCCGACTATTAGGTATATCGACTCAGAAATATTATAGGTTTTATTATCACTTCGACTTGGTCCTTAGTTTAACCTCTTAGTTTAGCTTTTAGTCTTTTAATTACTTAAGTGGGTATTAGAATATAATTAGAGTCATACATATTTTCAAAACTAACGAATCATATGAGTTTCCAAAAGATAATTTAAGGGACGCTGCGGATTTTCAAAAGACATCTTTTCTCAAAAACACCGTAGCCCCTACTTTCCAAAAACAACGATTCATGTTATTTTAAATACTATAACTGTATGGCTCGTATATATATATATATATATATATATATATATATATATATATATATAGTAGATTATGCGGTTGCTCTTAATATTTACTTTTCTGTTGCACTCATATTGTTCTCATTGCATGGTAGATATAATTCATGTGTTTTCATTAGTTGTTATGATATCGACTGCTAGGACACCTGCACCATTATCGATGATGCGCATGTTGCACGTATACTTGTGCCGGCTCACACACATCATCATCGGTAATTTCCATGTCATATATACATTAGAAAATGTTACTTCATCTGTATAACCTGAAAGCTTGTAGCTAATTGCATTGTTTAGTATACATGATTTCACATGCTAGTTTAGATATTGCATTTCTTACTTAGATACCGCATGCATTCATATATTGTGATTCTTCTTGGAGATTTCAGTATTCATGAGATTTCTGGATTTGGGGAAAACCGCAAAGAATTTTATAAACTTATCATCTTTTTAAAATGCAAATTGCGGTTTTCTCGTGATATGATGTGTATGGCATCCACCATGAGTTTTCTCGGTTCTTGAGCCACGTGTGTACATATACCCGATTCGAGGAGTTGGATGAACCGTCTGCAGGTATATGGTGGACCCGGTGCGGTACCCTGGGGCAAGAAGGTCGTATATAGAGACGTTGAGCCCGGCAGGGGAGCACTACCGACCGGTGATATTTGACATGGCTGATATCCGGAGGATACCGACCATAGTCGTGTGATCAGATGATATGGGCCAATCCGGACTGACGGAGCCCGAGATTTATGAGGATTTTGTGTCGCTGATGGACACGGTTTCCATGATATTTTTCGAGTGTCGATGCTAGGAACTCAGGTTTATCCTGATTTTCCTGTATCGTTGCTGGACATACTCTTTTAGTGATGCATGCATACATCATACATATGACATGTTGTTATTTTATGACACGGACACGAGTGCTTGACCTTACTCATATGTCTATTTTATCACCCTTACTGTTACTCGATGTTAGCGTGCTACTATTATTATTATATTGTACTGTATGACCTAGGAGATCGTCATACATTTTTTTTCTACTCGGTGATGTTTTCTACTCACGAGTTGACAACTCATCCCCGTTGTGCCACAGTTTCTTGAAGGTTTAACCGTACAGGTTCCGTAGCGGTTTGTTGGCACTTCACTTTCTTCTGGGTGATTGCTGGATAGGTGGGATACATTTGCTTCGTGACCACCAGTATATATTTGTGTATTTATTTCAGTTGTATCTAGTTAAGCTCCATCAACCAGACTTTTTATATTAGCAGACTTAGAAACCATTCTTGTATATTCTTTTGACCTTAGAGTCACGCTTATGTATATGTTATTGTTTTCTGGTTTTCTTGGTAATGCATGTTCTCTTTACTTTCTTTCTGAGTTTTGATCCTCGCATACGGCGTTGTATATTTTATATCTTGCGTGGTTGTTTCCGCCAATTGGTGAAGATCTAGCTCCCACTTGAGGATGCCTTTATTTATATTGCTTGTACCGTTTTCGGGCTAAAATATAAAAGGGAGGTGCTGCCCAAATTTTCAATGACGAAAATATTTTCAAGTTAAATATAAACATTGTGTTTTTGTATACTATTATCTATGTTTGTATAAAGAACTTGATTTCAGTAAAACCTTATTTCAAAACTGCACCTCCACTATTTTTCCCTTAAAAAAGGTTTAGATTTATGGGCTTTTGGTTTACTTGAATTAGGTGGGGTCGTATAGACTTCACATGATTCAAGTGCCAGTCACGTGTCTTTTCCGGGTCGTGACATTCGTACAGGTGTTGTTGGGAGAATCCATGACCTTGATAGAAAAGGAATGGTTGGGATAGATTCAAGAAATTTGAAATGTAAGAAATGTATAGTTGCCGATTTTTATGATTCTTGTTATATATTGCTTAAGACTTCATGTGGAACTGACCTGCATGGGTCGCCAACAAAACCTGTCACGTCCCGCTTCCTAGTAGACGGTAACGATGACGTGGCAAGCCGCAACGTATTTATTAAGAAATAAATACGTTAAGCGTAATTAAGCAATATATAAATATGTACAAGAATGACAAGAGTAATAAAATAAACATCAACTTTATTTACATTCATCTTTACATACAACTATTTTGGAAATAAAAGATACAATGAGAAAAGCAGTGCCTAAAAAATGGCATACAAAATGTAAGTGCAGGTGAACTAGTAGTCAGGCTGAGTGGTGAGCTGGTCCAACTTCTCCTAGCTAGGCTCGGTCTCCTGAGAGTCTGGTCCTCCAGACGATCATTCCAAAGAAAGAAATAGAAAGGAATGTCGTCAGCGAACTAACGCTCGGTAAGTCCCAAAAGAAGAAAGAGAATATAACAAGTAATGTGAAATGAATAGGTAAGTTGTGTATGATTGATTACTGGTATATGATATTTATTCTAACGTGGTTGTTTATAGTTTGATAAAGAAGGTATTCATGTATACGAGAGGACTCCATCTTACCCCGTGGACTATGGTAACATATAGTACAAGGCCCTGTCATAACCTACGGGACAACGGCACGTGAATTCATGTATGTGTCTTTTAAGTGGCCTCTCGTGTCACGATATACGTTCCGTACCAATCTACCCCTTTATCCCCACATAATGTATTATATAGATTATATTTACAAGTCTTGCCAAAACCATGGATATGAAATATTCAAGTATTCATGTTCAGGATATAATCATGTATTTAAGTAGTCATGTCAAATTATAACCATAATTCGGTCAAGTCAAGTCAAGTATACATGTTTGTTATTGATATTTGGATTCGAGTATTCATGTTCATGATTAAGTATTCATGTTTGATTTTGGATTCAGGTTTGAATTGGACTCAGACTGAGTCAGACACTTGTAAACAGATTTAGCTCTTGAATTAGGTTCGGGAGTTATCGGTAACTGCTGCACATGGACGACAGGATTTGTGTCTTTTTCCAAGACAATTATCATTGATAACTTCGTTAAGTTGTCTATCTTACGTAGGAAACCACTCACTTTCTCCGTCTCCTTGGGGCTCAAGAGAATTGATCCCGCTTTAACCTATATTTACTAAAGTCCTTAAATATTGTTTTATATATACCTCGAAGGGATTTTATGAAAAATATTTTTAATATATTTAAAAATTAAATCTCGAGGGTGATTAGTATTACTTAGGGTTTTCATGAGTATGGATTTTAAGTATTTGGGTATTTCAGTGATATACACTTAATTTGGAAAGTTCATGGTATTTTATTGAAAAGCTTGTCCTTTTGGTATCTTGATGGTATTTTATTGGCAAACTTGTTAATCTTTCATTTTGAGAAAAATTATAGGTTTATTATATTTGAAAATATGGCTTTATAATTTTTATATAATTTTTAAAAATTAATTTTATTTTATTTTGAAAATTCGCATTTCTTAAAAACGTATATAAATCCTTTCGAGATCGAATGCTCCATAAGAAGGTCTGCATCTCGCTCTACTATCCCCAGAATGTGTGATAATCTGCACCATCCATTAGCAGGTCCCCTAAAGAGGGTTGTAGATGCATAACCGCAAAGGAAATGAAATATTGTTTTACAAGAAATCCGGGTTTTAAAATATGTGGTATTTTATTGTAATACTATTCTACGATACAAATATTCATACAAATTAGCATTGTGCTATGTAACCACAGTGTACATGAGGGGTAGGTCGTTAGCCCATGAAGTTTTTCCTAAAAGTATTAACAAATACTAAAAGAAGTGTTTATAAAGTTCAAGGTATTTTAATGAAAAATTTCTACTATGGTTGTTTCACATAAGAATTTTGATGAAATTTTGTTGTAAACATTAGTATTTAAGGTTACAAATGATGTAGTAAAATTAGAATGACTAAATTGTAAAGGAAAAAGGGAGTTATATGTTTTAGAAAAGAAGATATCGGTAATAACTCCACTTTTACCGATATAAAATTTGAAGAGGAATTTCAATAGAAAGGAATAGATTTGGGAGGGACTTACGGTTTAGGAACTTCAAAAAAAGGCTAAAGAAGAGAGGATGATCTTCGTGGCGTCGCGGGAGCTCCAGAATTTGCTTCGATCTTTGCCAGAACTAACTTGCTTGCTAACTCCACTTTTACTTCACTTGCACTAGGAACTTTTTAGAGAGTTTTGGTTAGATTTTTCAGAATGGTGCTGAGCCAAAATATGGGGTGGTATTTATAATGGAGAATTAGGGTTTGGGAATTAAAACTGTGGATTAAAAGGTATTAAAATGGTGTTTAATTGTGAAATGAAAGGTCTCTATTTGATTGCAGGGAAATTAAACAGTACAGAAGGGTTAGGGGTAGCTGAAGAGACAAGTGTGCAGAGCATGGGCTTCATTAGCCTCAATCGGACCGTCGGCGCCAGTTTTTGAGCCATATTGGCCGGTCGATCTTGAGGCTCTAGCCTCGAAATTCGTGCCACATGATCAATTCAGTATTTAAACCATTTTCCACATGTTTGATTTTTCCTGAACATTTCATTTCACGTGTATTGCACGTGAAACCTTTTGGGCTTCCAAAAAGTTAAAAAGAAAAATTAGAAAAAATAATTGTGTCTGATGGGAATCGAACACAGGGGCTACGTTACAGCAGTGCAAGGCTTTTACAAGTGAGCTACAAGTGGCTTCTTGTTTTTATTTAATAAAAGTGACTTATAAATCAAATTCAGGCTGTAATACTCTTTTCTTGTATATTAACAGAAAATTTCTATACAAGTATTTCAGAGTTGTTACAGACGCCATCCTAACAAAAAAAAACTTAAGATAAAGGAATATTATTGTGAACCCTGAGTTGTAGGGATTCTCTAGCACCACTACTAGGGTTTGATAGCATCACGCATGCCACAATTTAAAAAATTAGAGGTGCTAAACAATCTAACCTAGGAATCAAACTAGAAAAGCTATTGTAACACAAATAGTATCTCATACTACAAGTATCAAAACACTAAGTGAAGAGAATACAAGCTTTGTAGTTCTCCTTTCTTGACTCCTTGGATCCTTGAGAGTTTGAACGGGCTTGCTAATGATCTTCCAAATCCACGATAATCCACCCGGAGTCTGTAAGTCCACGTTACCTCTCCCGGTACTTACAGGCTTGCGAAAATGATAAAAAACGATTTTTCTTTTGGTGGTAACAAGAACTCAAAATACGGATCTTTGTTAAACAACTATCTAACAATCCTAACAAGAGTTTTACCCACTCGGTTAGGGGTTATACCTTAACTTGAACTCCTTCTCTTGGTCTCCTTATGGTGGTCGGATGGTTCTCTCCTCGTCGTCTCTTTGTGCCGAAGATGGATCCACCTGAAAGCTTCTACCTTTGGCTTCAACCTCAAACTAGAGAAAACTAGAGCACTTGGCTTGCTAGACTTTGTCTGCTAGGATGAGTAGAGGAGTGTGTTGGGTTTTATCTCTATGGTTCTTGCTTCTCAACACATGAGACAAGTAGAACCATGGACTAGAGAGAGCAAGAGGAAGAGGGAGAGCTTGAGGATGAGAGAGAATGAGAATGATAGAATGAGCAAGACTTTTCTCCCCCTTGCTCTCATAATCCAAAATCATCATAACACATAATAATAATTCAGTATTATGTGATGGTTGTTATCATATCAAATGGCCATATCATCTCTTGCATTAAATGCAATTTGTGAACCAACAAGCAAGCCAAGGTCAATGCCATGAAATGATAGCCATTGTCATGATGATGGTCAACTAGTCCAACCTAGTCAACCGGTCAACAAAGTCAACAAGTCAACAAACCCAACCCTTCAACCCAACCATGGCACAATAATACTTAATTAATATTATCATTAATCATATTTCTTATTCTCATTAGGGTTTAGCAAAAGTCAACAGTCAACAACCCTAATGAGAATCATCTGCCTTTGTCTCTCTGTCAACTGTGCATACACACCGGCATCCGCGTTCCAAGGAACACGAATACAAACAAGATAAAACCAATCCCAAAATATACACTAGGATCTGGCTTAAACCAAAGCCCGCTAGTGATAACTGCCCGGACACTAAACATGCACAAGTGCACGGATGTGACCGAACCCTGTCGCAAAACCATGCGACCTCTACTCTTTTGCCTAAAGGAGAATAGCTTTCTGTGTGGGACTCTAAAGACTCGACACTACGCTGGCAGTGGGTTTAACCACAGACCGCAAGCGGCACTAGCTGTGCGTAACGGCCCCCAGGTAGATGCCGATAAGAAGACGGACGAGGTGAAACCCATCTGAACTCCTACTGAGCCTGAATGTGACAATCTGCGTACAGTCCGGTCTGTTCGTCTGAGAATATCGCATGGCGGGCCTAGGGGGCGGTAAACGTCAGTCCCCTAATAGCGGTACAAGTCGTGTCGGAGTGTAGCCCAGAACACCCTGAGATAACACTGGAAACCTACCAGTATATCTCTCTTGCCCCGGCCAGGGACTTTGTGTAATGGCTCTCCTAGACACAGCGCGATATCAACCCCCAATACCGGGAGAGACGAATCCTGTCTAACCGTCACTGCCTCTAAGTGCTTCGGGACTGCACCCAACTACTACCTGTTTGCACGACTCCTTTGAGCCGTGGTAGGGTAGTAATCTAAGTACAGTGGAAACACACTCGAGGCGAAGTGACAGTGTCAAGTCAGCGGACTAAGCTGTACTCATGTCACCTGGGAACTGATAACTGACGTTAGGTATAGTACCGACCAACAGTTCCTGATGAGTCCTGTCCAGTGTACTCGTAACCTAACGAGCACCCGCATACTATCTCAAGTACGACGTACTGACGGCTGTGGGACAGATCGTCTCCCACACTGGGATGAGAAGCGCATACGCTAGTCTACTCTGGAGTATCGATGCCCTGTCTCGATAGTCCTACGACTAGAGACCTGCATAAGGATGTGCTTGTGGATTAGCCAGCCTCCACGGGTGTGACTGCCATCATAACGCTAGTAATCAAGCAAAGATCCTAAGGGCTCCACTAATGTGTATAGGTGATATACTAAAATAAACACATGTACACATTAAAGTAGAAACAAACCAAGTAGCATACTACTATTTTGAGCAAGATTGTCTATACAAGGTGAATATCCCAAGCTTCCGTTAAGTAATATACAAACTAGTATGATACAGTAATGGCCTCTAGGGCATATACACTAACAATCTCCCACTTGCACTAAGTCCATGTACTGGCGTATCGAAGACCTATCATCTCGATCAGCCGCTCGAACTGAGTCTGGGGTAAAGCCTTCGTGAATGGATCAGCAGTGTTATCTTCCGTAGCAACTCTCCGAACCTCGATCTCCTAGCGACCCACTATCTCCCTGATCAGGTGATACCGCCTCGAGATGTATCTGGACTTCTGATGGGACCTGGGTTCCTTCGCTAAAGCTATAGCCCCGTTGTTGTCGCAATACAAAGGTATTGGATCAACAATGGACGGAACCACCTGAAGTTCTGTTAAGAACTTCCTTATCCAGACGGCTTCTTTTGCGGCATCTGCAGCAGCGATATATTCCGCTTCCATCGTCGAGTCAGCAACGGTTTCCTGTTTGGAACTCTTCCAACACACCGCCCCTCCATTGAGGGTAAATACATAACCCGACATGGACTTGGAATCATCCTTATCACTCTGGAAGCTGGAGTCAGGAAAGGCCTCGATCTGGAGGTCTTTTCCGCCATACACTAAGAACATCTCCTTAGTCCTTCTTAGATACTTTAGAATGTTCTTTACCGCTATCCAGTGCTTCTCCGCAGGGTTTGACTGATACCGGCTTACCACACTCAGTGAATAAGCTACATCCGGTCTGGTACACAACATCGCATACATTATAGAGCCTACCGTAGAAGCGTAGGGTATAATAGACATGCGATCCCTTTCCAAATCAGTCTTGGGAGACATCTCTTTGGAGAGGGTGATCCCGTGACAAGCCGGTAGATTACCGCGATTGGAATCTTCCATACTGAATCTTTTCAGTATGGTGTCGATATACCTGGACTGTGAAAGTCCTAATATCCTCTTGGATCTGTCACGAAAGATCCGGATCCCCAGAATGTACGAGGCATCACCCAGGTCATTCATGGAGAACCTGTGTGACAAGAACCCCTTGACAGATTGTAGCATAGGAATGTCATTTCCTATTAAAAGAATGTCATCCACGTACAAAACGAGGAATACGACAGTTCTTGCTACAAATCTACTATAGATGCATGGTTCATTTGGATTTTTGATAAAGCCAAATTCTTTGACTGTCTCATCAAAACAGATGTTCCAACTCCGCGATGCCTGGTTTAGTCCATAGATGGACTTAAGCAACTTGCATACCTTTCCGCTGCTCCCACTCTGAATGAAACCCTCTGGCTGGTCCATATAGACACACTCCTCTAAATTTCCATTTAGAAAAGCGGTCTTTACGTCCATCTGCCAAATCTCATAATCGTGGAAGGCGGCAATGGCAAGAAGGATCTGAATGGATTTCAGCATAGCCACTGGAGAAAAGGTCTCGTCATAGTCCAAACCAGGTCTTTGACGAAAACCCTTTGCAACAAATCTAGCCTTATAGGTCTCAACCTGTCCATCTACACCAATCTTCCTTTTGAAGATCCACTTGCATCCTACGGGTTTTACCCCATCTGGAGCAACGTCCAACATCCATACTTTGTTGGTGTACATGGACTCCATTTCGGTCCGCATTGCATCCAGCCATTTTACCGAGTCAACGCTCTGAATGGCCTGCTGGAAGCTAGTCGGCTCATCATAATCAATGATGCAATCTTCTCTATCCCCGTCTATGAGAAAACCGTAGTATCTCTCGGGCGGATGAGACTGCCTACTACTCCTGCGGAGCGGCATAGGAATGTCCTGTTCTTTTGAACCCTCTGGTTCTACTAAGCTTTCAGTAATAGTCTTTGGTTCTGGAATTTCTTCCAGTTCTATTTCGCTCCCACTAATTTCCTTTTCTAAGAACTGGTGTTCCAGAAAATGGGCATTACGAGAAACAAAGATCTTTTGTTCCTTTGCGTAATAGAAGAGATACCCCCTGGAGTTCTTTGGGTATCCCACAAACTTCCACAGTACTGAGTGTGCCTCGAGTTTGTCCGCATGCTGCTTTTTGACAAAAGCTGGACATCCCCAGATCTTCAGATATTGAAGATAGGGTTTCTTCCCACTCCATATCTCATATGGTGTGGTAGGAACCGTCTTAGTTGGAACTCGGTTCAAAAGGTATGCAGCTGATTCTAGTACATATCCCCAGAATGATCGCGGTAACTCAGCGTTACTCATCATGGACCGTACCATATCCAATAGGGTTCGGTTCCGTCTCTCCGATACACCGTTATATTGCGGAGTGTATGGAGGAGTAAGCTGAGAGATAATTCCATTCTCTTTTAAGTAATCCAGGAACTCGGTACTTAAGTATTCACCACCTCGATCAGATCTCAGTGTCTTGATACTTTTACCTGTTTGTTTTTCTACTTCATTCTTATATTCCTGGAATTTTCCAAAGGCTTCGGATTTATGTTTCATTAAGAAAACATATCCGTACCTTAAAAAGTCATCCGTAAAAGTAATAAAGTAAGAATAACCGCTTCGCGCATGTGTAGACAATGGACCGCACACGTCACTGTGTACGAGTCCCAAGAGCTCGCTCGCTATTACTCCGTGTCCAGTGAACGGAGTCTTTGTTATCTTTCCTTTGAGACAGGATTGACAAGTTGCATTTGATTGATATTCGAACGGATCCAAATATCCTTCTTTATGTAACTTCGTCAACCTTCTCACATTGATGTGACCCAGTCTACAATGCCACAAGAAAGCCTGATTTGTTTCCGGAGACTTTCTTTTGTGTGTATTCTGGACATTGAAAATCTGTGGTTGGTTTAATACGTATATACCATTGCTTAATGTACCTGACCCAATCAAAACTTGATTAAGGTGAATGTTCACAACATTACTTACAAATGCAAATTCATAACCTTCTTTAGATAATAAAGATACAGATATGATATTACAGGTTGCATTGGGTATAAAATAACAATCACACAAAACCAAAACGTGTCCATCTGACAACCCCAGGTGATAGTCCCCCACGGACTCAGCATCCATGCCAGCACCGTTTGCAACTCTGAGGGTCATATCACCTGCCTTCAAAACCCTACGCCTTCTCAGTGCCTGTAAAGAATTAAAGATATGAGATCTTGATCCGGTATCCAATACCCAGGATGTAGAGTTTATTGATAGACAGTTTTCAATAACATACACACCTGAAGCTGAAGCCGCAACTTGCTTCAGATCCTGGGTTCTGGCCTTCCAAGCCCTGTAATCCTTTTTCCAGTGTCCACTCTTGTGACAGTAAAAGCATTCTTCCTTTCCCACAAGCTTTCCCTCTACCTTTGTTGCCTTTGTCTTTCCCTTCGTATCCACTTTACTAACACCGCCCCTTGGTTTGGCGGGGGCTTTCTTCTTCTTTCCCTTGGCTTTCGCCTTGGACCTAGAAGAGGAAGATCCTCCTACAAACAAAGTGGATGTTTCCCTACCTTCTGTAGGGTGCCCTCTGCACTCCTCAGCATGTTGAGGAGTTCTGAAAGTTCAACTTCTTTTTCTTGCAAGTTGAAGTTCAGGATAAACTGGGCGTAAGTGGAAGGAAGGGACTGGAGAATCAAGTCCGTGTAGAGCTCGTTCTCTAACATGGTCCCAAGGTCCACGAGCTCCTCAATGAAGCCAATCATCTTAAGCACGTGTTCCGCTACCGATGATCCGACGGCCAATCTCGCCGAAAACAGCTTTTTCGAGACTTCGTATCTGGCGATACAGGATTGCTCTCCATACAGTTCTTTTGTATGGAGAAATATGGATTCAAGGTCCATATTCTCGTGCCTCCTCTGATGTTCATTGTCCATAAAGGCAAGCACGACGCACTTGGCCTTCGCGCAATCGATTTTCCAGGTCTTACGGATTTCCCTATCCGCGACGCTGGTTTTGGGACCTGGGACAGAGGGAGCTTTGGTGGTGAGGAGATACCCTAACTTGTCATAAGTGATTGCCATTTTGACATTCCTGAACCAATCTTTGTAGTTTGTCCCTGTCAGTATGTTTTTATCTAGTAGTAACTTAAGTCCAGTCATGATGTTTGGTCGCTGCAATTAGGAGAGAGAGAAGAAACACTTTAGCATGATGCTCTTGCAAGTTTAGAGTGGTTTTTAATTTGTCTAAACAGGATGGCTCCCACTGTCTCTCGAATCCCTCCTCAAACCAAAAAGGAAAAATTAGTCATGATCAATCTCACCGTACAATACTTGCTTAACCGTTCAGCCAGGCCAGTGTCGATACTTCGAGGGAGGTTTTCCAACGCTTTCGTGAAGTTCCTTAATTAAATAACCTCTTTTCCCTATGGGCGTAGCCCCGCTAACACCTTTCTAGACACCTACTTGGTTTATAGCATTGATCGTTAAGTGAGAAATTTCCCAAGGAGTAGCATATACTCACAGTAGGATCGGGATCCAAATATCATTGCGTGACAAAACTGAAGGAATCCTACCAGAATCATCACACTCCGAATGGTATGCAGCGCTAGCAAGTTTCAGTTCTTTTGAAACTCTCAATGTAGATTTTTGCCCTATGCTCATGACCTTGGCATGAGGTCAAAACGTCATAAGTCACATGTCAAGTTCTTTCCATCATTATCCAGGTTAATTTGAACCCACCCGTACCTACCCTTGACGTAGTCCAAAATGGCAGTACGACTGTCTCAAACCAATGCATTCTATCTATGCAACAGATAAATATCCGGCAGCTACCAATCACTATGCCTTGGCGTGAGGTCAAAATACATAGCTTGAATACTACCGAATATTTAACTGAAATGATGGAAGGCTACGGATGGTTTTGGCGAAACCATGAACGTAATGAACTTGATATAATCGATGGAACGAGATAGCTTTTAAAAGGAGTGGCTTAAGCTCCGCGTTTAAAAGTTGTTTTTGAAAAGAAACCGAGTGGTTTTGAAAGTGTTCCAACGACTCAATTTTGGTTTATTTTCTTGCAATAATTTAATGTGTCCCATCATTTAATCCTACCATTGCAGAAAACAACGAAAATATGACGTACGCTTATGCCATCCGCATTCGCCACGGGGCCCCGTCATTACCCGTTAGGTTACTTAACTAACGACAGAGCGGGGGCCGGACTAGCACGGATGCAAAACATAAGCAACGCCTAAATAGATATCATATATAGATATACACATTCGTCACATGCAATGATAGCCATTCCAGATCACAGATGAACACATTGGATATACTAGGAATCCGCAATCCGTACGAGCCTGTAACGAAGAGCGAATTACACGGTCGCGATAAATAGCCAAGACCCCACCCTAGACCCCTACGGGTGCGGCAAACTACCCGCCAAGTACCCGAAGCGAAGCAACCTCCCTCAACACCGTGAGTAGGCCACTCAGCACTTCGAGATACCCGGTAGTTTGTGCACCCCACCTTGGGTCTATCCTAGGAGCAAAAACAGTAAAAGAAATTATACAATGACGGCTACAACACCATCCCGGTTGTGCGGCCATATAAATAATATTACATCAATTACAAATTACATGAATTGAAAGAAGAAAAAAACTCTCATCTCACAACCCCCCGGCTATTCATCCGCGACAATCCAATGAATTCATATACACATACTATCAACATTACAGATCACAGATATGTATAACCCCCACTAATCGACGTATAGCGATTTGCAGACGTTCAATACATATATCACATCACAGATATAACCCGTTAGTTTAAGTCTTTAGAAGTTCGATCAAAATACGGATTTTTAGACCCCAAAAACAAATTTTTCTTTCTAGAAAATCTGGGCAGAAAAATCACATTCCAAAAATCCCACAACACCCCACTGAACACACTGTAGGAAATATTTCCCACGACCGAGTCAACTCGGCAGCGGATCCGCGGCGGGAGCATGCTCCCGCCGCGTTTCCGCGGCGCTTTGACCGAGTCGATGGACTATTTTTCTTGGGTGTGTTTTAAAAAGCCTGAGCCGATTTTTAGTGCAAGATTAATTATTTTTTATACAGGAAAAAAAATCGGCAGAAACTAAACATTTCGGGCGTGTTTCGTGACTTTTTCTCCGATCGAACTTCTAGTTACTTTGCTAACATGTTAGATAGTGTTTAACTAGGCTCTGATACCACTGTAAGTGCACGTTACCTCTCCCGGTACTTACGGGCTTGCGGAAAGGATAAAAAACGATTTTTCTTTTGGTGGTAACATGGACTCAAAATACGGATCTTTGTTAAACAACTATCTAACAATCCTAACAAGAGTTTTACCCACTCGGTTAGGGGTTATACCTTAACTTGAACTCCTTCTCTTGGTCTTCTTGTGGTGGTCGGATGGTTCTCTCCTCGTCATCTCTTTGTGCCGAAGATGGATCCACCTGAAAGCTTCTACCTTTGGCTTCAACCTCAAACTAGAGGAAACTAGAACACTTGGCTTGCTAGACTTTGTGTGCTAGGATGAGTAGAGGCGTGTGTTGGGTTTTCTCTATGGTTCTTGCTTCTCAACACATGAGACAAGTAGAACCATTGACTAGAGAGAGAGCAAGAGGAAGAGGGAGAGCTTGAGGATGAGAGAGAATGAGAATGATAGAATGAGCAAGACTTTTCTCACCCTTGTTCTCATAATCCAAAATCATCATAACACATAATAATAATTGAGTATTATGTGATGGTTGTTATCATATCAAATGGCCATATCATTTCTTGCATTAAATGCAATTTGTGAACCAACAAGCAAGCCAAGGTCAATGCCAAGAAATGATAGCCATTGTCATGATGATGGTCAACTAGTCCAACCTAGTCAACCGGTCAACAAAGTCAACAAGTCAACAAAGTCAACCCTCCAACCCAACCATGGCACAATAATAATTAATTAATATTATCATTAATCATATTTCTTATTCTCATTAGGGTTTAGCAAAAGTCAACAGTCAACAACCCTAATGAGAATCCTCTGCCTCTGTCTCTCTGTCAACTGTGCATACACACCCGCATCCGCGTTCCGAGGAACACGAATACAAACGAGATAAAACCAATCCCAAAACGTACACTAGGATCTGGCTTAAACCAAAGCCGCTAGTAATAACTGCCCAGACACTAAACATGCACAAGTGCACGGATGTGACTGAACCCTGTCGCAAAACCATGCAACCTCTACTCTTTTGCCTAAAGGCGAATAGCTTTCTGTGTGGGACTCTAAAGACTCGACACTACGCTGGCAGTGGGTTTAACCACAGACCGCAAGTGGCACTAGCTATGCGTAACGGCCCCTAGGTAGATACCGATAAGAAGACGGACGAGGTGAAACCCATCTGAACTCCTACTGAGCCTGAATGTGACAATCTGCGTACAGTCCGGTCTGTTCGTCTGAGAATATCGCATGGCGGGCCTAGGGGCGGTAAACGTCAGTCCCCTAATAGCGGTACAAGTCGTGTCGGAGTGTAGCCCAGAACACCCTGAGATAACACTGGAAACCTACCGGTATATCTCTCTTGCCCTGGCCAGGAACTTTGTGTAATGGCTCTCCTAGACACAGCGCGATATCAACCCCCAATACCGGGAGAGACGAATCCTGTCTAACCGTCACTGCCTCCAAGTGCTTCGGAACTGCACCCAACTACTACCTGTTTGCACGACTCCTTTGAGCCGTGCTAGGGTAGTAATCTAAGTACAGTGGGAACACGCTCGAGGCGAAGTGACAGTGTCAAGTCAGCGGACTAAGCTGAACTCAGGTCACCTGGAAACTGATAACTGACGATAGGTATAGTACCAACCAACAGTTCCCAATGAGTCTTGTCCAGTGTACTCGTAACCTAACGAGCACCCGCATACTATCTCAAGTACGACGTACTGACGGCTGTGGGACAGACCGTCTCATAAGGATGTGCTTGTGGATTACCCAGCCCCCACGGGTGTGACTGCCATCACAACGCTGGTAATCAAGCAAAGATCCTAAAGGCTCCACTAATGTGTATAGGTGATATACTAAAATAAACACATGTACACATTAAAGTAGAAACAAACCAAGTAGCATACTACTATTTTGAGCAAGATTGTCTATACAAGATGAATATCCCAAGCTTCTATTAAGTAATATACAAACTAGTATGATACAGTAATGGCCTCTATGGCATATACACTAACAGAGTCCACTTTGTCCAAGCTCCTAGTTCCACTTGATCAATAGATGAAGTTGAAGCTAACACTCTAAACTAATTGGTTAGACTAGTGTAGAATGATGATGTGGTTTGTTTTCTCACTTCAAAACCCTATCTTTATCACTTTCTCACTCACTAGAAATCTCAAGAAAGCAAGAGAGTGGAGGAAGAAGATGATGGCAAGTTTAAGCTCAAAGAGATAATGATAAAAGAAAAATGAGAATGAATAATAATATATATATTAAATCATTCTCAATTGTAACCATGGGTTAATAAATACCTAGATATTTATTTTGGAGTAATGAGAGCCATAGAATAATAACTCATGGTTAATGCAAGGTTAAGTAAAGAGATAAATATCAACCATGAATTAATTCTATTTCTATTTAACTCAAAAATAAATATAAAGATAATTACTACCATATGAGTCTTGCATTGCCACCACTTGTTTATCAACAACCATGACACACAAGAATGTATGCATGTATGTGTGCATGCACATCATCATGTGCATCAACATAAACATATGCATACATGCATACATACAAGAAAGAAAAAGGATTTAAATAAAGTGAGCTATATAGTCAATGTTAAATCAACACTTGATTTAACAAACTGGTCATATCACATACGATCCGACCAATAGTAAAATGCCCAATTAATATACGGTATCATATATACGCTTTTAATCGGGTCCCCGCGCATATCTCATATGCACACCACGTCTTTTCGCCTGGGCTAGGAAACTCCTCTGTGGGACTCTAAGACTCGTCAATACGCCGGCAGTGGGCGATGATCATATCAAACACCCACAAAGCGCAAGAGGTCAGCTAAACGTAACGGCCACCCGGGTATTGATCGATCAAAAGAAAACAAGTGAACCTGTCAAAACTTCCGTCGAGCCAACTGGTAACACTTACCGTACAGTCCGGTCTCTTCGTCAGATATGCTGCATATCAAGTCTAGGGATGGCAACGTCGACCCCAATAACTCAATAAGTCGTGCCGATGAGCGGTCTATAACAGATCGAGAAACTACTAATAACGCTTATCAGTAAATCTCAACAGCCCTGCCCAGAGACTTACTGATGTAGCCAATCGTGCATAGCGCAACATCAACCCCCAATACCGGGAGAGATGAAACCCCTCCTATCGTTCATTGCCTCTATGTGCCTCAGGACTGTACCCAAAAGCCACCTGTTTTCACGACTCAGTAGAGCCGTGGTAGGGTGGTAATCAAAGTACAGTGGAAGCGCACACAAGACTCTATGACGATCTCAGGTCTACAGACTAACCTGTACCAATGTCACCTGAGAACTGCTATCCGACGATAGATATAATACCATATAGGAGTTCTCGATGAGTCTGTCCAGTGTACTCAGTCTCCACTGAGTACCGGTATACGATCTCGATGTCAAATATCAATGGATATGGGAACATCCATCGCCCATCACATGGGTCAAGTATCATATACGCTAGTCTATTCTGGAATATCGATGCCCCGTCTCGATATACCCACGACTAGGGACATTTCAGGATATGCTTAAAAACTATACATGTCCCACTAGTATGATCTGCATCATAATTACAGTAGTCAAGCAAATATCCCCGGGGCTTTATCAACATGTACAAATGAATAAAAACATGATCAAGTGAACTTGTCAGATAAAGAGTAACCAGATAGCATACTATCATGTTGAGCAAGAATGTCCTCTGAATATATATACATGTATAAATACATCCACTATCAAATAATGGCCTCTAGGGCATATATATATCCAACATGAGTGTGCTTTTTGTGATTGTGTAACATAATCGGCACAACATCTTTTTTTGGACTGTGTTGTTGTATAGGAGATTTGGAGGTGGGTTTCCAATAAGAATGGAATCGCTCTTCGCCAAAGGAACTTGAACTCTTTGTGGGGTGAATGGAGAGATTTGATGCCTCTTAAAGAGGTGACGTGGAGAACGGATATTGTATCCGCTTAAGCAATTTGGGGAATTTGGATTCACCGTAATGAAAGATGTTTTAAGTTTGTAAATAATAGTAAAGAGGAACTTTTATATCGCATTAATGATATTTGTTCGTTATGGACAGGTGCTGTGGTGAAACCAAGAGATAAATTGAAGCATGGACCTATCTTCTCTCCGGTTCAAGAGGCCATCAGCGGTGCTGAAGGGGGGGGGGGGGGGGGGGGTGGGGGGAAGGGGTGCCGCTTATCAGCATTAGTGTCCCTAAGTGGGACGCGGGTTAGTTGCGGATATGGGGCCAGCTTTTTCTGGCATTTTGTTGTATTTGTTTTGCTGTGTGGCTACTGCTAGTTGTTTAGCCTAGCCGCTGTCTTGGTCCTGTGATCCTTATGCTCTATATCTTTTTGTGAACCTTGTCCTTATAAGGTGGTTTGTTATCATGTCTTCGTATATATAATGAAACTTGGTGGTGTTTCCACCATTCTATCAAAAAATATGCATGATGAATATAGTTTGTCCATCGGTAGCAATCATCTTATTACATACCTGTAACATTACTTTATTAATTTGTTCAGTATTGCTCATTAACCATTATCTTATCACTTGTTTTAGTCATGTACTTGGGAGCACTAATATTTGGGAACCATTCAATATTGTCGTCATGATGTGCCATTAAAGTGATTTAATTAGGCAACTGCGTAGAAATTTATTTGGAAATCTATGATCGCTCGTTACTTGCAATCTGTATAACCCTGCCTACTCCAGTGGCAGTAGAAAATGCAAATGATTGTTATAGTCCGATGATTATTAATCTTCTTTGTAATTTTCTGAGAAGGAGGGGTTTTGTAAGAGACAGTAATATTTTTGTAAAGGAGGGATGGGAAGTCGGTGTAATCTCTTATAATTCTTTCTCATGGTGGAAGTTTTCGTCGCGCTTTGTAGGATTAGATACTAGTTGCGTCGAATCTGGGTAAATCTTGTGTTTGCTTTGTTGGTGTTTTTTTCTTGTGATTTAGTATCGGTCAAATAGTTCTTTTTCAATCTACCTTAAAACAAATGTCTTGAATTTCCGCTACGCAGTAGATACGTAATCCTTACAGCACCCTCAATCCAAATGCTTACGGGTTGTTGCTGAATAAATAATAATAAAATTAATAATAATTATAATAATAAACTCTTCTGATATGTAATATGTAATATAATATTATATCAGTTTAACAACATTGTAAGGACCTTCAAAACTATATACTACCATATTTAATATTGCGTGTATCTCTAAGCTTCACCAATCATGTCCCTCTAATATATGAACCCAGAATGTCGACACTCCTAATTTTGCAAATTATCTTTGACTTTGGGAAGGGGGGAGGGGGGAGGGTGGGGGGATGTATTATGACATACACAGGCACATAGGAAAAAATGCATTCCCTCATCATTGATGACTTCTTGCCATATCCTAATTTATTTGTATATCATAGTGTCATAATATACGAGTCTATATGAAAAAAAATTTACTGGATTAAATTTATGTAATTAAAATTGATCAATTTACGTAATAACTTGTCAGGAAAAAGATTATATCAAATAGTTTCAATCCTACATCCAGATCACTGTAGCCTTCTTCCGTTGGAGCAAATGCCCAAAAGGACAAGAAAATTCAAACTTCTCATAGGAAGTTTTTTATTCTCACATCGGAAAACCAAGAAAGGGAGAAGGGTTTATATAACACTTTGACACTTTAATGCATTGAGTCTAATGAAAGAGATATAGTGAAACCACACGGCGGTACCTTAGCACCGCCGAGCGAGCACCAACACCTGCTCCTCCGGCCGAACTACCTTGATGAAGACTGAAGCAAACAACTGCACTCGTTACCTCACTTCACTACAGTGAGCTATTCCTCCCCGCTTTAGAGAGGCAGGCCACACAACCCACAGCTGCTTCTGACAAAGTAAACTGAGAGCGGAGGGACCTTCGCGTTCACAAAGTGTATTCTTTTTACAAAAAAATATATTAATATATATTTTGTAAAATAATTTTAACTATATTTTTTGAAACGATTTTATTTTTCACGAATGGTTTTGCGAACGGGTGCGACTGTTCATGAACGGTTACAACTGTTGAAAGATGACCGTTGCAGGTTGGACGGTTACGACCATTGGTAGTTGAACAGTTGCGATCGTTGCGGTTAAACACGAACAGTTGCGATCGTTTGAACGGTTACAAACCGTTGGTGTTTTGGAGGCTATATAAAGCCCTCCTTGAAGGCAAAAGAAAAAATATTACCAAAAACCAGAAACACACACAAAATTATTTCTTCTTCCTCACTGCATCCATAGTATTCGAGTATCTAATTTCGAAACAGAAAAGGGTACTAACGCTGCTTCGACAACTTGTGCAAGCCGGAGTACCAGAAAGGCTGAGTGAGTTGTATCTTGAGATTGAATCGCCGCTGTAAACCTGCTAAGAGAGAGGCGATATTTTTCTTAGGTCGGTATACTCAAGTACATGCCTCTTTCCCATAAACCTTATTTTCATACTTGTGATTCAATAAAGGTCAGTGATTTTGTTTATTAATTTTTTTGAGATAAAACGATTTTAAACAGTAACTTTCCAACAATCTAAGAAAGATATCGATCTGTTTAATTCGTTTGTTTAATTCAAATATGTTTAATATGTTTAGTGCTAATTTGCTTTATTGATTGCTATTGCATATATATTCTGTAATTGCGCCAATAAACCGATTGGTCTACTTTGTTGGGCATGTTGCCTTCGAATACTGATTGCACTATACCGATCGGTCTATTTTGTCAGGCATGTTCCCCTCAAAGATTACCTTACGAATATTAACTGCACTATTTTATTATTGCTAGTAATTCCAAATTAAAAGTGAATAGTAATATTAAGGATTAATTTATTTGTTTAAATCTTACCGAATATTCATATTCAATTTTAAATTCTAACACATTCTTGTTATCCTTCAGTTAACATAATATGGTAAAGAGCAACGACTCCAGTTCCATAAAACCCAAAAAGTTCAAAGGCCAAAATGAGTTTAAGACTTGGCAAATCCAAGTCGAATACTGGTTGACTATACTAGGATTAATAACTTGTCGGAACCCGGTTCTTGTTCACGGTACAAAGTGCCACGTCAATTGTCATGCCAAAGGGACATGGGCCAACTCTTGAATCAGTGGGGGCCACCTCTTGCGTCTGTAGGACCCACTGTAGAACAATGGGGAATTTTCGGAACGCATTTTGAAAGAGGACCGAACCGTATTATAAATGTAATGATACAAGCCTCAATTACAGAAGCGCTTTTTAAGTGAATCGGCACTACAGGAACTTAAGAACTCTGTAGTTAAGCGTGTTCGGGCCAGGGAAGTCTTTGGATGGATGACCTCCAGGGAAGTGGTCCCTGGTCGGGTCCGGTTCGCTCTAAAAGGGCAAAACCGTGCAGTTTCGGCCCAGAGCGAATAATACCATCTGTACTGGGACGTGGGGCGTTACATTTATGGTGGCCCATACAGGTCCCTCGATAGTAGGTCTGTGGTTCGAGAACAAACCATTGTTCAAAGGTAGGGAGAATGTCGAGACCGGGTTCTTGTTCACGGAACAAAGTGCCACGCCAATTGCCATGCCAAGGGATGGGTGCCACCTCTTGAGTCCGTGGGATCCACTGTAGAACAATGGGAAATCTTTGGATCGCACTCCAAAAGATGACCGAATTGTATTATAAATGTAATGATACCACTCTCAATTACAGATGCGCCTTTTAACTGAATCGGCACTACAGAAGCTTGAGAACTCCGTAGTTAAGCGTGCTCGGGCCAGGGAAGTATTGGGATGGGTGACTTCCTGAGAAGTGGCCCCTGGTCGGGTCCGGTTCGCTTTAAAAGACAAAACCGTGCGATTTCGGCCAGAGCGGACAAAACCATCTGTACTGGGGTATTACATAACTGCAATTACAGAAAATCATATCCCTTATATATATGCTAAATCTGTCTCTGAGAAAAGTCCAACCGATGAGAGTGGGAGCACTGATACGCCTACTCCTTTCGTGGACAAAACCAAATTTAAGTACTTCTCTCCTGAGGAGATAGATTACCATTGGAAGTTTTGAATACTTATTGCCTTGGATAGTCCACTTTACCGTGCATTCCTTCACTTTAAGACGGCTAAGAAACTTTGGTTCGCATTAGAACAATGATATGGTAATGATACTGCTGGGTAGAGAGATTTAGCATATCATCCTTTAAGAATTTCATCCTTAAGGATAAAGAGCCTATAAATAAACAAATTCATGATTTTCGGGAGTTAGTCACAAAAATGATTAATTCTAGAACTATACTTTCAGATCAATTTCAAGTGACCGCTTTGATTGATGTTCTCCCGCCATCTTGGGAAGCTTTTGCAAACCAATTTCGGATGAATCAAAATTCACTTACACTCCTTGATGTGATGAATTCCATTAGAATTGAGGAATAAAAAAGGGTTGTACTTAATCCTGATACTAAAGGTTACAATAAAGTCAATCTGACTGAAAATTCCAATAAAGATGTTCCTGAAGGAAAACAATTTAGATATAAAAACAATAAATTCAAATGGAAACATTTTAATAAAAGTCCGAACCAGAACAAAAGTCACAAGCCAACCAACATAGAAAAAAATTGTTTCGTATATGGGAAAACCAACTATATCTTTACCAGATGCTTCTTCAGGAAAACCGAATCAGTTCGGAAATCTGCAAGTAGTAACAATGCGAATGTGAATGTGGTGAAAATGGGTGAAGGTTTCTCTCTCATGTATATTTCCCATACTATAAATTTTATCACATCATCTAATAATTGGTGGTTAGACAGTGGTGCTAATGCGCACGTATATTTTAACAATAAATGGTTTACTTCATTTCAAGATGAATGTAGAGGAAGTGTAACACTTGGAAATGATACGACATCGCTAGTAAAGGGAAGGGGATCACATTGCTTTCAAGACCCAGCTTTCACACTTCTCAATATAAGATCCATAGTTTGAACAAGACAGCTGCACCGGGATACTCAGAAAGAAGTAAAGCGTATCTACAACTGTCGCAGAAAGAAGAGGAGCATCTATACTTTCTTCCACAACTTCCAAAAGAGCTACATTAAGAACAAGAACTGGTATCGCATGTGCGGCATGACAGGCAGGATATATCTAATATTTTTATTTATAATGATTATATTCAAATATTTGAAAGAACACTAGCAAGGGGATTCGCCCCCATTAGACTCTCTATGACCTCTGAAAATTATTTACCACTAAATAATGTTTTGTATGTTCCTGGTGTAAGAAAGAATTTGATAAATGCGTCTTTACTTTCTAACAGAGATTACAAAATTATATTGGAAAATAATCAAATTGTAATATCCAAAGAAAGTATGTTTATTGGTAAGGGTTATGTGTGTGATGGATTATTTAAATTGAATATTGTTTGTAATAATAATAATGAAATAAATAAAACTATTCCTATTGTTTTAACCTTGTCTTCTTATGTGGCATGGTAGATTAGAGCATGTTAATTATCAAATTTTAAATAGAATGACGCGTTTAAATATGATTTCTAAAAGTTTTATTGACTTAAAATCTAATGTGATATTTGTGTCAAGGCTAAGCATACTAGAGGTACATTTAAATTTGTTGATCGCTGCACTCTAACCTTAGGTTTAGCATATTCTGATGTTTGTGATTCTTGCAAACAACCAACTAGAGGTGAAAATAAATACTATATTACATTCATAGATGACAATACAAGATATTGTTACATATATTTACTTCCAACCAAGGATGGGATATTTAATAGATTCAAAATATATAAAGCCGAAGTAGAAAACTAGACTGAAAGAAAAATCAAAGTCTTTATATCAGACCGTGGAGGTGAATATACTTCTAATATGTTAAATTTGAGCTGTCAAGAACATGTAATTAAATATGAATATTCTCCTCTTTACACTCCTGAATTTAATGGTGTAGCAGAACATAAAAATAGAACATTAATGAATATGGTTAATTCCATGTTACTTAGTTTGGTGCTCCTGAAAATTTATGGGGTGAAGCTATACCATCGACATGCTATATACTAAATAGAATATCTCATAAAACTACAAATAAATCTCCATTTGAATTATGCTTTGCAAGAACACGTAGATTAGACTACATTCGTATTCATTTTATAGAAAATTATATTAATATATATTTTATAAAATAATTTTAATTATATTTTTTGAAACGTTTTTATTTTTCACGAATGGTTTTCCGAACGAGTGCGACCGTTCATGAACAGTTACGACCGTTGAAAGATGATTGTTGCAGGTTGGACGATTACGACCGTTGGTGGTTGAACGGTTGCGATTGTTGCGGTTAACCGCGAACTGTTGCGATCGTTGGAACTGTTACAAACCATTGGTGTTTTGGAGCCTATATAAAGCCTTCCTTAAAGGCAAAAGAAAAAAACATTACCAAAAACCAGAAACACACACACAAAATTCTCTCTTCTTCCCTATTGCATCCATTGCATTCCAGCATTTAATTTCGAAACAGAAAAGGGTACTAACGCTGCTTCGGCAACTTGTGTAAGCCGGAGTATCAGAAGGGCAGTGGCGGGTGTATCTTGGGATTGAATCGCCGCTGTAATCCTGCCATGAGAGAGATAATATTTTTCTTAGGTCAGTGCACTCAAGTGCATGCCTCTTTCCCATAAACTTCATTTTCATACTTGTGATTCAATAAAGGTTGGTGATTTTGTTTATTAATTTTTTGAGATGAAACGATTTTAAACAGTAATTTTCCAACATCTTCCTCATATTGTTTATGGTTTTTTCCTGTTTTTCTCTTCATCAATCTTAATCATTATTTAAGATAGACTTGCAAATAAAATCTTGAAGATAGACTTGCAAATAAAGTCTTGAAGAATAATTAGTTATTGCTTTAGGAATTAAGCAGTGAAGCCTGACCAGTGAGAACCAACATCAAATAAGTGGGAAGGGATGCTTCATTCAATAACTTATGGTAGTTAATTGTGATCCTTTGCTTTGAACTCTATAAAAGTTAATAGAATATTCCCTCTAAGAAACTTTGCTTATTAATTTTTCATATAATCTGAGGTAACCTTGTCTTTGACTATTGAGAGCATTTCCATTTTTTGTTTAAATCAAATCTTTCGATTTGATATATAAATTCTAATTAACATATTTATGGCTTGAGGTTCGTCGTACCCTGTTAGCCTCGGAAATATGATGCAACCTCATGCAAACTTACTATTTACTCAGAATTTATTGCCATTTCTTTCAGTAACATATCATTGCTCTGATCAATTATCTAAGATGCAATGCATTTTCTTAAGACAATATTACATATGACTATATTTCTATACGTCCTATATTTTCATCGTGTTATACATGTATAAATTGATTTTCACTGGTTTTGTACATAAATCTCAAACTGTAGATGGTTGCTGGCTTTCCTGTAAAATTAATGTTTCCGGTAAATATTGTCATTCAATCCCTTTGTATCTTCGAGTTCACCACAATTCACACCCTCGACTAGACTTTGGTATTATTATCATGACTCCTGCAAAGTTTATCACTACCAAAACATAATTATACTTATGAAAGATTTTAAATATTATCATCGTTTTTTTACACAAAAGAAAAAAAGAAAGGAAAAGAGGAATCTTGATGAAATAGGGTTGATTGGAGATTCAATACGTATCATGCAAATGCCGTATCAAAATAGTTTAATGTGATGGCAACTTAATGCATTTTAATCTTTTAGCACGACAAGGAAATTGCCTTGCTATTACAAGTAGTCTGCGGGTTGTATTTCATCGAATGTGTCATTTTGGTTCCTCAAAACTCTTGCTTTGTCATCAACTATCTCTAAAACCTGCTCAATATATAATAGAAAAAGATTTAATCCAACATTTAATTAGCTTATTATTAGTGATGCTAAAGGAAAAGAATATTTCGTCCTGCAGGTTTTAGTAAATTTCCTATAGAAGTTGGAAGCCGATTCTCTATAAATTGGAGCGATTTTCATAGGCCAAGTTCTTGATAAGCCATAGATTATCGCAACACAATTGATCACAACACAATTTAGGAATTAAAGAATGCAGAAAAATCAAGGCAGTAAAATTTTATTAAAAAATAGATACGAAATGAAATGGAAGTTATCGAATTAAATCTAACAAAATTACCTCTGGTTTAGAATTTAGGACTCCACTTGACATGCCCACATCGATACACCATATCGTCTCATTATTTTTGCTGCAGAATGTAAATGGATTACTCATCTACTATAATAGTATAAGTTTTAGTTTCATAAATAAGCATCCAATGATCTTGCATCCAATTCAATTCATGTTAATTAAAAAAAAAGCTAGTTGTAGGGATGCAAAAGAAGCCGGATAATCGGATCCGGCTTCATTTTCGAATTAGAAGTTTTGAGGATTTGGATACAATTGATAGTATCTGATTGGATCCATATCCGGATTCAGATAGAAGTTCTCTAAATAATCATGTTTCGAATTCGGATACGGTAGGTAAGAATAAAAAAAGTCGGATTTGGATTCAGATATCCACAGATAATTACTACCATACCGGTTACCAACAAATAAGTTATAACTATTTTGGATTCACTAGTAGTCTCCTACCCTAACTGTTATTTACTCTGAATCTGAATAATCAATTAAATAAGGATACACGATTAGATTATTTTATTTCGCTTTTTCTATTCTTGTTCTTTGTTTTTTTTTTTGGTACACAATTTGTTCTTTTAAATTTATCCGGATCAGTATTTGGGTCAGCGGAAATTATTGTTACAATATCCGATCCGTACCCATATTCGAATTTTATCAAATACCAATAGTAATGTTAGTTTTTCATTACTATCGGAAACAATATTTGATCTGTCAAGGGCTTGCCGGATGTGGATGGTAACACCTATATCTACTCCATATTCGATCTGTTTACATCCCTTGCTAATTGCATATAGGACATCTCATTTTTTTACCTCCTTTAGCATTTATCACCCCCACAACTAATTAATTGGCGTATGAAACCGAGTTAGTAAATAATGAGCAAATTTTCTTCTCGGAATCATATCAAGAATGACACAAGGATATTAGAAGCTAATAAAACCGGTTGATGGATGATTACAAGTGTTGGTATGAGATTTACATAAGCGTGTCATGAAATTAACCGGAAAAAAATTAACATAAAAGTATGGCCTACTACCATCCCTTTGGCTCCTACAGATTGCAGTGTCTTTTCCGCAATGGATGATATCTGGACAAAAAGATTACATTTTATCAGAAGACAAAATATTTGTTATGATGTACAGACAAATACTATTTGTGTGTGCGTGTGTGTCTGTGTGTACGCGCGCGCGCATGTGTGTTGTCTGGCATTTTCCCATAATATTCAATTACTGAGGAAAAATGACTTTATTACCTGCCGTTTTTGATATTCTAAATGTGCAGGATCCTTTGAGTAGAGGCGATTCCAAACGACGCTATCATAACCTCTGGTAGCTATGAAAGGCATTTCAGGGATATCATTACCTTCACCAAATCCTTGCATCCAATGTGATACCTCTCTGTTCATTCTTTCAATACCATATGCTACTACACAATTATCATATTAGAAATTTTATTCAAATTTCTAAATTGCATCCTATTCTTCATTGATTGAAGGTGGTTAGTGAATTAATAGATTCTTAACTAGTCTGCATAAATGAAATCATTGCGAAAACACATCCTTAAGATCTAACCAGAAAAATAAACCTAACATGGGAAGCTACTTCAATTTTTAAATAAAGATAGCAAGAGGAAAATTTCCTTGTTTGTATATAAAGAAAACAGTAAGATTGAAAAAGAAGAAAAAAATTCGAAATGCTAGCTTTTTCATAACAGATTTGTGTTTGGTTTAATTTTTCCCAGAAACCATCAAATTAGCAATATAAATAATTTAACTTCTGTGCCAGATAGCAAGGTAAAGGACCGCCGGGCCTAAATAGTGACGATCTTGCAACAATTCCCTTTTGCCTCTGTCCTAATATTTTCAAATTTTTGTCAGTGATATGACAACAAAAATTTAGATTCAAACCATTTGAAAATTTGTGCAAGTAGATTATTTGCTCCTCCGAATAATGATGAACATAAGCACAAATAACAGTATCAAGCTCTAGAGTGAATACCTACTGCTCACATGAGATTCATTAGAGAGAGTACTAATCGATCGTGGTAACAGACTAACAGTGCTTGAGAAATAGTTGTCAGTAAGATTGACATTCACAGTTCAAGAAATCTGATATCATATCTTATTTGCCTTTTCGCTATTATGCCATTCGTGGTTTGTTCTTAAAATGATTTTCTTATTACCTCAGATATCAATGTTTTCTGATGTCTCTTTGCTTATAATAATTTTTTTTTTAAAAAAAAACAAAGATATCATTATCCAACAATATATATCTATATATTCTTTCTTGGGCAAACAAATCTGCATGCTTATTTATTTCAAAAATTAACCACATAACCAAACTCAAAATATGATACATTGAATAAACTTTATGTATGTGTTTTCGAGAGAAAAAGGGGAAAAGTAAACGGAAAAGAATATGGGGTCTCTTGTTCCTCTTCCTCTAACAAACACATCATGGGTTGCAAGTGGGTATACATTATAGAGTTATATTCAGACAGTAGAATTTATCACGATATAAACTGAAATTTTAGGGATTAATTTTGATACCTAAAGATTAATTCTTTCTTAACTTAACCGCCAATAATAAAAATCGAATTTAAATTCGTGCCTAATATGTTCCCCCACTTCTCATAAACGCGGCGGCATATGTAGGATTCAAAGAAAAAGTGCAAAAATGCCAAGAATACTGTATATGTTAAATATTAACTAATGGCAACAATATAAATTCACGAGTAATTTTATAGTGTTATATATATTCATAAAAAGGAAATTAACTAGTGATATATATACGATTATGCATTCCAATTTATTCATCCATGTTTTTTAAGCATCAGGTGATTCTCTAATTCTGCTTTCATATGCTCTATCTCCTCCATGTTATGTGTATTTGGTTTAACTTATACAAAAGTGTGTTCTCTATGCAGATAGTCTGCATTCATAGTTGAAATTAATTAAGCTAATATTTCTTCTTCTTTTTTAAATATTGTATAAAGTTCCATAATCATGTTTAAATAATTCAAGCCTAGTATTTGACAATATAATTAAGAGATTTTCACTATTTTCTTTTTCTTCTAATACCATCCGTCCCGAGAGATATGCACATATCAACAACATTATCAGATTTCTCTCATATAAGTTATGGTTCTGATATGAAGATGATGAGATTTGCATATACCATAATTTCTAATACTTAGCATTTCGATCATGGTTGACATTAACTCATTACAATACAACACGGCAACACATTTAAAAAATAGGATACGACGACATGGTTACAATTTTTTTTAAATATATACATTATATATGCATATGAGCACACATACACAAGGACACAGAAATATATACACATAAGCATACATATGTACATTCATACATGTAAACATTTGTTTAATATGGCGCAACTAAAAAGTAGGGAACTAAAATTTGAAAAGTATTCGATAGTTTATTGGGGAAAAACTTCATGTTCATGGTGTTCTATTGAAATTAAGCCAAAAGTAGCAGTAGAAAGTGGACATTTCGAATTGCTTAGAAGCCGGACATGGCCGTGGCATGCCCGACACGTGTCGGGCAGGTATCCATGTCCGAAACTTGTCCAACATGGTGCCCCTTTTGCCGTGTCTGTGCAGCCGATTTGATCCTAATTATTCTATTTAAGTCGATCGATTTATTCTATTCTTTTCCAATGTGGAGTTGTATTCACACATTCATATGTGTTGAGAAAATTAAAAGTACAAGACAGATTGAAGGCTTTGAGGCGTGTATCCTAAAGAAAACATGTGGAGCAGGCAATGGCCCCCAAAATACAACAAAGCCTATGAAACCGAAATGAGAATAAGATCGTGTATCCTAAAGAAAACATGTGGAGCAGGCAATGGCCCCCAAAATACAACAAAGCCTATGAAACCGAAATGAGAATAAGATCCAAAACTTACATATAGAGAAGCGTTTAGTATAAAAGGTTGAATAGTTGCAACGGTTTTGAATAGTCATGAGTGCGTGACTATTAATTGCAAACTGTATCTGACAATTTGCAGAAAGCCCGTGGGATTTCAATTTCAGATTTTCGAAATTCGAAACAAAATTGTTGCTAATAGGACAAAAGCCACCAACCCAAATGTCTCTGTCGAGAAATAAATGTATCATTAGCCCACTAAATTTGAGGCCCATTAGGTACACAACCCATTATATTGTTGTTCACTTATTTTACTGTGACTGCATTAATGAAAAAATACGTTAGTGCGAACAGTCTCCCTCGACGGTTGGCCCTTCTTTAAAGGAATAGAAGAAAAATCTACCTGTGAATTCGACCTCTTAAATAACATGGCACGGATAGGACTCGTGTGTGTCTTCAATATTTTATTAATAACAATCTGAGGATTATAGTTACATAAGATCTGCTGAAGTACAAAAATACATGTGATCCACAACCGAGACTAGACTTACAGATCAAGTGCAAACGTAAGGCTGAACATCTGAGTCGCCTACATCACAAGCCTTAAGCAGAGTCAAGACTCATCGGCTTCACCGCTCGGCCTGTTCTCATTATTCGAGCGTAAGTTTAGACTTCTTAGTCGCTCGGTCATTTGTTACCAGACCGAGCAGTGTCGGAAACTTCGCATAGGCCAAGATTGATCTTAAAACCTCAACACGAGCACAGGGTTAGTCATTTGAGTCGCACATATCTGCAGCGTTAAACCCGATCTGGTCTTGGGCATCCACAGCCATGTCTCGATTACGCAAAATTGAGGGTTCGCACGCCGATGGGACGGTCGAGGTCCGTTCCTTCATCCTATCATGCACTTTTTATAGATCTAAAGAAAAGCGAATGCATTACCTAATCGAGAAGGGATGAACTTCTCAAGTCTCGCCAGGGCCTCAAGTTCGCTAGCGTTGATTGCCGGAAAAGCTACGTTATCATAGTCTAGGATGCGGTTTTAAGAGCCCTAGAAAAAAGGCTAGTGATATTTTTGGTTATTGATTGTGTTAGAGTTTGATATAAGAAAGAGTTTAGTCCCACAATGGAAAATAGGAAGAGTAGACATATCGTAATACTTATGTATAAAGAGGCTCTCTATATCTTTTAAAATAATAAAGTATCTAATTTCTCCTGTCTTTTGCTATCGAACATGGTACCAAAGCTAGTTTACATAAATTAGAAACCCTAACCCTAGCCTCTTCTAAAAAAAACTAACTCTAGCCTTCTCCTTAGAAACCCTAACCCTACCTGCCGACCACCCATTTGCTGCTGCCATCACCATCACCCACATCTTCCATCACCTGCGCCGCCACCACTCACCACCTCCATCACCTGCGCTGCCACCACCCGCTCCGCCATCAACTGCGCCACCACTCCCCGCAGCCACCATTCGCTGCCATCACCCGCTAACACTACTACATACAGCCACCACCCGAAGCCTGCTTCCATCCCTTCATCCAGATGTTTGCCACCGCCATCGCCACATTTACTGCATCTTTCTGGATCATCTGCTCGTCTTCGATCCAGTCGTCGATTATATATTCGGTTGAATGTCTGTTTAGATCTGGCCGTAGATCATCTGTTCAGATTCGTTTGGTCGATTGGGAGGTGAAACTCAATGATTCGAATTGGCAACAATGACAGATTATTGTGATGACGAATTTGACTGGGAGGGATAAAGATCATCTCACCAATGATCCCCCCCAACCCGAAAGCTGTTGTTTGGATAAAAGATTATAGCTTGGTGAAATGTCTCTTATTGGAGCTCATAGAGCAGAAGGTGATGGATCCGGTTCTTACTTGCTCTACTGTGAAGAAGATGTGAACATTATTGTAGTCGCACTTATTCAAGGAAGAGTAGCATGTCTTGGGCTTACTCTATCTCTTAGATTTATTCTAGATCAGATCAGGGGATTCGGATGTTAGAGGAGCAGTATGCTACCTTCAAGAAGGTATATGATAAGTTACGGGCTATTTTCCCATTAAAAGCGAATTTGGAGAAAATGAAAACACGCCATGATAAACTTGATGTACTGATATTCCTAGGGAGTGTGAATTCTTCATATGATGTGGCACGGCTATTAGTGATTGGTAGTGAGTCATCAAAGAATCTTCAGGAGGTGTTCCATCTGATCCGAGAAATGTTTCCAACTCACTTGAGCATGGAACCAGTTGCAGAAAAGTATGCATTGGCAGCTATGCCACAGAGAAGTGGCTTCAGTCGATGCAGGGGTCATTCTGGTCGAGGAGGAGATCATGGCAGTTATTCTGGAAGAAGAGTTATTGGGAATAGTAGCCGAGATAGTTACTCCGGGAGAGGATCTGGTGGTAGTCGAAAGGGGGTTCAGTGTAATTATTGTTATGAATTTTGACATATGAAGTATGATTGTCCGAAAAAAGTAACAGTCATACAACTCATTTAGCTTCCGGTACTGACTCTACCATTAATTTTATAGATGCAGAGACGTTGGAAAGTTTCAGATTGTTTAAGTAGTTTCAGCCTTCTCGGTCGCAGTCATCCTCTAGTACTACATTTGCTAAGACATGTAATTTTA
This sequence comes from Agapanthus africanus, assembly GCA_030015575.1. NCBI lineage: Eukaryota > Viridiplantae > Streptophyta > Magnoliopsida > Asparagales > Amaryllidaceae > Agapanthus > Agapanthus africanus. Next base: position 437,053,312 of record CM057339.1, read on the forward strand.
CTGCTTGTCTATCCTCAGTAGCTCCAATGTCATAAGTGATTGACTCAGGAGCGTCAGATCACATTACTGGGAATTCATGTATATTATCTAATTTCTCACATATTTCTCACACCTGTCAAACTAGTTGATAGTTTTGTTTCACCTGTTATTGGTATAGGTTTAGTGATTTTAAATCCGTCTATGCGTTTGCACTCCGTTTTATATGTCTGGCTTTCTTTTCAATTTTCTTTCTATTAGTCAACTCACAAAATCCCTAAACCGGTGTGCTATCTGTAGCATGTTTTTCGTCATCCCATTGAGATGGAAATACGTGTCGCTTGTCAGGCGTATATAGATTCCTCCTGCTTAGGGTAGACCAGGGTTTATTGATTGTGGGGATCCGAATCTCCGTCAGCCGCAGACTAAACTGCCGTTAATTACCCCTCGCCTTTGAAACGAAGGAACCTTCGATTGACGGGTCAACTAGTCATACGAACTCAATGTACAGTGCGCGTATGTGTGTCTTGAGGGGTTTTAGGTATATCGGGGTGTAACGTTCTAAAAAATCGTTTAGGGGAATTTTCCGATAATCGGTAAAATAACTGGTGTTTTCCGTAAAAACCAAGATATAAATATTTTTCAATATAGACTTAATTATACCTATTTTAGATATGTAGTGGCTAGTATTGGTATTTATTTAGTCACTTATAAATTTGCTAGTTTACTAAAATATTTTTCTTAATTAATTATTTTAAATATTATTATAAGCTTTCACTAATACATTTAGTTAGTGATAATTACAAATTAGAGTGGGTTAATTATACTTTAGTGAACCATGACATCTTAATACCAAGTTTACTACACATCCTTTCTTTGTAAATTATCTCCAAGGTTCTAGTTGGTTCTAGGATAAATTGAATTAGAAAATAAAATTTAAAAGGAAATAATAAAGAATAGAAGTATGGGCATGTTGATTTGAGTTATAGGTTTTCTTTACTTGTAAATCCCCCCCTCCCCCACACCCACACGTGGCCGAAACCAGCAGCCCATTCCCCAAGTTTCCCCACTTCAAAAGTTAAATGAAAAGAAAAGAAAAAAGGAATTTTATAATGAAAGAAGTATGGTCTTATGACTTGAGGCATGGGGCTTTTGTTGACTTGGGAAAAATCAACACAACATCTCACCCTCTCTTCCTTCCCCTTGGCCGAGCCTCCCATGGCAGCAGCTCCCACCATTTCTCCACCTCCTTTTTTCTTCAAAAATCCATCAAAAATCAATAAAAAAACCCTCACAAACTCCTAATTAAACCTTCACCCATGATTTCCTTGGCCAAATCTAGCATGGATCTAGGAGCAAGAGAACCATTTTGGAGGCTAAGTTTGTAAGTGGGATCTACAAATTGTGAGGCATAAATCCTAACCCTATTGTTTAATTGTTGGTTTATTTCTTTAATCTAGCTTATCAGGTGTTTAATTATGGGTTTTATTACAAGTTTGGAAATTCAAGAGAAGGGTTGAATTCAAGTTAGGGTTTTTATCACATCATTATGGTAATAATATGTAGTTTAATATCTTAAGGCATGCAAAATCTAATCTAGTTGTTAGTTGCTAATTACTACTTTTAAAATTGTCTTAAGTATATAATCTTGCAAACTAGATTTTTAGGATTGATATAAATAAGTGAGATTAAAATCTAGTTAATAATTGGGTAGCCTAATTATGATATAAAATGATCATTGTGGCCACTAGTTTTGTTAAAATATCTAGATTCGTACTAAAATGGTTAATGGTCGCTTACTAGGTTTTTGGAGTAAATAGGTTTTAAGTGAGTTGAGGTTGATTTGAGCTATAACCTATTTTGTATAATTTTTAGTGTGTTGTGGACGCGCGATTGGTGCGATTGTGTTCTAGACTTGATAGTGGTCACGTATTAGCGACCTTAGTGGTGGTTTTGGCGTTGTTGCTGTTGGATATAGTGCCCTCAAAGTCAATTATTGGATCGCAGGCACGTGATTGCAATGATTGCGGAGGACCTATACCGGTAGGACAGTCTTACTCGAGATGATAGTATGCTATCTGGTTTGCCTTTATCAGTCGTGTATAGGTTCAGGTGACTGATCACGATTACACTTTGATAGAGCCCTTAGGATCTTGCTTGACTACCAACAGTATGAGGGCGATCATATAAGTGAAAGTTGGGTGGTCTATAAGCATATCCTTAATAGTGGTCCCTAGTCGTGGGAGTTTCGAGACAGGGCATCGATACTCCGCAGTAGGCTAGTGTATACAGTCGAGACCCCGACGAGGGGCGGTGGCCGGTCTCACAAGCCACTGGTGTCAGTTGGATCACCTAAGATGTATACAGGTGCTCATTGGGTTATGAGTACACCGGAAAGGACTCGCCGGGAACCTGCTAGTTGGCATTATACATATCGTCAGATAGCAGTTCCCTGGTGACATGTGTACATGTTAGTTCATCGACCTGAGGTCGTCATTTGTCTCGTGTGAGTTCCCATTGTGCTTTGATTTCTACCCTACCACGGCTCAAAGGAGTCGTGCAAACAGGTAGTTTTTGGGTACAGTCCCGAGCCACATGGAGGCACGTGAGCGGATCGGCAGGGGATTCGTCTCTCCCGGTATTGGGGGTGGAGGTCGTGCTTTCTCTAGGAAAGCCATTACACCAAGTCCTTGGCTAAGGCAGGTGAGATTTACTGGTAGGTACTCCAGTAGTATCTCAGGGTGTTCAGGGCTTGTCTCCGACACGACTTATACAGCTATTGGGGGTCTGACGTTACTAGCTCCCTAGGCCGGATATGCGATACTCATAGACGAATGGACCGGACTGTATATACATTGTCACTGTTAGGCTCAGTAGGGTTTCCGAATGAGTTCGCTCATCGGCCTCCCTTGAGGTCAGTCCATGGGCAGCCGTTACGCACAGCTAGTGCCGCTGACGACTTGTGGTTAAACCCACTGCCAGGGTACTGAAGAGTAATTAGAGTCCCCCACAGATAGTTTCCCAAGTTCGGGCGAAACGTTGTAGAGGCCGTATGGTTTTATGGCAGGGTTCGGAAAATGCACGTGCGTTTACGCACGTGTCATATTTCGGGCAGATAATACTGGTGGGCTTTGGTTTAAGCCGGATCCATGTATTATACAGAGTAGATATAATATCTTTGTCTCAGTTGCATTTGTATTCGGTCGTAATACAAATGCGGGTATATTTATACAGTTACGGGGTTATCCTGAAATTCGTTTCGGGATCACTTTTGGAAGTTGTCAGTTTCCAGTTTTTTATCAGTCGTATTTAACATTTGGTTAAATACGGATTTATCTTTTCTTGAGATGAGTGTGGAAGCTTCTAGAAGGTTCTAGAAGTGGTGAGGTGTTTAGTGAGTCATGGTTGCATTTAATGATTCCATTAATGCATGATGACTTGGTTAATGATTCATCATTTTCATTAATTGTGTTCACACTAGATATTTTTTCTTATTGTCACCTCCCCCTCTCCTACACTCACCCCCACCTCCATATATGCGGCCGGCCCCCTCCTCTCTCATTCACACACTTGGTTGATTCTTTTGGTTAAAAGATTATGATAGTTTCGGTGTATGGAATTTCACAGCTCATTTCATTCCATCACCCGATTCCAATGGCAACTTCATTAACCGTTCGTCCATGGCTTTGGACGAAGCGAGACAAACTATTCCACTCATTCTCTATATCAATCTTGGTCGTCTCTTTTAGCAAACTTGACGACCGAGTTGCCTCGAGTCAGAGGCGGGAGCCCATTTAAAGATCCGATGACATGGTGCCACCTGAACGAGGAGATCGGAGCAGCCGCAACGGAGCGTGGGATGATGGTTAAAGAACGAAGGACTCGGATCGTTCGGTATAACCTTTCTTCCCTCTTTGTAGATTGTTAGTTTAGCGTTAATGGCAGATCCGGGTTATAGTATGCGATAGCGCCAATTATAAAAGTTTTTGTTCCGCATTTTGGCGTTTGAAAGACGGCCAGGGCGCTACCGTAGACTTACATGGTATCAGAGACACTCCATTAAGCTTTACTAACTTGTGCTAACGCGTTTAAAATATCGATCGAACCAAATATCAAAAACTACAAATTTTCTGTTCGATGTTTCTGTAGATTTTAAATCTGGTTTAAAAATTATTTTGATGATCCCAGAAAATTGAGCAGGGTTTTTTAAGCACACAGTAGAAATACGGTCACGTGATCTCATCATATCGCCGTGGATCCGCGGTCAAAGCTAGGGTTTGACCGCGCATCCGCGGCCAGTATATTGGAACACTGCTCTAAATTTCTTCAGTGTGCTTTATCCTGTAAATTGTGGTTTTTGGCATATTTCACTTGGGCCCAGATTTTGTTACTGTGCAGCAGATTTTCGTGGGGCCCACTTCGTGATATTTAGTCGATCGAAATTTAAACATGTTAGTTTACAGTGCTTACATTATATCTCCGACCATGAATGTCATTTGATCGGTAAACCGCGTCTGATTGCTATAGTTCTTTTAGACGGGTTTGCGAACGTGACATTCGCGTTGATGTTCTGTGTTGTGCTGTGATGTTGCGGATTTGTCGTGGTGGATAGCAGTGTGCAATGATAGTGCAGTTTGAGTTTATTTGTACATTTGATATTGCGGGGCGAGCGTCCAACATGTGGACTGCCGTCACTGCCTGTTGTATAATATTCTTTTGGGGCACGACCGGGTCGAGGTCGATGTACCCATTGTACATATTTTTCATTTCTGTACTAGGTTTTACCCCGCGACGGAGTGCACGGATAGCCGGGTCTGGGGGGCAACGGGTCCGCATCTCATGGCTTTGAGAGGCAGAGGGGCCTCACTCTAGAATTGGCAGACTATTCGCCGCACTCGTAGGGGGTACAGGTTGACCCAAGGAGGGGTGCTCAAGCTATCGGATTCCGTGAAGTGCTGGATGGTCCATTCACTATGCTGTAGGGGGCTGCCTCGCTTCAGGTTATGGCGGGTAACTTGCCGCACCCGTAGGGGTCTAGGTTTCATTGCACAGGCTATCCACACGACAGGGGAACATCGGGTTTCAGCAGCGGCTCTGTGAAACTCGGGGATCCCAGATTATCTGTATTGTTCTGTGATGCTTATTACTTTTCTGTAATATTGCATATTATCACGCCTGGAGAGATTATTGTATATTGGTTTATATACTATTAGATGTTGTATATGTTTTACACCCGCGCTAGTTCAGTCCCCGCTCTGTCGTTAGTTAAGTAACCTAACGGGTGATGACGGGACCCAGTGACGAATGCGGATGGCATATACGTACATTTTATTTTCGTTCTTTTCTGGTGTGATTATTGATGGGACTGTGTTGATTCTGATCAATGCAAAGTAAAACAAACCTGTTTGGATGTTGTTGGAACAATTTAAAAAGTGTTATTTCAAAGACGTTTCCTTTTGTTTTGCACAGTGGTATTCGGTTGGAATATCCTGCACCTCATTCGACGGGGCAAGGGCCGATATCCCTTCACCGAGACTGACCCCTTGGGCAGAAGTTTGCGTCAGGGTAATAACTTCACTATAGTCGCTTACATGTTGCTTTGCATCGCGGTATTCAGTGGAATATCCTGCACCTCATTCCACGATCCCTTCACCGGGAGTGACCTCTTTAGCAAAGGTTTTCGTCACTATATTTTTATAAAAAGCTATCAAGTTCCTTCAACGAGATCAAGTTCATTACGTTAAAGGTTTTTCGCCAAAAACCAGCCGTAGCCTTCCGTCATTTCTTATGGATGGTCAGTAATATTCAAGCTATGTTTGTTGGCTTTCGTCAAGGCATAGTGTTTGGTAGTTGCTGGGGTATTCATTTGTTGCATAGATAGATGAGTTGGTTTGGGACAGTCGTATTACCTTGTTGGCTTTCGTCTAGGGTATGTACGGGTGGGTTCAAATTGACAAGATAATGACGGGCAGAACTTGACATGTGACTTATGATTTGTTGGCTTTCGTCAAGGTCATAAGAACATGGGGTAAAAATCATATCGGGAGTTTCTAAAGAAACTGAAACTTGCCAGGCATGCACATACCTTCTGGAGTGTGATAACGCGAGTGGATTCCGTCACGTTATCATGCGATGAGAGTTGGATCCCGATTCCCACTGATGAGTTGGTTTACTCTTCGGGTGATCCCGATTGATTCTTCTTTCAGGTTTGGAGGAGAATTTGACAGTACAGTGGGAGGTTTCCGGATTAGATAAAGTGATAACCATTCTGATCTAGGTTAGAGTGCACGCAGAGTGTTTCTTTTCTCTTTCTCTTTGGCAGCGACCTTTGACCGACCCTAGACTATGACTCAGTGACCAAGTTGACCGAACCTTCTTAAAATACTGGCTTTTGGATTGTCTATGTTGCATAAGTCATTGCCACTTCTTCTTTTACCCTTTGCATTTCTCAGAACACCCGTATTACTACGGACATCCACTTCCATTGGATAGATCCATCGTATGGTTATATACGAACTCGAAGGGACTCCTTCGAGGATGGATCAAGGTTCAGGAGAAATTGAATTGGTTTATTCAGTTGTCTTTTATTATCACCTTCTCTCAGGTTGCGAGGACTCCTTGGTTTAGGAGAGTACACCTATTACGCTTATTGGATAGTCTTCTTCCAAACCATAGGCAGGTGCCGAAAGGTAGGGAATGAAGAAAACCAATTAGCCTAAGTAGGGTGTACATAAGGTAATATGTAAAGACAAAATAAAGGGATTAGAAAGATGGCAAAGTAAGTTGCGACTGTTATCATTCACGACCAAACCGCGTACTTCATCGCCACTCCTATTTCACGTTTAAAAGAATAAGGTATTATTCAGTTGTCTTTTATCATCACCTTCTCTCAGTTGCGAGTACTCCTTGGTTTAGGAGGGTACACCTATTATGCTTACTGGATAGTCTTCTTCCAAACCATAGACTGGTGCCGAACGGTAGGGAAGGAAGAAAACCATTTAGCCTAACGATGGTGTACAGAGGGTAACGACTAAAGACAAATAAAGGGATTTGGAGAGATGGTAAAGGAATATACGGTTAAAGTCATGAATTTGTTTATGGAAGAGGCATTACTATAAATACCAGGATACCCCTACGAAACATTTTCATGTTTCAGTGCATTGTTAATGGAAAACTGTTTTCCCGATTAGATACTTACTCCAGGGTGTGTATTCACCAGGTTTCATTCTCACATCTGTATGGTTTTACAGATGATGAGTGGGAGGAAGTTATTGGGAATTAGGTGATCATCCTCATTATATCGGAATTCGTTGTAATTGGTGATATTTGAGGAAATCTCCTGGGTACATTTTTCAACCTACGACGCACAGGTTTTGAGTTATTCAACTCAGCGGACTTATACAGAGTATTGTATGTTGTCCAGTGTCCATCAGGACAAAGGGGTAGGTCCTCGTACTATGTTCTGCTTACTTATGACTTCTCTAGTTTTTAAACAAGTGTTTCGTAGAAATACAAGATCTAAGCTTTGAGAAGTTGTGGGTATAAGAATAAAGTAGAGGACCAGATGTCGCAAGTATCGGGATTCTTCAAAGAGATCGAAGATGTAGATACTTGTGATTGGTATTCAGATGATAGTAAAAGTTTTGAGAAACTTGTTTCTTTTTCAGATTACTCATAATTGGATGGATTCCTAAGTTGAGTAATGCTGATTAGCCTCTCTCCATTAAGTTGATATGCACTGGAGACAGCTGCATGATTTGAATCTGGTTCCAATTAAATAAGTGCCAAAGTTTCTATATTGGATATAGAATGGTTCGTATCTTAACGATGTTAAGGTGCGGGGAGTTGTCCGGCTTATGCTTAAAACCAGACTCTGGATAACTCAGGACACGTTTCTGTAATGGCAGTTTGTGGGTTGGCCCAGGCTATGACGAGGGTTGACTTTCTACCATCTGGGAGATCAATAGTGATATTGTTCTTGACTCGCCACAGTTTTAGTAAAATGGATTTTTTTAGAAAACAGTAGTGGGAGTATGGTAGAACTAAAAGTGATTCCAGAACCGCAAACGATTACGGAAAATTTAATAGGACCTAAAGATTCAATCAGGTTTGACATTCCATTAGCCACTCCGCAGATATGGTGGGTAACCTCAGACACCCGAGAGGTACTCCGGTAGCCTCAAGGACGGTGACAGGGAGGTTTTTATCTACCCAGACTTGACACCACTGTTGTTCCAGGCTATGAGACCCGGTAGGAGGGTTGTTGTGGTCAGTGGGAGCAGCGTAAGCATAGTGGGCAAGTAGCTTATGTCTATTTATAGACTAGAGCAGTTATAGCGGAGATTGATCATTTAATTTTGATGTGACAGTCATGGGTTTGACTTCATCAGAATAAGGGATGGATCTGTAAAGAAGGTAGTAGGGTGTGATGTCTTGGTTTTTGGATGACATACACATAGTAGGAAGTAAAATTCCTATACTACGATCGGTTGTACTGTGGTCGTCACACAGTTGTTTCTCCAGACAGGATATGGATATAATATTTGACATTCTGGTTTCTAGATCTATGGTTTTAGATCTGGATTTGGGTAGTTTCCCAATGTGGGTACTTTGACAGTATTCTTATGGTTTTTAGAATAGATGACTCCTGGCATGGTGGTGTACCTGCAGGTGATGGAGTCATCCTCTCTAAAGGTGTCTTACAGACTAAAGGAGAGAGGGATGTGCATGATTGGCAGATCACTTGCTTAGGCAATTGAGTCAATCATGAGATGTCAAGTACCACACCAAATGTTGTTTTTGCACTAGATGCAATAAGTTTGTATTAATCCAATCCTGGAGAAACATAAGGAAGCAGTTTTAGAACATAAGTGGATGTTCTACGGATTTGATGACGGCAGCCTCCTTCGGGAGACGGTTATCATTCCAGGCTTCAAAGGTGATATGGATGACAGAGTGATTGTCAGAGTTATAGTTTTCCCTCTGACAAAGAGGGACAGTATTATGGACAGGTGGTCCAAGAGGATACTGTGGAAGACATGGTGCAGGATACTGATTAGGTTCAGTTATCGATACAGTCTAAGAAGTTTGGATTTGGAGTTCATTTATGAACTAGGTCCAATCAGATATCCAGACATATTCTAAGACAGGTATTACTCAATTCGGGAGATGGCTTTCTCCGCGAACTTGAGATTAAGATAGACATAGAAAGAAACATCAGGGCGGATCCACTCACTGAGGCTATTTCTCGAACACAATAGTTTTACAAACGGGCTTTGTGAAACTGATTAGTAGAGGAGTTGGGTGTTGGTTTCACACGGGCTGTGAGTACGCGACATCGTAATAATTAGCCTTAAGTGCAAGTGGGAGATTATTGGATATAGTGCCCTCAAAGTCAATTATTGGATCACAGGCACATGATTGCAATGATTGCGGAGGACCTATACCGGTAGGACAGTCTTACTCAAGATGATAGTATGCTATCTGGTTTGCCTTTATCAGTCGTGTATAGGTTCAGATGACTGATCACGATTACACTTTGATAGAGCCCTTAGGATCTTGCTTGACTACCAACAGAATGAGGGCGATCATATAAGTGAGAATTGGGTGGTCTATAAGCATATCCTTAATAGTGGTCCCTAGTCGTGGGAGTTTCGAGACAGGGCATCGATACTCCGCAATAGGCTAGTGTATACAGTCGAGACCCCGACGAGGGGCGGTGGCCGGTCTCACAAGCCACTGGTGTCAGTTGGATCACCTAAGATGTATACAGGTGCTCATTGGGTTATGAGTACACCGGACAGGACTCGCCAGGAACCTGCTAGTTGGTATTATACATATCGTCAGATAGCAGTTCCCTGGTGACATGTGTACAGGTTAGTTCATCGACCTGAGGTCTTCATTTGTCTCGTGTGAGTTCCCACTGTGCTTTGATTTCTACCCTACGACGACTCAAAGGAGTCGTGCAAACAGGTAGTTTTGGGGTACAGTCCCGAGCCACAGGGAGGCACGTGAGCGGATCGGCAGGGGATTCGTCTCTCCCGGTATTGGGGGTGGAGGCCGTGCTGTGTCTAAGAAAGCCATTACACCAAGTCCTTGGCCAAGGCAGGTGATATTTACTGGTAGGTACTCCAGTAGTATCTCAGGGTGTTCAGGGCTTGTCTCCGACACGACTTATACAGCTATTGGGGGTCTGACGTTACTAGCTCCCTAGGCCGGATATGCGATACTCATAGACGAACGGACCGGACTGTATATACATTGTCACTGTTAGGCTCAGTAGGGTTTCCGGATGAGTTCGCTCATCGGCCTCCCTTGAGGTCAGTCCATGGGCAGCCGTTACGCACAGCTAGTGCCGTTGACGACTTATGGTTAAACCCACTGCCGGGGTACTGACGAGTCATTAGAGTCCCCCACAGATAGTTTCCCAAGTTCGGGCGAAACGTTGTAGAGGCCGTATGGTTTTATGGCAGGGTTCAGAAAATGCACGTGCGTTTACGCACGTGTTATATTTCGAGCAGATAATACTGGTGGGCTTTGGATTAAACCGGATCCATGTATTATACAGAGTAGATATAATATCTTTGTCTCAGTTGCATTTGTATTCGGTCGTAATACAAATGCGGGTATATTTATACAGTTACGGGGTTATCCTGAAATTCGTTTCGGGATCACTTTTGGAAGTTGCCAGTTTCCAGTTTTCTATCAGTCGTATTTAACATTTGGTTAAATACAGATTTATCTTTTCTTGAGATGAGTGTGGAAGCTTCTAGAAGGTTCTAGAAGTGGTAAGGTGTTTAGTGAGTCATGGTTGCATTTAATGATTCCATTAATGCATGATGACTTGGTTAATGATTCATCATTTTCATTAATTGTGTTCACACTTTGTATTCACACTAGATATTTTTTCTTATTGTCACCTCCCCCTCTCCTACACTCACCCCCACCTCCATATATGCGGCCGGCCCCCTCCTCTCTCATTCACACACTTGGTTGATTCATTTGGTTAAAAGATTATGATAGTTTCGGTGTATGGAATTTCACAGCTCATTTCATTCCATCACCCGATTCCAATGGCAACTTCATTAACCGTTCGTCCATGGCTTTGGACGAAGAGAGACAAAGTATTCGACTCATTCGCTACATCAATCTTGGTCGTCTCTTTTAGCAAACTTGACGACCGAGTTGCCTCGAGTCAGAGGCGGGAGCCCGTTTAAAGATCCGATGACGTGGTGCCACCTGGAAGAGGAGATCGGAGATCGACGAGATTGGAGCAGCCGCAACGGAGCGTGGGATGATGGTTAAAGAACGAAGGACTCGGATCGTTCGGTATAACCTTTCTTTCCTCTTTGTAGATTGTTAGTTTAGCGTTAATGGCAGATCCGGGTTATAGTATGCGATAGCGCCAGTTATAAAAGTTTTTGTTCCGCATTTTGGCGTCTGAAAGACGGCCGGGGCGCTACCGTAGACTTACAGTTGCGAGCGCGTTTTGTACACCAAGTGTGTGCGTGTCTAGTTAGTGCGCGAGTTTTACTTGTATCGTTATTTCCGTGACTATTCATATATTTATTCTCTTATTTACTTGTGTTCGTTTCTAGGATTGGGTGCAGAGACGTCAGATGTGGCGCGGAAATGGCAGAGCTGAAATCGGATCAGATTAGCCGAGGCGTCCCGGTGAGTAGATGTACACATCTACGGGGGGATCGTCTGGATAGCGCGAGACGTCCGATAGTTTAGGATTATTTATAGGACTTGCATCTATATGCGTAGTTACTAAATTATTCATCTCATTGCATCACACCATTATATATATATATATATATATATACCTATATGTGATATCATCTCATATGACACTTGCACCATTACCATTGGTTCATGCTGCACGTGCACTATTCAGGTGAACACACACGCCTTTGGTAATTGCTATGCCACGAACACTTTAGAACTTGCTAGATCAGTATCAAAACATTTGCATCATACATGATGCTTAAACTGGTAGTTGTATTTTCCATTTCATCAAGGTTGATACGAAGGATTGATAGTCGTATAGATACCACATTTCATCATCATTCATACATAGTATTCTAGTTATAAATCACATTTCATATTATGAATATCATAGACATTATCATTTTCCTACATGTTTATGTACTGCGATTCTTCTCAAGGATTTCAGTATTTATGAGATTTCTGGATTTGGGGAAGACCGCAAGAATTTAATAAACCTATTATCATTTTAAAAATGCAAGTTGCAGTTTTCTCGTGATATGATGTGAGTGGCGTCCTCCATGTGTTTTCTCGGTTCTTGAGCGGTATCATATACCCGATTCGAGGAGGTGGATGCACCGTCTGCGGGTACATGGTGGACCCGGTGCGGTATCTCGGGGCAAGAAGATCGCACAGATAGCGTTGAGCCCAGCAGGGGAGCACTACAGACCGGTTATTTTGACGTGGCAGATATCCAGAGGATACCGACATAGTCGTGAGATTTGATGATATGGGTCGATCTGGACTGACGGAACCCGAGACATTGAGATATTGAGACATTGACATATTGGGATATATATATATATATATATATTTATTTATTTATTATGTCGATGCTCGACACTGATTTTCTGTCAATAAATATATATATATATATATATATATATATATATATATATTTTGTCGATGCTTGACACAGATTTTCTGTTGATTTCATTGATGATACTTCAGTTTATTGCACAGAGGTTTTTCTAAGATAAGAACAAAATTTTCTCATACCAGACTTGTTCAGGTTTCGTGTTTGATTATGCATTCATGTTGCATGCATGTTAGTACATCGTGTTATATCGATATGCTTAGGTTGAGACGTATTTGCGTGCATACTTACGATAGCCTTATTAGATATTACTTACTACTCATGAGTTGACAACTCACCCCCGTTGTGCCACAGTATCTTGCAGGTCTGACCCGTCAGCACAGTAGCGGCGGACGTACTTCCTCATTTAGCTTCTTTTGCTTGACTTGCGGCTTGCTCGTAGGTGGGTTGCGAGGATATTTTGTTCCATCTTGTATTATTATTTTGTATCTAGTATACTCCATCTACCCTTGTATATTTGACTAGACAGTGAGACTTGTATTTGTGGAGTTTAGTGTCGATGCTCACTTCAGCCGACGTGGTATCTTCTTATTTCTTGCTTTCAGATTCTTATTGTGCACTTTTGCTATACATATTGCTTGTGGTTGTGATTCCGCCATTGGCGAAGAGCTAGATCCCGCTTGGGGATGCCTTATTCATCATTTATATGTATTTTCATGTGTTGTACCCGTTTGGGGGCCAGTATTTAAAAAGGAGACTCTGCCGAAATTTTTGGGAAAATCTGATTTTGCTTTTAAAGTCTGACAAAGTTGGTATCAGAGCGATAGGTTTTACCTTTCTGGGTGTAGATGACCTTTGGTAGATGGAGTAGGTGACTTAAGCAGAGCGACGTAGCGTGTGTATGTTCCGCGACATACTTATGATACGGTACTCCGTCTAAGTAACCTTAGGATATATATTTGCTTGTATTTCCTTCCATGATTCCGGAAATCTTTTGATTTGATCGCAATGTTCCTATCAATCCTGTTCTTGTTCTAGACACTATGCCGCCGGAGACTACGAGGGCCAGAGGGCTGCCACCGGGGATGAGATTAGAGTAGGCTCGTTTGAGACGATGACCGATCAGGGCGGTACGCCTACCCCTCAGGGACAGAGTGATCCGCCTTATCCAGGACGGATAGCTAGGCTGGAGTCGAATATTCAGGACTTGCGAATGAGGGTTAGATCGTTAGTTGAGGTTAGCCGAGCTACGAGAACCGATGATGTCCCTCCTACTGCAAGGACTGTGATTGTACCTGCTGCTCAGGCAGCTGTTTCTGTTGTTACCAAGACTATTTCCGCATCCTTACAGGAGTTTTGAGGCTGAAGCCTCTAGTTTTTACAGGCACAGATATAGCAGAGGATCTGTAGACAATCCTTGACAGGATGGCTAGGAATTGTCGTTCACAGAGATGCTCTGACGAGATATGGATTGAGCTTGCGAGTTTTCGTCTAGAGAGGTCTTGCTCAAACGTTGTGCGAGTCAATTGAGAGAGGCCGAGCTATAGATCTACTTCCTATGACCGGGGATGAGTTCACAGCTGTATTTCTTGCTCGTTTCCTTCCGAAGAGCATTCGAGATGCCCGAGCTCGTAGTTTTGAGTCTTTGCGCAAGACTCCTGGAATGACAGTGTCCGAGTACGACATTCAAATTTCTTAGCGGTCCGATATGCTCCTTACCTGGTGGACACTGAAGAGAAACGGATAAGGAGGTTCGTGTGGAGATTGGACATGCAGTTATTTCTTGCTATTGGTGCCCAGCATTTTGACACTTCTGCAGCCGCGATGGATGCAGCCTTATTGCTAGAGGAGCGCATTTCTGAGACTTCGGTCTTTTCTAGACCGAAGCGGATTCGTACCGGTATGCCAGCTTAGAGGCGGTTAGGTAGACTTCGTGACAAGTATTCTTTCGGTGTTTCTTCCGATGCGTAGTTCTTTTTGGTGTTGTTTGAAATGGTATCCGTATATTTTGTATCGAAGTCCAGCCGATAGTAGTCCTTGCTAAATCAGCCGCTTGTTGTGATTTCTTCCATAGGCTAGTCTTTTGTGGCTCTATGTGTTTCTCATTCGTGTTTGTTTTGTTCGTATCGGAGATAGGGATGCTTCCGTCAATTTGATTCTTCTCAATGTGTTTGACTTTGAAGTTTTTCTGGGCATGGATCGGTTAGCCATGTGTTATGCGCCCGTGAACTGCCGTGAGGAGGCAGTCAGATTTAGTTTTCTGGGTAAGCCAGTTCTTTTTGTTCAGGGAGACCTTAGCGCCACCCTTCCCGATTTGAATTCTTCTCTTCGCGCTAGTCAGCTTTTGAGAAAGGGATGTCTGGAATTCTTGACGTATGTTTGTGATGTTAGAGCCACAGAGGTCCTGTTGGACCATGACCCGATTGTGAGAGAGTTTCCAGATGTCTTTCCTGACAAGTTGCTTGGTTTGTCGTCAGAGCACGATATTGAGTTCTGCTTTGACTTGATTCCCGGCATGGAGCCTTTTTCTATACCGCCATATCGGATGGACCCTTCGGAGCTTAAAGAATTGAAGGATCAGTTGCGAGATTTGTTAGATAAAGGGGCTTGTTCATCCGAGTGCGTCACTTTGGGGAGCTCCTGTTCTGTTCGTCAAGAAGAAAGACGATAGTTGTGTTTGTGCACCGATTTTTGTCAGTTGAATCGGGTTACTGTGTGGAACAGATATCCCTTACCTCGTATCGACGATTTATTTTATTAGCTCCAGGGTGCGGGACATTTCTCGGAGATTGACTTGCGATCAGGCTACCATCAGTTATGGGTTCGAGAGGATGATATTCCGAAGACTGCTTTTCGCACCTGTTACGGACATTATGAGTTCTTGGTGATGTCGTTCGGGCTCACCAATGCTCCAGCAGCGTTATGGACTTGATGAACCGTATATTCAGGTCGTTTCTTGATCAGCTACTATCGTGTTCGTTGATAACGTTTTAGCATACTTTTGGAACCGAGAGGAGCCTAGACAGTAATTGAGGATTTCGTTGCAGACTTTGAGGGAGCGCCAGCTATTCGCTCAATTATCCAAGTGTGTTTTCTGGTTGGATGATGTTGACTTCTTGGGTCACGTAGTTACAAGAGATGGTACGTATGGAACCGAAAAAGATCGAGGCCGTTCAGCATTGGCCCCGACCTGTATCAGTGACGGAGGTTCGCAACATTTTGGGTTTGGATGGATGCAATTGATTTTTCGTACAGGATTTTTCACAGATAGCTGCAACGTTGACCGGGTTGACCAGGAAGGGAGATTCTTTTCATTGGATTGAGGTATGCGAGCAGAGCTTTCAGCTGTTGAAGACTCGTTTGATTACGGCGCCAGTATTATCTTTGTCTTTAGGATCAGGCGGTTTGTTGGTTATTGCGATGCTTCTCGGCAGTTGAAGAAGTACGAGCAGAATTATTCCACGCTTGACTTAAAAATTTCCGCGGTGGTTTTTACAATTAAGATTTGGAGAAACTACTTATACGACGAGTCGTGCTAGATATTACGGACCACAAAAAGCTTAAAGTATATTTTTCAGCAGCGAGATCTAAATTTGAGATAGCACAGATGGATAGAGCTAGTGGAAGACTATGACTGCGAGATTCTTTATCGTCCAGGCAAGGAGAACGATGTGGTAAATGCTTTGAGTCAGAGGCCCGGAGGTAGCTTTTCTTGTTTGAGCACAGTTCAGAGACAGACGACGGCAGATTTGCAGATACTATGTGACAGCCGAGTACAGTTCGAGTTTACGTCGACCGGGGGACAACTTGTCCTTGTCCGTGCACATCCACAGTTATATGATTATATCCGTGAGGCATAGTCTGATGACGTTCGTTTGTCAGAAATCATGGAGCAGGTTCGACAGGGCAGAGATTCAGAGTTCGTGATTGATAATCAGGGAGTACTAAGATTTGGGATTCGACTATATGCGCCAGATTCCGAGGGACTGAGACGCGAGATCTTAGAGAAGGCGAATCAGTCAGCATATATGAATTGTGATTTGAGAGAAGTCTGCTAGTGTGAAGGGATGAAGAGAGATGTCACAGATTTTGTTTCGGGATGCTGACTGGTTAGTAAGTCAAGGCCGAGCATCAGAGGCCAGCTGGAGAGTTACAACCTTTACCTATTCCGAAGTAGAAATAGGAGCAGATTTCTATCGAATTTATTGTGGGTCTACCTAAGACCAGTCGAGAGTATGACTCTTTTGGGTGATCGTAGACCGATTGACGAAAGCAGCTCATTTTCTGCCAGTCAAGACCATTTTCGGATTCGTTCAGTATGCTCAGGTATATGTTGATGAGATTGTGTGCCTACATGGAGTTCCGACTTGTATTGTGTCCGACAAAGGCACCCAGTTCACCAGCCGACTATGGCAGAAACTTCAGGGGGCTTTGGGCACCAGATTGAGTTTCAGTGCAGTTTTTTATCCGCAGATTGACTGTCAATCAGAGCGGACCATTCAAATTCTTAAGGACGTGCTCCGAGCTTGTGTTCTAGTTTTCGGTAGGAGTTGGGATCGCTACTTGCCCTTGATAGAGTTTTCTTATAATAACAGTGTCCAGGAGAACGATTCAGATGGCACCCTTCGAAATATTATATAGGAGGAAATGTCAATCACCAGTTTGTTGGACAATGCTCAGTGAGAGCAGTATTTTGGGGCCACAGATAGTGCAGGCAAAAATCTTATGCAGACCGACGTCGGCGCAGACTTGAGTTTACAGTAGGCGATCATGTTTTCTTGAAGGTTTCCCCGATGAAGGGCATATTGAGATTCGAAAAGAAAGGGAAGCTTAGTCTCAGATATATGGGTCCCTTTCGAGATTCTTGAGCGAGTCGGCACAGTTGCTTATCATTTAGCTCTTCCACCCAGCTTCCCAGATGTTCATCCCGTGTTCCATGTATCTGTCACGCCCCGCTTCCCAGAGTACGCTAAGATGGGCACGTGACATAGCCAACCATGCTACCTATGGGTAGGAAGTATCCATCCACAGTCACATTATGGCTGTAGAGATATCAAGAACAAAAGTAAAACTATCTAGCACATGTCTATAAGCCAAAATAAAATGAGTCAAGAATAAATAATGCGGAAGCAAGAGATCCAATACAAGAATAATTGGAATGTATGTCCCATAATGCGGGCTCACATCAGAAATGAAATGCTGAAAGTAAAGAACTAACTACTACTGAATCCTCACTGCTCAGCCTGCTGGCTGAAGTACTCCTGCTCGGACTGCAGCAAAGGTACGGAATCTGGGCCATGCAAAACCCAAACTTCAGCGCATCATGTCATCAAGCAATAAAATATAAACAGGGTAACAAGACATGCAAGTATAAACAGAAATAGTAAAGCAGGTGTAACAACAATATAAATCAAGGCAGTGAAGGTAGTGTACAGTGAGTAATCTAAACTGGTCTATTTGGGTTGAATAGTCTCAAGTCTTTGAAATCAATTTGATGAATCATCGATGTAACTCAATAGTATCCCGTGCATGCCCGGGACCACGGTCTAAGACTCTTGGGCTGAAACCGAGACGTGCCGCTAGGCACTAAAATGAAAAGGGTAAAGACGAACGATGTCAGCAGCATCACCCCGAGGCGGGCCTAGCTGCTAAAACTGATCAGTATAAGCAAGCAACTATCGAGTTACAAGTCAGGATTTCATCATTGATTTTCCCATACCCCCAAGTTATAGGTGTTCAAGTCAGGTATTAAGTAATCAAGAACTAATGCCAACTCAGGATCAGGTAGGTGCAGGTTTGTCTGGATAGACAACAGGAACGGTCCGTAAGGACTACATGTCAGGTTTGTTGGCCTTAGACACAAGATCAGGTAACAGGTAAAGCCATGGTACATCAGGTCAAGTCGAGTAGTGTAGTTAGATGTCATGTCATGTCAAGAGTGTACGGTACTATGTCATATCAAGTAGGAAGTGCAACAGGTCATGTCAGGAAGCACAAAATATTATGTGGATGCTCACAAATCAAACTAATATAAACATGGTTATGAATAAACAAGCATGGGTATTATCAGAACAATAAACTGGCACATATAATATGATATGCAAATAGGTACAGATTAAACTACTTGGATGCACGGTTATCAGTTTGGGTTTAAGGGATAGTTTTAACATTTCATGAATGCAGTATAACAAATGTGGATGATAACATCATATTAATATGTACTAAAATAATCTAGAGATGCAATTGAATATGAATTAGGCTAGATGTATGCAACCGGTCGTCCGATAGGGTATAAACTACAAAAGGGTATTATGGCTATGCAAACAATTGTGATTATGTGATCTAACATATAAATGTGGTTACTAGGTTTAGTAAACTAAATGCAACAGTTAGGTTTCAAGTTCTAGATCTGAAATATGTAAACGGAACATGGTGCTGTTAACTTGGAACTCATGGCTTTAGATTCTATCTATAGATTTAATAAGAAAATAGATAAATTAATATAGGAATAGTATGAATAGCATGTAGCAAGTTTCACTTGCCTCGACGGATCGCGATACGGTAAACGGAACGTCTCGCGTCTGCGGGAAAAGTCGCGACGCGCGCACAGTACACGGAATGAGTCCAAACGACGAACAGTGGAATCATACGGGTCAGAGGTCCTCGCTGGGTCGTCGGGGATCGTCGCCGGCACGGTCGGATTCCGGCCAACAAGGAAAACAATGAACGCCAATAAACTCAAAGAACTGCAGAAGAGAAGAAGAGAAGGAGGATGGAGGAGAGGAGGCTTACATTGATCTGTAGAGGGGTCGTGAACGTCGACTGCGTCGACGGAGCTCCGGCGAACTGCCTGCAGGGGACCATCGGCCGAACATAGAACAGAAAAAGAATAAGAGAAAGGAAGAAGAAGGAAGGAAGGAGGAGGAAGGGGTGTGATAAGCTCACAGGTGCGTCGATTTGGAACAGTGGACAGCGACGAGATCACTCCGGTGATCGTCGCGGTGAGGGGATGTGCAGGCCTCGGCTGTGCTCTCAGGCGCTCGGGAGAGAAGAAAAGGAGGAAGAAGAGAAGATGGAGGCGAAGGAGGCGAAGGCGCGGAGATGACGAGGTCGGGAGCTTCGTCGTCGGCTGTGTGCGACGAGGAGGAGAGGCGGCTAGGGTTCGCAGGCGATGGATTTAGTTTTGTTAAAGAATGAAGAAGAAGAGAAATATATAAAGGAAGGAGAGAGAGAGAGAGATACGCGGAGAGAGATAGAGAAAGAATCGAGAGGAGAGAGAGGGGATCGAGAGGAGAGAGAGAGAAACAGTATGGAGAGATAAATTGGTTTTTAGTGGAGGTGAGAGAAAGGAGAAAGAGAGAGAAAGAGGAAGGGAAAAGAGAGAGAGAGGATGGTGGGGCCCGGTGAAAAGGAAGTGGAGTTTTTGATTGGTTCGCAGAAAGAAAGTGGGCTTGGGAAATTTTGTAAAAGATTTTAATATTTTTCAAGAATCAATTCGTTTGCTGGGAAGAAGATTTTCATCACAAAAAAAATATTTTCTCTGTTGCCTTAGCAGATAAAAATAGGTTAAATGGATTTAAAAATATTTAAATGATTAGAATTTGGCGGAATATAAAACAATTCAGAAATGCGTCCGGATCGGTTCCAAAATTTTGAATTTAAAACATGAAAATTATTGGCAAGTTCCAAAAATAAAATGAAGGATTTTGTAACAGAAAAGCATACCCCCAAGAACGGACGCACGTACGTGCGCGTAGCCGTCCAACCATGCCCGTTTCACTGAACGGGACGAGAACACGATGCAAGGACGCTACCACAGAGTTAGGGTATCAAGCAGGCCATGACATATATTTTTAAATTATTTTAAGTAACTTCAATGGTTATATGCAAGAATATGAAATGTTAGTGTAATCTATAACTAGGAAACAACGAGCTCAAGTAAACGGGTCGAATATAAAGTAAATTACCATTTGCAACCAAACATGATAAATGAAATAAATACAAGAAACAACACATACGGTAACTGAAATTGGTATAAGTGGACTCGGTTGTTACAGTATCAATGCTCCGTAAGTACCTTCATGACCCTTCTCACGTGATACAGTATCAGACGATCCCGCTGGAGTGCAATCTTTCTTTTACCAAGCTGCCGATAATTATTCTAGATCGGCAGGTGAAGAAACTGAGGTCCGAGGTCATACCGTCCGTATAGGTTCTTTGACGTGGCCCGAGCGGCGAAAAAGGTCACGTGGGAAGCCGAGGACGAGATGTGGAAAAAATATTCCCATCTCTTCGAGGGTACGCGCAGTTAGATTTTAAATTCGGAGACCGAATTTCTTTAAGGGGGAAGATTGTAACGTTCTGAAAAATCGTTTAGGGGAATTTTCCGATAATCGGTAAAATAACTGGTGTTTTCCGTAAAAACCAAGATATAGTTATTTTTCAATATAGAGTTAATTATACCTATTTTAGATATGTAATGGCTAGTATTGGTATTTATTTAGTCACTTATAAATTTTCTAGTTTACTAAAACATTTTCCTTAATTAATTATTTTAAATATTATTATAAGCTTTCACCAATACATTTAATTAGTGATAATTACAAATTGGAGTGGGTTAATTATACTTTAGTGAACCATGACAACTTAATACTCAACTTACTACACATCCTTTCGTTGTAAATTATCTCCAAGGTTCTAGTTGGTTCTAGGATAAATTGAATTAGAAAATAAAATTTAAAAGGAAATAATAAAGAATAGAAGCATGGGCATGTTGATTTGAGTTATGGGTTTTCTTTACTTGGAAATTCCCCCCACACACATCCCCCCCACACACACCCACACCTGGCCAAAACCAGCAGCCCATTCCCCAACTTTCCCCACTTCAAAAGTTAAATGAAAAGAAAAGAAAAAGGGAATTTTATAATGAAAGAAGTATGGGCTTGTGACTTGAGGCATGGGGCTTTTGTTGAATTGGGGAAAATCAACACAACACCTCACCCTCTCTTCCCTCCCCTTGGCCGAGCCTTCCATGGCAGCAGCCCCCTATTTCTCCACCTCCTTTTCTCTTCAAAACTCTTCAAAAATCCATCAAAAATAAATAAAAAACCTCACAAACTCCTAATTAAACCTTCACCCATGATTTCCTTGGCCAAATCTAGCATGGATCTAAGAGCAAGAGAACCATTTTGGAGGCTAAGTTTGCAAGTGGGATCTACAAATTGTGAGGTATAAATCCTAACTCTATTGTTTAATTGTTGGTTTATTTCTTTAATCTAGCTTATTAGGTGTTTAATTATGCTTTTTATTACAAGTTTGGAAATTTAAGAGAAGAGTTGAATTCAAGTTAGGATTTTATCACATCATTAAGGTTATAATATGTAGTTTAAAACCTTAAGGCATGCGAAATCTAATCTAGTTGTTAGTTGCTAATTACTACTTTTAAAATTGTCTTAAGTATATAATCTTGCAAATTATATTTTTAGGATTGATATAAATAAGTGAGATTAAAATCTAGTTAATAATTGGGCAGCCTAATTATGATATAAAATGATCATTGTGGCCACTAGGTTTGTTAAAAGATCTAGATTCGCACTAAAATGGTTAATGGTCGCTTACTAGGTTTTTGGAGTAAATAGGTTTTAAGTGAGTTGGGGTTGATTTGAGCTATAACCTATTTTGTATAATTTTTAGTGTGTTGTGAACGCGCGATTGGTACGATTGGGTTCTAGACTTGGTAGCGGTCATTTATTAGCGACCCTAGTGGTGGTTTTAGCGTTGTTGCGAGCGCGTTTTGAGCACCAAGTGTGTGCGCGTCTAGTTAGTGCGCGAGGTTTACTTGTATCGTTGTTTCCGCGACTATTCGTATATTTGTTCTCTTATTTACTTGTGTACGTTTCTACGATCGGGTGCAGAGGTGTCAGATGTGGCGCGGAAATGGCAGAGCTGAAATCGGATCAGATTAGCCGAGGCGTCCCGGTGAGTAGATGTACACATCTACGGGGGATCGTCTAGATAGCGCGAGGCGCCCGATAGTTTAGGATTATTTGTAGGACTTGCATCTATATGCATTGTTACCAAATTATTCATCTCATTGTATCGCACCATTATGTGTGTGTGTGTGTGTGTGTGTGTGTGTGTGTGTGTGTGTGTGTGTGATATCATCTCATAGGGCACTTGCACCATTACCATTGGTTCATGCTGCACGTGCACTATTCATGCGAACACACACGCCTTTGGTAATTGCTATGCTACGAACACTTTAGAACTTGCT
The DNA here is from genome assembly GCA_030015575.1 of Agapanthus africanus. Classification (NCBI taxonomy): domain Eukaryota; kingdom Viridiplantae; phylum Streptophyta; class Magnoliopsida; order Asparagales; family Amaryllidaceae; genus Agapanthus; species Agapanthus africanus. The sequence goes on from CM057339.1 coordinate 437,076,147, forward strand.
AGATCAGTATCAAAACATTTGCATCATACATGATACTTAAACTGGTAGTTGTATTTTCCATTTCATCAAGGTTGATACGAAGGATTGCTAGTCGTATATATACCGCATTTCATCATCATTCATACATAGTATTCTAGTCATAAATCGCATTTCATATTATGGATATCATAGACATTATCATTTTCCTATATGTTTATGTATTGTGATTCTTCTCGAGAATTTCAGTATTTATGAGTTTTCTGGATTTGGGGAAAACCGCAAGAATTTAATAAACCTATTATTATTTTAAAAATGCAAGTTGCGGTTTTCTCGTGATATGATGTGAGTGGCGTCCACCATGTGTTTTCTCGGTTCTTAAGCGGTATCATATACCCGATTCGAGGAGGGGGATGCACCGTCTGCGGGTACATGGTGGACCCGGTGCGGTACCTCGGGGCAAGAAGATCGCACAGATGGCGTTGAGTCCGACAGGGGAGCATTACCAACCGGTTATTTTGACGTGGTGGATATCCGGATACCGACGTAGTCGTGAGATTTGATGATATGAGTTGATCCAGACTGATGGAGCCCGAGACGTTGAGATATTGAGACATTGAGATATTGAGATATTGAGACATTGATATATATATATATATATATATATATATATATATATATTGTGTCGATGCTTGACACGGATTTTCTGTTGATTTCATTGATGATACTTCAGTTTATTGCACAGAGATTTTTTAAAGATAAGAACAAAGATTTTCTCATACAAGACTTGTTCAGGTTTCGTGTTTGATTATGCATTCTTGTTGCATGCATGTTAGTACATCGTATTATATCGATATGCGTAGGTTGAGACGCATTTGTGTGCATGCTTATGATAGCCTAATTAGATATTACTTACTACTCACGAGTTGGCAACTCACCCCGTTGTACCACAGTATCTTGCAGGTCTGACCCGTCAGCACAAAAGTGGCGGGCGTACTTCCTCATTTAGCTTCTTTTGCTTGACTTGTGGCTTGCTCGTAGGTTGGTTGCGAGGATATTTTGTTCCATCTTGTATTATTATTTTGTATCTAGTATACTCCATCTACCCTTGTATATTTGACTAGACAGTGAGACTTGTATTTGTGGTGTTTAGTGTAGATGCTCACTTGAGCCGACGTGGTATCTTCTTATTTCATACTTTTACATGCTTATTGTGCACTTTTGCTATACATATTGCTTGTGGTTGTGATTTCGCCAATGGCGAAGAGCCAGCTCCCGCTTGTGGATGCCTTATTCATCATTGATTGATCTATCTTTATTGTGTTTTGTAAAATGTTTCACAACCAAAGAAATTTATACCGCAATCAATTAACGGTGTCGATGTAGCGCGTTAATGAATACGGATCGTCCACTGAGATGCGTGAATTTGTTTGATCTTGCCTTAGATGAGTTGAAATGAAAATATAAAAGAAAATGATTCAAGATTTGTGAGATTTCATTTCAAGAAACAAAAAGAAAATAGATCTAGAATCAAGAATCAAGAAGATGTCCAAATCAATTTAGTTATCAAGATTTGTAGAATAGCTTGTAGGAATTGATCGAATTAGTAGCAATGATGAATCTAACAATGACTTATCTTATCTATTGATGAATTGTAGCTAAGATGATGGTGATGAATGAAGATTAAGGATCTTTTGAAGAAACCAGGGTTCCTCCTTCTCTATCCCTTGTCTTTTCATTGATCATCATTCGGATCTAGCCTTTAGCAAAGAAAATCATCAATCATTTGATCCCTAGTTTGCAACGAAATTCATGAGAACATGATCTCGATCCAGATTAGTTCATTGATAATTCTTTTTCCTAAAGTTCACAAATCTCATAAGACTTAAGATTAGTATTAGGATTTTATCATCACTAGATCTATCGATTTTCTCGATTCCTTTACAAGCGGAGATTTCACTCACACATCATGAAAATTAAAGAATCACAAATGAGATATTTCATAATGCAAGAATGTAATAAAAAATGAGAATTAACAATTTATCACCTTCATTAAATCTTCTTCAAATTTACACAACTCCTCAATTCGAGTTACAAGATTTAGCTCTCGATCGCTCTTTTGAAGAGGTGAATTTATCGTCGATCTTTGCGAAGCTCGATCGCCGTGAGTCGCGGATCGTCGTGGATCTCTTGCTCGGATGATGAACGGCATTGCGATGAAGGATCGTTGATTGCTCGCTTGATTTGCTTCTCAATGGATCTTGATTTGTCTTTGGAATTGGATTTGGGTTAGAGTTTGGATTGGATCACAAGCTGTGTCACTCAACTTGTGTGTGAAATTATTGAACCCCCAATTAATGAACAAACAATTGTGTAACCAATTAATGAACAACCTCAACCCTAAATCTAGATATCCTTTTATAAATTCAAATTCAAATTTCCCTCCAAAAGCTAGGTTGTTAGAGAGAACCTTCTAGAATAAGGTTATTGGAGAGAGCCTTCTAGAATAAGGTTGTTACAAGGAGCCTTCTAGAAGAAAGTTGTTATGTAGAGCCTTCCAGAATGAGCCACATGTTAATTAAGCATCTTGAGGAGGCAAGGTTGTTGAGACGAAGTTTCTGGAGATTTCTCGTTCTCTGATGTCCTGACTCGGCCGCGGATCTGCGGCAACTCGGCCGCGGTTCCGTGGCCATTTGAAGAGATAGCTAGCTCATTTTCATGTGGTCTTCTGGTGTTGATATTTGGTTATTCTTTTGATATCTGGAATCTAATAATGTTTGCTTGGTTGCTGCCAGTATTTGGTTCCTTGACTTGATGTGTTCTATTGGCACTTTTGTGATTCCGGTTCTTTGACTTGAAGAATTTTCTGCACACAATCTCGATAAAAAGTGTTGAGATATACAAAATCATGCGTGTGATAATAAACACACAATTTCCCTCATAATGCCGGTTATAATGTATAAAATATGTTATTTGATATTTTATAGACGAATTGCTAATATGTGCTATATTTATACCAAACACCTTTAAATGATTAGAAAGAGTAGGGAAATTGATGTGTTAAGAATGCAGTATTTTCGACTGATCAAATTCCCCCAAACTTAATTTTGGTCATCTCGAGCAAACATCTTTTATTCAAAAGAAGGAGAAAATATAAGAAAAAGAAAACTAACTAGCACACTTACGTAGGCAACATGATTGCACTGAGCACGTGCAACAAGCCTTTAAACCTCTAGGTGTCCCTAGTAAGAGGAGTGTTGTCTCCTGAGGGTTTTCAGCGGATTGCACCCACAAAATCCCATAATAAAAGAAAGACTATGAAAGTTACATATAAAGATAAGAATTATAAAAGAAAGATTTTGAAAATCAGATTTTCCAACTACACTAGCTTTTCGGTTGTCATGAGCCCTATCTTAATAGTCATGAAAAGATATTAGAAATCACATCGTCCCTCAATAAAACATCGCCTTTATTTTCATTCCTACCTTTCTTCCAAACACCGATCATATACCCCTACGTGTGTGTAAAAGACATCCCTACACTCGGAGAATTCAATTCAAGCTATCATACGCTTGTCCATCTACCTCAGTACTTTTTAATCGGTGAATATTTAGATGGATTTGCTCACACATTTTTTATGCGACCGTTAATATTTCTTGAGGTACTAACCGACCGATTACTCATGTGCTTGCTTATTAGGCGTAAATAGTATTTTCTCGTCTTGCAACACCTAAGGCTTAGCAGTGACTCCCAAACCAGTTGGTCTAAGGCACTAGGTGATGAAGCACCCTCGCTATATTTTTTTATTGCTGCCTTGGTGATTACAAAACCAGTATTCATTTTTCTACACCATTTTATCTTTTATGCTTCATTTATTATTTCCTTCATACTTTGGCTTTTAGACAAGAGCATTTCAAGGTATCCTCTACTATCCCGAGTTTCAAGCCGTGTGTAAGTGCGTATAGTAGGGTATCAACGTTCAAATGTTTCGTTTCCAGAATGAGAACTATTTTTCAGACTTATTTTTATCTTTATATTAGTGACTTCTTTCATCTTACTAACCCTTGGGACAACAACTCATAACTATTTATTACTAGTTCCGTTTAAGAAAACTTCTAACTTTATTGGTTTTCTTAAATTTTTCCAATCTTTTGGATGTAATTTTTCGCTATCTAATCTTTTATTATCTTATTTATGTACACAAATTTTTTTTTATTATAAGTTTTGTGCTTATGCAAAGTATGATGCAAAGTGATGCGCAAATAAGCACAAACCTCCCCCAAACTTGTTTATAACAGTGTCACTCACTGTTGTCATCTGATAAATCTCAAAAACCTGTAGTCTTGGGAGGAAAATTTATTAGCGGGGACAGGAAATATAGACGTGAAAATTCTCCCCCAAACTTATTTTTGGCTCACAATTTTGAGGACAACTTTTATTTTCAAGAGCCAAAAATATACCCCCCAAACTTGAGTTAAACAATATTAAGCATTTTAGGAGGGGGTAAAGTAATTTGGTCAATATAAGACTTTGCAAAGACCAAAAATTAATACCAACCATTCAAAAATTTTATCAATGTAACGTATAGGTCGGTGGAAGAACATGTTGTATAGAGCCAGGAGGAAATGGGGAAGAGATAAGTGGTGGTCTGGAAAGGGTTTGAGTCTTAAATTATAAAAAGAAAGAATGAGAATGAATGACAGTGAGAATGTGAATAATTAAGAAAAAGGAGTGGCGGCGGTTCAACTTCTATAAGTGGAGGTTGATTAATCACAAAATCCGTGTTGTTTAGGAATGCAAGTTCGTCAGCAAAAAGTTCTTCAAAACTTTCATCAATGGTGTGATTGAACATTTTGCTGTCAATAAATTTTATGCCAGAATTTATCATACTTGATTTGTCAAAAATTATGGAGGTAGGAGACTCGAAAAACTCATATACCACATTTTCAAAAGTATCCTAATCAAGTTGACTTTATGGTATTATTGAACTTGAATTATCGGATTGTGATTCATCAATACTCGCAATCATTACAGGAACGGAAGAAGAACCAGAGAGAGTGGAAGATGAAATGGGTAAACCTATTGGTGTGTCGAATATCGCAGAACCAGATGTGGGAGATGGAGGCTGAATTTTGGTCTGATCTTCGGTTATATGATTAATATCAACTTCAAGACGCACTTGGGGTTCGAGAAGAATTAAAGGCTCAAGATGATGACCTCAAGGAAGTGAAAGGATCTGATGAATTGATGGGACAAACTCATCAAAAATTTTGGGTTCATCAATCGATATATCCCCAACGTCAATCACTTCATTCAAGTGAAGGTTAAAATTCTCAAACACCTCATCAAAAGTATGGATTTCAATCAATTTTGGTTTAAGAGTGGAGGTGTAAAGATCACAAGGATTTGGCATGGTTTCATTTGAAATGGACCCTTCACAATTGGGTAAATCAAACACTTCAAAGTCACAAAAATTATCAGTTGGTGTACTCGATGAATCTGTGAAACTGGAGTTGTGGATTTCAGTTTGAAAAGGGAAGGTTTGATTAGGAAAGGTGTATAGTTCTCTCTCACTACCCAAATTCTCACTTTGTCCTATGACCATATTAAACATTGAAATTTTTTTAGCTAGTTCGGAACTAGTTGCTCCTTCATATTTAGCCATGCTTCCCTTCCATTCCTCTCTGATGCGGTTCAACATCACTAAACCTTCTTCTAATGTCCGCTCAAGACTAGACTTGGGTTGATAAGGAGTTTCAGTATAAGATTGAAGTTCTTGTGGAAATTAAAACTCCCAAATGACTGATTAGAAGGACCATTTAGAGAAGGTGGAAAAGTCGGATTGGATTGATAGGAATAGAATGGTTGTGAAAATTGGGCAGGAGTAGGGTCAACATTGTGATAAGAAGAATATTGATATTAGTTGGTCGGTTGGCTATTGGACATCATACATGCCACAAACCGATCATGAAATTTTTCTTTAGAAAGTGGAGGTGATGGTTGATATTGTTCCGGATTGAAACTTTGGCCTTTAGCCCTAGCTATATGCTCAGCAATGGACATGCGTCTAGGGGCATCCTCACTCGGAGTATCAACGAAAACAGATGTAGAATTAGGATACGGTTGATAAGACCTGGACTGAGGTGGCCAACTGTTTCTATCCACTTGCGCTATCCAATCTCTTAAAGACATGGGAGAGTCGGATGGTATACCGAAGCAATTACGAAAACAAGAAATATCTGGTTATGGACAGCAAAGCTCGGTAAGAGTTCGTCTGTTTGGGTTATAAGAAGAGAAGAGGGGGAAAAGGGTAAAAAGGGGAGAAAATAATTGGTTTGTTTTGAAAAAGGAAGGATTTATGAAAATTCACACAAATATGCACAAGCAACCCTATATTTAATGGTCACCTAGGTCAAGTCTCTAGACCGCTCTTAGACTTCCAGAAGACAAATCGTAGGATAAATCCTCTACTACCTCCTTATCTCTCCTGTGGCCAGATAAGTGACAGGTAAGTGGGAGGTTCTCCACTACGTAAGTAGTGGGCCTAATTAAGTAACCACTTGCCTTAGACACATTTGCCTTAGACATCACAAAAGAAATGCAGATAAGCAATAGATTACCCACGACTTCTTTCTGTCCTAAATGAGCGCGACGGTCCTTAGAGTCATGTCTAGATATTTTTTAGTTAATGAGGGTGATGCGGATGCAAGTTTGTGATTTTTGGGGCTTAGGAAGGGTAATGAAATCCCTACCTAATCTGAATTTGGTCTTTGCCCATTAATTTCCGTATTAAAATATGCAAAACAACCAATTTCAAGAATCACAACAAAAAATTTTTTTAGCGGCGCAGCGAATTTTGCAAAGAATCCTGCAGAAAATGGTTATTGGATAAGATCATAGAGAAGAAGAGAGAACAGAAAGTATACCACAGAAACTTGAATCACTGAAATGCCTAAACGGCGGCGGAACCGCCGCAAAAACGCACCATTCGCCGCGGATCCGCGGTTCACTGTGTGGACTGGGGTTTCAAAAATTTTCTGTAGCTTCTTTGACTCCTCTGGAATTTGCAGAACTTCTCTGAATCTTGATCGCACTGCTACAATGATACTAGATTCCCTCGCAAAAATTCACAACTAATCTTTAACCACATGGTGCGATTCTTGGATTAAAATTTGATGGAATAATAATTTTTCAACTCAAATTGCAAAAATGAACAAATTACGCACGCATCCCCGGCAACGGCGTCATTTGATTGATCTATCTTTATTGTGTTTTGTAAAATGTTTCACAACCAAAGAAATTTATACCGCAATCAATTAACGGTGTCGATGTAGCGTGTTAATGAATACGGATCGTCCACTGAGATACGTGAATTTGTTTGATCTTGCCTTTGATGAGTTGAAATGAAAATATAAAAGAAAATGATTCAAGATTTGTGAGATTTCATTTCAAGAAACAAAAAGAAAATAGATATAGAATCAAGAATCAAGAAGATGTCCAAATCAATTTAGTTATCAAGATTTGTAGAATAGCTTGTAAGAATCGATCAAATTAGTAGCAATCATGAATCTAACAATGACTTATCTTATCTATTGATGAATTGTAACTAAGACGATGGTGATGAATGAAGATTAGGGATCTTTTGAAGAAACTAGGGTTCCTCTTTCTCTATCCATTGTCTTTTCATTGATCATCATTCAGATCTAGCCTTTAGCAAAGAAAATCATCAATCAGTTGATCCCTAGTTTGCAACGAAATTCACGAGAACATGATCTCGATCCAAATTAGGTCATTGATGATTCTTTTTCCTAAATTTCACAAATCTCATAAGACTTAAGATTAGTAGTAGGATTTTATCATCACTCGATCTACCGATTTTCTCGATTCCTTTACAAGCGGAGATTTCACTCACACATCATGAAAATTAAAGAATCACAAATGAGATATTTCATAATGCAAGAATGTAATGAAAAATGAGAATTAACAATTTATCACCTTCATTAAATCTTCTTCAAATTTACACAACTCCTCAATTCGAGGTACAAGATTTAGCTCTCGATCGCTCCTTTGAAGAGGTGAATTTGTCGTCGATCTTTGCGAAGCTCGATCGCCGTGAGTCGTGGATTGTCGTGGATCTCTTGCTCGGATGACGAACGCCGTTGCGATGAAGGATCGTTGATTGCTCGCTTGATTTGCTTCTCAATGGATCTTGATTTGGCTTTGGAATTGGATTTGGGTTAGGGTTTAGATTGGACCACAAGTTGTGTCACTCAACTTGTGTGTGAAATTATTGAACCCCCAATTAATGAACAACCAATTGTGTAACCAATTAATGAACAACCTCAACCCTAGATCTAGATCTCCTTTTATAAATTCAAATTCAAATTTTCCTCCAAAAGCTAGGTTGTTAGAGAGAACCTTCTAGAATAAGGTTGTTGGAGAGAGACTTCTAGAATAAGGTTGTTACATGGAGCCTTCTAGAAGAAAGTTGTTATGCAGAGCCTTTCAGAATGACCCACGTGTTAATTAAGCATCTTGAGGAGGCAAGGTTGTTGAGACAAAGCTTCGGGAGATTTCTCGTTCTTTAATGCCCTGACCCGGCCGCGGATCCGCGGCAACTCGGCCAACTCGGCCGCGGTTCCGCGGCCATTTGAAGAGATAGCTGGCTCATTTTCATGGGGTCTTCTGGTGTTAATATTTGGTTGTTCTTTTGATGTCTGGAATCTTATAATGTTTGTTTGGTTGCTGCCAGTATTTGGTTCCTTGACTTGATGTGTTCTATTGGCACTTTTGTGATTCCGGTTCTTTGACTTAAAGAATTTTCTGCACACAATCTCGATAAAAAGTGCTGAGATATACAAAATCATGCGTGTAATAATAAACACACAATTTCGCTCAAAATGCCGGTTATAATGTATAAAATATGTTATTTGATATTTTGTAGACGAATTGCTAATATGTGCTATATTTATACCAAACACCTTTAGATTATTAGAAAGAGTAGGGAAATTGATGTGTTAAGAATGCAATATTTTCGAATGATCAATCATTTATATGTATTTTCATGTGTTGTACCCGTTTGGGGGCTAATATTTAAAAAGGATACTCTGCCAAAATTTTCGGGAAAATCTGATGTTGCTTTTAAATGTTTGATGCCACTTATTTTGTTAAAACCACTTGCTTTAAAACAAGTTTTCCTTCACTCTAATTGTTAAACGTTTTAGATTTTCTGGGCTTTGGCTTAATTAGATTACGTACGCCTTGAGACGTTTCGTAATTTAAGTGTCAGTCACGTTCCGTACCTTCGGGTCGTGACACGGGGATCTCGCAGAGTTTACAGGGACCCCTCTACCCGGATAGCTAGGGTCAAGGGGGCTAGCAGCCCCCTTGCGGGATGCGGGGCAGCGCTCCGTTAGAATTTTTTTCTAACAGAGGATGTGTTTTGAGTGTGGAGTGTATGGGAAATGAGAGGTGAGTAGCGTCCTGAGGATGCGTGGGCGCTGGCGCCTCACGAGCTCGGCACGTAGGCCCCGGCACTTCACGCACCCGACACGTGGGTGCCAGGTCCCAGCGCCTCATGCGCTTGGCACGTGGGCGCTGGACGTCTGCAGAAAGCAGGGGCTTAGCCCCGAAATTAGGAGTTAAACTCTCGAAAGGGTTTTATTTATGGAGTTAAACTCCAAAAGATTTTATTTATGGAGTTAAACTCCAAAAGATTTTGAATGGAGTTGAACTCCTGAAAGGATTTTATTTATGGAGTTAAACTCCAAAAAATTTTGACAAAAGGAGTTGAACTCCCAAAAATTTTCGGAGATGATCGAAGGGGACCCATTTCTTCTTCCTTGAGCCCTGAATCCTCTCCTGAGCCTCGGATCTTTCCCAAAGTGGGATTTTTGCTTCCTCCTCTCTATTGGCTGGATCTTAGTGAGAAGGGGATGAAACTTAAAAATCTCCCTTTTTAGAGATTTGATGGGAGATCTGAGCTCTCCTTCGTGGGTTTTATGGTGAAAAACTATTTCGTTTTGGGAAAGGAAGAGTTAAACTCTTGATTTAATTCAAAAAAGAGAAGAAGATTTAAAATCTTGAGGAAGGTGAAGGAGACACAGACACCCTAATTTTTGAGGGGAATGAATTATTGTTTTTTTTCCATTTCATTATCATGTTGCCTTATTTAGGCTTACAAGTTCCCTTGGGCTTTACAAAATGGCAATTTTCCCATCTCATGCCTCATGTGCTTATTTCTTTTTGGCACATGAGCCATGGGCTTTAAAAAAAAATGGTTTTTTGCCCATTGATTTTACATTCATGCATGAAAATTACATCAAACTTATTAAATAATTTTCTTCTTGGCATAAGGGAAGCCGGCCGTTTCATGTTCGGGCTTGACTTGGGTATGGGTCTACTTGACCTGGGCTTGGGCCCACTTAGTTTGGGGTTGACTTTGATTTTGACTTGGTCAACCGGGGTGTAATTTTTGACCCCAACAAAGTGCCCCCATCAATAAATGCACACTGCGTGTATATATTGTGTGCATGAAATTGATGGATCTTGTTCGGGGGGGGGGTTGACTTCGAGGTGGAACATCATTCCGGGGGTGGAGCATCATTCCGGGAGTGTAATTCTGGGGATCGGAGCATCATTCCGAATTGCAGAGCATAATTCCGGGATCGGAGCATCATTTCGAGGAGCGGAGCATAATTTTAGGGTCGGAGCATCATTCTGAAGAGTGGGGCATAATTCCAGGAGCATAATTCCGGGATCGGAACATTATTCCGAGAAGCGGAGCATAATTCCAGGGTCGGAGCATCATTCCGAAGAGTGGGGCATAATTCCAGGAGCATAATTCCGGGATCGGAGCATCGTTTTGAGGAGCGGAGCATAATTCCAGGATCGGAGTATCATTCCGAAGTGCGGAACATAATTTCATGGGGAGGATATATTCTAAAACGAAGCATAGTTTCGACGTAGGGTTCCAGGGGCGAAGCATAATTTCGACACGGGGTTCCGGGACGAAGCATAATTTTAATACGGGATAGGTGTATCCTGAGACGAAGCGTAATTCCTTCACAGGGCAGACATTCTGACCGAAGCATAATTCCGATGCAGAGGTTGATTCCCAGAAGAAGTATAATTCCGACAAGGAAGGCAGATACTCCGAGACGAAGCATAATTCCGGTACGGGAAACATTCTAAGACGAAGCATGATTGCGACGCAGAGGTTGTTGGCTTGACTTGATTCCGAGGTGGAGCATAATTCTGATAGGGAAGGCAGATATTTCGAGGCGAAGCATGATTTAGACACGGGATACCTTCTGAGACGAAACGTGATTCTGACACAGAGATTGTTGGTTAACTTGATTCCGAGACGGAGCATAATTCTGACAGGGAGGTCATTAGTCGACTTGATTTCGAAGCAGAGCATAATTCAGACAGGGAGGTCGTTGGTTGACTTGATTTAGTTCCCGTTTTGATGACGTGGATGTCGATACTGCCCTTTTAGCAACTTGGACGGTCAGTAGTTGACGTATCCTTGAGGCGGAGTGTCTGTTTGACGTTTCCCCAGCACGGAGTGTCTGTTTGACGTTTCCCCGTCACGGAGCGTCGCTGGTCGACGTATCCCTGATACGGAGTGTCTGTTTGACGTTTCCTTGGCATGGAGTGTTGGTGTATGATGTATCCCCGGCACGGAGTGTCTGCTGTGTGATGTTTCCCCGGCACGGAGTGTCGCTAGTCGACGTATCCCCAAGGCGGAGTGTCTGTTTGACACTTCCCCGGTACGGAGCGTCTGTTTTTGACGTAGAAGTCGTTGGAATTGGTTGGTTTGATTTCTTTTGGTTCTTGTCTTGTTTGGCGGGACTTTTGAATTTCTAGCATTGCAGCGTAGGATTTAGAATTTGGGATTTGAATTTTTGTTTAGCATCAGCATCGCTGCACTGGAACATGGTATCATGAGCGAATCATCATTTTCTATGAGGGTATTTCCCTCCAGTTTACCGACTTAAGGGTCATATGTTCCCTGTTTAACGACTTAGAGGTCATCTGTTCGCAGTTTAATGACTTAGGGGTCTATTGAATCGAAAGTTTGGAATTTTAGGGTTAGGGTCGGCATCAGTGCTACTAATACTGGAGCACAAGTGCCAGGAGCAATTCATCATTTGCCTTTTTCCTGTTGTGGAGTGATGGCTTAGAAGACAGGTTTAGGTCCCTATCACCTAAGGCTTTTCAATTTTATAAGCTATAAGGGTCCTATAAAAGCATTTTCTCCCCACGAGTCGAAAGGATCTCGTAGGTGTATTTTCTCTTTAGGAGTCATGGGGACCCCCAAGTGTGTTTTTCTTTTGTGAGTCGTAAGGATCTCACGAAGGTGTTTTCTTACGAGTCGAGAGGATCTTGTAAGTTTTGCTCTCCTCATGTATTGTGAGGACACATGAGTGAGTCTTCCCAAATGGAGTATAATTCCGATGGCGGAGACCGACCGCGTGACTGGTGATTGCGATGAGGCATGGGTGATGTGAATTATTTGAGCCCATGGATTGTATATGGTAGTCAATATAGGGACCAACCGTAGGGCTGAGAGAATTTAGGAGATTTGGAATTTTGTTGGCGTCTGCATCGCTAACACTGGAATGGTGCCAGGAGCGACACGTCATTCGCCGTTTGGGAATTTAGGGGTTTGGACTTTGGTTGGCGTCTGCATCGCTGCACTAGAATATGGTACCAGGAGCGACTCATCATTCGCCGTTGGGATATTCAGGGATATGAAATTTTGTCGGCGTCTACATCGCTAACACTGAAGTATGGTTTCAGAAGCGACTCATAATTCGCCTTTTGAGGTTTTTTTTACCGCGATTGCTTTATCATTTCAGCTTTTCTTATCATGAAGGTCGTGATTGCTCTATCATTTTGGCTATTTATTCATGGTTGCCCCATCATTTTTGCTTTTCTTTTATTTACAATTTTTTTACACTCCCAGTTTAACGACTTAGGGGTCGAATATTTCCAGTTTAACGATGTGGTGGTCAGCTATTCCCAGTTTAACGACGTGGTGGTCAGCTGTTCCCAGTTTAACGACATGGTGGTCAACTATTGGAGCCTGGGCTCGATTCTGTAGATTCCACGGGCTCCTTTGGCTTAATTGCAAAAACGGGCTCTTTGTCATTTAGACCATATGGGTTGTGTACCCGTCTATTGCTTCTTTATTGGCAATGTTGCTTGCTTGGCTCTTAGCTTGTTACCTTAGTCCGCTCTTTTTAGAGAAAGGCAGATGTCTGAGAGAATCAGGTTCCTGAAGGGCTTCGATCTCTGTTTGTATGAAATTGGCGGCCGCAGCTTGACTGTTTGTTAACACATCTTTAGACAGTTCTATCTCTTCTGCCTTGTATTGATTTTCGACCCAATCTTTAAAGACAAAGCAGTCTTCAATAACATGAACTATCACTCTGTGATAGGGGCAATATTTGGGGTCGTCGGTCCTATTCGCTTCTTGAGGTCTTTTTTATTCTGATAATTGTAGACCGTTTCTTAGAGAGTCTTTGAATATTTTACAGACTTTGTCCCTTCTTAAGGAATAGACCCTATCCAGCTTCTCTTTCAGAGGCGATTCCCCTCCTTCTCCTAACATCGGCATCCGAGGCTGGTTGGCATTAGGCCCGCTCATCCCTCGCTTATTTCGGTCAGCCGAAGTGTTAAAAGATTCGGTATCGTTGGAATTTCCGCTTTTGCGATTATCTTCCTTTTGGTTTCTCCAGGATTTATTGTCATTTTGGGAATCATTGGAGGACTCCTGCTTTGAGCACTCCAAAATCTGAACTTTTCTGGACAGCTCTTGGAATATTTTGACACCCGCGGTGCATAGAAATGGGGCCATCCAATTGTTGAAATTTCCAACGAGGATACTGACAGATTGATCTTACTCTATCGACGGCTCACATTTGATGGAGAGATTGCGTCATCGAGTTATAAAGTCCGTGCTGCTTTCGTTGTTCTTTGGCTTGGTCCTCACAAGGTCGGCAATGGTGATCTTATCGCTGACACTCATGAATCTTTACCGAAACAGAGACTCCATTTGGATGAATGTAGTAACAGAGTTATCCGGTATGCTTGCATACCAATCGAAAGCAACACCGGTCAAGCTATTGACAAAATGACGGAGAAGGAGCGCATCATTGCCCTCAGTATTCGCGCATGATGCTTTAAATTGGGCAATGTGCCGGTTCGCATTTCCCGTCCCATCGAACCTTTCGAATTTGGGGACGATATAACCATTGGGAAACTCCATAAGATCGTATTGTGCAGGATATAGTCTCCAACCACTGCTGAACTCTTTTTGTTTCTCGGCCTCGGCCACCAATATTTTGACTTTGTCGGTGATCAAATCTATGATCTGATCCTGCGTTGGCGGGCGGCTGTCGTCGATAGTCAAGACATTTCTTAAGGCAGGATGTGGCCGACTTTCATGCGGTTCTTCCGTCTTTGGATTTGAAGGAATATGCGTCGGCTGCTTCGAGACACCATTTCCCGGTTCATGAGCAGAGACCTGCGCTTGATTGGGCAGCTGAGAGGAAACTTGGGCCGTGAGCTTTAGGCCGACATTTGTCAAGTCTTCAATCTTTGAGTAAAGCTTGGCCATCTCCTTGTCCTTGTTTCTGAGCTGCTTCTGAAGATCTTGGAGAATTTGCTGCTCTACGGTCTTGGGATGAAAGATTGGCTTCTCTTCGCTTTCCAAGCCCGACTCCTCATGAATCGAGGGATCTTTCTGCTTAACAGCCTCACTAGAAGGGTTTTCATTACCTTTTAAAGGAGTCCAGTCTTAGAAAGTGGCAGCCACATTCACATCAGATTGGATTTGAGATGTGGTGGCCCCATCCTTTCTTTTGCTGCGCGTGCCCACCATGTAGACAGTGTGGACCACATGTTTAGCCATCTTTTTTTTTTTTTTTATCTTTGGCGGCTGATTTTTTGGACCGTCGTCGTGGCCCTTCCTCTTCTGGAAATCATAGGTGACTGATGACGGTTGGCCTGACTGGGTCCTTAGGTGGCGCTGTCCGGATCGCAGTTTTCTTAACCCTTGCGGTCATGGCATTCCTCTGAACCAATTTCAGCGGTTCAAAAGAGTTAGCGAGCTTTACAGCCGATTCAGCTGTTGTTGCGGGGTAACCTCGTTCTTGGAACCCCACGAAGTTCAAACTAGCAGGAGCCTTAGCCCTTTTATTGGCTCTATATCTGAGCCTTTTCTGCCTTAGCTTCTAGATTTTGAGGGCTTAGCAGGCATTCGTATTCCGGGAAGCCACCGTGAGTCGGTTGACGGGGAGCTTAGAGAAGATACCCGATCGAGCAGTTGTCAGGGACACCGCTGGAGCTTACCCAAGACGCTTTATTGCTTTGTTGGTGTTGATGGCCTTTCCTCCAGCTGTGGCAAAACAAAGTTGTTCAAACACCGACTTGCATTTTGGTAGTGGTGCCCTCGAGATCACCATATTTAGCCTCCTGCTTTTCGAAGCCGGTCTGTCTGTTACCGGAGCTTGAGGAGCTGAGATGGCGTTAGCTGGCACAAATAGAATAGAGCCAAATGGTAGCAGCGGCTCCTTATACTGTCGCCCGAGACTGGCCGGGAGGACCGTCTTGGCGTCCATCTTCATCCTGTAGGAGACAGAAGCCGTGTTTAGAGCTGAGCTTGTCCTTGGAGACATTTTGTTGCATCCAAAGATTGCAATTAGAAAATGTTAACCTGCACAAAGAAGCGTGATTTAAGTAAAGGCAATCGATATATATGTTGATTGAGTTCGCATGAACGTTTAACCCGAAATATGGAAGGAAAGATAGGTCTTACTGGACGTACCAGAATCTGTAGGGTGTTTTTCTTCACCCCACTGAGATAGGAATACACGTCGCTTGTCAGACGTATACAGATTCCTCCTGCCTAGGATAAGCCGAGGTTTATTGATTGTGGGGATCCGAATCTCCGACAGCCGCAGACTAAGCTGCCGTTAATTACCCATCGCCTTTGAAGCGAAAGAACCTCCGATTGACGGGTCAACTAGTCATGCGAACTCAATGTGTGGTGTGCGTATATGTGTCTTGAGGGGTTTTAGGTATATCGGGGGCCTCGCAGAATTTATGGGGGTCCCGCTACCCGATAGTGAGCTGGGGGTCAAGGCGGCTAGCAGCCCCTTTGTAGGATGCGAGGCAGCGCCCCGTTAGAAATCTTTTCAAATGGGGGACGTGTTTTAAGTGTGGAGTGTATGGGAAACGAGGGGTGAGTAGCGTCCTAAGGACGCGTAGGCGCCTGCAGAAAGCAGGGGCTTAGCCCTTGAATTAGGAGTTAAACTCCCGAAAGGGTTTTATTTATAGAGTTAAACTCCAAAAGATTTTATTTATGGAGTTAAACTCTAAAAGATTTTGAATTGAGTTAAACTCCCGAAAGGATTTTATTTATGGAGTTAAACTCTAAAAGATTTTGACAAAAGGAATTGAACTCCCAAAAATCTTCGGGGATGATCAAAGAGGACCCCTTTCTTCTTCCCTGAGCTCTAGATCTTCTCTTAAGCCTCGGATCTTTCCCAAAGTAGGATTTTTGGATATGGGTCTCCTTCTTCCTCCTCTCTGTTGGATGGATCTTGGAGAAAAGAGGATGAGACTTAAAAATCTCCCATTTTAGAGATTTGATGGGAGATCGGAGCTCCCATTCATGAGTTTTATGGTGAAAAACTATTTCTTCTTGGGATAGGAAGAGTTGAACTCTTGATTTAATTCAAAAAAAGAGAAAGTTTAAAACCTTGAGGAAGGAGGAGGCACAGAAATCCTAATTTTTGAGGGGAATGAATTATTGCTTTTTTCATTTCATTATCATGTTGCCTTATCTAGGCTTACAAATTTACACAGCCTCTTAAACTTTAAAAATGGAATTTTTCCCATCCCATGCCTCATGTGCTTGTTTCTTTTTGGCACATGAGCCATGGGCTTTACAAAAATTTGGGCTTTTGCCCATTTATTTTACATTCATACATGAAAATTACATCAAACTTATTACATAATTTTCTTCTTGGTATGGGAGAGGCCGGCCGTTTCATGTTCGGGCTCGACTTGTGTATAGGCCTACTTGACCCAGGCTTGGGCCCACTTGGTTTGGGGTTGACTTTGACTTTGACTTAGTCAACCGGAGTGTAATTTTTGACCCCAACACTATCTTTTATGCTAACCACTGTGTATTTCAGGAACTGGAAATGGGGAAGACGATTAGCGCCGGACATATGTCTGATGGTCTGTATCGGATAAGTAGTTTTTCAGAGCCGGTTGCATGCTTGAGTGATTCTACAGCCTTAGGTTTGCACTGTCAGTTGGGACATCCATCATTACAAAACCTGAAGAAATTACATCCAGAAATTTCTACGACTACTGAGTTATTGTATGAGTCTTATTAGTCGGGTAAGCACCATTGTGTATCCTACTCTCTTCGAGTCAATAAGCGAGATAGTACTCCATTTAGTTTTAGTTCATTCCGATGTATGAGGACAATTTCCCGTTGAGTCGTTATTTGGTGATCGGTACTTTGTCATATTTGTTGATGATTTTTCCCGAGCAACTTGGTTATATTTAATAAAATCTCGCTCTAAAGTTTTTTCCGTATTTCGCAAATTCTGTGCTGAAATTAAAACACAATTTGATGTTTCTGTGAAAATACTCCATAGTGATAATGCGAAAGAATATCTTTCTTCTGAGTTTCAGAACTTTATGTCAGTATATGGTATTCTTCATCAGTGCTCTTGTTCCTATACCCCCAACAAAACAGTATTGTTGGGTGCAAAAATCGTCATCTACTAGGAGTTGCCCAAACACTACTCATTCATCGAAATGTTACTCATCGTTTCTAGGGGATGCGGTTCTTACGGCCGTTTATCTCATTAGATGGTCAAACGCCTTTTTGTATCCTATTCCCTAATGACCCTTTGTTTTCTATTCCTCCTCGAATTTTCGGTTATGTGTGCTTTGTCCATGAACATAAACCTGGTTAAACTAAGTTGAATCCTCGATCCCTTCAGTGTGTCTTTTTAGGATACTCTCGCTCCCAGAAAGGGTATCACTGTTATCATCTTACCCTTCGTCGTTGCTTTATCTCAGCTGATATCCCCTTTCTTGAGTCGCAGTCTTTTTTTTCCCATGAATCTATCCCCAAATGACACCAGTGACATGGTATTTCTTGAATACCTCGACATTCCACAAGACAAGACTGTTCCCACTCAAGCTTGCAACTCATTTTTTGACACTGATGCTGCTTCAGCACCTGAGACACCTTTACTGGACCAAGATATTCCTTTGATGCTAGCTCCTCTTATACCAACCTCTGAGCCTACTCCTGATTCGATTTCTAAACCCACACCAGCTGCACCTTCTGACCTTAATGTTCCCATCGCGATCCACAAATCACTTCATTCCACTACCAATCCACTTTACCGTTCTGTCTCCAATGATCATTTGTCTTCTCTACACACAATGCTTTCATTTCATCTATGGATAAATACACCATTCCTATGAATGTATATGACTCTCTTGCACATCCTGGCTGCAAACAATTTATGATTGAGAAGATGACTGCTATTCGACAGAATGATATTGTGGATCTAGTTCCGCTTTCATCTGGAAAGCGCGTCGTTGGTTGTCAATGGGTATTCTCTGTCAAGCTCAACTACGATGGTTCCCTCGCTCGGTTAAAGTCTTGGTTAATAGCCAAAGGATATTCTCAGATATATGGACATTATTTTACTGATACCTTCCCACTCATCACGAAGATGGCTTCTGTACACCTATTAGTTTCTTTGGCTGCTACCTTTCATTGGCCTCTACATCAGGTTGAAATCAAGAATGCTTTCTTACATGATATTCTTGAGGAGGAGCTTTACATGATGCAACCGTCTGGTTTAATTGTTCAGGAAAAGTCATCGAAAGTCTATCGATTGAAAAGATCTTTGTATGGACTCAAACAATCTCCGAGGGCCTGATTTGGAAAATTTACAGAATATTAGAGGTTTTGGGATGATGAGAAGTAATGGTGATCACACAGTGTTCTATAGACATCGGCATGCCCGCCGAATCATTCTGGTAGTATACGTAGATGACATTGTTATCACAAGTGATGATGAAGAAGATACTCGTGATCTTAAGATGTATGTTCAGAAATAGTTTCAAACTAAAGTCTTGGCCGACATAAGTACTTCTTAGGAATTGAGGCAGCTCGATCTAAGGAGGGAATCCATCTATCTCAGAGGAAATATGCACTGGAAATACTTTCTGAGAATAGAATGTTGAACTGCACACCTCGTCATACACCGATGTATCCAAATTCCAAGTTGTTACCAGATCAAGGAATATTACTAGATGATCCAGCTAGATATAGGAGGTTGGTCAGCTAAACTATCTCACTGTCACTTGACCAGATATCTTATATCCAGTTAGTATTATGAGTCAGTTTCTGAAATCACCCCCACACAGGCTATTGGGATGCAGCTATTAGGATTCTTCAATATCTGAAGAGTTCTCCAGGAAAAGAATTGTTGTATATTAATGGAGGACACAACAGAACAGCAGGTTTTTTCCAATGCTGACTGGGAAGGATGCCCGATAACTAGAAGATCCACTATAGGGTATTATGTGTTCATAGGTGGGAACCTAGTGACTTGGAAGAGCAAGAAGAAACGTGTAGTATCACGTTCTAGTGCAGAGTCCAAGTACCGTGCTATGGCGGACATCACTTGTGAGATGGTATAGGTCAAACGATTTCTGGAAGAACTATGTGTGGTTCAACACAGTTTGATGAGATTATATTGCGACAATCAGGCTGCTATTCATATTGCTTCAGATCCAGTGTTCCATGAGCGGACCAAACATATCGAAGTAAATTATCATGTTGTCCGAAATAAGGTTGTTGAAACTGAGAAGTCTCCAGAGATTGAGACACGATATGTGCGCACATGTCACCACTTAGCCGATATACCTACTAAACCACTTGCTCGTGATAGGATACAATTTATTTGTAACAAGTTAGGTATGAACAATATATATACTCTAACTTGAGAAGGAGTTTGATATAAAAAAGAGTTTAATCCCACATTGGAAAATTGGAAGAGTAGACATATTGTAACGCCTATATATAGAGTGACTTTCTATATCTTTTAAAATAATAAAGTTTCTAATTTCTCCTCTATTTTACCATTGAACAGATTGAATGATCCCTTCTCTCAGCCGCATCCTTCTGCACTTATATTCTGAAGCCCTCAAACCCTAGAATCTTTTAAGATCTTCTTTCTTGATTTACTCGGTTTTAGAAGATTCTCAAATATTTTGTATCTCGCATAATTCCCTAGCCGCAAAGAAACGTAACTACCTGCGAGCATGTCGGCATGTTAAGCCGACATCTCACCCGACCCGGCCTCATTATAGCAATTGGACCAAACTTTTCTTGCTCCTTTTTGCTATTCGGCCCTTCCAGCCCGAAACTTATTTTTTGTGCAAACAATTGTTTAAGTTACAGCATGTATTATGTGATCTATTACAGAGACTTGAACCTCTTCTCTATGGCCGGCGTGTGATTATTTCTCACACACACTGGTGAACAAACAATGAACAATATGTTGACAATCTCCCTCTTTATGTGTGAACATATCCAACTAACCAATACCATAAGATATATATATATATATATATATATATATATATATATATATATATATATATATTCACGGGTTAAACCAGACATGGTTCTTCTTGGTCAAGGCATCAGGCCGAACTCCATAAATATTTTGAAGACAATGGTGCCGAATGCAATAAACCCCAACAAATTCCATTGGTGAGAGGATACAACTCCAATACCATGTTGGTAAACTACCACATAGCGTCCAATATTAATG
This sequence comes from Agapanthus africanus, assembly GCA_030015575.1. Taxonomy (NCBI): domain Eukaryota; kingdom Viridiplantae; phylum Streptophyta; class Magnoliopsida; order Asparagales; family Amaryllidaceae; genus Agapanthus; species Agapanthus africanus. The sequence continues at coordinate 437,097,023 of CM057339.1, forward strand.
CTAATGAGTTACGGGCTTATTTCGTACCATAATTTCAAAAACAGTAAAATTCAGTAAACATTATTTACTTAGAGATTATCAAATTTGAGCGTACCTGAAAGACTGCCCCACCATTAGATTCGGCCTGAATATTTAGTGAACGCAGCAAAGACAAGATAGCTATTTCATCTTCACCTCGGTCAAGGATGTCTCCAAGTTGAACTAATACCTACAAATATTAATATAGATACTCCATTGTTGTAAAAAAAATTGAGAAAGAGAGCTTCATTTTTCAATAAAATTTGCATACCTGCTTAATACACGAAATGAGGTTCAAAAGAACTTGCGAATTCCATATCTAAGTTATTTTTGAACTACTGAAATTCTTAACTTCCAAATTTCCGATTCCTTTATTCAATCATTGGAGATTTTTCACATATCACTTAATAGGAAATAGACCCGATTTTGATGCACATTCTACAGTGAACACAAAAAAAAATTCAATATGAACTAACTGTTTCTCCGCCTATCCACAAATCTTGACCATCTGAACCCAAGACTCCTGCCATTTCCAGCGCAGTCCTTGTTTGCGACAGGCCCCCATGCAAATCACCAACTGCATTTCACATATATGAAATAATTTTAGTGATGGATTCTTCAATTTCAACTTAACAGAGGACGAACGCGGATTGTTGGTTAAGTAATTGATTTTGTACAAAGTGGTCTACTGATATATTTACTGGACTGTTTTCTTGGGTGAGCTTACCCATATATCATTTAAGAAGATAATTAAGAAGCTAACAAATTAGTAAACATGTTACCAGCAAGCTAGAAAGTAATTGGTTGGAAAATAGTTAGGCACTGATGGAGGTCTGAATTTCCCTCAGATGTTGTTCTCCGTCGATCTAGCAGCGAACGGTAACGAGCGGTTGAGATTGAGTACGAGAATTGTTGTGTGAATCTCAATGGGTTGTTGAATGTTGTTGACGCCAGGCTATCTGCAAGGAAAGTCTCGGGGTCGGAAACCACCGTAGGACCCTCCGACGATCAAGTTAGTACCGTGGAAAAAGAGCGTGGTAGCGGCGTATCAGAATGAGTTCGAGTTATCTAAGTCGTCTGAAAAGAGGGGTTTATATAGTGGTCGCATGGAGCGAGCCGGCGCGAGATTCTCGCCGTTCGTTACGCCCCCGCGTTATGCCCGCGTCGATGGCGGGATCTGTCCATTAATAGCGGGATACGCTCATTAATAGAGGGGCATGCCAGCGTGGGACGCGGAACATGGAGCGGTGGATATCTTGCTTTGGCGAGATACGCGGAGCCATGGCGGGGGCACTTAAGTACCACGCTCTCGGTTGGTCAGAAAAGCCGAGAAAGCTCAACCCTGCAACAGCTCAGAGATAAGCAAAGGGGATGTAAGTTCGGCTGCTGGATGGCCTAGGGGCGAGAAGCGGGAGTGTAAGTTCGGAGATGAGGCTCCGAGAAAAGTCCCCAAGACGTCACACTGATTCTACCTCCGCGGTCCTCAGGAGTCTAGTGGGCTTACGTGGACGATACGTCATCTGCTACGTGTCGTAATCTGGAGAATTCCCATTCATGATCCTTATCACTGGCCCTCCACTCTCACCCTGACCTATTTGTGGGTCAGGGTCGAGAGTGGTATGCCCGGTTTTTAACGGTTCAGCCTAGGATTCCCGGGCTTCCTGACGACGGCGGGACATTTGGCGGCTACTCCTCTCGGATGACTAGACCCACGTGGCAGGTCACAGAATGCATTGATTACCGTGCGTATCTTTGGTGACATCAGCAGAGCGGTGAAATGATTGCGCTTTTAAAGAGGGGGCGCCATTTCGCTCGACCATTGGTTAGGCTACGCGCTACGTGCCTAACATTGGTTGGCGGGGCGTGAGAGGCTGTCTCCGACTTTTTCCGTGAGGCTGTGTTTCCAATGGCCAATCGCTACGTAGAGCCTCGACAGCCGCTAGGTGCGACGCTTCATTTTGGCGGGAGTTGATTTGGGCCGTAGGATGTCCTTTTTGGAGTGTATAAATAGGAGGGGGCCATCCCAGGGCCGATACTTTGCCTTAGTTGTCTCTCGTCGTTTGAAGATTGCCCGGCGCATCTCTTCTTAGGTCGGATCTTCCGCTGAATTTTCCTCGGCAAACCCTTTCCTTGAATAAGGTTAGTTGTCTTCTTTCGAGGTATCTATGGATGCAGTAGGGGTAGAGTCGGGCGATGAGGCCTCAGTTTCTGGGGCCGAGCCCAGCGGGTCTTCCTCCTCCTTAGCTTTAAATAACCGAGAGAGTTCTTCTTCTTCTTCATCTACGTCTTCTGTGTCGGGCTCGCCCCCAAGGGCTAGTGTCGCCCTTGTCTCTCGCCGTCGGGCGGTGATAAGGGCTCCCAAAGTGCGCATTGGGAATACCCGTGATGCGCTCTCAGTCTTGAATCGCCTGGATGAGCTTTCTGACATCCGGGCTCAATTCCATATCCCCTTTGGTTATTCACTCCATCTGGCCAGAGAGGGTGAGCAGGCAAATCAGGTGCGGGGCAAGAAGATTGCTCTATATCTAAAAGCATTCCAGGCAGGGATGCGTCTGCCTTTCTTGTCTGAGGTTTGAGCTGTGCTCCATTGTTTCCGTCTTGCCCCGGGCAAGCTAGCGCCGAACTCGTGGAGGATCATCCTCAGGTTTCTGGTCCGGTTAAAAATTGATCGGATCCCCTTCAATTTAAGCCTCCTCTTGTATTTTCTTTGTAAAAGCCTCCCCTAGCACCAGCAAGGGGTCCAAGAGGCATCAAGCATGCCAAATTAAATTTTTTATAGTGCTAGGCTAGACTAAACAAGATCGTTAGCTAGTTGATCAGGGTTTAGTGTTTGATATCGAGAAACTAAAGAAACGAAATATGGCTATACCCTCGTAGATCAAGTTCTTCACTTCACATGCTCCGTGTAGTAGTCCCGCGACTCCACTAGGCTCCACTTGAGGCTTTGGACGAGCCTCCTCTGATGACCTTCGTGCCGAAGATGATCCATGCGAAGTCACTCCAACTCAAGCTACCTCTATACTAAACTTTTTAGCGTAGTAAACACACTACACTCGATCGCTAGTCAAGTATAGGATGATAAAGTACGGAATGTTAAAGCTCACATGTTTGTGTTCAAGCTTCATGGTTCACATAACATGTGAGGGTTGAAACTTGAACCATGACTTTGAGGAGAATCAAGAAGCTAGAGAGCAACTCAAGAAAATTGGCTAAGTGTTGAGAATGAGCAAGTAATGAATGTCAACTCTTGACCCCTCACTAATTCAAGTATGGAATTAGCAATATAAAATTGCAATCATGCTTGAATAGTGAGTCAAGATGAATAAAATAACATAAAGCCAATGCTTGAAACCATGCTCCCATTTTCCACCCCATTTCTATTTTTCTCAAAAATAGAAATTCAAGCCATGCTTCATTATATATATATATATATATAATGGAAGAATAATTAGTGAGTTAATGATATTAGTTAAGATATAATGATATCACATATAATATATATCACATTATTAAATCAACACTTGATTTAATAATTCGGTTATATCACATACGACAGACTAATATCATTTATCTGAGAATCAAATTATCAAATCAATACTTGATTCGATAATCTGGTTATATCACATATAACCTAACTCGATAACAGATAACTGCTAGATTACAATACGGTATCACATACTCGTATTTAATCAGGCCCACACATATCACATATGCGTCCTACTTCGTTTCTCCTGAACCAACGGACTTCTGTATGGGACTCTAAAGACTCGTCAATACGCCAGCAATAGGTGATTATCATATTAGTCACCCACAAGCCGTCAGCGGTACTAGCTGGACGTAACGGTTACCCGGGTATTGAGCGATATGAAGATCAGCAAGCAAGCTTGTCCATACTTTCCATGAAGCCTATCAGTAACACTACCGTACAGTCCGGTCTCTTCGTCTGATATGTCGCATATCATGTCTAGGGGTGGTAAACGTCAGTCCCCAGTAACGTGATAAGTCATGCCGATGTCTGGCCTATAACGGTTCGAGAAACTACTGATAACACTTATCAGTAAATCTCGGCAGCAGCCCTGGACAGGGACTTCCAGTTATATCCAATCAAGCATAGAGTAACATCAACCCCTAATACCGGGAGAGACGAAACCCCTCCTATCGCTCATTGCCTCCATGCAACTCGGGACTGTACCCAAAATCCACCTGTTTGCACATCACCTTTGAGCGTGGTAGGAAGGAAATCAAAGCACAGTGGGAGCCGCACAAGACTCTATGACGATCTCGGGTCTACAGACTAACCAGTACCAGTGTCACCAGAGGACTGCTATCTGACGATAGGTATACTACCACATAGGAGTTCTCGGCGAGTCCTGTTCAGTGTACTCATTCTCCAATGAACACCTGTGTACAATCTTTGATGTCACACACCAATGGTTTTGGGATCAACCATCGCCCTCTAAGGGACAAGAAACGTACACACTAGTCTATTTTGGAATATTGATGCCCTAATCTCGATACTCCAACGACTAGGAACTGATTAAAGGATGTGCTTTTGGACCACCCTAGCCGCACTAGTATGATCTCATCATAATCTTGGTAGTCAAGTACATATCCTAAGGGCTATATCAACATGTAAGAGACAGACAGTATAAATACAAGTCTACATGTTAAGATAAATGTAACCTGATAGCATACTATCATGTCGAGCAAGAAAGTCCTCAATATATATGTCCAAGTATCCACTATATCATCAATAATGGCCTCTAGGGCATACATATTCCTAACACTTTTCTATAAAAATAATCCCGGTACCAGTAAGGAATAGCTGAGCTGGGTATATCTCACGTTTACAAAACGTAAGGGTAGGATAGCCGGATCGAGGGTAGTAGTCGTCCCTTATTCCATCCAGGAATGGAAGGAGAAGTTCGTCTTCGTCAGGCCACCAGAGGGTGAGGATTGGCCTGTGCCCACCCAGTGGCATAGGGCCGATTGCCCGAAGGTGAGGCAGTCGAACGCCTCCGAGGCGAAGGTGGTGTCCCAGTGGGAACCGATTCAGCGGGCTAAAGTTCTGCTCTCCGAGCAGGTACTGAACTGCGCTGGACTTAGTCTCGCGCATTTTTTTGGGTAAGTTAGGGCTTTTTCCGGCCTGTTTAGACTTTGCCAAAATTCTATTGCCGTTTCTGCATCGCTGACTTTTTTCTTGTGTTTTTCTCGCAGAGCCTATGGATCGATCGAAAATTATGGCCGCCATGGCTGCCAAGGCCCAGGGAAGAAAGATCGGTGGCGCAAGCTCGTCCTGATCAGGTCCGAGCACGGCTCCTTAGCAAACTCCTCCGGCCAGGGCTTCCGCAGTGCCCCCTGTCCCTGAGGAACGCCGCAGGGGAGGATAGAAACATATGCGTCACACGGTGTCTCGTGCTAGGGCGGAGGTGACTCCCCCCGCCGAATCCCCCCTTAAGAGACAGAAGCGGGTGGTTTCTCGGACACCCCCGGCTGGGATCCAAGTGCAGGAGGGTGATTTCTGCATCGAGGTGCCCTCGGGGCTATTTGTGGCCGACAGCTTGCTGGCGGACATAGAGAAAGTGGCTGGGGCCAAGATTCCCTGGGGCACCATGAAAGCCCAAGTTGCCGCTATAGCTCAGGAGGCGGTTCAGGTCGGTAGCTTTTCCCAAAAGATTTTTTAAGGGTTATTTCCTCAGTTTCATCTTCTTAACACAGTTCATGTTTTCTTCAGGTCCTCCAGCACTGCGCTATGGAGTCCGAGGAGATTGCCCCGGAGATAAAGAAGGCGGGCGAATCTTCCTCGCGAGAAGAAGAGCTTCTCCTTCAGCTGCAGCAGGCGGAAGAAAAGACGGCCCTCCTTGATTCACGATTGGTCGCCGAGGGCCTGTTGGTTTCCAAGCTGAAGGAGTCCCATCGGCTCCTAACTGAATCCAACCGGGCTATCCATGCCCAGATGGAGTAGGTGAACGGGCTCTTCGAAACCATGAAAAGGTCGATGGACGACCTCAAAAAGGATGTTCGGGCGGCTTGTGAGGCAGCGAAGCTCGCGGAGAGCAGGGCGGAGGGGGCCGTGGAGGAGTACAAGGCGTCCGATCAGTTTTATGTCGACCTCACTGACTCCGCGGCCGTTGGGTGGCACAATGTCCTTAACGCCGTCAAGGAAACTATGCTCGAGTTTGACGACCGTGAGCTCCGCGCAAGGTATCCCCTCGCAGAGGAAGCGCCACAGGGGGAGCGCCGAGCAGGTCGGGGAAGGCGAGGCGGCTGGTGGAAGCACTAAGCCTGAAGTCGCCATTGTTGTCGCCGATGGAGGCGCAGAGCAAGGAGAGGTGATGACAGAGAAGGCAGTCTGAGCTATCCTTCTTTCTCCTTTTTTTGGAATTTTGTAAGCCTCCGGGCATTTTTGCAAGGCTGAGGAGCCCATAATACCTTGTATATAATTTTGAACGTAAATAGAGTATATATATTTTTTGGCTCAAGTGTTTCTGTCCCGCAAGTACATTTATCTCGCATGCCTTTTTAACTTGCAAGTGTTAGGCGGGCGTGGCGTAAAAGCTAGCAAAAAGCTAAGCACAGGTAGACCGGTGTCCATCCTTTCCCCGGAGTAGAGGTGTCGACCATGCGTCGAGTTTGAATCGAGCGATAGCCAAGTGTAGGAAGACCGGAGTCCTCCCTTTCCCCGGAGTCGAGGTGTCGATCATACGTCGAGAATGAATCGAGCGATAGCCAAGTACGAATAGGTCGACGCCTCTTGATTCCTTCTTGTATGAGCCGAGCAGGACATAACTCGGCCGCCTTTTGGTGCTTGTTTTGGACCATGCCTTCACAGGATAGGAAGCTATCCGTCATGGATGGACCGAGCAGGAACCTGCTCGGCGGCTTCACGATGAGGGATTTGGATCCAATTCTTCATAGGGCAGGAAGCTACCCGTTGAGGATGGACCGAGCAGGAACCTGCTCGGCGGCCTCACGATGAGGGATTTGGGTCCACTTCTTCGTAAGGCAGGAAGCTACCCGTTGTAGATGGACCGTGCTGGAATCTGCTCGGCGGCCTCGTGATGATGGCTTTGGATCCACTTCTTTGTAGGGCAGGAAGCTATCCGTTGTGGATTGATCGAGCAGGAGCCTGCTCGGCGGCCTCACGATGAGGGCTTTGGATCCACTTCTTCGTAGGGCAGAAGCTACCCGTTGTGGATTGACCGAGCAGGAATCTGCTTGGCGGCCTCGCGATGAAGGCTTTAGATCCACTTCTTCATAGGGAAGGAAGCTACCCTCAATGGATAAGCCGAGAAGGAAGCCACTCGGCTACCTCTGGTTGAGGGCTTTCTGAATTCCATAGTTTCTCCTTGGGACGTCGTTCAACCTTACGTGACCCGTAAAGGCGGGAATGGTGTCCGTCACGGACGACACGTGGTAGTACTATATCGGGAAAGTGCGATATTCCGTAATTTGCGTTGTTGCACGAGTAGATCTTGGCCGTTGGAAGATATTTGTTAAGGCTATAAGTACCGAAGGTATAGTTTCACTTTCGAATTCTCATATTAGTTTCTTCATAGTCTTGTGTTTCCCGAAGATGACTGGCCGCGCATATACCATCAGGGAGATCGTTTCTCAGGACGACATGTATTTTTATAATTTGATCGTTCTGAAGAGACATACGAGGCGGTGATAGGCCGCTTGGAGGGACACTGTGGATGGTTACTTCCCGGCGATCTCCTCTCCTTCAAGTGCTAATCTACGCGATATGGAGGACTTCCCTGGGTCTATACAACACCCTATCTCTGCAGTTGATGGACGAGATGTTTTATAAAATGCATACAGTCCACGAGCTTGGTCTGATCTCGAAGAGCAGGTGGGACCGCTCGATGGACCTTTTTCTTGAGAGTTTCCAGCAAAGGTTGGTCGTTGCATCTTGCTCGGCGGATGGGGACCACGACGAGTCCATGACTTCTAGGGTCCATGGGTACCGTCAGAGGGAGCGGGCGGAGGCTACTTGGGGTCGGCTGGAGGAACTTTCTTCTGAGTATCACCGACAATATTTTCTTAATCCTTTCCCTCCTCTGCTATAATCGTTGTAAGGATGGGGAGCCCATAATACATTCGAATAAATAAATTTGTCTTTGGTTATGGTGTATTGTCTTTTTCTTCCTTTATGTATTTTTTTAGACCCCGGAGTCTCAGGGCTGAGGAAAGTAACAAAGGGCTGGAGCTCCGGGGTGGCGCAGAAGTCTCTTCTGTGAGAGGACTTAGTTCGGAAAACTTAGTGTCACACCCCGCTTCCCAGTGTACAGGTAAGGAGATGCGATGAGGCCCGCGACGTATTTACTCAGAAGTAAACACGTTAAGCGTAAATAAGGAATATACTAAATGTAAACAAGAAATGACAAGAGGTATAAATAAACAACAACTTTTTATTAATTAAACATTTCTTTACATTCAACTGGAAAGTAAATACAATGCTGGAAAGCGATGCCTAAACAATGGCATGAACTAAAAGAAAAAATATATACAAGTGAACTAGAGCTCTGGGTCCTCAATGAACTGCTCCAAATCATTCTGGCTGGGCTCGATCTCCAGAGAGTCGGGTCTTCCTGACAACATTCCAAAGAAAGAAGAGAAAAGAAATGTCGTCAGTGAACAATCGCTCGGTAAGTCCCAAAAGAGAGAGAGAGAAAAATAGAATGGACAATTAAAGAGAATATAAATGTATAATGTATATTTGTTATGCTAACGTAGTTGTTTGTAGCTTGGTACAGAATGTGCCAGTCTATACGAGAGGAGTCCAACTTGCTCCGTGGACTAAGGTATATGGAGTACAAGGTCCCGTCAAAACCCACGGGATAACGGAAATGGATGTTCAGGTTAGGTGTATTATAGTGACCATCATCATGCCACTTTTAACACATTCCGTACCAGTCTACTCTTTAAAACCCCATAATGCATATTGTATTGATTATATTGATTTGTTGTATGAGACTTGCCGAAACCATGGTATAAATTGTTCATGTAAACGGATAAGGATATAAATGGATAGTCATATAATCAAGTCAATATATATCTATGGTTCGGTCCAGTCGAGTCATATTGATATTTGATAGTATTCTGGTATTCATGTTTAAGTTCCAGTATATATGGATTCATATTGTATTAGAGTTATATTTGAATTGTATGTAAGTTAGAATTGTATTCAGATTAGACTGAGACTCTGTCTGAGTCAAGAACTTAAACAGAATTGGATTCCTGAATTAAATTTTGGAGTTATCGGTAACTGCAGCACATGGACGGCGGGATTTGTGAATTTTTCCAAGCCAATTACCATTGATAACCCCGTTTTAGTTTTCTACCTTAAATAGGCAAGCACCCACTTTCTACGGCTTCCTGAGACTCAAGAGAATTGGTCCCGCTTAAACTTATATTTACTAGGGTCCTAATTGTAATTTAATATAACATGATGGGGTTTTATGAAAAATAGTTTTAGTATACTTTCAAAATAAACCTCAAGTATTTATTAATCGTGTTTAGGGTTTTTATGGATGTAACTTGTTGGAGATAGTGCCCTCAAAGTCAATTATTGGATCGCGGGTACGTGATTGCAATGATTGAGGCAGGACCTATACCGATATGACAGTCTTGCTCGTGATGATAGTATGCTATCTGGTTTGTCTTTATCATCGTATACATGCTTTAGTTCACTATTGCATGATGATAGAGCCGATAGGATTCTTGCTTGACTACCAGCAGTATGATGGCGATCATATACGTGGGAGCTGGGGTCTGTAAGCACATCCTTAAAGTGTCCCTAGTCGTGGGAGTTTCGAGACAGGGCATCGATACTCCAGAGTAGACTAGTGTATACAGTCGAGACCCCGACGAGGGGCGATGGCCGGTCTCACAAGCCATTGGTGTCAGTAGGATCACCTAAGATGTATACAGGTGCTCATTGGGTTATGAGTACACCGGACAGGACTCGTCGGGAACATGCTAGTTGGTATTATACATATCGTCAGATAGCAGTTCCCTGGTGACATGTGTACAGGTTAGTTCATCGACCTGAGGTCGTCATTTGTCTCGTGTGAGTTCCCACTGTACTTTGATTTCTACCCTACCACGGCTCAAAGGAGTCGTGCAAACAGGTCTTTTTTGGGTATAGTCCCGAGCCACATGGAGGCAAGTGAGCGGATCGGCAGGGGATTCGTCTCTCTTGGTATTGGGGGTGAGATCGCGCTGTGTGTAGGAGAGCCATTACACAAAGCCCTCGGCCGAGGCAGGAGATTTACTGGTAGGTACTCCAGTAGTATCTCAGGGTGTTCTGGGCCACTCTCTGACACGACTTATACCGCTAATGGGGGTCTGACGTTACCAGCCCTCTAGGCAGATATGCGATACTCATAGACGAACGGACCGGACTGTATGTATATTGTCACTGTTAGGCTCAGTAGGATTTAGAGATGAGTTCGCTCGTCAGCTTCCCTTCCAATCAATACATAGGCAAACCGTTACGTACAACTTGTACCTCTGACGTGCTAGAGGTTATACCCAGTGCCAGTGTGTTGATGAGTCATTAGAGTCCCCCACAGACACTTTCCCAAGTTCGGGCGAAACGTTGTAGCGGCCGTATGGGTTTATGGCAGGGTTCGGAAAAAGCACATGCGTTTTCGCACGTGTCGTTTTTCGGACAGATAATACTGGTCGGCTTTGGTTTAAGCCAGATCCGAGTATTATGCTGTGTAGATATAATTTCTTTGTCTCAGATACATTTGTATTCGGTCGTAATACAAGTACGGGTATGTTTATACTTTTACGGGGTTATCCTGAAATCCGTTTCAGGATCACTTTTGGAAGTTGCCAGTTTCCAGTTTTCTATCAGCCGTATTTAACATTCGGTTAAATGCGGATTTATCTTTTCTTCTTGAGGGTGAGTCATGAGGTGAGTCGTGTTTCTAGAAGGTTCTAGAATGGTGACTAGGATGGTGAGGTGGATTAGTGCATTAATGGTCATTTAATGTTTTAGATGACAAGGTTAGTGATTCATCACTTGCATTAATTGTGTTCATACTATGTGTTAAGGTGACTCATTCTCTTCATGATTGATCTATATCTTGTGGTCATCTTCCCCTCTCCTACACTCACCTCCCCCTCTTCTATATATGGCCGGCCCCTCCCCACCTCCTCACTCACTCACTTGGGAAAAGATTATGATAGATTTGTGTATGGAAATTTCATATAGCTCAAATTCTTATCACCTGATTCAAAAGGCAACTTCATTAACCGTTCATCCATAACTTTGGACGTAACGAGACAAAGTGTTCTACTCATTCTCTACATCATCTTGGTCGTCCCTTTTAGCAAACTTGACGACCGAGTTGCCTCGGTTCAGAGGCGGGAGCCCGTTTAAAGATCCGTCGACGTGGTGCCACCTGGACGAGAAGACTGGAGATTCAGGAGATCGGATCAGCCGCAATAAGCGTGGGATGATGGTTGAAGACCGAAGGACTCGGATCGTTCGGTATAACTCTTCCACCCACTTTGTAGTTTGTTAGTTTAGCTTTAATGGCTAATCCGGGTTATAGTACGTGTAACACCCGGGCCCAATACTACTAATTTCTGTTACTGGTTGAGTATTAGATATTACTCATTTCATTTAGCTTGCCTGTTTGACACTTTCCGTGAAATTTTATCTGGCTAAGTCATTTCTGCATATAACAAATTTTAGCGTCTAAAATGAAATTAAAAATATCTATCTTGGCCTACTCGACACCCCTAGCCGCGTGGTAGCGTCCGTGCATCGAGTTCTCGTCCCGTTCGGTAAAACGGACGAGTTTGGACGACTGTGCGCGCGTACAGGTGTCCGACTTGGGGGTATGCTTTTTAATCATAAAACATTCCATTTTAAAATTTGGAACCCGCTTAAAATCCTATTATTTAAATTTCAAATTTTTGGACCCAATCCGGGCGCGATTTGGAAATGTTTCATTTAGCGCCAAAATCCCAAATTAATAAAATATTCGAAACCATATATATATTCATAATCTTACTGTTACTTTATAATCTATTAAATCCTTTACTGTTTCACGTTGGCTTAAATCCCCGTGGGCCCCCTCCAATATCTCTCTCTCTCTCTCTGTGACGACTCTCTCTCTCTCTCGTATCTCTTCCTCTCTCTCTCTCTAACTTTCTTTCTCTCTCCTCTATATATTTACATATCTTTTCCTTCTTCCTCCTTTTCTTCACGAGAACGCGAAACCCACCCCACGGAACCTTGCCGCCGCCTTGCCCTAGCTGCCGCAGCCCAACGCCGGCGACACCCTCGTCGACCCCACTGCCTCCTCACCCTCACCTAGCCAAGCCCTCTTCCTCCTCCACCACCTCCTTCCTTTACCCGGCACCACCGCCTCTTTCCATCACCGCACTCGCCCCTCGCCGCCGATATCCATCGTCTGCCTTGTCACCTCCTCTTCCGCACCACCCTCGTCATCTTCTTCATTTCCTCCTCTCCCCTTCGTTCCCAACGAGACACCCGAGCGACCCCTACAACCCAACACCTGAACCCAACATCGCACCCCGCCGGAGCTCGTCGCCGTTAAACTACTCACCCCGTCGTCTGCATCCCGATCACCATCCTCTCTCTACCCTTCCTTCCCGATGAAACCCCGACCCCAACCATGAAACCACTCCACAACCTAAGGACCCGGCATCTCTCCCGCAACCCACTGCCATCGCCGGCATCCTCGCCGACGACGACCGGTCTTCAGCATCCTCTCGTTGCCTTCCTCGACCCCTGAGCACAGTAAACCCAGTCCCTTCTCTTATCTCTTATCTCTTTTCTCTCTCTCTTCTTCTTCGGCTACTTCTTTCTTCTCGGTTCTTTTTTTCCGGTGATCGCCGGAGCCGGGTCACTGCCGACAGTCCAAGCAACCCTGGGGACGTTCCCTGTTGGCATGGTTGAGTCCTGGCCTTACCTGGTTCCACCCTGTGCTCGCGTGAACACGTAGCGACAATTCCCCGACGTGGAACGTACCGTGCGGATCCATTTCACTTTCTGATCGAGGCAAGTATCACTTGCTACATGCTATACTATATATTTATATATGTTTTGACTCATTAAACCTGCAAAACTTAACTTAGTATAGAAGTTTCTCATTTGGTTGCAATATAACATATATCATTTTACAGTTAACATAACATTTACAGTTGCCAATTTAAAACCAATAACTAAGTTTACCTGTTAATCGCATTTTACTGTTTAATAGATGGTAGCCCTTACCCATGTAGTTCTATTACATTCAGACATTCGTATTCAAAGGCTTGATATAACTGTATTGCATCATCATTTAAACTAATGCACCGCTAAGGGTGCTCAAAACCTGTTAATATAATACAACGGCTGCACTGTATTACTGCACTCTTGTGATTGAATGAAACTGCTTATTGTTGTTTAACTCATTGCTCATTCCATGTTGTTAAATACCCTGTTCGATTTTATATCTGTTTGTGAGCACACCCACGATATTGTTACATCTTGACTTGACATTGTCACACATGGTATTTATATGATACATCTGACATGGTACCGTTTACTATTGACTTGACCTGATGTACCATGACCTGACCTGTTACCTGATCTCGTGCCTAATGCCAACAAACCTGACATGTAGTTCTCATGGACCATTCCTGTTGTCTATCCAGACAAACCTGCTGTTACCTGATCCTATGTTGGCATTAGTTCTTGATTTCTGAATACCTGACCTGACACATATAACTTGGGGGTATGGGGAAATCAAAGGTGAACCTGACTTGTAACTCGACAGTTCACTACCTGTTCGAGTGTACACATTCCTGTTTTGTGCCTAGCGGCATGTCTCAGTTTCGGCCGAGAATATTGTGGCCGTGATCCCGGGTATGTACGGGATACTATTGAGTGTACACATTCCTGTTTTGTGCCTAGCGGCATGTCTCGGCTGCAGCCGAGAATATTGTGGCCGTGATCCCAGGTATGTACGGGATACTATTGAGTTACATCGATGATTCATCAAATTGATTTCAAAGACTTTAGACTAGGAAACCTGATAGAACGGTTTAGTTACTCACTGCGCATTACCCTGCACTGCTTGTTTCACATTATTGCTTCATTCATGTTTATTTCTGCATTGCCTATTACACTGTTCATATTATATTACTTGTTGACATGACGCGTTGACGTCTGGGTTTTGCATGGCCCAAATTCTCTACCACTGTCGCTGTCCGAGCAGGAGTACTTCAGCCAGCAGGCTGAGTTGTGAGTCCAGTAGTGGTTAGTTTTATTTCCTGCATTTATTTCCAGATATGAGCCCGCATTATGGGACATACTTTTCAGTATTGTATTGGATCATTTGCTTCCGCATCTATTTATCATTGACTCTTGTTATTTTGGATTATGGACATGTTTTTAGATAGTTTTATCTTGTTCTTGATATCTCTACAGCCGTAATGTGACTGTGGATGGATACTTCCTACCCACAGGTAGCATGGTTGGCTATGTCACGTGCCCAATCTAGCGTACTTTGGGAAGCGGGGCGTGACATGGTTCTTTTGGTATCAGAGACATAGGTTAGTTGGGTTGATTCTTTTGTAGTTGGGTATTGTACCCAATACACGAATCAGAATACCCGTGTTAGGAAACATGTCCTGCGACTTTGCCGTTTACCATTCTTGAATCACATCCTTCCGATTATATCTTTACAACGTGCAAACTTACTTTGCATGTCGACTCGAAAAACCTGATTTCTTGTCATCTCTGGGACTTAGGCGACTTGGGTGGAGTTAAGTAATTGTGGCTATGATACCGCGGCATTGTTACAATGCGGCACTCTATTTAAGTATCTTGGAGTTCTAGCCTTGATCCATATTCAGAATCTATCATCATGCTAATGTTGGGTATTTTGAGTTCAGGATTATGGCAGGTACGAATTTGAAGACGTACCAGAGGCGTGTGGACGAAGCCGCCATGCTTGGAGGGATAAGAGGAATGCTGGAGAATCAAAGAGACAGACCGAGCTGATCCAGCAGCAACCAGACTCGTTCCAGGAAGGTTTGTAGATCGTTCAGCAGTCTGTAAACAACGTTGGAGCTAAACCAGTTGACCGAGTAGGGACCGTGGCAGATTTCAGACGTTTGGGTCCGTCTACATTCACTGGTTTGGAGGAGCCGTTGCCAGCCGTGCGGTGGCTAGTCGGCACGGAGAATTTACTGATTGCGGCACAGATTCCAGAGAACAAAAGAGTTGATGTGGTGCGCATTCAGCTAGTGGATTACGCCCGAGAGTGGTGGCTTGTGGAAGAGACCGGCTTGCCCAAGCCGATCAGTTGGGCGAAGTTTTCTAAGAGTTTCCTGGAGAAGTTCTTCCCGCGGACTGCACGGGAGGAAATGGAAGAGAAATTTTTTGGGCCGAGGCAGAATGGAGCACCCGTGGACGTGCATGCAGCAGAGTGGACGAGACTCAGCAGTTTCGCTGGACCTTTAGTCGCCAACGATGCAGACAGGGCACGAAGGTCCATGCGTAGCTTGGATGTGGGCATCCAAAGGCAGACCGTCTCCCTAGGTTTGACCACTTTCTCACAAGTTCTTACGGCAGCTCGGGAACAACAGAGCATATCGGGAAAATTGGGAGTTCACAGCAGACAGCAGTTGCGTAAGGAAGCAGTTCTGTCGGGCCAGTCGAGTTTAGGGTTAGACCGACAAACAATATTCTTGCAGCAATGGAAGTTGATAGTGGTGAAGAGCCGGCGGTTGTTCGCGATTTTATGGACGTATTTGAAGATACACCGGGTTTACCGCCGAAGCGAGACGTGGAGTTCGCAATTGACCTTATTCCTGGTGCAGCGCCAGTATCTAAAGCGTACTATCCAATGGCGCCAGTAGAGTTGGAAGAAGTAAAGAAACAAGTTGCTGAATTGCTTGAAAAGGGTTGGATTCGAAGCAGTAACTTGCCTTGGGGAGCTCCAGTTCTTCTAGTAAAGAAGAAGGATGGCACAAGAAGGATGTGCATCGACTATCGAGAATTAAACCGGGTGGCTATCAAGAACAAGTACCCGATCCCTCGCATTGGTGAACTTTTTGAGCAGCTTAGTGGCGCGAGGGTATTCTCGAAGCTGGATTTGCGATCCGGATATCATCAGGTCCGAGTGAAAACAGAAGATATTTGCAAGCCGGCGTTCCGAACTCGGTATGGACATTACGAGTACCTAGTGATGCCCTTCGGAGTAACGAATGCGCCGGCAGTATTTATGGACTTGATGAACCGAATCTTTTCACCGTTCTTGGACCAGTTTATTGTGGTATTCATTGACGATATTTTGGTTTACTCGAAGAGTTTTGAGGAGCATGCTGAGCATTTGAAGATCGCACTGCAGACGTTGAGACAGGAGAAATTGTATGCGAAGATGAGTAAGTGCGAGTTTTGGCTGGAGGAAGTAAGGTTTTTGGCGCATGTTGTAGCTGGCGATGGCATTGCCGTCGATCCAGAAAAGTTTGCAGCAGTTCGAGATTGGCCTATTCCAAAGAATGTAGTTGAGATAAGAAGTTTCCTTGGATTAGCCGGATATTACAGGAGATTTGTGGAGAACTTTGCTCGTCTGGCAGAGCCGTTGACCAAGCTTACGCGCAAGGAGGTACCTTTTGTATGGACGGATAAGTGTGCGTTAGCTTTTGAGACGTTGAAGCAGAAGTTGATAACCGCCCTAATTCTGACCGTGCCAGACAATTCCGGAGGATTGGTGATTCACAGCGACGCATCTGGGAAAGGATTGGGATGTGTTTTGATGCAGCATGGGAAGGTCGTAGCATACGTATCAAGACAACTGAAGACCCATGAGAAGAATTATCCAACTCACGACTTGGAACTTGCGGCTGTGATCTTCGCTTTGAAGATTTGGAGACACTACCTTTTGGGCGAGAGAGTCGAAGTTTTACAGATCACAAGAGTTTGAAGTATGTGTTCACTCAGAAGGAGTTGAATATGAGGCAGCGTAGATGGTTGGAGCTGATGGCCGACTACGACCTTGATCTTAAGTACCATCCGGGAAAGGTTAACGTCGTGCCGGATGCGCTTAGTCGGTTACCAGCAATTCAGGTGTTAACTACGCAGAGGGAGATCATTGCAGATTTTCGAAGATTTGACTTGGAAGTTGTGCTACCGCGTTCTACGGGACAGTTGATGCAATTGCAAGTACAGTTGTCTTTAATTGAGAAAATTAAAGCAGCACGATCGCAGGATTCTAGACTGCAAAAGTTTCGAAAGCAGGTTGAAGCCGGACTACGAACAGATTTACTGGTCCACGAAGATGGTTCGTTGAGGTATGGTAGCCGTTTGTGTGCGCCAAAGGGGGATGTTCGTGAAGAGCTTATGAAGGAGGCACACAGTTCAGCTTATTCTATACATCCAGGAGGCACAAAGATATACCGTGTTATTCGACAGCATTTCTGGTGGGAAGGCATGAAACGGGAGATTGCTCGCTTCGTGGCTAAGTGCTTGGTGTGTCAGCAAGTCAAGGCTGAACACCAAAGGGTTGCTGGTTTGTTGCAACCACTTCCGATTCCTCAGTGGAAGTGGGAACATATAACCATGGATTTCGTGACGGCTTTACCGCGGAGTCCAAAGGGCAACAATGCAGTATGGGTGATTGTCGATCGATTGACCAAGGCAGCTCACTTTATTCCTTTCCGGGTTGGTCAATCAACGGAGACTTTGGCAGAGCGGTACATGCAGGAGATTGTAAGATTACATGGCGTACCGGTGAGCATCGTGTCCGATCGGGACACTCGGTTCTTATCACACTTCTGGAGGAGTTTACAGGGAAGTTTGGGGACTCGATTGAAGTTTAGCACAGCTTATCATCCTCAAACTGATGGTCTGTCAGAGAGAACGATCCAAACTTTTGAAGATATGTTGAGAGCATGCATGTTGGATTTTAAGGGTTCGTGGGAGGATCATCTACACTTGGTGGAGTTTTTTACAACAATAGTTTCCAAGCAACTATTCAGATGGCTCCGTTTGAAGCTTTGTATGGTCGTAAGTGCCGTTCACCTGTTTGTTGGGATGATGTTGGTGAACGAAGATTATTGGGACCAGATTTGGTGGTGCAGACTGTTGAGAAGGTTAACACAATCAGAAAGCGTATGAAGGCAGCTCAAGACAGACAGAAAAGTTGGGCTGACACGTCAAGAAGACCTCTAGAGTTCGCCGTGGGTGAGTTGGTTTTCTTGAAGATATCACCGACTAGAGGGGTGATTCGTTTTGGGAGTCGAGGAAAGCTTAGTCCTCGATTCATTGAACCCTTCGAGATATTGGAGCGTGTTGGAGAGGTAGCGTACTGTTTGGCGTTACCACAGTCCTTGGCAGGTGTGTACGTTGTGTTTCACGTATCTCAACTCCGTAAGTATGTTCGAGATGAAACACACGTTTTGGATCATTCGGGGCTAACAGTACGAGAAGAGTTGACTTTTGAGGAGCGACCGATTGAAATCGTGGATTGAAGGGAAAAGGTTCTTAAGAACAAGGTTATCCCCCTTGTGCTTGTTTCCTGGGGTAATCGCTCGCATGGAGAGTCTACTTGGGAACGAGAAGAAGAAATCCGGCAGAAGTTTCCTCACCTTTTCTTATAGTTATCTATCTTTGTATTCTTAGAATTTCGAGAACGAAATTCTTTTTGTAGTTGGGTATAATGTAACACCCGAGCCCAATACTACTAATTTCTGTTACTGGTTGAGCATTAGATATTACTCATTTCATTTAGCTTGCCTGTTTGACACTTGCCGTGAAATTTTATCTGGCTAAGTCATTTCTGCATATAACAAATTTTAGCGTCTAAAATTAAATTAAAAATATCTATCTTGGCCTACTCGACACCCCTAGCCGCGTGGTAGCGTCCGTGCATCGAGTTCTCGTCCCGTTCGGTGAAACGGATGAGTTTGGACGACTATGCGCGCGTACAGGTGTCCGACTTGGGGGTATGCTTTTTAATCATAAAACATTCCATTTTAAAATTTGGAACCCGCTTAAAATCCTATTATTTAAATTTCAAATTTTTGGACCCAACCCAGGTGCGATTTGGAAATGTTTCATTTAGCGCCAAAATCCCAAATTAATAAAATATTCGAAACCATATATATATTCATAATCTTACTGTTACTTTATAATCTATTAAATCCTTTACTGTTTCACGTTGGCTTAAATCCCCGTGGGCCCCCTCCAATATATCTCTCTCTCTCTCTCTCTCTGTGACGACTATCTCTCTCTCTACCTCTCGTATCTCTTCCTCTCTCTCTCTAACTTTCTTTCTCTCTCCTCTATATATTTACATATCTTTTCCTTCTTCCTCCTTTTCTTCACGATAACGCGAAACCCACCCCACGGAACCTTGCCGCCGCCTTGCCCTAGCTGCCGCAGCCCAACACCGGCGACACCCTCGTCGACCCCACTGCCTCCTCACCCTCACCTCACCTTCACCTCACCAAGCCCTGTTCTTCCTCCGTCACCTCCTTCCTTTACCCGGCACCAGCGCCTCTTTCCATCACCGCACTCGCCCCTCGCCGCCGATATCCATCGTCTGCCTTGTCACCTCCTCTTCCGCACCACCCTCATCATCTTCTTCATTTCCTCCTCTCCCCTTCGTTCCCAACGAGACACCCGAGTGACCCCTACAACCCAACACCTGAACCCAACACCGCACCCCGCCGGAGCTCGTCGCCGTCAAACTACTCACCCCGTCGTCTGCATCCCGATCACCTTCCTCTCTCTACCCTTCCTTCCCGATGAAACCCCGAGCCCCAACCATGAAACCACTCCACAACCCAAGGACCCGGCATCTCTCCCGCAACCCACTGCCATTGCCGGCATCCTCGCCGACGACGACCGGTCTTCAGCATCCTCTCGCTGCCTTCCTCGACCCCTGAGCACAGTAAACCCAGTCCCCTCTCTTATCTCTTATCTCTTTTCTCTCTCTCTTCTTCTTCGGCTACTTCTTTCTTCTCGGTTCTCTTTTTCCGGTGATCGCCGGAGCCGGGTCACTGCCGACAGTCCAAGCAACCCTGGGGACGTTCCCTGTTGGCATGGTTGAGTCCTAGCCTTACCTGGTTCCATCCTGTGCTCGCGTGAACACGTAGCGACAATTCCCCGACGTGGAACGTACCGTGCGGATCCATTTCACTTTCTGATCGAGGCAAGTATCACTTGCTACATGCTATACTATATATTTATATATTTTTTGACTCATTAAACCTGCAAAACTTAACTTAGTATAGAAGTTTCTCATTTGGTTGCAATATGACATATATCATTTTACAGTTAACATAACATTTACAGTTGCCAATTTAAAACCAATAACTAAGTTTACCTGTTAATCGCATTTTACTGTTTAATAGATGGTAGCCCTTACCCATGTAGTTCTATTACATTCGGACATTCGTATTCAAAGGCTTGATATAACTGTATTGCATCATCATTTAAACTATTGCACCGTTAAGGGTGCTCAAAACCTGTTAATATAATACAACGGCTGCACTGTATTACTACACTCTTGTGATTGAATTAAACTGCTTATTGTTGTTTAACTCATTGCTCATTCCATGTTGTTAAATACCCTGTTCGATTTTATATCTGTTTGTGAGCACACCCACGATATTGTTACATCTTGACTTGACATTGTCACACATGGTATTTATATGATACATCTGACATGGTACCGTTTACTATTGACTTGACCTGATGTACCATGACCTGACCTGTTACCTGATCTCGTGCCTAATGCCAACAAACCTGACAAACCTGCTGTCTATCCAGACAAACCTGCTGTTACCTGATCCTGTGTTGGCATTAGTTCTTGATTTCTGAATACCTGACCTGACACATATAACTTGGGGGTATGGGGAAATCAAAGGTGAACCTGACTTGTAACTCGACAGTTCACTACCTGTTCGAGTGTACACATTCCTGTTTTGTGCCTAGCGGCATGTCTCGGTTTCGGCCGAGAATATTGTGGCCGTGATCCCGGGTATGTACGGGATACTATTGAGTGTACACATTCCTGTTTTGTGCCTAGCGGCATGTCTCGGCTGCAGCCGAGAATATTGTGGCCGTGATCCCGGGTATGTACGGGATACTGTTGAGTTACATCGATGATTCATCAAATTGATTTCAAAGACTTTAGACTAGGAAACCTGATAGAACAGTTTAGTTACTCACTGCACATTACCCTGCACTGCTTGTTTCACATTATTGCTTCATTCATGTTTATTTCTGCATTGCCTATTACACTGTTCATATTATATTACTTGTTGACATGACGCGCTGACGTCTGGGTTTTGCATGGCCCAGATTCTCTACCACTGTCGCTGTCCGAGCAGGAGTACTTCAGCCAGCAGGCTGAGTTGTGGGTCCAGTAGTGGTTAGTTTTATTTCCTGCATTTATTTCCAGATATGAGCCCGCATTATGGGACATACTTTTCAGTATTGTATTGGATCATTTGCTTCCGCATCTATTTATCATTGACTCTTGTTATTTTGGATTATGGACATGTTTTTAGATAGTTTTATCTTGTTCTTGATATCTCTACCAGCCGTGATGTGACTGTGGATGGATACTTCCTACCCACAGGTAGCATGGTTGGCTATGTCACGTGCCCAATCTAGCGTACTCTGGGAAGCGGGGCGTGACAGTACGCGATAGCGCCAGTTGTAAAAAATTTTTGTTCCGGATTTGGCGTCTGTTAGACGGCCGGGGCGCTACCGTGGACTTACAGTGGTATCAGAGACTCACCATTAAGCTATACTAACTTGTGCTAACGCGTTTAAAAGATCGATCGAACGGAATTTCCGAAATCACAATTTTCTACTACACATGTTTCTGTCGATTTTTTAAAGGGCCTAAAAATAATTTTGCATATCACAGAAAAGTGTGCAGGGTTTTCTGAGCATACTGGTAAAATTTGGGCATATGATCCCACAATACCACCGCGGATCCGCGGTCAAACCTAGGGTTTGACCGCGGAACCGTGGCGCTTTAGTGGGAACAGTGCACCAAATTTTCCATAGCGCTTCACATCAGGAAATTGTGGTTTTTGGTATATATCTTTTGGGCCTAAATTTTGTTACTGTACAGCAGATGTTTGTGGGGCCCACTTTGGGATATTTTGTCGATCGAAATTTAAACGTGTTAGTTTACAGTACTTACTTTATATCTCCGACCGGGAATGTCATTTGATCTGTAAACCGCGTCTAATTGCTATAGTTCTTTTAGACGGGTTTGCGAACGTGACATTCGCGTTGATGTTATGTGTTGTGCTGTGATGTTGCGGATTTGTCGTGGTGGATAGCAGGGTGCAATGATAGTGCAGTTTGGATTTATTTGTACATTTGATATTGCGGGGCGAGCGTCCAACATGTGGACTGCCGTCACTGCCTGTTGTATAATATTCTTTTGGGGCACGACCGGGTTGAGGTCGATGTACCCGTTGTACATATTTTTATTTCTGTACTAGGTTTATCCCGCGAAGGAGTGCACGGATAGCAGGGTTCTAGAGGGCAACGGGTCCGTATTTCATGGCTTTGAGAGGCAGAGGGGCCTCACTCTAGAATTGACAGACTATTCGCCGCACTCGTAGGGGGTACAGGTTGACCCAAGGTGGGGTGCTCAATTTACCGGATTCCGTGAAGTGCCGGGTGTTCCATTCACTATGCTGTGAGGACTACCTCGCTTCAGGTTTTGGCGGGTAACTTGCCGCACCCGTAGGGGTCTAGGTTTCATTGCACAGGCTATCCACACGACCAGGGGAACGTCGGGTTTCAGCAGCGGCTCTGTGAAACTCGGGGATCCCAGATTATCTGTATTGTTCTGTGATGCTTATTACTTTTCTGTAATGTTGCATATTATCATGCCTGGAGCGATTATTGTATATTGGTAGATGTTGTATATGTTTTACACCCGCGCTAGTCCAGCCCCCGCTCTGTCGTTAGTTAAGTAACCTAACGGGTGATGACGGGACCCAGTGGCGAATGCGGATGGCATATACGTACATTTTATTTTCGTTCTTTTCTGGTGTGATTGATTGATGGGAATGCATTGATTCTTATCAATGCAAGGATAAAACAAACCTATAATTGATGTTGTTGGAACAAATTTTAAAAATGTGTTATTACAAAGATGTTTACTTTTGATTTGCATAGTGATATTCAGTTAGAATATCCCGCACCTCATTCGACGAGGCAAGGGCCGAGATCCCTTCACCGGGAGTGACCCCTTGGGCAGAAGTTTACGTCAGGGTAGTAACTTTAATATAGTCGATTACAAGTTGCTTTGCATCGCGGTATTCAGTTGGAATATCCTGCACCTCATTCCACGAGGAAAGAGCCGAGATCCCTTCACCGGGAGTGACCTCTTTAGCAAAGGTTTTTCGCCACTATATTTTTATAAAAAGCTATCAGGTTCCTTCAGCGAGATCAAGTTCATTACGTTAAAGGTTTTTCGCCAAAAACCAGTCGTAGCCCTTCGTCGTTTCTTATGGATGGTCGGTAGTATTCAAGCTATGTTTGTTGACCTTCGTCAAGGCATACTGTTTGGTAGCTGCTGGGTATTCATTTGTTGCATAGATAGATGTGTTGGTTTGGGACAGTCGTATAACCTTGTTGACCTTCGTCAAGGGCTTGTGCGGGTGGGTTCAAATTAACCTGGACAATGACGGGTAGAACTTGACATGTGACTTATGATTTGTTGACCTTCGTCAAGGTCATAAGAGCATGAGGCAAAAATCACATCGGGAGTTTCAAACATACAGGAAATTGCCAGGCATGCGCATACCTTCTGGAGTGTGATAACTTGAGTGGCTTCCATCGAGTTATCATGCGATGAGAGTTGGATCCCGATTTTCACTGATGAGTTGGTTTACTCTTCGGGTGATCCCAACTAATTCTTCTTTCAGGTTTGGAGGAGAATTTGAGATAACAGTGGGACGTTTCCTGATTAGATAAAGTGATAACCATTCTGATCTAGGTTAGAGTGCACGCAGAGTGTTTCTTTTCTCTCTCTCTTTGGCATCGACCTTTGACCGACCCTAGATTATTACTCAGTGACCAAGTTGGCCGAACCTTCTTAAAATACTGGCTTTCGGATTGTCTAAGTTGCATAAGTCATTGCCGCTCCTTCTTTTACCCTTTGTATTTCTCAGAACATCCCGTATTACTACGGACATCCACTTCCATTGGATAGATCCATCGTATGGTTATATACGACCTCGAAGGGACTTCTTCGAGGATGGATCCAGGTTTAGGAGAAATAGAATTGGTTTATTCAGTTGTCTTTTATTATCACCTTCTCTCAGGTTGCGAGGGCTCCTTAGTTTAGGAGAGTACACCTATTATGCTTATTGGATA
Organism: Agapanthus africanus; assembly: GCA_030015575.1. Classification (NCBI taxonomy): domain Eukaryota; kingdom Viridiplantae; phylum Streptophyta; class Magnoliopsida; order Asparagales; family Amaryllidaceae; genus Agapanthus; species Agapanthus africanus. The sequence continues at coordinate 437,121,444 of CM057339.1, forward strand.
GTCTTATTCCAAACCATAGGCAGGTGCCGAAAGATAGGGAATGAAGAAAACCAATTAGCCTAAGTAGGGTGTACAGAAGGTAATAACTAAAGACAAAATAAAGGGATTAGAAAGAGGGCAAAGTAAATTGCGACTGTTATCATTCACGACCAAACCGTGTACTTCATCGCCACTCCTATTTCACCTTTGCTTTTTTCCCCAGTTCGGGAGAAATAGAATAAGGTATTATTCAGTTGTCTTTTATCATCACCTTCTCTCAAGTTGCGAGTACTCCTAGGTTTAGGAGGGTACACCTATTATGCTTACTGGATAGTCTTCTTCCAAACCATAGGCTGGTGCCAAACGGTAGGGAAGGAAAAAAACCATTTAGCCTAACGATGGTGTACAGAAGGTAATGAATAAAGACAAATAAAGGGATTTGGAGAGATGGCATAGAAATATACGGTTATAGTCATGAATTGGATTATGGAAGAGGCATTACTAAGAATACCAGGATACCCCTATGAAACATTTTAATGTTTCAGTGCATTGTTAAAGGAAAACTGATTTCCCGATTACATACTTACTCCAGGGTATGTATTTACCAGGTTTTATTCTCATATCTGTATAGTTTTACAGATGATGAGTGGGAGGAACTTATTGGGAATTAGGTGATCATCCTCATTATATCGGAATTCGTTGTAATTGGTGATATTTGAGGAAGTCACCTGGGTTATTGCCGGCAGGCATGTATTTGGTTTTGAGTATCCGTTGTTGTGCACCAATTTCAAAATGATATATCTGTACGTTTATTTTTAATAAAGTGAGATATAACTTTTTGATATTATGTCGATGACATTTACCCATATCAGTTAGCGATTGGGTAAGGAGCATTGAACAGCGGAATGTTTCTTAACCATAAGTACAGTTTTCAACCTACGATGCACAGGTTATGAGTTATTCAACTCAAATGGACTTATACAGAGTATTGTATGTTGTCCAGTGTCCATCAGGACAGAGGGATAGGTCCTCGTACTATGTTCTATTTACTTATGACTTCTCTAGTTTTTAGACAAGTGTTTCGTAGAAATACAATGTCTAAGTTTTGAGAAGTTGTGGATAAAAGAATAAAGTAGAGAACCAGATGTCACAAGTATCGGGATTCTTCAAAGAGATCGAAGATATAGATTCTTGTGAATGGTATTCAGATAATAGTAATGGTTTTTGAGAAACTTGTTTCTCTTTCAGGTTACTCATAATTGGATGGATTCCTAAGTTGAGCAATGCTGATTAGCCTTTTTCCATTAAGTTGATATGTGCTGGAGACAGCTGCATGATTTGAATCTGGTTCCAATTAAATTAGTGCCTCTGTTTCTATATTGGATATAGAATGGTTCATATCTTAACGATGTTAAGGTAAGGGGAGTTGTCCAGCTTATGCTTAAAACCAGACACTGGATAACTCAAGGCACGTTTCTGTAATGGCAGTTTGTGGGTTGACCCTGGCTTCGACGAGGGTTGACTTTTCTACCATCTGGAAGATCAATAGTAATATTGTTCTTGACTCGCCACAGTTTAAGTAAAAATGGATTTTTTCAGAAAACAGTAGTGGGAGTATGGTAGAACTGGAAGTGATTCCAGAATAACACATCTAAAGTAAGAGTAAAAGGTTCCACGTTTCCCTGAGGACGACCCGTACTCATCTCGGTCTAGCTACGCGCGACACCGTTATTGATTGCGGTTAACTACAAACAAACTCTTTCGATACAATCAAATGGCGCCGTTGCCGGGAATCGAACCCGGGTCACCCGCGTGACAGGCGGGAATACTGACCACTATACTACAACGATTCATATCATTATTAAAACAAAACTGCAAATTGCATATTTAACGATTTGCGTGTGAATTTTGCGAGGGAATCTGGAGTCACGGACTTGAGGAAACAGGAGATCTAGGGTTTCACTTTTCTCTGGTATCTTTCTTAACTCTTTCTCTCTCCTCTAAAATCCAATAAAATCTATTTTCTGCAGGATTCTTTGCAAAATAAGCGCCGCTCAAAAATCTTTTTGCAAAGTTTTGTTTGTGGTTTGTTTTTGCATATTTTAATACGGATTTTTAAGGGGCAAGACCAAATCAAGATTAGGTGGGGATTTCATCACCCTTCCTAAGCCCTACAAATCACAAACCAAGCATATAGATCAACCCTTCATTAATTTAAAAAATATCTAGACCAGACTCTAAGGACTGTCGCGCTCAATAAGGACAGAGGAAGGTCGTGGGTAATCTATCGTTTATCCACATTATTTTTGTAGTGCCTAGGCAATTGTGTCGAAGGCTAGTGGTTTTTAATTAGCCCCACGACGTGGTTCCTTCCCACTTACCTGGCAGTTACCTGGCTACAAGGGTGGTACAAAGGCGGTAGAGGATTTATCCTGCGGCTTGTCCTTTGGAAGTCTAGGAGCGGTCTAGAGACTGGACCTAGGTAACCATAGTTCTAGGGTTGTGCATTTTTGTGTGATTTGTCTAAATCCGTCATTTTTCAAAACAAACCAATTACTTTCTCTCCTTTTTACCCCTTCCCCCTTCTTCTCTTCTTATAATGGGTGACCTAAACAGAAGAACACTTGCCGAGCTTTGCTGTCCACAACCAGATATCTCTTGTTTTCGAAATCCCTTCGGTATACCGTCCGGCTCTTCCATGTCCTTAAGAGATCATATAGAACAAACAGGAAGAAACAGTTGGACACCTCATTCTAGGTCTTATCAACCGTATCCTAATCCTACACCTGTTTCAGTTGATACCCAGAGTGAGGAAGCCCCTAGACGAATGTCCATTGCTGAGCACATAGCTAGGGCTAGAGGCCAAAGTTTCAACCCGGACCAATATCAACCATCACCACCACTGTCCAGAGAAGAGTTTGATATATGGTTTGTGCCATATAAGATGTCTGTTTAAAATAGCCAACCAACCAACCCATATCAATATTCTTCTTATCATAATATTGATCCTACTCCTCCCCAAGTTCTGCAACCATTCTATTCCTATCAATCCAATCCGACTTTTCCACCTACTCTATACAGTTCTTCTAATCAGTCATTTGAGAGTTTTAATTATCCACAGGAATTTCAATCTTATACTGAAACCCCTTATCAACCCAAGACTAGTCTGGAGCAGACATTAGAAAAATTTCTGGAACTGTCGAACCAAATTAGGAAGGATTTGGGTAGTAAGACAGAACTGTACACCCTTCCTAATCAAACCTCCTGTTTCCAAACTGAAATCTACAACTCCAGTTTCATAGATTCATCAAGTACACCAAATAGAATGACTGATAAGTTGTGTGACCTTGTAGTGTTTGATTTACCCGACTGTGAAGGGTCCAATTCAAGTGAAACCATACCCAACCCTTGTGATCTCTATACCTCCACTCTTGAACCAAAATAGATTGAAAACCATAATTTTGATGAGGTGTTTGAGAATTTTAACCTTCACTTGAATGAGGTGATTGACGTTGGGGATATATTGATTGATGAACCCGAAATTTTGGATGATTTTGTCCCACCAATTCATCAAATCCTTTCACTTCCGTGTGGTCATCATCTTGAGCCTTTAATTCTTCCCGAATCCCAAATATATCTTGAAGTTGATGATAATGGTATACCCGAAGATCAGACCGAAATACATCCTCCATCTTCCACATCTGGTACAACAACACTCGACACACCAATTTGTTTGCCCATTTCACCTTCTACTTTCTCTGGTTCTTCTTCTGTTCCTATAGTTTCAGTGAGTTTTGATAAATCACAATCCGTTAATTCAAGTTCAATAATACCAGAAATTCAACTTGATTTGGATATTTTTGAAAATGAGGTAGATGAGTTTTTCGAGTCCTCTACCTCAATAATTTTTGATGAATCAAGTAGGATAAATTCAGGCACAAAACTCTTTGACAGCAAAATGTTCAATCACACCATTGATAAAAGTTTTAAAGAACTTTTTGCTGACGAACTTGAATTTTTAAACAATACGGATTTTGTGATTAATCAATCTCTACCTATAGAGGTTGAACCGTCACCATTCCTTCTTCCTAATCATTCACATTCATCCTCATTCTTTTTTTCTTTAATTTCAAACCCTTTCCATTACACCTCTTATCTCCTCCCCACTTCTTCACGTCGAAAGGTGACATGTTCTTCCACCAACCTTGGTGCTTCATCGATAAAATTTTTGAATGGTTGGTGTTGACCTTCGGTCTTTGCAAAGCTTGGCATTGACCAATAACCTTACCCCCTCGTGTGATTTTAAAAGATTAACATTGTTTAACTCAAGTTTGGGGGGGGTATATTTTGGCTCTTGAAAGAAAATGATTTTTACAAAATTGTGAGCCAAAAATAAGTTTGGGGGAGGATTTCTCTTGCATATATTCTTGCCCCCGTTAATAATTTCCTCCCAAGTCTACATGTTTTTGAGCTTAACGGATGACATCAGTGAGGACACTGCTGTAAACAGGTTTGGGGGAGGTTTGTGCTTATTTACACATACTTTGCATTATACTATATATAAGCACAAAATTTTTTTGATAATAAAAGAATAGAAAGTGAAAAATTATATATGAAAGATATGAATAGTTTAAGAAAACCAAGAAAATTAGAAGTTTTCTTAAACGAACTAGTAATAAGTAGTTATGAGCTGTTGTCCCAAGGGTTGGTAAGATGAAGCAAGTCACTAATCTGAGGATAAAAATGAGTCTGAAAAATAATTTCTATTCTGGAAGCCAAACATTTGAATGTTGATACCCTACTATATGCACTTACATATGTCGTCTTGAAACTCGGGATAGTAGAGGATGCCTTGAAATGCTCTTGTCTAAAAGCCAATGTATGAAGGAAATAAATAAAAAAATGAAGAAAATATAAAAATGGTGAAAAGAAAAAAATGAACACTGGTTTTGTATCGCCAAGGCAGCAATAAAAAAAATATAGCGAGGGCGCTTCATCACCTAGTGCCCTAAGGCCAACTGGTCTGGGAGTCACTGCTAAGCCTTAGATGGTGCAAGACGAGGAAAATACTATCACCTAATCAGCAAGCACACGAGTAATCGGTCTGTTAGTACCTCAAGAAGTATTAACGGTCGCATGAAAATATATGAGCAAATCTAAATATTCATCAAGTTAAAAAGTACTGAGATAGATGGACAAGAGTATGATAAATTGAATTCTCCGAGTGTAGGGATGTCCATTACACACACGTAGGATTATATGATCAATGTTTGGACAAAAGATAGGAATGAAGAATAAAGACGATGTTTTATTGAGGGATGATGTGATTTCTAACATCTTTTCATGGCTATTAAGATAGGGCTCATGACAACTGAAAAGCTAGTGTAGTTGGAAACTCTTATTTTCAAAGTCTTTCTTTTATGGTTCTTATCTTTATATGTAAATTTCACCATCTCTTTTTTGTTATAGGATTTTGTGGGTGTAATCCGCTGAAAACTCTCAGGAGACAACACTCCTCCTACTAGGGACACCTAGAGGTTTAACGGCTTGTTGCACGTGCTCAGTGCAATCGTGTTGCCTACGAAAGTGTGCTTAGTTTTCTCATTTCTTTTTCTCCTCTTGAATAAACTAGTTTGCTCGGGACGATCAAAGATAAGTTTGGGGGTATTTGTTCAGTTGATAAAACTGCATATTTGTATTACATTTTTCCTACCATTTTCATATTAAAAAAAGGACTTTAATATAATATATTATACATATGAGGGTTTATGTGTTAAAACACCATTTTCCATGTGTTAATATATTTTAATTAGCATTTGGTAGGAAAGTGTATGCAAATAAATCCATTGACCAAATCCTAGTAGAAATAAGTCTACTAAATATTATTTGAGATTATTGTGCAGAATTTTCCAAGTTGTTATGCAGAATTTATTAAAGAAATCAAGTTGTTGAAGAAGACTTGCCAAATTAAGAAGCAAAACTTGGAGACCAAGTCTGGAAGCAACCGAGAAAAGATTTTCAGATTCTGAAGGTGCCTAGGATTGCCAAATGTCATAGTGAGAAAGCCCTAAAAAATTGATCAATTGATCTCCTCCATTGGCCGCGGAACCGCGGCCAAACCCCCCTGTTGGCCGCGGATCCGCGGCCTTCTAGAAGGATCATTTGCTGCAATTTTGGGAGATCAATCATTGCTGAATTTTACCAAGTTTTCCAATCTAAAGATTCTGGCTTTGCACTATAAAAGGGCACCGAGAGTCTCTTGGAAAAGTTATCAAGCCGACGCGACCACGAAGTCCCAGACGGCTCACGCATCCAGGATGATCATCAACTGTTCGTCTACCTCCTTGGAAGAGATCGAGAAGCAACTAGTTTTGTAATCATTTTCTAAAGAATAAAGTGTAGATTGTTCAAGTTGATTAATAAAGGTAGTTATTTTATTTAATTCTTTTGCATTTTATATTATGTTTTCCCTCTCTGTCTTTTCATCTTCTTCTCCCAACATGCGCGAGTAATTCTCCGCTTGTTAGGGTTCGTAGGATTAGAGTAGGCTAATGGATGATGAACATCCTTAAACCCTTTTTAAGTCCTATAAAGTTTATGAACTTTATCAAAAGAATCATTAACATCCTAATCAGGCGCGCTAACAATTCTTTGTTAGTTCCGACCGCGATTAGAGATTAGATTAATGATTGTTTTGGTAAAGGCTAGATATGAACGGAGTTCCGTGTCGAGATAAGGGTTAAGAGTGGGATTCCTTTTCCCTCCAGAAACCCTAATCTACACGCATTACCGTCGTTCTAGTTATAAATCTATTAAAGGATAAAAATGGTAACTTTTAATTAATCATCCATAACTACTAAATCCTAACGAACCCTACAAGCCTTCTTATTATATTATCTACATCTCTAAAATAATCTATATCTATATTTTTGCATTCTTGCTTAACGTAGATCTAGAAACTTTTCACAAAATTCTTATTTCCTCCTCTCTTTTTCAACACATCTAAAGTAAGAGTAAAAGGTTCCACGTTTCCCTGAGGACGACCCGTACTCATCTCGGTCTAGCTACGCGCGACACCGTTATTGATTGCGGTTAACTACAAACAAACTCTTTCGATACAATCAACCGCAAACGATTACGGAGAATTTAATAGGATCTATATATTCAATCAAGTTTGACATTCCAATAGCCACTTCGCAGACATGGTGGGTAACCTCAGACACCCGAGAGGTACCCAGGTAGCCTCAAGGACGGTGAAAGGGAGGTTCTTGTTTACCCAGACTTGACACTACTGTTTTTCCAGACTATGAGACTCGGCAGAAGGATAAGTATAGCGTCGTTCTAGACTAGCTTTAGAAGTGTACGTATATATTATTCTGCCAGAGGGTTGTCGTAGTCAGTGGGAGCAGCGGAAGCATAGTAGGCAAGTAGGTTATGTCTATTTATAGACTTGAGCAGATATAGCGGAGATAAGATCATCTAATTTTGATGTGAAAGTCAAAGGTTTGACTTCATCAGAATAGGGGATGGATCTGTTAAGAAGGTAGTAGGGTGTGATGTCCCGTTATTTAGATAACATACACGGAGTAGGAAGTAAAATTCCTGTACTACGATCGGTTGTACTGTGGTCGTCACACAGTTGTTTCTCCAGACAGGATATGGATATAATATCAGACATTCTGGTTACTAGATCTATGCTATTAGATCTAGATTTGGGTAGTTTCCCAATGAGGGTACTTTGACAGTATTCTAATAGTATTTTAGAATAGATGACTCCTGGCATGGTGGTGTACCTGCAGGTGATGGAGTCACCCTCTCTAAAGGTGTCTTAGAGACTAAAGGAGAGAGGGATGTGCATGATTGGCAGATCACTTGCTTAGGCAATTGAGTCAATCATGAGATGTCAAGTACCACACCAGATGTAGTTTTTGCACTTGATGCGATAAGTTTATATTAATCCAATCTTGAAGAAACGTAAGGAAGCAGTTTTAGAACATAAGGTGCATGTTCTATGGATTTGATGACGGCAGCCTCCTTCGGGAGACGGTTATCATTCCAGGCTTCAAAGGTGACATAGATTGTCAGAGTTATAGTTTTCCCTCTGACGAGGGACAGTATTATGGACAGGTGGTCCAAGAGGATACTGTGGGAGGCATGGTGCTGGATACTGATTAGGTTCAGTTATCGATACAGTCTAAGAAGTTTGGATTTAAAAGTTCATTTATGAAATAGGTCCCATCAGATGTCCAGACATATTCTAAGACAGGTATTACTCGATTCGGAAGATGGCTTTCTCCGCGAACTTGAGATTAAGAGAGACATAGAAAGAAATATCAAGGCGGATCCACTCACTGAGGCTATTTCTCGAACACAAGAGTTTTACAAACTAGCTTTGTGAAACTGATTAGTAGAGGAGTTGGATGTTCGGTATCACACGGGCTGTGAGTATGCGACATCGCAATAAGTAGCCTTAAGTGCACGTGGGAGATTGTTGGAGATAGTGCCCTCAAAGTCAATTATTGGATCGCAGGTACGTGATTGCAATGATTGAGGCAGGACCTATACCGATATGACAGTCTTGCTCGTGATGATAGTATGCTATCTGGTTTGTCTTTATCATCGTATACATGCTTTAGTTCACTATTGCATGATGATAAAACCCATAGGATTCTTGCTTGACTACCAGCAGTATGATGGCGATCATATACGTGGGAGCTGGGGTCTGTAAGCATATCCTTAAAGTGTCCCTAGCCGTGGGAGTTTCGAGATAGGACATCGATACTCCAGAGTAGACTAGTGTATACAGTCGAGACCCCGACGATGGGCGATGGCCGGTCTCACAAGCCATTGGTGTCAGTAGGATCACCTAAGATGTATACAGGTGCTCATTGGGTTATGAGTACACCGGACAGGACTCGCCGGGAACATACTAGTTGGTATTATACATATCGTCAGATAGCAGTTCCCTGGTGACATGTGTACAGGTTAGTTCATCGACCTGAGGTCGTCATTTGTCTCGTGTGAGTTCCCACTGTACTTTGATTTCTACCCTACCACGGCTCAAAGGAGTCGTGCAAACAGGTCTTTTTTGGGTACAGTCCCGAGCCACATGGATGCAAGTGAGCGGATCGGCAGGGGATTCGTCTCTCCCGGTATTGGGGGTGAGATCGCGCTGTGTCTAGGAAAGCCATTACAAAAAGCCCTCGGCCGAGGCAGGAGATTTACCGGTAGGTACTCCAGTAGTATCTCAGGGTGTTCTGGGCCACTCTCTGACACGACTTATACCGCTAATGGGGGTCTGACGTTACCAGCCCTCTAGGCAGATATGCGATACTCATAGATGAACAGACCGGACTGTATGTATATTGTCACTGTTAGGCTCAGTAGGGTTTAGAGATGAGTTCGCTCGTCAGCTTCCCTTCCAATCAATACATAGGCAAACCGTTACGTACAGCTTGTACCTCTGACGTGCTAGAGGTTATACCCAGTGCCAGTGTGTTGATGAGTCATTAGAGTCCCCCACAGACACTTTCCCAAGTTCGGGTGAAACGTTGTAGAGGCCGTATGGGTTTATGGCAGGGTTCGGAAAAAGTACGTGCGTTTTCGCACGTGTCGTTTTTCGGACAGATAATACTGGTCGGCTTTGGTTTAAGCCGGATCCGAGTATTATGCTGTGTAGATATAATATCTTTATCTCAGATGCATTTGTATTCGTTCGTAATACAAATACGAGTATGTTTATACTTTTACGGGGTTATCCTGAAATCCGTTTCAGGATCACTTTTGGAAGTTGCCAGTTTCCAGTTTTCTATCAGCCGTATTTAACATTCGGTTAAATGCAGATTTATCTTTTCTTCTTGAGGGTGAGTCATGAGGTGAGTCGTGTTTCTAGAAGGTTCTAGAATGGTGACTAGGATGGTGAGGTGGATTAGTGCATTAATGGTCATTTAATGTTTTAGATGACAAGGTTAGTGATTCATCACTTGCATTAATTGTGTTTATACTATGTGTTAAGGTGACTCATTCTCTTCATGATTGATCTATATCTTGTGGTCACCTTCCCCTCTCCTACACTCACCTCTCCCTCTTCTATATATGGTCGTCCCCTCCCCACCTCCTCACTCACTCACTTGGGAAAAGATTATGATAGATTTGTGTATGGAAATTTCATATAGCTCAAATTCTTATCACCCGATTCAAAAGGCAACTTCATTAACCGTTCGTCCATAGCTTTGGACGTAACGAGACAAAGTGTTCTACTCATTCTCTACTTCATCTTGGTCGTCTCTTTTAGCAAACTTGACGACCGAGTTGCCTCGGTTCAGAGACGGGAGCCCGTTTAAAGATCCGTCGACGTGGTGCCACCTGGACGAGAAGACTGGAGATTCAGGAGATCGGAGCAGCCGCAACAACCATGGAATGATGGTTGAAGACCGAAGGACTCGGATCGTTCGGTATAACTCTTCCACCCACTTTGTAGTTTGTTAGTTTAGCTTTAATGGCAGATCCGGGTTATAGTACACGATAGCGCCAGTTGTAAAAAGTTTTTGTTCCGCATTTGGCGTCTGTTAGACGGCCGGGGCGCTACCGTGGACTTACATAACTTTTAAAAGTGAGGTATTCTAGTGAATAAATACCTAGTTTTAATAATATATGGTATTTTTGTGTAACTTTGACTTGTATGGATTCTTGATGGTATTTTCATGAAACTTGTGATTCTTTTCTTTTGTTTGGAAAAAAACGTGGAATTTATTATATATTTAAAATAGATGATTTGATAATATTTATATATATTTATAAAAATAAAATTTATTTATTAATAGAAAATCACGTTATTCTTAAAAATTGCATTAAAATTCTATCGAGATCGGATGCTCCGTGAGGAGGTTTGCATCTCGCTTTACTAGTTCCGAGGATGTGCGATAACCCGCACCATCCCAATCGGGTTTCCCAAAATGGGTTGTAGAGGCTTAATTGCAAGGAATGTAAATAATACAAATTTAATGAATACGGTTTTTAATAATTTATGGTATTTTAATGTAACAGTATTATTGGTCCCAAAATATTGTTAAAAGGAAATCGTGCTATGTCAAGATGCGTGTTGTGAGAGGTAAGTCATTACCTCGTAAGATTTTCCTAAATGTAGTACAAGCAAATATGATAAAAGATGTCATATGTAAAGTTTGTGGTATTTAAACATAAAAGTGCAATAAAAGTTACATAGCATGGTATTTTAGTATGAAACTTGTTCTCAAAATTTGTTTTAATATTATTAAACAAGATATAATGATTTGGTCGATTGGTTATTAAGAAAGATAGTGTTTTTAACAAATGTAGAATCGGATGTCGGAATAACTCTACTTCCGATGAGTTTTGAAAAGAGAACTTTTTAAGTTTGGAAGAGAAAAGAAAAGAGGGAACTTACGAGTTGGAATATGAAAGGGAAGATATAGGAAGGATTTGAGAGCTCCGTGGAGTCGCGAGGTCGCCGGAATTTTCTTGAATCGTCGCTGAAACTTGACCTTAGGCTAACTCCACTTGTACACTTCTTTGACTTGGAACAATTTGAGAATTTTTGATAATGGATTTCAGAATCGAGAGGGCTAGGGTGTGATGTTGTATTTATAGGAGAAATTAGGGTTTTGAGAATTGAAGAATGGAATTAAAAATGCATTAAAATTTGGATTAATACTGAATTTCAATTTACTGAATAATTGCAGAGAAAACAAACAGTACTGGGGTTAAGGGGGGAGGCCAAAGGACTAGGGTTCTAAATTTTGGAGCATTCCCCACGGGGGAGCCCGGTGGCGCCAGCCCCTTTGCTCATCTCGCCGGTCGTTTGAAGTGGGTTGGGGAATGTATTGGTGCCACGTGTTGGTGTCGCTGTTAATACAATTTTCCACATGGTTGTTTTTAGTGACTTTTCATTTTTACAAGTATTGCACGTGTAAACTTTTGGGCTTCCAAAAAGTTTAAAAGAAAAATCATTAAAATTAATATGTGGCTGATGGGATTCGAACACAGGGGCTATATCACAGCAGTGTAAGGCTTTACCAGTGAGCTACAAGTGGCTTCTTGTTGTTTTTCAAACAAAATAATACTTAAAGTATACTTAGGCTTGAAAATACTCCATTTAGTACATTAACTTTAAGAAAATCTTGTACATTAAAACAGAATCGTTACATTTTACCCTCCTTATAAAAATTTCGTCATCGAAATTTACAAATATTTAAGGAATAATTTACAAACAAGTAAGGGTATCTTGCACGCATGTCGTCTTCTCTTTCCCATGTTGATTCTCCTGGTGAATCTTTTCTCCACATCACTCAAACCAAGTTTACTTCCTTATTCCGAAGTGACATTACCATTCTGTCCAAGATTTCAACGGGTTGCTTCTCACAAGATATGTCTGTCTGTACAGTGAGCTCGGAGTGATCAAGGATGTGGCTGGGGTCACTCACATATCTTCGAAGCTGGGATATGTGGAACATATTGTGCACTCCTTCCAATAAGGGTGGAAGGGCCAATCGGTATGTCACTTCTCCGACTCGTTCGAGTATGTCGAACGGTCCAATAAATCTCAGACTGAGCTTACCCCTCTTTACAAAGCGAATCACTCTATGGTTTGGAGAGATCTTTAAGAACACATGATCTCCCGGTTAGACCTCCAAGTGTCGGCGTTTTGCATCAGCCCAGTGCTTCTAACGGTCTTGGGCTATGTGCATTCTTTTTTTGATCGTGCGAAATACATCCACAGTTGCTACGATGATCTCTATTCTAAGGAGTTCCCTATCTTCGATGTCGTTCTAACTGTAGGGTTCCTAGGAACACTAATGAGGTCTCACAAGGCATCAACCATGCCAATTTCAAAATTTTCCGGTGCCGAGAAACCCTAATGCGATCGTTAACTAGAGAATAGGCGAAACATGCAAGTAGTAAACAACTATACTGCAAAGTGAAAGAGACTACAACCTTTGTAGATCCGGTCCTCCACTTCCTTGGCTCCGTGATGACGTCCCTCCGCTGTACTCATCGGAATCCTAGACTCTTGCGGTGGTTTCATCGGAGAAAAGATCGGGCTAGGTCGTCGACTTCGATGCCGAAGATGATCTACGTCGAGACAACACAAAATCAAGCTCCAACTTCACCAAGCCATGAAACTTGTGAAGAAAACACCCTATACTACTTGGCAAGTGGTAGAGGATGAAGAAATAGAAAGTGGGTTCACTTTGGATTTGGATTTCTCACTTGGAATCATCACTTGACATTTTTGAAGCAAGCTTTTCTTTTCTTTCTCAAGAGGAAGAAGAAGAAGAAAAAGAATAATGAATTTTTTCCAAAAAGAAAAATGAAGTGATGGTTATCATAATGCAACAATGGGTGAGGCTAACTCATGTAGAGAATAAACTAAGGTTAAGGGAAATGGTTAGGGTTAAGGAAAGAAACAAAATAGTCAAAGCATTTCAAAGCTTCATGAAGCTTCAAGAAAAAAACAAAGAATGCCACCTTTTATTTTATCCAAAAGAAATAAATAAATAAATTAATAAATAAATTAAAACCCTAACCATTTACTTAACCAAGGTTTAAATCAAACATACACCCAAGTTTGCATGTATCATCAAACATGATACAAACTAGTGCACAAAACTATATCATATATACAATGTGCACATTCAAGTGAGAAAGTAATCTTAAGTGAACCAATATTAGTTAATATAAAGTAATATATCAAATATATAATTATACATTAAATCATTAAATCAATACTTGATTTAACGATCCGGTCACATCGCATATGACCGACTAATATCCAATGTATCGACTTATCGAATCAATCCTCGATTCGATAACCAGGTTATATCGCATAAAACCAATCGATACATTCATCGCGAGAATAGAATACGGTATCACATACACACATTATTCTCGGTCCCGCACATATCTCATATGCGCTCCTATTTCGTTTCGCTTGATCCAGGAAACCTCTGTGTAGGACTCTAAAGACTCGTCAATACGCCGGCAGCATGTGATGATCATATCAAACACCCACAAGCCGCAAGCGGTCTGCTAAACGTAACGTCCACCCGGGTATTGAGCGATCAGAAGATCGACGAGCAAGCCCGCTCACACTCCTGTGAATCCAACCAGTAACACTTACCGTACAGTCCGGTCTGTTCGTCTGATATGTCGCATATCTCGCCAAGGGATGGTAAACGTCAGACCCCAGTAGCTCGATAAGTCGTGTCGATATGAGGTCTATAACAGTTCGAGAAATTACTGGTAACACTTACCAGTAAATCTCAGCAACCCTGGCCAGGGATTTCCGGTTATAGCCAATCAAACACAGCGCAACATCAACTCTCTATACCGGGAGAGACGAATCCCCTCCTATCGCTCATTGCCTCCATGTGATTTGGGACTGTACCCAAAAACCACCGTTTTGCACGCCCTCTTGGACGTGGTAAGGTGGAAATCAAAGCACAGTGGGAATCACACAAGACTCTATGACGATCTTGGGTCTACAGACTAACCTGTACCAGTGTCACCAAAGAACTGCCATCTGACGTAAGGTATAATACCATCTGGGAGTTCTCGGCGAGTCCGTCCAGTGTACCCAGTCTCTACTGAGCACCCGTATATCATCTCTGATGTCAAACACCAATGGATATGGGATCATCCATCGCCCATCTGTATGGGTCGAGAAGGTATACGCTAGTCTACTCTGGTATATCGATGCCCCGTCTCGATACACCCACGACTAGGGACCTTGAAGGATGTACTTATGGACTACCATGTCCCTACTAGTATGATCCGCATCATAGTCCAGGTAGTCAAGTACACATCCTAAGGGCTTTACCAACATGTAACAGAGAGACAATCAGTGTACACGTTAAGGTAAAGAGTAACCAGATAGCATACTATCATGTCGAGCAAGAAAGTCCTCCCTATATATGTCTCAGCATCCACTACAATATACATCCTATGTACAGTAATGGCCTCTAATGCATACATATAACTAACATTCTCCCACTTGCACTAGGGCCATCTGTAGCAGTGGTTGTAGTATCTTATACTCAACCATCCCATAAAAGTCTCTCTCTGGGAAAAGGCCTTTGTGAGTGGATCCGCCGTGTTGTCCTATGAGTCTGCTCTCCAAACCTCGATCTCCTTGGAGATCAACCATCTCCATGATCAGGTGATACTGCCTTAGAATATGTCTGGATCACTGATGGGACGGACGTTCCTTGGCATAAGCCACAACTCCATTGTCACACAATGGGAGGAACTAAGTTCATCTCATGAACAAATATACATCCAGACTGCCTCTTTGGTAGCATCTTAAGTAGCGATGTATCCAGCCTTTATCGTCTAGTATGCCACGGTATCTAGCTTGGAACTCTTCCAACACACCGTCCCTTTACTGAGGGTAAAGACAATGCCTGTGACTGACATTCAGTCGTATTTATCACCCTGAAACCTTTCCAGTGATTCTCCCCAGGATCGTTTGATACCATCTCACTACTGCTAGTGAGAATCCTAGCATCCAATTACATCTATCTCATAGATGAAAACTCAGGATTTAGGAGGTATCACTTTGATCCTATATGGAGAATCATTGTGATAAGCGGAGATTGACCGAGCGTAGCATAGGAAACTCCTTCCTTATCAAGAGTATGTCATCCACATACTTTATGAGGATCACTACCATACTCCCTACTACCTTTTTATATATACAAGGTTCATCTACCATTTTGATGATGTCAAACTGTTTGACTAACTCATCAAAACAGATGTTCCAACTCCGCGATGCCTGCTTCATCACATAAAACATCTTGCACACGTTTCCACTGCTCCCACTGTCTACGAAGCCCTCTGGCTGTGTACTTATAGACGCTCTCTTCTAAAACACCCTTTTAGAAAAGCAGTCATGACACCCAACCGCCAGATATCGTAGTCATAGTATGTAGCCGTGGCAAGTAGGATCTGGATGGACTTAAGCATAGCTACTTAGAAAAGGTTTCATCATAATCCATACCTGGTCAATGATGCAAACTTTTAACAAGTCTAGCTTTGAAAGTCTCAACTTT
This sequence comes from Agapanthus africanus, assembly GCA_030015575.1. NCBI lineage: Eukaryota > Viridiplantae > Streptophyta > Magnoliopsida > Asparagales > Amaryllidaceae > Agapanthus > Agapanthus africanus. The sequence goes on from CM057339.1 coordinate 437,137,511, forward strand.
TCCATATACACCAAGTAATCTTCTTAAGATATACTTGCTCCTGATGGGGATTTAACCCTTCAGATAAAGTAACTAAAGTCCATACTTTGTTAGTGTATAAGGATTCCATCTCAGATCTCTAAGCATCCAGCCATTCTTATAGAGTCTCACTCCTGATGGCCAGCTCGAAACTAGTTGGGTCATCATCTCATGATGCAATCCTCTCTCCCACTATCATAGAGAAACCGAAGTAACTCTCAGGTGGGTAAGGAACCCTACTTGATCGGCGGAGATGCTGAGGTTCGTTGGAATCTACTGAATCCTTTGGTTCTATCAAATCATCAGCTGCAGTTTGTATAGCTGGAACATTTCCAGTTCTACATAACAGATCTTTCCTCGAGCTTGTCCGGATTTTGCTTTTAGACATAGGCCGGACAACCACAAATCTTAACTAACTTAAGATATGGGCTCTTCCCTTTCCATATCACATATGAAGCGGTAGGCAACTGATTTGATTGGAACCCTATTCAATAGGTATGCAACTTCTCAAGTGCATAACACCCAATAGGAAAAAGGTAACTCAGTAGTACTCATCATAGAGCACACCATATCAAATAGGGTGTATCTGCTCTGCCCCGATATACCATCGTGCTATGGTGTATACGGAGGAGTAATTCTGAGAGAGAATCTCATTCTCCTTTAGAATAGTCCAGGATTTCCGTGCTCAAGTATTCTCCTCCTCGATCATATCAAAGGACATAATACTTATACCCGTATTTTGGTTCTCTACTTCTAAATCATATTCTTTGAATATCTCAAAAGGTTCGGACTTGTGTTTCAACAGGAACATATGTCTGAATCTTGAGAGATCATCAGAGAATGTAATGAAGTACAAAGAACCGGTCTTGGCATGTATAGACAGGGGACCTACATACATCAACATGTATCATCCCAAGAGTTCACTAACTCTTTCTCTGTTTCCAGTAAACGGAGCTATGGTCATCTTATCTCTGTAACATGACTGGTAAGTTTCATAAGATGTAAATTCAAACTGATTTAAATATGCATCTAAATGTAACTTTAGCTAGTCGGGTCACATTGATCTGACCTAGTCTACAATACCTCAAGAAGGATCTGTTCATTTCTGAACTATTCCTCTTGTGTGTGTTCCGTATACTCAGAACTGTAGTTTGATTTAGAACATCAATGCTTTTAGATAACGTCCCTGAACCGATCAACTTTTGATATAGGAAATGTTCAAAACATTATCCAACAATACAAAATTTTATCGTTTCTTTACTAATAAAGTGATAGATATGATTTTGTATATCAGGTTCGGTATCTAATAGCATTTGTTCAGAATCAATGTATTGGTAATACAGGGTGACAGTGACCAACAGACTTGGCTGCAACACTTGCCCCGTTTTCTGTCTCATGAAACTTATCACCCGTTCTCAGTTCTTTACCTATCTGTAGCCCATGTAACAAATTACATATGCGGGATCCTGATCTGGTATCACATACCCAGGACGTAAAGAATACCGAGAAACAGTTCTGTATAATGAACACACCCGAAGATGATGCATCAGCATGCACTCTCTTCGTTTGGGCGGCACGGGAAATCTGGTATTCCCCAATTTCCTGCTCTGTCTTATAACAATTATAAGTTGGAGCGGGACCAACGTTCCCCAGCTCAGTATAACAAGCGGGTTCGGTCAATATATACGTTTTATTACCTTGATTAAGGCGTGACATGGTCGCTACCTGGAGAGAGAGAGAGAAGAAAACACTCTGCGTGCGCTCTTGCAAGATCAGATTGGTTATTATTTTATCTAATCAGGATGGCTCCCACTGTTTTTATCAAATCTTCCTTCAAACCCTAAAAGGAAAGACTAGCCGGGATTAATTACATGCTACAAGTTCGCCAATCTTTCAGCCAGGCCAGTGTCGGTACTTTGAGGGAGGTTCCCCGTGCTTTCGCATGGACCTAATTACAGTAAACCTCATTTTCCCAGAGGCGTAACCCCGTTGACACCTTTCTAGACACCTACTTGATCGGCTAATTGTAATGTGTAAAACTCTCCCAGGAGTAACTTTTACTCGCAGCGGGTATCGGGATCCAACTATCTCATAGAAGGTATGCAATATCATTGCAAATTTCAACACTTGAAATTCCCGATAATATTTTTCCCCAAACGATCTATGACCTTGACAAGGTCAACAAACCATAGACCGTAAGTCAAGTTCAACCCGTCATTTCTTGATTGAATCAAAACCACCCGCACGACCCTTGACAAGGTCAACAAGGCCGCACGACTACCCTAACCCAATCTGCATCATATGCATAAGCAGATAAATACTGGTTAGCTACCGCACACTGCGCCTTGACAAGGTCAACAAACGCAGCACGAATACTAAGCAGGACTTATCTGAAATGACGGAGGGCTACGATAGGTTTTTCTGAAAACCTATTGCGTAATGAACTTGATATCCTTGTAGGATCGAATGAATTTTGAAATGGAGTGTTTTTTAGGCTTTTCTAGTTTTGCTAAAGGAGTCATTCCCGGTGAAGGGATCGTCGGTCCTTTCCTCGTCGAATAAGGTGCGGGATATATCATATATATCACTGTGCAAAGCAGAAACTATAGAAGCAATCAAAAGACAAACCGAGTGTGTAGCATCTGCCAGTTATTGCTAAAGGAGTCACTCCCGGTGAAGGGATCTCGGTCCTTTCCTTATCGAATAAGGTGCAGGATGTTCTACAAGGAACACCGCGATGCAAAGCAAGAACTGTAGCTACCTATTTTTGAAAATTCGATTCCACAACATCTTAGGTTTCTTTTCTTTCATTAATCACATTAATGAAGTCCCATCATTTAAATCACCTAAACATCACAGATAAATACGACGTACACTTATGTCATCCGCATTCGTCTTGATGTCCCCTCGTGCACCGTTAGGTTAGGTAACTAACGGCAGAGCGGGGCAGGGCTAGCGCGAGTGTAAAACATAAGTAACGCCTATATAATATATCATATATACTATATACAGTATTTATCACAGAAATCACATGATCACATCACAGATATCGCAGCAGAAGAAACATATGAAATATTGGATATACTAGGACGTCCGTGTTTTCAATACGAGCCAGTATAAAACACGAATTCCACGGTCGTGATGAATAGCCAAACCCACACCCCTAGACCCCTATGAGAGCGGCAAGCAACCCTACCAATTCTAGAGTTAGGAGACCCGGACTCGACTCCTCGAGTTGGTCTCGCACTGGACTCCAGAACCCGGTTACTTGTGCCCTCCTCCTTGGGTCTATCCTAGTGCAGAAAAGTAAATAATATACAAAAGGTGACATCTTCTGCAACCTGGATGTGCCCCAATAAAAGAATATTACATACAAGTTTTTACATGAATGAAAATGAAAAACACTCATCTCACATAAAACCCCCCGGCTATTCAAACACGACGATCCAATATAACATATCCAGCAACACATAACATCACATGTCATCAACGTAAGTAAACATGCGTATCTCAATTGTCATTGACATATAGCAACGAAACCGGCGATATCATATATTACACTTACGGTCGCAGAAAAGAAAGTGTAAAACTACAACAGTTGGAATCCGCAATCTCCTTAGACATCGCATGTCTAATCAAATGAATTACTTAGACATCGCATGCCTAACAATTATAAACCCCGCATTTTAGTCTCATTATCGAAAACTCTTTTCAATTTCAAGTCGGGCAATTCAACAAGATTCCCGATATTCTGATCGAATGCTCGTCGCAAACTTTAGTAGGCAGCCGCACCCCCGATGCCGTCGACGAAGTGCACCAAGGCGGAACACTGATGCCTCGAGCACCCGAACGGATGCTTTCGGGGACGGGGTTCTCCTACGGTCACTTGGTCGGGGCTATGGGGTGAAGCTGTCTATTAAGTTTACCCGGCAAGTATCCGCGTACGCTACGTGATTGCGACGGACTTTTGATCGCATCAAAATTCCGTGGCAACCGATCAAGTGAGACTAAAGTGCTATGTTTATAACATTCAAATCAGTTATCTCATAACTTCTTGTGGATTCCAAATATTGTATCCCATTCCAGATAAATAGAAAATGTTAAACTTTCCGATCGAACAGTCAAAACACCCAAGTTTTCCCGAAACAGATCAACACATGAAATAAGTTTAAAAACATTCACTTCATGCCTCAGTACCAACGGTCCAGCCGTAGAAGGGTCAAGCCAACGCCTCACATGTGGCACGCCGTACTGCCCCAAACCCTAAGGTTCAAAGGGCAGTTCAAGATGGTCACATAATCGAGTTAAGGTTTGTTGTCTTCTAGAGGGTCCATCGCGTTACTTGCACTACTTAGAACGTCTTTAAACCATGGAAAAATCCAACACTTGAAAATTTTCCGGCAGGGGAAAAATTGGGTATTTATATCCGGTCGAACTTTTTAACATATTCTATAAATATCCGGAAAAACTTAATAAACAAAGTTAAATAATCCGATCAAATTATCGAGTCCCCAATACACCCCAGAAAACACAACTCTTGAGTAAAACATAAAACTTCCCAGAAGAATCAGCAAACAACAACTGAGGTTACTATGCAAAAAGAATTCCCTGATCATTACATACGGCCGCGAAACCGCCGCAAATAGCATGTTAAGGCCGCGGTTCCGCGGCGGTTTTGTCGTATTACGGTCACGTACTTCACAGTAACCCTTAAAATTTCCTGCTGATATTTTTGAGAATTTTTAATTTGGAAAAATCCACTGTTTTAAAAAATGTACAGAGAGGGGTGAAATCGGGGGATATCGGGTTCGATCGGACTTCTAGCTTCGTCTACACGTCGCCTAAAGCTCTAGCTAGGCTCTGATACCACTGTAGGGTTCCTAGGCACTCTAATGAGGTCTCACAAGGTATCAACCATGCCAATTTAAAAAATTTCCGGTGCCGAGAAACCCTAATGCGATCGTTAACTAGAGAATAGGCGAAACATGCAAGTAGTAAACAACTATACTGCAAAGTGAAAGAGACTACAACCTTTGTAGATCCGATCCTCCACTTCCTTGGCCCCGTGATGACGTCCCTCTGCTGTACCCATCGGAATCCTAGACTCTTGCGGTGGTTTCATCGGAGAAAAGATCGGGCTAGGTCGTCGACTTCGATGCCGAAGATGATCTACGTCGAGGCAACACAAGATCAAGCTCCAACTTCACCAAGCCATGAAACTTGTGAAGAAAACACCCTATACTACTTGGCAAGTGGTAGAGGATGAAGAAATAGAAAGTGGGTTCACTTTGGATTTGGATTTCTCACTTGGAATCATCACTTGACATTTTTGAAGCAAGCTTTTCTTTTCTTTCTCAAGAGGAAGAAGAAGAAGAAAAAGAATAATGAATTTTTTCCAAAAAGAAAAACGAAGTGATGGTTATCATAATGCAACCATGGGTGAAGCTAACTCATGTAGAGAATAAACTAGGGTTAAGGGAAATGGTTAGGGTTAAGGAAAGAAACAAAATGGTCAAAGCATTTCAAAGCTTCATGAAGCTTCAAGGAAAAAACAAAGAATGCGACCATTTTATTTTATCCAAAATAAATAAATAAATAAATGAATAAATAAATAAATTAAAACCCTAACATTTACTTAACCAAGGTTTAAATCAAACATACACCCAAATTTGCATGTATCATCAAACATGATACAAACTAGTGCACAAAACTATATCATATATACAATGTGCACATTCAAGTGAGAAAGTAATCTTAAGTGAACCAATATTAGTTAATGTAAAGTAATATATCAAATATATAATTATACATTAAATCATTAAATCAACACTTGATTTAATGATCCGGTCACATCGCATATGACCGACTAATATCCAATGTATCGACTTATCGAATCAATCCTCGATTCGATAACCAGGTTATATCGCATAAAACCAATCGATACATTCATCGCGAGAATAGAATACGGTATCACATACACGCATTATTCTTGGTCCTGCACATATCTCATATGCGCTCCTATTTCGTTTCGCTTGATCCAGGAAACCTCTGTGTAGGACTCTAAAGACTCGTCAATACGCCGGCAGCAGGTGATGATCATATCAAACACCCACAAGTCGCATGAGGGTTTATCTGTAAAAATACTATTTTTATTTTTCCTACTATTTCTATATTAGAAAAGGTCTTTATTATAATATATCATACATATGAGGGTTTATCTGTAAAAATACTATTTTTCATGTGTTGATATATTATAATTAACATTTGGTAGGAAAATGTATGCAAAGATACCATTGACCAAATCTTCATGGTGAAATTAATATCTCAATAAAACAAAAATCCACTAATATTATTTGTTGAGATTGTGCAGAATTTTTCAGGGTTAAAAATCAAGGGAATCAAAGTTGTTAAGAGCAAACCTGCCTAATTAAGAAAGCAAATTAAGAAATCAATTCTGGCAGAAGCAAAGAAAAGATTTCCAATTTCCAAAAGTTCCAGAGATCTCCACGTGTCATAAGGAGAAAAGCCCAGAAGACAAAATCCAACGATCAACACACAAGACCGCGGATCCGTGGTCAAACCTACGCGTTGACCGCAGATCCGCCGTGTATCTGAAGATTAAAGAGATGGGATTTTTCTGGTAGAATTTCAACAGATAGCTTCCAAATTTGGAAGCTAGGGTTCTGGATTATGGAGTATAAATAAAGACCGAGAGCCTCTTGGAAAAATTATCAAGTCGACGCGATCACGAAGTCCAAGACGGCTCACGCATCCAGACTGATCATCAACGGTTCATCTACATCCTTAGAAGAGATCGAGAAGAAACTAGTCTTTGTAATCATTTTCTAAGGAATCAAAGTGTAATGAATATTGTTGATTAATAAAGGTAGCTTTCTTTTTCTTATTCTATTTCTTCGTAGTTTTATTATGCATTTTCTCTCCATCTCTTTTTCTCCCAACATGCGCGAGTAATTCTCCGCTTGTTAGGGTTCGTAGGATTAGGGTATGCTAATGGATGATGAAAATACCTAAACTCTTTTTACGCCCTATAAAGTTTATAAACTTTATCAAAAGAATCATTAACATCCTAATCGGGCGCGCTAACAATTCATTGTTAGTCTTGACCGCGATTAGAGATTAGGTTAATGATTGTTTTGGTAAAGGCTAGATATGAACGGAGTTCCGTGTCGAGATAGGGGTTAAGAGTGGGATTCCTTTTCCCTCCAGAAACCCTAATCTACACGCATCACTGTCGTTCTAGTTTTAAATCTATTAAAGGATAGAAAGAGTAATTTTTAATTAATCATCCATAACTACTAAAGCCTAACGAACCCTACAAGCCCCTTCTTATATTAACTACATCCATAAATAATCTAGATCTATATTTTGCATTAGTGCTTAACGTAGATCTAGAAACCCTTCCTCAACATTCTTATCCCTCCTCTCTTTTTCAACACATCTAAAGTAAGATTAAAATATTCAACGTTTCCTTGAGGACGACCCGTACTTACCTTGGTCTAGCTACGCGCGACACCGTTATGATTGCGGTTAATTACTACAAACACACTCTTTCGAACCAATCATAGAACACATCCTAATCTCTTACCGGATGCATCGCAATACACTACGAAACCTCCAGATTGGTCCGGTATTACGAGAATAGGCGCTGATGTCAATCTTGACTTGAGTTCTACAAAAGCCTGTTTGCATGCTTCTGACCACACAAATACTTCATCTTTACGTGTGAGCTTGGTCAGGGGTGTTTCAATCTTCGAAAATCCTTCTATGAATTTTCGGTAGTATTCTGCTAATCCCAATAAATTTCGAATGTCCTTCACTGTCTTTGGTGTCAGACATTCGCTTACTGCTGATACTTTAGATGGATCCACAGAAATTCCTTCACCTGAAATGATATACCCGAGAAATCCGACTTGATTTAGCCAAACTCGCACTTGCTGTACTTGGCATAGAATTGATGCTGTCGCAAAGTCTCCAGGACAATCCTCAAATGTTCAGCGTGTTCTTCACGCCTCTTAGAATACACCAGGATGTCGTCGATGAATATGACAACGAACCTGTCTAGGTACTCTCGGAAAACTTGGTTTATCAGATTCATGAATACGGCTGGTGCATTGGTCACTCCAAATGGTATCACGAGAAACTTATAATGACCATAGCGAGTCCTGAATGCCGTCTTCGGAATATCAGATTCTTTGACCTTCACATGATGATAACCCGAACAAAGATCTAATTTTGAGAAAATGCAAGACCCACTTCGCTGATCGAACAGATCGTCGATTCGCTGTAGTGGATACTTGTTCTTTATCCTGACTTCGTTCAGAGCTCGGTAGTCAATGCACATTCTGTATGAACCTTCCTTCTTCTTCACAATCAAAACTGGAGATCCCTAACTTGAAGTACTGGGACGAATCCACCATTTCTGCAGAAGTTCATCCAGCTGAGTATGGATCTCCTTCATTCCTTCTGGACTTAACTGATACGGTGTTTTGATTACCGGTTGTGCACCAGGTACTAAGTTAATACCGAATTCAAGAGCTCGATCGGGAGGCAAACCTGATATACCTTCAGGAAATACATCGTCGAACACTCAAACTATCTCTGGCTTCGATTCTTCCTTTGCTTGTAGTGTTGCAACCACGGATTTCTTCGGTTTAGCTTTGTATGTGCTAGGCTCCAGTGTACGGTCTCCACTCTTGAAATAAAAGACCGGATGGTTTGGAATCTCGAACACTACCCTTCTTTGACGACAGTCGATGGTAGAGTAAAAAGTTCCTAGCCAATCCAAACCCAAGTCTACATCGAAGTTCGGTATGTCCAGCACCTTGAAGTCAGCATAAAATTCTCTACTGCAGATGACCACTAGACACAGGTCGTATCCCAAAGTTTCTTTTAGAAAGACATTCCCTGAACTGACATTCCAACTGGATACGAGCGATTTAACTGGAATCGCATGAGTTCGGGCGAATCGTTGCAACATAAAGAAATATGATGCTTCAGTATCGAAGAGTGCTAGTGCATGAAGTGAGGCTACTAAGATTGTACCTAAGTTGTGTGGAATATGTTTAGGTATAGGAAAAGATACTTTGATATGTATAAAGGTTGAAAGAAAGTTTGAAAGAAAGAGAGTTACCATTGATGACTTAGCCAGTGGCTTCAGCTTCTTCCACAGTCATTGTGAAAGCCTGTCTCCTAGGTACATTCCTCCTTGCTGGGGGAGCATTCCTCTGTTCGTTCCTTTGTCCTTGAGGTAGGTTCCTTTGTGCATGATGGAACTGACGAGGAGGAGGTGCAGTAGGTCCACGAGGAGGTGGAGCTGGGAGAGCAAGTCGAGGAGCAGGTGCCTGGCTAGCTGGCCGCTGCGGATAGGTGATTGCTGGCCTGGGTGCAGGGTTTGGATTGAATCTATGAGGACAAGATCCAATATCGTGTGTGGATGAGCCACAGACTAAGCATTGGCGATTTACACACCTACAATCCTTCGCCAGGCGTCCATTTCTTTTGCAATAGAAGCAGAAATCTGGACTGGGACGATTAAAAGGTACTCCTGGTCTCGTGGGTACAAACAGTGGCCTGGAAGAGGCTCCTCCTACTATCTGAGTAGCAGGGAGCTTCACACCGACAGATTGAGGTCTGCCCTTCTTCTTCACCACTGCATCATATCTTCGGGCAGCCTTCAGAGCTAAATCATAGGTTGGAAAATCCCCTGTAGATAATGCATCTTGGATATCCGGGTCCAGCCCTTGCTGAAATCGTCTGGCCCTGATCTCAGCAGTCTGTATGAGATGGGCCGCAAACCAGTTACGGTCTTGTGTTAGCTGCGTAGTATGTGATATTAGGAATTCGAATATTTAAGATATAACTCACCTGCTCAACATGGTGAACTCAGTATCATACTCATCCACAGATTTGGTCCACATAGAGCCTTGTTGCAAGTGGATGAATTGCTGCTCCATATCAAAACGGGCAGTCTCGGGAAAATATTTCACGTTGAACATCTCGCGAAAAATCCTCCATTTGATCGGCTGGGCAAGACGGCTTTCTTCCGCCTTCTACCATACCCTGGCATTATCCGTTAGTTGCAGATTTGCAACCCTTACCTAAGCGATCTCTGGCACTTGTGCTGCTGCCAGGTCGTCTTCAATCGACTGGGCCCATTCCCTTTCTTCCAAAGGGCTCTCTTTCCCAGAGAATTGTTTAGGGTGCAATACCTGGAATTGTTTCACTCCAGGTGCCTCAGTATCGGGGCGGTTCATTAGGAGAGCAGTTTGCTGCTGCTGTCCCTCTAAGAGGCTCTTGATCGCCTCGAGCAATACCGTCTGCTCATTAATAGGAGCTGCTACAGTAGGTGTAAGTGGAATAGGTGGTGGTGTGGTGTTGCCGTTCACGTTGGTGTTCGTGTTATTCGGGGAATCCATAACCTTGAAAGAAAAATAGGGTTATGATAGATTCAAAGAATATGAAATGTAAAGAACGTTTAGTTGCTGATTCTTATAATTCTTGTGATATATTGCTTAGGTTTTCATGCAGTAATGACCCTGCATAGTATGACTTCATGCAGAACTGATCTGCATGGGCCGTCAACAAAACATGTCACGTCCCGCTTCCTAGAGTACGAGTAAGGAGACACGACGAGGCCCGCAACGTATTTACTCAGAAGTAAACGCGTTAAACGTAAATAAACAATATAATAAATGTACACAAGAAATGACAAGAGGTATAAATAAACAACAACTTTTTATTGATTAAAAATTTCTTTACATATAACTGGAAAGTAAATACAATTCTGGAAAGCGATTCCTAAACAATGGCATGAACTGAAACTAAAAGTATATACAAGTGAACTAGAGCTCTGGGTCCTCAATGAACTGCTCCAAATCGTCCTGGCCTGGCTCGATCTCCAAAGAGTCGGGTCCTCCTGACAACATTCCAAAGAAAGAAGAGAAAATGAATGTCGTCAATGAACAATCACTCGGTAAGTCCCAAAAGAGAGAGAAAGAGAGAGAGAAAAATAGAATGGACAATTAAAGAGAATATAACTATATAATATATGTTTGTTATGCTAACGTAGTTTGTAGTTTGGTACAGAATGTGCCGGTGTATATAAGAGGAGTCCAACTTACTCCGTGGACTAAGGTATATGGAGTACAAGGCCCCGTCAAAACCCATGGGACAACGGTAACGAATGTTCAGGTTAGGTGTATTATAGTGACCATCATCATGCCACTTTTAACACATTCTGTACCAGTCTACCCCTTAAAACCCCGTAATGCATATTGTATTAATTGTACTGATTTGTTATATGAGACTTGCTGAAACCATGGTATAAATTGTTTATGTAAACGGATAAGGATATAAACAGATAGTCATGTAGTCAAGTTAATATATATCCATGGTTCGGTCCTGTCGAGTCATATTGATATTTGATAGTATTCTGGTATTCATGTTCAAGTTCCAGTATATATGGATTCATGTTGTATTGGAGTTATATTTGAATTGTTTGTAGGTTGGAATTGTATTCAGATTAGACTGAGACCCTGTCTGAGTCAGGCACTTAAACAGAATTGGATTCCTGAATTAAAATTTGGAGTTATCGGTAATTGCTGCACATGGACAGTAGGATTTGTGACTTTTTCCAAGCCAATTACCATTGATAACCCCGTTTTAGTTTTCTATCTTAAATAGGCAAGCACCCACTTTCTCTGGCTCCCTGGGGCTCAAGAGAATTGGTCTCACTCAAACCTATATTTACTAAGGTCCTTATTGTAATTTAATATAACTTGAGGGGGCTTTATGAAAAATAGTTTTAGTATACTTTCAAAATAAATATCAAGTATTTATTTATCGTGTTTAGTTTTTTCATGGATGTAACTTTTAAAAGTGAGGCATTCTAGTGAATAAATACATAGTTTAAATAATACATGGTATTTTTGTATAAATTTGACTTGTATGGATTCTTGATGGTATTTTCATGAAAATTGTGATTCTTTTCTTTTGTTTGGAAAAAAACATGGAATTTATTATATATTTAAAATAGATAATTTGATAATATTTATATATATTTATAAAAATAAAATTTATTTATTAATAGAAAATCACGTTATTCTTAAAAATTGCATTAAAAATTCCATCGAGATCGGATGCTCCGTGAGGAGGCATGCATCTCGCTCTGCTAGTTCTAAGGATATGCGATAACCCACACCATCTCGAAGGGGTTTCCCAAAATGAGTTGTAGAGGCTTAATTGCATGGAATTTAAATAATACAAATTTAAAGAATACGGTTTTTAATAGTTTATGGTATTTTAATGTAATAGTAGTATTGGTCCCAAAATATTGTTAAAAGGAAATCGTGCTATGTCAAGATGCGTGTTGTGAGAGGTAGGTCATTATCTCGTGAGATTTTCCTAAACGTAGTACAAGAAAATATGATAAAAGATGTCGTATGTAAAGTTTGGGGTATTTAAACTTAAAAGTGTAATAAAAGTTACATAGCATGGTATTTTAGTATGAAACCTGTTCTCAAAATTTGTTTTAAGATTATGAAACAAGTTATAATGATTTGGTCGATTGGTTATTAAGAAAGATGGTGTTTTTAACAAATATAGAATCGGATGTCAGAATAACTTCACTTCTGACGAGTTTTGAAAAGAGAACTTTTTAAGTTAGGAAGAGAGAAAAAAGAGGGAACTTACGAGTTGGAATGAGAGAGGGGAGGTATAGGAAGGATTTGAGAGATTCGTGGAGTCACGGGGTAGCCGGAATCTTCTTGAATCGTTGCCGAAACTTGACCTTGGGCTAACTCCACTTGTACACTTCTTTGACTTGGAACAATTTAAGAATTTTTATAATGGATCTCAGAATGGAGAGGGCTAGGGTGTGATGTTGTATTTATAGGAGAAATTATGGTTTTGAGGATTGAAGAATGGAATTAAAAATACATTAAAATTTGGATTAATGCTGAATTTTAAGTCTCTGGATAATTGCAGAGAAAACAAAAAGTACCGGGGTTAAAGTGGAGGCCAAAGGACTAGGATTCAAAATTTTGGAGTATCCCCTATAGGGGAGCCCGGCGGCGTCGGCCCTTTTGTTCGTCTTGTCGTTCGTTTGGAGTGGGTTGGGATATGGATTGGTGCCACATGTTGGTGTCGTTGTTAATACAATTTTCCACATGTTTGTTTCCAGTGACTTTTCATTTTTACGTGTATTGCACGTGTAAACTTTTGGGCTTCCAAAAAGTTTAAAAGAAAAATCATTAAAAATAATATGTGGCTGACAGGAATCGAACACTGGGGCTATGTTACAGCAGTGCAAGGCTTTACTAGTGAGCTACAAGTGGCTTCTTATTGTTTAATACTTAAAGTATACCCAGGCTTGCAAATACTCCATTTAGTACATTAACTTTAAGAAAATCTTGTACATTAAAACAGAGTCGTTACACTTAGTTAATACTGAAAGGAATTACATTATTTAAAAGAGAGTACATGTTTATTTATACAATTTAAGCTTTTCAGCGTTATATGGCCGAGGAAAATTACATCCCTCGGAGTCCTATAGGCGGTATGCTACACCGGGCAACGCTTCCGTTATGAGAAATGGTCCGTATCACTTTGGGGAGAACTTATGTAGTCTTTCTTGGTCTATGAACTCGTTTCTTCATAAGACCAGATCTCCCGTCTTGAAGGCTCAATATTTAACTCAGGCATTATAGTAGCGAGCGATTTGCTGCAGATAGGCGGTTGCTCTGATTTGCGCTCGATCTCGTTTTTCTAATAAGATGTCCAAGTTGCTTTGGAGTGCCAAGGTGTTAGCTTCATCGTCAAAGTGTTCGACCTGTTAACTGGGCAGTCCAATTTCCGCGGGGACCATTGCCTCGGTACCGTAGCAGAGGCTGAATGGGGTTTCTTCCGTGGGTGTCTTTTTCGATATCTGCAATGCCCATAACACCCGCGGCAGTTCCTCGACCCAGCTGCCTTGCCTACCCTCCAAGCAGGCCCTAAGACCGCGGATGACGCCTCGGTTCGCTACTTCGGCCTGCCCGTTGCATTGTGGATGTGCGACCGCGGCAAACTTTATTAATATGTGGTAGTTGCTACAAAACTCTTTGACTTTATCGTTTTCGAAGTTGGTCCCATGGTCGGTAATTATGCACCTCGGGATTCCAAATCGGGAGATTATGTTGTTCTGCAGGAATTTTATCGTAGAGGCGGCGTCAGGTTTCCTAATGGGTACGGCTTCTATCCACTTCGTGAAGTAGTCCACGGCGACAAGAATGTATCTGTATCCATCCTCCATTGCGCAAATGGCCAAGGGGAACTGAGTGGTGTTAATTTGGTGGTGGGGAGATGAGGTATGCTGCTGAAGAGTTGGCAGTTCTTGCATCTTCTGACCAGCTTCTCGGCATCCTGGTGTATTCTCAGCCTATAGTATCCTTAAAGCTGTGTCTTCTGGACCAGGGTACGGGCCCCTTAATGCGCTCCCCGACCCCATTATGTATCTCTCATAGAATGTAGTCTGCCTCATGGGGGTCGACGCACCGGAGCAGAGGCTGAGTGTATGACTTCTTGTACAGGTTTCCGTTGCTCCAGACGAAAAGGCGTGCTTTTGCCCGAAGCCGGAGAGCTTCTCCCCGGTCTTCGGGAAGTACACCGCCCTTCAGGAATTCCGTGAGGGGCTTTCTCCAATCTTGGCCTTCTTCCCGAGTTGTGTAGATTTGGAGTGTTACCTCTCCATCTTCCACGCTGCGTCATGGTAAGACTTCAAAGAGAATATTTCTTTTATGATTGGACAAATAAGAAGAAGCGAGCTTGCTCAAGGAATTGGCCTGGGTGTTCAAGTTTCTGGGAATCTGCTCCACTTGGACTTCGTCAAAATTTTTCCGAAGCTTTTTTATCTCGGTCGGTTATTTTATCATAAGTGGCTCTCGGGCCTCGAAACGCCCGGTTACTTGGCCGATGACTAGTGCAGAGTCTCTGCGTACCCTGATGGTCTTTAGCCCTACCCCAGAGGCGATTCATAGCCTTGCCAAAATGGCCTCGTATTCCGCAACGTTTTTTGATGCTCTAAAATCGAGCCTTTGAGAGTATTCTATTTCCGCCTCTTCCGGGCCGCGGATGATCAGGTCATCCCTGCTCCCTTCCTTTGTGGAGGATCCATTTGTGTAGAGTACCCAGTCTGGGATAGGGCCGGGCACCTCCTCAACCGAGGGTCGTGGTTCGAGCCCCACGCTGCCATTCCTTCTTGAGTGGGGATGGTGCATTCGACAACAAAATCGGCTAAGACCTGTGCTTTGACGGCTTGTCTGGAGTGGTATTTAATGTCGAATTGAGACAACTCCCACCTCCATTTCTCTGGACGACCTGACGATTCGGGGGAGGCGAGGATAGACCCTAAAGGCCGCTCAGTAAGGACGAGGATCCTGTGCGCCTGGAAATAGTGTCGAAGTTTTCTGGAGGCGACGACAAGCGCCAGGAATATTTTCTCTATGGTCGGGTATCTTGTTTCCGCGTCCTTGAAAACATGGCTCGTGTAGTAGACCGGTCTCTGTATGCCTTCGAATTCTCTTATGAGCACTGAGCCTGCAGCTTGATCAGAGACGACTAGATATAGTAATAGCTCGTCACCCTCGACCGGTCGGATGAGTAGCGGTGGGATCACTAGGTGGGCCTTGAGTTGTTCGAAAGCGTTCTGGCACTCTTCAGACCATTCAAACTTAGGAATTAATTTAGGGCCTCGAAAAAAGGGAGGCACTTCTCTCCAGATTTAGACATAAAGCGACTTAGGGCAGCCACCCTCCCCATGAGTAACATGATATCGACATTGATCTTGGGCGTTGCCATGTTGAGGATGGCGCCGATTTTTCTGGGTTCGCTTCGATTCCTCGGTGGATAACCATGAACCCCGAGGAACTTCCTACTGGTGACTCCGAACGCGCATTTAGCTGGATTCAGCTTCATCTTGTACTTGCGCAGGACGTCAAATGTATCGCCGTGGTCTTTAGTGTGCCCGGCTGACGAGGCGGATTTTACGAGCATGTCTTCGACGTAGACTTCCATATTTCTCCTAATCTGTGGTTTGAACAGCTTGTTGACCAGCCGCTGATATGTAGCCCCGACGTTCTTGAGTCCGAAGGGCATCACTTTATAGCAGTAGACTCCTCGGTCAGTGGTGAAGGCGGTAAGTTCTTCGTCGGCCGGGTTCATCCGGATTTGATTGTAACAGGAGAAAGCGTCCATGAAGCTCAGTAATTCATGGCCGGCGAGCTGCCCACTAGATGGTATATCCGAGAAAGTGGATAGTTATCTTTGGGGAAAGCCTTGTTCAAGTCCGTGAAATCGACGCACATGCGCCATTTCCCATTTGCCTTCTTGACCATGACCACGTTCGCCATCCAATTCGAGTAGTCCAGATTTCTGATGAAGTTGGTGGCGAGCAATCGATCCACCTCGTCTTCTATCATTTTTGTTTAACCGGCGCAAAACTTCTCTTCTTTTGTCGAATAGGACAGGCCTTCGGATCGACCCCTAGCTTATGGGAGATCACTTCAGGGTTGATCCCGGACATGTCCACTGGTGTCCAAGCGAATACGTCCGAGTTATCTCGGAGGAACCGGATCAGGCCTTCGCCGGTGTCCCCTGTCAAGAAAGAGCCAATCTGGACTGTCCGACTGTCGACTCCCTCTATGAGGGGGACTTCTATCAATGCTTCCACCTGGGCATCTCGAACTTTCTTTTGCTCGTTGTGTGTATTTAAAGACCCCTGGAAATCATGTGTGTCTTCAAAATCGCCGCCCTGTTCTTCGGTGGGGAACGCCGACGCAAGGCAAATCCTGGTGGTTTGCTGGACCCCATAGGCTCGGCCTATTCCCCCATTATCCAAAGGGAATTTGAGCGCAAGGTGATAAGTTGAGATCTGAGCCTGGAGGGCGTTTAAGGTAGGACGTCCTAGGATAATGTTATAGGACGACGGGACCTTAGCAACAAGGAAGTTCACTGGTACGGTTCACATCTTGCCCGCTTCCCCAATGTTGAGGAGGAAGGTGACCGATCTCTCGGCCGGGACGAAATGGTTGGTGAACCCAAAGAGGACGTGTGAGGTCGGATGAAGATCGGATGAACCTAACCCCATACGCTGGAAACACTCGTAGAATAGGATATCCGCCGAGCTCCTTGAGTCGACCAATATTCTCTGGACCCCGTAACGGTGAACTCGGGCCGTTATCACAAGAGGGTCATTGTGAGGAAGTGATATGCCTTGAAGGTCATCATCGATGAAAATGATCGGGTCAGCCTTCCTATGTTTCTTATGGGGGTAGATTGCTTACGCCCTCGACTAGCAGGAGGTGGTGGTTCCCCCTACTTCCTAGAGCTGGATCCATCGAAATGACCATGATTTGCCCGATTGTTAACTCCCCGAGAGGGATTTGGTCTTTTTGCTCTCTTTCCTTCTGTCGCTTGCCCCGTAGGTATTTCGCCCGGTGACCGGAGTGGATTAGTTCCTCGATGTAGTCGCGGAGTTGTTTGCAGCTTTCAGTCGGGTGATGATTGATCATTTCCGTGTCGTGTTTAGAATGTTTCACAACCAAAGAAATTTATACCGCAATCAATTGACGGTGTCTATTGTAGTTTCGTCAATGAGAACGGATCGTCCACTGAGAAAGTGTGATTTGCTCGCTATTTTTTTAGTTGAGTCGAAAATTAAAAGATAAAAGAAAATTGATTCCAGATTTATGAAATTTAGTTGCAAGAATCATTATGAATATAAAGATCAAGAATCAAGAATCAAGAATCAAGAATTGTCAAGATGATATCCAAATCGAATGAATTATCAAGATTTGTAAAGAGGCTCGCACGAATCGATCCAATCGATAGTGATGATGAAGAATTGGAATTACAAATTCTTATCTATTGATGATTTGTTGCTAGATCGATGACGATCAATGAGAATTAGGGATCTATTAAAGAAACTAGGGTTTCTCCATCATCATCCCTTGTCCTTTCGTTGATTAGCATTCAAATTCTAGCATCTAGGAAATTCAATCATCGATCGTTGATCTCTAATTAAGAGCGAAAATATTTAAGAAAGCATCTCGCTCGAAACTAGGTTGTCGATGATTTAATTTCCTAAAGTTTACAAAATTCATAAGACTTAAGAATTGTTCAAGGATTTAATCATCGTCATCTATCTATTTTCTCGATTCCTCCACGAGCGGAGTTTTCACTCAAATATCATGAAAAAGAAAACAATCAAGAATTGAGAACTCATCATGATACTCAAATGTAAAGAAAAGCAAAATCAAGAATTTTCACCTTTTATTATTTAACGTTTCGTTACAATTCACTCAAAGACTATAAGAATTGAGGAGAGAACTCGATCGTCGAATTAGCTTCGCACCGTCTTCATGAGTCGCGGATCGTCGTGGATCACTTGCTCGGATGAAGATCGGCGTTGCTTCAAAAAGGCTCGATGGATTCTTGCATGATTTTGTACTCGATGAATCTTGATTTGGATTTTGAATTATATTTGGGCTAGGGTTTGATTGCACAAGTTGTGTCACTCAACTTGTGTGTGGAATTGTTGAACAACCTTTGTGATGAAGCCTTGGGTCCCTTTTTATATCCTTCTTCTTTAGCTTTCTCTAGAAGCTTGATTAGGTTTAGCTTCCTTTAGAAGCTAAGCTAGGTTTAGCTTCTCTGGCAAGCTTGGTAGTTATGAAGGAAGCTTCTATAATGAATTAGTTACCAAGCTTACAAGAGAAGCTTGGTTGTTATGAGAAGAAGCTTCTAGGTTAAGGTAGTTAGCTAGCTTGCTTGAGAAGCTTGGAGGTGTCAGGCTTGTACAAGAAGCTTCGCTGTTAGGACGGAAGCTTCTGGAGATCTCTGGAGATTGAAGTGTCTTGAAGAAGTTTGGCTACTGAAAGGAGAACTCTGGGATAGTATTCTGCCGCTGACATGATGACGCGGCCGCGGATCCTCCGCGAATAGGCCCATTCGGCCGCGCATCCGCGGCCGTTTGGAGCGCTTGGTGCATGGAATCTTCAGGTTTCTCTTGTGTTGTCTTTAGGGCTGTTTTCTGATGTTTGGAATTTTTTTATACTTTCTTGTTCACTGCCTGATCACAAGTCTTGGACTTGGCGTATTTTTTATCAGCACTTTTAGCAGTTTCGGCTCTTTTCTTGGAATTTCCTGCACACATTCTCGAGACAAGTGTTGCGATATACAAAGATCATGCGTGCAATAATAATCACACAATTTCCCTCAAAATGCCGGTTATATTGTATAACACAAGTTATTTGGTATTTTACAGACAGTTTGTTAATATGCTCTATATTCATACCGAACACCTCTAGATGATTGCAAATAGTAGGGAAATTGATGTGTTAAAAATGCAATATTTTCGACTGATCAAATTCTCCCAAACTTAATTTTGGTCGTCTCGAACAAACTTGCTTTATTAAAAAGAGAAGAAGAAAATATAAGAAAAAGAAAAACTAATTAGCACACTTTCATAGGCAACACGATTGCACTGAGCACGTGCAACAAGCTTTTAAACCTTTAGGTGTCCCTAGTAGGAGGAGTGTTGCCTCCTGAGGGTTTTCAGCGGATTGCACCTACAAAATCCAATAATAAAAGGAAGACCGTGAAAGTTACATTTAAAGATAAGAATTGTAAAAGAAAGACTTTGAAAATTAGAGTTTCCAACTACACTAGCTTTTCGGTTGTCATGAGCCCTATCTTAATAGTCATGAAAAGATGTTAGAAATCACATCATCCCTCAATAAAACATCGCCTTTATTCTTCATTATTACCTTTCTTCCAAACATCGATCATATACCCCTACATGTGTGTAAAAGACATCTCTACACTCGGAGAATTCAATTCAAGCTATCATACTCTTGTCCATCTACCTCAGTACTTTTTAATCGATGAATATTTAGATGAAATTGCTCACATATTTTTCATGCGACCGTTAATACTTCTTAAGGTACTAACCGACCGATTACTCATGTGCTTGCTTATTAGGTGTATTAGTATTTTCCTCGTCTTGCACCACCTAAGGCTTAGCAGTGACTCCCAAACCAGTTGGTCTAAGACACTAGGTGATGAAGCACCCTCGCTATATTTTTTTATTGCTGCCTTGGTGATAAAAAAACCAGTGTTCATTTTTTTCTTAACACCATTTTATATTTTATTCATTTATAATTTCCTTCATACTTTGGCTTTTAGACAAGAGCATTTCAAGGTATCCTCTACTATTCCGAGTTTCAAGACATGAGTAAGTGCGAATAGTAGGGTATCAACGTTCAAATGTTTGGCTTCCAGAATAGGAACTATTTTTCAGACTTATTTTTATCCTCAGATTAGTGACTTCCTTCATCTTACTAACCCTTGGGACAACGGCTCATAACTACTTATTACTAGTTCGTTTAAGAAAACTTCTAATTTTCTTGGTTTTCTTAAATTTTTCCAATTTTTTGGATGTAATTTTTCACTATCTAATCTTTTATTATCTTATTTATGTACAAAATTTTTTTTAATAATTTTTTTTATTATGTGTTTTGTGCTTATGCAAAGTATGATGCAAAGTGATGCGTAAATAAGCACAAACCTCTCCCAAACTTGTTTTCAACTGTGTCCCCACTGTTGTCTTCTGTTAGATCACAAAAACCTGTAAGTCTGGGAGGAAATTATTTATTAATGGGGACATGAAATGTAACGTTTTGAAAATCGTTTCGGTGAAATTTTGAAAAAATCGGTAAAATAGGGGGGTTTCTGTAAAAAGTCAAAATACAAATATCTTATTATAAAATTAAATATACATATTCTAGCTATGTAATTGCTATTATTTGGTGTTTATTGAGCCGCTGGTGAAATTTCAAATTTTCTGAAAAAAATATTATTTTATTATTATTTTAAGCCGTCACTAATACATTTAATTAGGAAAAATTACAAATTGGAATGAGTTGAAACAAATTTTGTGCATCATAAAACATTAAATAAAATTTTATCATGTGGTTTTTGGAACGAAATCATTTGCCAAAACGGTTTAGAAATTATTGAAGAAAAAAGGCTTTTTTTTAGCGTAAATGGATGTTTGGGGTATTGTATTTATCATTTTTCATCACCCCACACCCGTACCCACACCCACACACCCCCATTCACTTCTCCCCTTAGCTAAATTCAGCAGCCCCCATTTTTCCCCACTTGAATTTCAAAGGAAAAGAAATGAAAGAAAAGAAAAGAAAATGGATAAATTAGTTAGACTTTTGACCTTGAATTGACTTTGACTTTCTCCCCATTTTTCTCCACCTCCCTCTCTCTTCTCCCCCACTCATTTTCTGGCCAAAATCTGAACCCCAACAGCCCTTCATTCTTCATCTCCTTCTCTTTAAAAAAGTTCTTCAAAAATGCTTGAAAAATCCACAAAAAATCAAGCAAAAATCCAAATCAAAATCCACCTCCTACCCATTTTCCCTTGGCTACCATAGCATGGATCTAGAGATTTAGATTTCAATTTGGGAGGCTAAGTGTGCTTGTGGGTTCTTCAAATTATTTGGGTATAAATTCTAACCTTTTTGCTTAATGTGTTGTTAATTGCTTAGGTTGGCTTAATTAATTGTTTAATTAGGTTTTTAATTAGTTTTAGGTGCATGATTTAAAATTCAAGAGAGGGGTTTGATTTTAAATTGGTATTTTGTGTTGTGAGATTTAGTTTATGTGATATAATTGACATATTAATGTTATGCTAAATCCAATTTAAGTTGCTAGTTTGCATATTTGTTAATTTAAAAGTGATAATTATATAATTGCTAACTAGGTTTTTGGAAATTTATTAAATGGTTTAAATTAAAATATGATTAAGGTTTCATGACATTATTAGCATTATAAATTTTGGTTTAATACTATTGTATATGCAAAACTAAGCTTAATGGATGAATTGTGAAATTTACTTTAAAAAGTGTAAAAATTGATATGTTTGCAAACTAGAATTTTGGAGTTTATGAAATTTAATGAGATTAAATTATGGGAATTATTTTTATGACTTATTTAAGATATTTAGTGAATATTGTGGCCGCTAGATTCGTTTATACATCGAGTTCTGTACTAAAACGGCGATTTGTGCTTGCTAGATTTTCGGAAAAATGACTTTTTAAGTGAAATTGGGGTTTTTGTGAATTTTAAGCTATTTTATATTATAATTAGTGCTTGTAATTGTACAAATGAATGTGTTGGGTGCTTTCTCGATGGTTTGGCGTTTGTACGCCGACGTCGAGGGTTTTTAGGTCGATTTGTGAAAGCAACCTTAGGTTTTGACCTATGTGGGTTTCGTGCGTTGTTTTGGTCATGAGTCGGATTTTAATGCGATATGGTGCGTTATGATATGTAGGTACCCCATGTGGACTTCGAGACGACAAGAAAGCGCGTGGCGACGTCGGCACCGGCGAGCGAGGACCAGGTGAGTAGATTTATATCTACGGAGAGAAGTCGGGTGGATGGCGTATAGCACCCCCGCAGTTCGTAGTGATGTATACGAATACGTATACACACACACATATATTTATATATATATTGTTTGAGTTATTGATGATAAATATGGATATTTGGTGTTCTTGGATGATTGAGTACCGCGAAACCCTAGAGTAGCGGTCGCACACACTTGCACACACCCATCCATACTTGCATACTTTCTTCTTTCTTTTGTGCACATACGGGAATATATAGTTATGTGTTCACATAGGTATAGGACTATGTGTTCACATACGGATTTGGGGATGATACTTGGGATTGAGATGAGTCGATGAGATTTGTGTTGAGATTGTGATATCGGTGATATGGCAGGATTCGTACTTGAGGTACGTCCTGGTGTTATAGCGAATCTTGGGGCGACGATACGGATGAATAGTATTATAAATAGGTGGTCGACATGTGATCGTGATAGGAGATGTGTTATGCTAGGATATTGGTCCTAGGCTGTATTGGGCGATGTATACCCCTTGATGATGATATCTGCTGATGATATCGGTTTGTACGAGACTGTCGATCAGTAGTCAGATCATGACTATATTGATGATATTAGTATTGTACTAGACATAGGTCAGTACCTTAGACTATGATCTTTGATAAAGAGGATACCGGATGAATAGTGTGATGAATATGATTTTGACCCGTACCCAGATTTGGGATGCCGTACGGCGGATTTACGTACGAGCTATATTGATGATTGATCCGCACTCTTGACTTGGGATGCCTGATTATAGATATGGTATCGGATATGATATTATTGAGGCGGGATCACCGACTATACATATACATGTATGTATATGTATCGACTCAGATGATAGGCTGTTTCCTTACCTGTAGTTCAGCTTGTTAGTTCAGCCGTATAGTTTAGTGTAGTTGTTAGATTAGATTAGACTTCTTACCTATTTCAAAAACTAACGAATCGTGGGCATTTTTAAAGACAGCTCAAGGGAATCTACGGATATTTCAAAAAAACGACGTATCTTTTCATAAAAACACCGTAGCCCCTATTTTCAAAACCCCATGATTCGTGTTATTTCAAAAGGCACCATTCGTAGGACTTATATTAGATTATTGCAGATTAGTTATCGTTGTGTCTAGTATTCTGCTCCCGCACATTATTGTTGTTCGCTCTGCCTCGCATATTTATTTTGCTGCATATTCCATTATTGATATCATGTTGTTAGGACACCAGCACCATTACCGATGATGCGTATGTACCACGTACACCTACTTGCCGGCTCACACACATCTTCATCGGTAATTGCCATGTCACGTACACTTTAGAGAATATAATTGCTTGACTTAGATTGTTAGCTAGTAGTGTTGACATGATATTAGTGTACTTCCCTTATATGTCATATTAGACATTGTAGTTATTACCTACCACTTCATGCATACTGTTATTCAGTTGTTCATGCCTAGTTCATTATCATTGACATATGCACTTGTGATGATTTCTTGAGATTTATGATATTTCTGGATTTCGGGGAAAGCCGCAAAATTTACAACTTATGATCTTTTAAAATATAAAATGTTGCGGTTTTCTAGTGATGTAAGGGTCGTCCACCATGAGTTTGCTGTGGTTTTGGAGATCCGTGTCGAGGAGTGGAGGAACCGTCACGGGTACATGGTGGGCCCGGTATGGTACCCCGGGGCAAGAGGAACGTGGTGTTGACGTTGAGCCTGGCTGGGGAGCACTACCTACCGGTGATATTACCCGACGCGTCGGATATCCGGAGGATACCGTCGTGGTCTTGAGATGGATGGTAGGGGCCGGTCTGGACTGACGGCGCCCTAGATATTGAGATTGAGACATTGATATTTCGAGACAGTGAGATTTATGTTTTGTGTCGATGCTAGACACTGTTGATACTGATTTCGTTTATGATACCTCAGTTTAAAAATACGAAGGAAATCTCACTAATTTATGAAAACAGTTTCTTCATTTACATGTATTCTGTTTCATGCATGCATACCTCATTCATATGATATATTGCTACCTGAGGCACTGACACGGGCACATGAAATTACACTCGGGTTAGATATTACCCTAGACATTGTCATAGGCTGCCTGTTATACATATATTTGAGGATATATTATGATCATTGACCTAGGTTGCGTTATTTATGCGATTTCTGTGCGTAGATGTTTTTCTATTCACGAGTTGGCAACTCACCCCCGTTGTGCCCCAGTTTCTTGCAGATTTGCCGTACAGGTTTCATTACGGCTTTGCGGGCTCAGTTTCATTCGGGTGACTTGCTAGTAGGTGGGTTTATTGTATCTTACCCATCATTATACCTTGTATATTATATTTCAGTTGTATCTAGAAGTTCCATCAACCAAACTTGTATTTTATTGAGATAGAGACCAGTGTTGTTTATTCTTTCGACCTTAGAGTCGCTCGTTATATTTCCGGTGGTTTTGAGTTCCCTTTTGAGTTTTTGATCCTCGCCGTTGGCGTTGTATATTATATTGCTTGTGTGGTTGTGACCGTCGATTGACGAAGAGCTAGCTCCCGCTTGGGGATGCCTTTTTCTTGATTTCGTATACTATTCATGTTGTATCCCGTTTGGGGGCTAGTATTTACAAAGGAGACTCTGCCGAAATTTTCAGTAAATTTTTGATGTTTTTAGAAACCCGCATAATTCGGCTTATGCTATTAAAACTACTTGATTTAAATTGGTTTTTCCTACTCTCTACTACTCTTCTTGGTTTGGATTTCTGGGTTTTCGGTTTACTTAGATTACGTACGTCTCGAGACGTTCGTAGTTTAAGTGCCGATCATGTTCCGTACTTTCGGGTCGTGACAAAGTTGGTATCAGAGCGTTAGGTTTTACTTTCAGAGCGTAGGATGACCCTTGGTTGATGGAATAGGTGACTAAAGTAGAGTGACGTACCGTGGGTATGTTCCGCGGCATACTTACGATACGCTACTCCACTTAAGAAGCCTTAGGATGTACATTTCCTTGTTCGGTATTATATTCCTTCCTGATTTAGCCTCATCGGTACCAGTTTGGTTTTGCTGCCACGATTACGGGCAGGGAGAGCTACGGCTAGAGTTGCGGTCAGCACGAGCTCGGCACGAACGAGGACTGACCACGTCATGATTCCGGCGACACCCGATTATAGAGAGGTGTCTTTTGACTGTGTTTCCGCGCCACGAGCGTTTGGCGGATCGCCTTTATGAGGTTACTCGGATGTGCTGATCGACATTAGAGGATTGAGCTAATGATAGAGGCCAGCCAGATCTTGATGACCGTTGGTGTGTTGCTTATTCATGATGATCGAGGCACTGTTCGGCGTGCAGACGAGCGAGCCAGTTATTGCTGCGAACGACGAGGTATTGCCCCAGATGCTGGAGTTAGTGCAGAACGAGTTGTACTAAGAGATGATAGAAGGTCGCTAGTCATCGTGGATGAATGACTAGGACATGTGGATCGTTCGCCTAACCAGATGCGAGGTCATCAGATAGATGGATTCCAGCTAGAGACGACTTCACGTGGAGACGTTGGGAGTCGACAGAGACAATCGAATGTCAGAAACCTATTATTCCAAGTTTAAGATAGTTGGAAAGACATGCAGGCAATTCTATGGTCCCTCTAGAAGAATGAAACCCTAACTCGACTTAATGACCGTGTGAAAGCCTTTGAACCTTAGGGTTTGCGGCAGTTCTGCGGCGCCATTAGTGAGGCTTGGGTTTGCCCTTCTATGGCTGGACCACCGATGCTGTGGTATGTACTCGATACTATTAAACTGTACCCAAGATGTTGAGCTCTTGGGGGATTATGAGGTTTTGACGACTCGATCGGATGGTTCGACTTCAATCGGATGCTAGGTGGTGAGATGCATTCTTGGGAGACTCCAGGTACGAGGATAGCCGTTGGAGCTCAGTCCATGCAGCCGCGACGAGACGAGTCCAAAGCAGACGACATTAGAGAAAAGTGGAATAAGAGGTTCGCACCAGATCTAGATGAGATGACGTTCCACTCCGCCGACATCAGAGAGGCGATGCGCATGCCGAGGCATGGTACTTGGACTTACCTTCCAGAAGGAGTCGCGATGAGTATGCAGTCGTTCCAGAGCAAGATGCAGATATAGGAAAGGACAATGACTTCCGGACAGTTGGCAGAGACGAGACATGGAAGAGACCGTGAGCAGGATTCCTTCCAGGATACTGCTGCGATGATACTTGCACCCAGGATCAGATGTGTCACGTGCATTCAGAGAGCCAGAGGCCGACGCCAGTGATATGCTGCCTTGACAGGGCCGATGAGCCGATGGATTGTGAGATTGGTAATCCACGGAGAAGACTTGGACCCAGGAGTGGTCATGTTATGCACACCAGCAGGCCAGAGTTCATGATCATCGACGAGACGTCCCACTAGTGACCGCGACAGTTGGCCCGAGATTCTTAGAGGATGCATGAGCGGTACTGTTCCTCCATTATTGATTTCGATGTTTTGGGTGATTTATTCGTATGATTTGATTTTGATGATTGAGGATTTACGATCTTTGCACAGTGTTGCACTTGATATCGTTTTCGTGCTTTAGTTTCACATGTTTGTGATTTTACGGTTTTAAACAGATGAGTTGATTTTGTGCGTATGCACGCACGCGATTTGGTTCCTGCACTCTGTATAGTTTATATATGCTGGCAGTGCAGTGACATGTATTTTGTGCACTTGGATACACTGGATTTCGATTTCGAGGGTGATGCTCGACATTTGTTTTGTGCATTTTATGCACCGGATTGGATTTTTAGCGCCTGTTGGGCGCCTGTTACGAGATGCGATTTGGTGCACACCAGATGCACTAATTCGAGATTTTTCGTGCATGTCAGATGCACCTGATTTGCTGTCAGGCACACATGTTGCCTACGACAGATGTTTCGTGCACACCTGATGCACTTAGATGTTGTTTCTATGCGCATGTATGGCACATTCATGGATTTTGATTTCCGTGCGCACCAGACGCACGTAGTATTCATGTGCATATTTTGGGATTGATTTCTTATAGAGCTGTACGTTTTTATGATATTGCTATGTGTTTTCGTACTGAGCAGGACTAGTCAGAGGACAGTACCTGAATATATTTTGCATGCATTGATAGTTATTGAAGGGATTTCCAAAAAGCGAGCTATAGCCTCAGTATTTACCTACGTGTCTGATATGACACGAAATGTTTAAAACAAGGAGACCCTTCTAAATTGTTTCCAAAATGGCGGAACATACATTTCAAACAAAGGTATATATATATATATATATATATATATATATATATATATATATATATATATATAGTTATTTTCTTATGATAGACGTCCGCCACTGTGCAGTGTTATACGCGTTGCACAGCGACTTAAAGAGATTTGGCATGCATTTCCTTCAGATACTTACAGATATAGATTCAATATTTACATGTATAGTTTCGAGTATGTCATATTGGTTTTGATTTGGATTTGGCATCGATGTCTTCTCCATGACTCCGATGATTGCGGGATGCTTGACGGAGTTTTGATTTGAGTTATATACTCATTTTTCAAGCGCATGCGCTGCGCTACGATTTGTTGTATGTATTTACAATTTCGGAGCCCCGACGACTTGATGGGTTTTCTTAGATGTTTTAGAATTTGGGGGAGTTTGAATTTAAATTCGGGGACCGAATTTCTTTAAGGGGGGAAGATTGTAACGTTTTGAAAATCGTTTCGGTGAAATTTTGAAAAAATCGGTAAAATAGGGGGGTTTCTGTAAAAAGTCAAAATACAAATATCTTATTATAAAAATTAAATATACATATTCTAACTATGTAATTGCTATTATTTGGTGTTTATTGAGCCGCTGGTGAAATTTCAAATTTTCTGAAAAAAATATTATTTTATTATTATTTTAAGCCGTCACTAATACATTTAATTAGGAAAAATTACAAATTGGAATGAGTTGAAACAAATTTTGTGCATCATAAAACATTAAATAAAATTTTATCATGTGGTTTTTGGAACGAAATCATTTGCCAAAACGGTTTAGAAATTATTGAAGAAAAAAGGCTTTTTTAGCGTAAATGGATGTTTGGGGTATTGTATTTATCATTTTTCATCACCCCACACCCGTACCCACACCCACACACCCCCATTCACTTCTCCCCTTAGCTAAATTCAGCAGCCCCCATTTTTCCCCACTTGAATTTCAAAGGAAAAGAAATGAAAGAAAAGAAAAGAAAATGGATAAATTAGTTAGACTTTTGACCTTGAATTGACTTTGACTTTCTCCCCATTTTTCTCCACCTCCCTCTCTCTCCTCCCCCACTCATTTTCTGGCCAAAATCTGAACCCCAACAGCCCTTCATTCTTCATCTCCTTCTCTTTAAAAAAGTTCTTCAAAAATGCTTGAAAAATCCACAAAAAATCAAGCAAAAATCCAAATCAAAATCCACCTCCTACCCATTTTCCCTTGGCTACCATAGCATGGATCTAGAGATTTAGATTTCAATTTGGGAGGCTAAGTGTGCTTGTGGGTTCTTCAAATTATTTGGGTATAAATTCTAACCTTTTTGCTTAATGTGTTGTTAATTGCTTAGGTTGGCTTAATTAATTGTTTAATTAGGTTTTTAATTAGTTTTAGGTGCATGATTTAAAATTCAAGAGAGGGGTTTGATTTTAAATTGGTATTTTGTGTTGTGAGATTTAGTTTATGTGATATAATTGACATATTAATGTTATGCTAAATCCAATTTAAGTTGCTAGTTTGCATATTTGTTAATTTAAAAGTGATAATTATATAATTGCTAACTAGGTTTTTGGAAATTTATTAAATGGTTTAAATTAAAATATGATTAAGGTTTCATGACATTATTAGCATTATAAATTTTGGTTTAATACTATTGTATATGCAAAACTAAGCTTAATGGATGAATTGTGAAATTTACTTTAAAAAGTGTAAAAATTGATATGTTTGCAAACTAGAATTTTGGAGTTTATGAAATTTAATGAGATTAAATTATGGGAATTATTTTTATGACTTATTTAAGATATTTAGTGAATATTGTGGCCGCTAGATTCGTTTATACATCGAGTTCTGTACTAAAACGGCGATTTGTGCTTGCTAGATTTTCGGAAAAATGACTTTTTAAGTGAAATTGGGGTTTTTGTGAATTTTAAGCTATTTTATATTATAATTAGTGCTTGTAATTGTACAAATGAATGTGTTGGGAGCTTTCTCGATGGTTTGGCGTTTGTATGCCGACATCGAGGGTTTTTAGGTCGATTTGTGAAAGCAACCTTAGGTTTTGACCTATGTGGGTTTCGTGCGTTGTTTTGGTCATGAGTCGGATTTTAATACGATATGGTGCGTTTTGATATGTAGGTACCCCATGTGGACTTCGAGACGACAAGCAAGCGCGTGGCGACGTCGGCACCGGCGAGCGAGGACCAGGTGAGTAGATTTATATCTACGGGGAGAAGTCGGGTGGATGGCGTATAGCACCCCCGCAGTTCGTGGTGATGTATACGAATACGTATACACACACACACACACATATATTTATATATATATTGTTTGAGTTATTGATGATAAATATGGATATTTGGTGTTCTTGGATGATTGAGTGCCGCGAAACCCTAGAGTAGCGGTCGCACACACTTGCACACACCCATCCATACTTGCATACTTTCATCTTTCTTTTGTGCACATACGGGAATATATAGTTATGTGTTCACATAGGTATAGGACTATGTGTTCACATACGGATTTGGGGATGATACTTGGGATTGAGATGAGTCGATGAGATTTGTGTTGAGATTGTGATATCGGTGATATGGCAGGATTCGTACTTGAGGTACGTCCTGGTGTTATAGCGAATCTTGGGGCGACGATACGGATGAATAGTATTATAAATAGGTGGTCGACATGTGATCGTGATAGGAGATGTGTTATGCTAGGATATTGGTCCTAGGCTGTATTGGGCGATGTATACCCCTTGATGATGATATGTGCTGATGATATCGGTTTGTACGAGACTGTCGATCAGTAGTCAGATCATGACTATATTGATGATATTAGTATTGTACTAGACATAGGTCAGTACCTTAGACTATGATCTTTGATAAAGAGGATACCGGATGAATAGTGTGATGAATATGATTTTGACCCGTACCCAGATTTGGGATGCCGTACGACGGATTTACGTACGAGCTATATTGATGATTGATCCGCACTCTTGACTTGGGATGCCTGATTATAGATATGGTATCGGATATGATATTATTGAGGCGGGATCACCGACTATACATATACATGTATGTATATGTATCGACTCAGATGATAGGCTGTTTCCTTACCTGTAGTTCAGCTTGTTAGTTCAGCCGTATAGTTTAGTGTAGTTGTTAGATTAGATTAGACTTCTTACCTATTTCAAAAACTAACGAATCGTGGGCATTTTTAAAGACAGCTCAAGGGAATCTACGGATATTTCAAAAAAACGACGTATCTTTTCATAAAAACACCGTAGCCCCTATTTTCAAAACCCCATGATTCGTGTTATTTCAAAAGGCACCATTCGTAGGACTTATATTAGATTATTGCAGATTAGTTATCGTTGTGTCTAGTATTCAGCTCCCGCACATTATTGTTGTTCGCTCTGCCTCGCATATTTATTTTGCTGCATATTCCATTATTGATATCATGTTGTTAGGACACCAGCACCATTACCGATGATGCGTATGTACCACGTACACCTACTTGCCGGCTCACACACATCTTCATCGGTAATTGCCATGTCACGTACACTTTAGAGAATATAATTGCTTGACTTAGATTGTTAGCTAGTAGTGTTGACATGATATTAGTGTACTTCCCTTATATGTCATATTAGACATTGTAGTTATTACCTACCACTTCATGCATACTGTTATTCAGTTGTTCATGCCTAGTTCATTATCATTGACATATGCACTTGTGATGATTTCTTGAGATTTATGATATTTCTGGATTTCGGGGAAAGCCGCAAAATTTACAACTTATGATCTTTTAAAATATAAAATGTTGCGGTTTTCTAGTGATGTAAGGGTCGTCCACCATGAGTTTGCTGTGGTTTTGGAGATCCGTGTCGAGGAGTGGAGGAACCGTCACGGGTACATGGTGGGCCCGGTATGGTACCCCGGGGCAAGAGGAACGTGGTGTTGACGTTGAGCCTGGCTGGGGAGCACTACCTACCGGTGATATTACCCGACGCGTCGGATATCCGGAGGATACCGTCGTGGTCTTGAGATGGATGGTAGGGGCCGGTCTGGACTGACGGCGCCCTAGATATTGAGATTGAGACATTGATATTTCGAGACAGTGAGATTTATGTTTTGTGTCGATGCTAGACACTGTTGATACTGATTTCGTTTATGATACCTCAGTTTAAAAATACGAAGGAAATCTCACTAATTTATGAAAACAGTTTCTTCATTTACATGTATTCTGTTTCATGCATGCATACCTCATTCATATGATATATTGCTACCTGAGGCACTGACACGGGCACATGAAATTACACTCGGGTTAGATATTACCCTAGACATTGTCATAGGCTGCCTGTTATACATATATTTGAGGATATATTATGATCATTGACCTAGGTTGCGTTATTTATGCGATTTCTGTGCGTAGATGTTTTTCTATTCACGAGTTGGCAACTCACCCCCGTTGTGCCCCAGTTTCTTGCAGATTTGCCGTACAGGTTTCATTACGGCTTTGCGGGCTCAGTTTCATTCGGGTGACTTGCTAGTAGGTGGGTTTATTGTATCTTACCCATCATTATACCTTGTATATTATATTTCAGTTGTATCTAGAAGTTCCATCAACCAAACTTGTATTTTATTGAGATAGAGACCAGTGTTGTTTATTCTTTCGACCTTAGAGTCGCTCGTTATATTTCTGGTGGTTTTGAGTTCCCTTTTGAGTTTTTGATCCTCGCCGTTGGCGTTGTATATTATATTGCTTGTGTGGTTGTGACCGTCGATTGACGAAGAGCTAGCTCCCGCTTGGGGATGCCTTTTTCTTGATTTCGTATACTATTCATGTTGTATCCCGTTTGGGGGCTAGTATTTACAAAGGAGACTCTGCCGAAATTTTCAGTAAATTTTTGATGTTTTTAGAAACCCGCATAATTCGGCTTATGCTATTAAAACTACTTGATTTAAATTGGTTTTTCCTACTCTCTACTACTCTTCTTGGTTTGGATTTCTGGGTTTTTGGTTTACTTAGATTACGTACGTCTCGAGACGTTCGTAGTTTAAGTGCCGGTCATGTTCCGTACTTTCGGGTCGTGACATGAAATATGATCGTGAAAATCCTCCCCCAAACTTATTTTTTGGCCCACCATTTTGAGTAAAAATTTTCTTTTGAAGAGCCAGATTATCCCCCCCAAACTTGAGTTAAACAATGTTAACCTTTGAAAATCAAAATAGGGGGTCAAAATTATTGGTCAATGCCAAGCTTTGCAAAGACCGAAAGTCAACACCAACCATTCAAAGATTTGATCAGTGTAGTGCACCGGTTGGTGGAAGAACAAGTTGAAAAGAGCCAAGAAGAAGTGGGGAAAAGATAAGTGGTGTGAAAGAATGTATTTGCGTCTCGTTTTGGAGAGACGATGCAGTGATTGTGATGGATTACTCGCATTCTATTATAGTACAGAAGAAAGTGTGGAGGTTTAATTTCTTTGTTTTGGAGATGATTCATCTCAACACCCGTGTTTGCTAAAAATACGAGTTCATCAGCGAAAATTTCCTCAAAGCTTTCATCGATACCCCGAAGAATAATGTCATCAAAAAGCGCGGGGTGATCTTCAGACTCCAAAACGGTTCATAATCAGTGTTAGTTGTTGACCCGGACAACTCGGTGGAAGAGTCCGTATATGTATGATACATAGTTGGGTCAAACAACTACATATGAAAAGAGTCTAGATCAGTATCATGAGGCTGATCAAATTCATTGCTGTCGACATCCATTAATTCGACAGAACAAACCTGAGCAGAAAGTTCGGAGGGTACACTTCCCAACTTGTAAATGTTCAGCTCAATTGACATCTTCCCGAAGGATAGGGTCATAGAGCCGTTACGGCAGTTGATTATAGCATTGGAAGTGGCCAA
The DNA here is from genome assembly GCA_030015575.1 of Agapanthus africanus. Lineage (NCBI taxonomy): Eukaryota > Viridiplantae > Streptophyta > Magnoliopsida > Asparagales > Amaryllidaceae > Agapanthus > Agapanthus africanus. The sequence goes on from CM057339.1 coordinate 437,171,197, forward strand.
AAAGGGCGACCAAGAATCACCGGAATTTGATTTCGTGGGTTTGCTACAGGCTGTGTATCAAGTACAATAAAGTCCACAGGGAATACAAATTCCCCGATTTTTATCAACACATACTCTAGTTCACCCCTAGGTTTGGTGATTGATCGGTCGGCCATCTGGAGAGTGCAGTGGGCTGGTTTCAACTCTCTGATCCCTAACTGCTTATAAACTGAGAAAGGAAGCAGGTTAACACTTGCGCCAAGGTAAAGTAGAGCACGGTTAATGTGTTTATCCCCAATAGAAATAGAAATAGTAGGATAGCCAGGATCCTTACGTTTCCTAGGTAATTATTGGGGAAAAGTTGTGTCTACAGTTTTTGACATGAATACCTTCTTTGGCACTTGAGTCTTCCTCTTCCTAGTGCACAAGTCCTTAAAAATTTTCACATAAGCCGGGACTTGTTGGATTGCATCTAGGAGAAGTATGTTGATGTTAACTTGTTTAAAGATTTCCGTGATCTTCTCCATTTACGGACTTGGTCTGTTTCCCCTTAACCGATTCGGATAAGAAGCTTTAGCAATAAGAGCTGGGTCCAACATTGGAGAAGATCGTGTGGGTAAGAATGATCTAAGAATAGGAGTGGGGATCGTCTTTGGTGGACTAGAAGAAGTTTGCTGAGTTGTTGAGCCTAGAGGAAAACGGAGAATAGGCTCGGAAGAAAATGGCGGGGTAGACGAACTGGGGTTAGAAGTAGAAGCAGAAGTGGAAGGAAAAGTCTCAGCCGGAGTATCATCGATTGATTCTTCATTATTATCAATCTCTTCACCGACATAGTTGTCAATCACTCTTCCAGATCTCAACGTGGTGAGAGCGTTCACATGATGTGAATAGCCAGGATTGGGTAAAGGTTAAGCTGGAAGTTTCCCTTTCTCTCTAGCACTCAATTCGGCATTTATACGGCCTTTGTGCTTCCATCGATTTAATATTTTCATTTTGAGAGACAATGCTCTTCATCATATTATCGAAGGAAGATTGAAAATTTGCCGTCACTTGGATGGATTGTTTCATAAAAGTATCCAAGGTTCGTTCGAGTGCAGAGGAATTATCAGTACCGGCCATTTTCAAAGAATTTTCATGTGGTGCAGAAGTGTTGGCCGGATTTTGAAAGTTTTGTGATTGGTAGGGGTGCTGACTCAATTGAAGTGGTTGCTGTTGTGGTGGAGGAGCCCTTTGGAAATTGTTTTGGTTTGGAACCGTGTTTTGATTTTGTGATTAGTTCCAAGCAAACTTAGGGTGGTTCCTCTTGTAAGACCACGGTAGCGCCCCGGCCGTCTGTACGGGGCGAAAATGCGGAAACAAAAACTTTTCTTTAACTAGAAACCGGCACTACCGCGGACTATAAACCCGGATCGGACCTGTCACGACCCAAATGTGGCACGTGACCGGCACTTAAATCACGTGACATCTAAAGATATCGACGCGATTTAAGTAAGACAAAACTCGGAATCTAAAACCCTTTTTGAAAATAGTTGAAGTAAGGTTTAATTAATCATTCTACAAATATCCATTTAAATAACATCTATATTTATATAAGTATGTTGAAAAACATTTGTGACGTTTGAAAATAGTCATCTTCTCCTTTGAAAAAAACAAAGCTGATACAACAAAAACAAATAGCCTCCCAACGGAAACTAGCTTTCACGTCTAATAGACGGAACAGCCAAACAAATTTGTAACAGATGTCAACTCTAAAGAGTGTGACATCACCACCCATAATTCTAAGTCTCACTTCTAAGTCAATAGTATGTCATTTCTAAGTTGATGGAGTTTCCACTAGATACAAGAATAAATGTATAAGCAAGAGTGAGTATGATACGATAATAACTCACTCACCAATCAGTCCCCGAAAAGAATGGGTGCCCAAGCCGCTGAAAATCCAAGCGGTAAAACCTGCAAGAAACTGTGGCACAACGGGGATGAGTTGCCAACTCAGTGAATAAAAGTACATCTACAGGTAGAAACCGAAATGCATGACGCTACCTAGGTCATAAGTATAGTACTATCATGATCTGTATCGATATACTATATGATATGCAAAGTCCAACACTAGCTATCATGCAATCACATGTATAATGTCTCAACGTCATATGGTTCAATATCATGAATCCAATATTCGTATTGGAATTCCCTTTTTATCTATACATGTCTGTACAATTTTATGCAGGTACTGTCCCTCAGATCAGTCCTGGTGGAATCCAATAAATAAATATGTAACTGCGTACCTCATGATAATGATCACATCAATATATATATAAAGATGTCCAGCATCGACATCAAAATCCGAAATCTCTCGTGTCCATCATCGACACGTAAATACAGATATCGTCGACACCACCTCAATAGATGATCGTCACCCGATATCTTGGCTACGATCAGTATTCCCGGAATATCTGTCGCACCAAGTCGAACCCCGGTCAGTATCCCCTGGATATCTACCGTGCTCGTCTTTTTCTCCGGAATCGAGTATCCTCGTTAGGCTCCCCCGCCTCAATGCGGCATCCTGCCCCTCGGTCTCGATCCGGGTCTACCATGTATCCAACTGTATATCTCCCCCACTCAGTATGGATAACGTAAGATCCGCGACCGTATATCTCCCCCACTCGGTCCGGAATAAAAATCAGGAAACGCAAAACTCATGGTGGACATTAACTCATCATGCCAAAATATCAAGTAAGAAATAATAATGCTTGCATAGAATACCTTGATGATATATTATATATATACATATAACAGTGTCCCATACCACTGATATGTATATCCTCAGGAGTAAAATATTCAAAAAATCCATAAGAATCAAATCCAACATATATAGTATCAATATTTGTAACTTCCAACAGGAATACAGAAGATTACATATTTACAGATTTCAATTCTACTGTGTCATGGTACTACTAATGATGTGTAGTGTAGCATATGCGTCTGTGCTTGTGCAACATGGCAATCATTAGTATTTGTGCATGTGTTCTACGGTGTAACATATCAGCACGGATCTATAGTGACATGGCAGTACCAATGAGGTGTAGTGTAACATATATTCACGTGCTTGTGTAGCATAGTACTCATTGGTATTTGTGCAGTGTTCTATCAAAGTGACGATCCCAACTACCACCGAAACCAAGGCTGCAAGTTCGAAGCATATCCTCTAACATCTGAAGGATCCGTTCTGACTGACCATTCGCCTGTGGTTACAAAGCTGTACTATAACTCAATAGTGTACCAAGAACTTCTTGTAGTTTCTTCTAGTAAACCGGGTATCTCGATCTGATACTATGCATGTCGGAACTCCATGTAGACGTACAATCTCATCGATATAAACCTGTGCATACTGAGCAAATCCATACGTTGTCTTTACTGGAAGAAAATGGGCAGCCTTTGTCAACCTATCCACCATCACTCAAATGATATCATACTCTCTGCTAGTCCTGGGTAGACCTACCACGAAAACCATGGAAATTTGTTCCCAGTTTCACTCTGGAATGGTAAGGGCTGAAATTCTTCAGCCGGCCTTTTAAGCTCTACCTTGACTTGCTGACTAGTCAAGTATCTAAAATAAACTCCATAATGTCCCTCTTCATACCTTTCCACCTGTAACATCCCTCAAACCATGATACATCTTGGTGGAACCAGGATGAATACTGTATGCCAAACTATGGACCTCCGCTAAGATTTCACATCTCAGTCCATCCGAATCTGGCACCCAAAGTGGTCCTCAAAACGCAATACCCCACTGTCATAAATCACTAACTCCAACTCTCTGCCCTACCTAACATAAGACATAGTCTCTGACATACAAGTTTCTACGGCGGTGTTTCCCAATTATAACCCAAAACTGGGGACGGTGCGAATATATGCTAACTGTCCTCTTACCGGAGTGAACTCAAACTGTATATACGGCTGTCACCTAAATCTACCAGTCTATAGAAAACTGTCTCTGTAAGGTATGCAACGCGATAAGCTAACTCCAGGTTTTCGACTCAAGGCATCTGCCACAATATTTGCCTTGCCTGGATGATACAAGATTTCACAATCGTAAACGTTTACGAGTTCCCTTCCATTTACGCTGCTTGAGATTCATATCCCTCTACTGAAATTATACCTTAAGCTCTTGTGATCTGTGAGAATTTGAAACGACTCTCCACACAAGTAATGTCTCCAATTTTCAGACCTAATACCACAGCAGTAATCTCCACGTCATGAGTGGGGTAGTTCTGCTCGTGCCTCTTCAACCGTTGAAAAGCATAAGCCACAAACCTGCCGTGCTACATAAATCCACAGCCTACACCCATTCGAGATGCATCACAATTCACAACAAAACTACCCGACCCAAAAAGGTAACGATAAGACAAGTACAGTCATCAATCGATTCTCTAACTGCTGGAAACTCTATGCATCTGTCCCAAGAAATGGAACTCCCTTCCTAGTCAGTCCGACCAACGGTGCAGCGATCCGATAAAATCCTGCAAAACGTCTGTAGTAACTGGCCAGACCCAAGAAACTTCGAACCTTAATAACCAAAACAGGTCTGGATCAGTGCCATACCGCTTCTATCTTCTTTGGGTCCCTATGTATCTCATCTCTTGCAACTACGCGACCCTAGAATTCTACAATATCTAGCCAGAAAGCATACTTGGAGAATTTAGCGAAATTGTTACTTCTGATACCCTATAGAGAAGTCTAGCTAATCTCACCTTTGAAGACTCGTCGCAACTTATCGGAGAAAAGCTTACTACACGAACTCCTTCTTAAACTACTTGCATCTGGTCTGAACAAACTCTATCGGAAGGAATACATCAATTTTACCGATCTCGTATCGAAGTGTCACGACAGATTTAAAATTCCAACCATCTCACCTCTGAACATCTATGAATCCTGTTGGCCCATCTACACTTGTAACCTTGTAAATCTTTAACTTCATGAACTCCGGAGTAACATCTCGATAATCTTAGCAAAGATTGATACTGCTGTCTGAACAGTAACTAACACCAAAATCTTCGGAGAGGGGAAAACATCATGTCTCAAATCTACGTGAGCTCTAACCATGACTCTATCATCTAGTGTGGGTTCTGAAGAACCTCGCTCCGTTACTAGAACTCGATCAAAAAATGAATAAATGACGTCTCTACATCATCGGAAAATTACCCCGGTCAGTCCTTGTCCCAGACAAGTCTGCTTTGACCGTATCTAACAGCAGCTCTCTCAGCTTCTTTAAACATGGTGTTCGAACAACCAATCATGCAATGACGAAGATAGATCAACGGAAGGAATAGAAAGAGAATCTCAAGATATAAATCCTAAGGTAACTTAGGTGGAGTATCATATCGTAAATATGCCGCGGAACATATGTACGGTACGCCACTCTACTTAGTACCTACTCCATCAACAAGGTCATCCTATATAACGAAAGTTCGGGTATAAGACCCCCAAAGTCAAGTCTAAGTCCTATAAAGTCAAGTCCAGGTAACAAAATGTATCCCCAGACTCCACATAGTCAACCTAGACTCAACAAAGGTTAAACCAAACTCTCTGATACCAACTTTGTCACGACCCAAATGTGGCACGTGACCGGCAGTTAAATCACGTGACATCTAAAGATATCGACGCGGTTTAAGTAAGCCAAAACCCGGAATCTAAAACCCTTTTTGAAAATAGTTGAAGTAAGGTTTAATTAATCATTCTACAAATATCCATTTAAATAACATCTATATTTATATAAGTATGTTGAAAAATATTTGTGACGTTTGAAAATAGTCATCTTCTCCTTTGAAAAAAACAAAGCTGATACAACAAAAACAAATAGCCTCCCAACGGAAACTAGCTTTCACGTCTAATAGACGGAACAGCCAAACAAATTTGTAATAGATGTCAACTCTAAAGAGTGTGACATCACCACCCATAATTCTAAGTCTCGCTTCTAAGTCAATAGTATGTCATTTCTAAGTTGATGGAGTTTCCACTAGATACAAGAATAAATGTATAAGCAAGAGTGAGTATGATACGATAATAACTCACTCACCAATCAGTCCCCGAAAAGAATGGGTGCCCAAGCCGCTGAAAATCCAAGCGGTAAAACCTGCAAGAAACTGTGGCACAACGGGGATGAGTTGCCAACTCAGTGAATAAAAGTACATCTACAGGTAGAAACCGAAATGCATGACGCTACCTAGGTCATAAGTATAGTACTATCATGATCTGTATCGATATACTATATGATATGCAAAGTCCAACACTAGCTATCATGCAATCACATGTATAATGTCTCAACGTCATATGGTTCAATATCATGAATCCAATATTCGTATTGGAATTCCCTTTTTATCTATACATGTCTGTACAATTTTATGCAGGTACTGTCCCTCGGATCAGTCCTGGTGGAATCCAATAAATAAATATGTAACTGCGTACCTCATGATAATGATCACATCAATATATATATAAAGATGTCCAGCATCGACATCAAAATCCGAAATCTCTCATGTCCATCATCGACACGTAAATACAGATATCGTCGACACCACCTCAATAGATGATCGCCACCCGATATCTTGGCTACGATCAGTATTCCCGGAATATCTGTCGCACCAAGTCGAACGCCGGTCAGTATCCCCTGGATATCTACCGTGCTCGTCTTTATCTCTGGAATCGAGTATCCTCGTTAGGCTCCCCCGCCTCAATGCGGCATCCTGCCCCTCGGTCTCGATCCGGGTCCACCATGTATCCAACTGTATATCTCCCCCACTCAGTATGGATAACGTAAGATCCGCGACCGTATATCTCCCCCACTCGGTCCGGAATAAAAATCAGGAAACGCAAAACTCATGGTGGACATTAACTCATCATGCCAAAATATCAAGTAAGAAATAATAATGCTTGCATAGAATACCTTGATGATATATTATATATATACATATAACAGTGTCCCATACCACTGATATGTATATCCTCAGGAGTAAAATATTCAAAAAATCCATAAGAATCAAATCCAACATATATAGTATCAATATTTGTAACTTACAACAGGAATACAGAAGATTACATATTTACAGATTTCAATTCTACTGTGTCATGGTACTACTAATGATGTGTAGTGTAGCATATGCGTCTGTGCTTGTGCAACATGGCAATCATTAGTATTTGTGCATGTGTTCTACGGTGTAACATATCAGCACGGATCTATAGTGACATGGCAGTACCAATGAGGTGTAGTGTAACATATATTCACGTGCTTGTGCAGCATAGTACTCATTGGTATTTGTGCAGTGTTCTATCAAAGTGTACGTAATCGCAGGAACATATAATATGAGTAATACAATGCACATATGTAATTTAATCTAAACCTAACTACTGTAATTACTTGTTATAAGCTATACAATTATCTTTAGAAATGATCGAAGCGTTGAGTTTAAAGTAAGGAAGCTGCCTTATATTTAAAATAGATATTCATTTTTGAAACTGGCACGCATCCGGTTCTTTTATTTAAATGGCAACGAATCAAAGTTTTTAAAAGAATAAAGCTCACACAACTATTATATCCTAAAACAGAATATAACCTAATCCTACGAGTCAAAAATATAAATTAGCCATACTTGGCACACATAGTTCATCGTTTCAAATTTTGCATAAATTCTTGTATTATCTGAAGTACGGCATGATTCCTCGTACAGACTCATCAATTATATCCGTGTCGTACGGATTTAATCATTATGCACATGTCTCCCTTAAAGACTCGATATGAACTTTTTGCAGTGAAGGACATATAAGAGACGATACTATATCAATGTCTTAAAGAATTGTTATACTAGCTAGCAATCATAATAATATTTATAAGGTTGCGGGGGTGCTATACGCCATCCACCCGACTTCCCCCAGTAGATATAAATCTACTCACCAGAAATACGTCGTATCTTCTCAAGAATCGCCAATCCTTTTTCCTCTCCTTGCGGCCTCCGAAGCTCCCGTATTTGAATCTAATATAGCAATAACTTGTATAAGGAAACTATTATTCCGACATGGCGAACATTCAAATATATGATCCTACGTATTAGTTATATTGTATACGACTGTTTCAAGCTATTGAACACTTAACCTTACTGAATTTTAATTTCAATCTGTATCGCGACAGAAAACAACTCGCAATACTTTTTATCCATGTCGTATTATGGTTTCTTATATAACTTTTCCGATATTAACTTCCATATTCTATCTGCAATGAAACTAATTTATTTAAACAGTACCAAAATAGCCAAAATGAATCACAGAAACCTACCCAACAAGACAAACCCACCTAGCCTACACAGTAGCCGGCGACGCCGGAATTTTTCTTTTGGCCGCCGGCCAAAAACCGGCCTCTTGGGTTCGTGGTCCTATGGTTATCTCTAGGTGTCTCCTATATCATTTTAACATTGTTTTGTTAAGTTAAAATTACTCTAAATAATAGCAGATTTTAACAGTGTTCAGTTTTTCTAAACATACGATATTATGGACACTTGATTTCCTATTAAACAGATTACAGAATAATTTCCTACAATAAACAAGGGTTTTACCTACAAGAATATTGCTGGAAGAATAACCTCCAAGATGCACAAGCTCCTTGTTCTAGCTTGATGGTGAGAAATCCTTATACTTAGCTCTTTTCTTCTTCTCCCTTCTCTTTTCTTTTACTTCTATTTTCCTTACTCTAAATTTTTCTTTAACTCTTGAATTTTCTGAATGTTTTACTCTTATGAAACTGATTTGATCACTTAGGTAAATGGTGAAGGGAAAGGTGAGGTGGAGGAGGATGTGGCACCATGCAAAGAGTGGTGGTTTCATGCAAGAAGGAGGTGGTGGATGTGTGTATGCATGCAAGCATGAGGTGCACAAACCTTATCTTCATGATTTTGTTTTAATTTGACTTTAAATTCTGAACTAAATTATTTTCCAACCCCTTTTCAATTACACCCTTAACAATTTTCTATTTGCATAATGGTCCTACACTTTACCTAAAAACCCTTCACAACTAAGTTTATTATAAAATACTCATTTTGTTAAAATGAAGCTAAATTTGTTACTAAAACCCTTATAACTTATTTAAATTGCATACAAACATTTTAATTTAAATTTTATTACATATAACTTATGAAGATTGACTTATTTGATTTTAACAGTTTTGTGACCAATCATATTTTTAATTTAATTAATTTTATTTATTTCTAAATATTCCAAATGTTACAGGACCATTAACCTACCACTAGCTAATTGGAGAAAGGATAGAGAGCTATACCGAGCGATCCGTGTCCTTCGGTCTTCGGCCACCATCCCGATCTCCCCGCGGAATCTCCGGTCTCGATCGCCTTGTCGGAAAGGGCACCACATCACCGAGTCTTTTTACGGGCTCCCACCTCTGAACCGAGGCAACTCGGACACGAAGTTGGGAAGCCGACGTGTCCAAGATTGCTGTAGACTGAGTGTAGAATGCTATATCTCGAGGGGGTTTATGAAGTTTCCATTTTGGAGTGGAGGAGAAATGAACTTTGGAGAGGGGGTAAAGAATTTAGTTGCAAGCAAAAATGAGATCAACAATTTCCCACAAAATGAATCCCCTCTCCCTCCAAAAATGTGGCCGGCCATGTCAAAGAGGAGGGAGGTAGAATAATGTAAGAAAAAGAATGAGTGATCATCATGAAGAATAATGTCACACCAATAATCATAACCATATCCCATCACATAAAGCAAGTCATGATGAGAATGGAGTCAACCTCAATCTAAAACCATCATGAAGCAAACACTTACAAAAAACATCCTCCACTTTGCAAATTTGCACATTTGCAAATAAGCCCCTCCCAACAAAGGAATTTCAGCCAAGAAGGAACAAAGGAAAAATGGACGAAACGGAATGCAAACTGGCAACTCCAAAAAGCGATCCCGTAATAAATTACAGGAAAACCCCGCGACTGTATATACATACCTGCATTTGTATTGCGACCGAATACAAATGCAATGAGACAAAATCTACACTGTACAATACTAGGATCCGGCTTAAACCAAAGCCCGCTAGTATTATCCGTCCGATCATGATCCGTGCAATACCGTACGTATATGATCGAACCCTGCCATATATACATACGGCCTCTACAGCGTTTCACCCGAAACTTGATAAACTGTCTATGGGAGACTCTAAAGACTCGTCAATACATTGGCTGTGGATTTAACCACTAGCACGTCAGAGGTATTAGCCGTACGTAACGGGCTACTAAGTATTGACCAAAAGGGACGTCGATGAGCGAACTCATCCTGACACCCTACTGAGCCTGTCATTGACAATATCCATACAGTCCGGTCCGTTCGTCTATGAGTATCGCATGGCGGGCCTAGGGGGTTGGTAAAAGTCAGACCCCCAAAAGCGGTACAAGTCATGTCGGAGTGTAGCCCAGAACACCCTGAGATATTACTGGAATACCTACCAGTAAATCTCATGCCTTGGCTAAGGGCTTCGTGTAATGGCTCTCCTAGAAACAGCGCGATCTCACCCCCAATACCGGGAGAGACGAACCCCTGCAGATCCGCTCACTGCCTCCATATGGCTTGGGACTGTACCCAACTAAAACCTGTTTGCACGAATCCTTTGAGCCGTGGTAGGGTAGTAATCAAAGTACAGTGGGAACTCACACGAGACAAATGACGATATCAGGTCGATGAACTAACCTGTACATATGTCACCAGGGAACTGCTATCTGACGTCAGATATAAAACCAACTAGCATGTTCCCGGCGAGTCCTATCCGGTGTACTCATAACCCAATGAGCACCTGTATACATCTTAGGTGAACCAACTGACACCAGTGGCTTGTGAGACCGGCCACCACCCCTCGTCGGGGTCTCGACTGTATACACTAGTCTACTCTGGAGTATCGATGCCCTGTCTCAAAAACTCCCACGACTAGGGACCTTTTAAGGATGTGCTGATAGACCCCAGCTCCCACGTATATGATCGCCATCATACTGCTGGCCGTCAAGCAAGAATCCTAAGGGCTCTATCAACGCGCAATAGTGACCTGTAAGGTCGCCTAAAGTAGTACACGATGATAAAGATAAACCAGGTAGCATACTATCATCTTGAGTAAGACTGTCCTACCGGCATAGGTCCTCTCTCAATCATTGCAATCACGTACCTGTGATCCAATAATTGACTCTAAGGGAACTATCTCCAAAAATCTCCCACTTGCACTCAAGGTTAATTATTGTGATGTCGCATACTCACGTCCCGTGTGATACCGAACACCCAACTCCTCTACTAATCAGTCTCACAAAACCCATTTGCGAAACTAATGCATTCGAGGAATAGCCTCAGTGAGTGGATCCGCTCTGATGTTTCTTTCTATGTCTCTCTTAATCTCAAGTTCGCGGAGAAACCAATCTCCCGAAATGAGCAATACCTGTCTTAGAATATGTCTAGATATCTGATGGGACCTAGCTCATAAATAAACTCTAAATCCAAACTTCTTAGACTGTATCGTCAACTAAACTTAATCAGTATCCTGCGCCATGCCTCCCTCAGTATCCCCTTGGACCACCTGTCCAAAATACTGCCCCTCGTCAGAGGGAAAACTATAACTCTGACAGTCACTCTGTCATCCAGGTCACCTTGGAAGCCTGGAATGATAACCATTCCCCGAAAAAGGCTGTTGTTATCATATCCCTAGAACATCCACTTTTGTTCTAAAACCGCTTCCGATCGTTTCTCCAGGATTGGATCAATATCAACATATCGCATTTCGTGCACAAACAACATCTGGTGTGGTACTTGACATTCCATGATCAACTCAATTGCCTAAGCAGGTGATCTGCCAATCATGCACATCCCTCTCCCCTTTAGTCTGTAAGACATCTTTAGAGAGGGTGACTCCATCACCTGCAGGTATAGTACCGTGTCAGGAGTCGTCCATTCTAAAACACCTTTAGAATGCTATCTAAGTACCCAGATTGGGAAACTACCCAAATCTAGATCTAAAACCATAGATCTAGTAGCCAGAATGTCTGATATTATATCTATATCCTATGTGGAGAAAACCACCGTGTGACAACCAAAGTATAACCGACCGTAGTATAGGAATATCACTTCCTACTCTGTGTATGTCATCTAAATACCCGGACATCACACCCTACTACCTTCTTAACAGATCCATCCCCTATTCTGATGAAATCAAACATATGACTGTCACATCAGAAATATATGATCTATCTCCGCTATTTCGGGTTTAGTCTATAAATAGACATAAGCCTCTTGTCCACTATGCTTTCGCTGCTCCCACTGACTACGACAACCCTCTGGCAGAATCATATACACGTGCACTTCTAAAGCTTGTTTAGAACGACGCTATACTCATCTTCCTGCCGGGTCTCATAGCCTGGAACAACAGTAGTGTCAAGTCCGGGTAAACAAGAACCTTCCTGTCACCGTCTTTGAGCATACCGAAGTACCTCTCGAGTGCCTGAGGTTACCCACCATATCTGCGGAGTGGCCAATGGAATGTCAAAACAGATTGAATCTTTAGGTCCTATTAAATTTTCAGTAATCGTTTGCGGTTCTGGAATCACTTCCAGTTCTACCATACTCCCACTACTGTTTTCTGAAGAAAAAAAATCCATTTTACTAAAACTGTGGCGAGTCAAGAACAATATTACTATGGATCTTCCAGATGGTAGAAAGTCAACCCTCGTCATAGCCCGGGTCAACCCACAAACAGCCATTACAGAAACGTGCCTTGAGTTGTCCATAGTCTGGTTTTAAGCATAAGCCGGACAACTCCCCGTACCTTAACAATGTTAAGATATGAACTATTCTATATCCAATATAGAAATAGAGACACCGATTTAATTGGAACCAGATTCAAATCATGCAGCTGTCTCCAGTGCATGTCAACTAAATGGAGAGAGGCCTACAGCATTACTCAACTTAGGAATACATCCAGATATGAGTAACCTGAAAGAGAAGCAAGTTCTCATAATCATTACTATCAACTGAATACCATACACAAGTATCTACATCTTCGATCACCTTGAAGAATCCTGATACTTGCAATACCCGGTTCTCTACTTTATTCTTATACCTATAACTTCTCAAAACTTAGACCTTGCATTTCTATGAAACACATGTCTAAGAACTAGAGAAGTCACAAGTAAACAGAATATAGTACGAGTACCAACCCCTCTGTCCTAATGGAACCTGGACAACATACAATACTCTGTATAAGTCCCCCGAGTCGAATAACTCAAACCCTGTGTATCGTAGGTTGAAAACTGTACTTATGATTAAGAAGAATTACACCACTGTTTAATGCTCCTTACCTAACCATCCGCTGATATAGGTAAATGTCATGGACATAATTTCAAAAAGGGATACTCACTCTATAAATATAGACGTACAGATATATCAATTTGAAATTGGTGCATAACAGCGGATATTCAAAACCAAATATTTGTCGTCCGGCAAAATACCCAGGTGATTTCCTCAAATATCACCAATTACAACGAATCCCGATATAATGAGGATGATCACCCAATTCCCAATAACTTACTCCCACTCATCATCTGCAAAACAATACAGATATGAGAATCATACCTGGTAAATACATATCGTGGAGCAAGAGCTAATTGGGAAATCAGTTTTCTTTTAACAGTACACAGTGAAATTGAAACATTGAAATGTTTCGTAGGGGTATCCGGGTATTCCTAGTAATGCCTCTTCCATTATCCATATTCACAACTGTAACCGTATATTTCTTTGCCATCTCTCCAAATCCCTTCATATGTCTTTAGTCATTACCTTCTGTACACCCTCTTAGGCTAAATGGTTTTCTTTCTTCCCTACCTTTCGGCACCAGCTTATGGTTTGGAAGAAGACTATCCAGTAAGCGTAATGGGTGTACTATCCTAATCCTAGGAGCACTCGCAACCCGAGAGAAGGTAAAGATAAAAGACACCTGAATAAACCTTATTCCTATTTCTCCTGAACCAGAATCCATTCCCGAACTGGAACAAGTTCCTTTCGAGTTCGTATATAACCATACGATGGAGTATCCAAATAACTGTGGATCTTCGTAGTGATACGGAGTGTTCTGGATAAATACAAAGGTGAAGTAGGAGTGGCGATAAAACACTTGGTTTGGTTGTGAATAGCAGTCGCAATTTACTTTGCCCTCTTTTTAATCCCTTTATTTGTCTTTACTTAATACATTCTGTACACCATTGTTAGGCTAATTGGTTTTCTTCATTCCCTACCGTTCGGCACCTGCCTATGGTTTGGAAGAAGACTATCCAATTAGCGTAATAGGTGTACTGTCCTAATCCAAGGAGCACTCACAACCTGAGAGAAGGTAAAAGGAAAAGACAACTGAATAGTCCTATTCGTTTTCTCCAGAACCAGACACCATCCTCGAATAAATTCCTTCGAGTTCGTATATAACCATACGATGGTTTTATCCAATGGAAGTGGACGTTCGCAATAATACGGGGTGTCCTGGAGAAAAGGGTAAAAGTAGGAGTGGCAATGAGGTATGCAACTCAGACAATCCAAAAGCCAGTGTTTTAAGAAGGTTCGGTTATCTTGGTCACTGAGTCATAGTCAAGGGTCGGGTCATGGTCGCTGCCAAAGAGAGAGAGAAAAGAAATACTCAGCGTGCACTCTAATCTAGATCAGAATGGTTATCACTTTATCTAATCAGGAAACCTCCCACTGTATCCTCAAATTCTCATCCAAACCTGAAATAAGAATTAGTCGGGATCACCCGAGGAGTAAACCAACTCATCAGTGGGAATCGGGATCCAACTATCATCGCATGATAACGTAACGGAATCCACTCACGTTATCACACTCCAGAAGGTATGCGCATATCTGGCAAGTTTCAGCTTCTTTAGAAACTCCCGATGTGTGTTTTTACCCCTAGGACCCAAGTGACCTTGACTGAGCCAACATATCAAAGGATCCTAGCCAAGTTCAACCCGTCATTATCTTGATTGCATTAGACCCACCTGCACGAGTCCTTGACTGAGCCAAAATGACCGTACGACTGTCCTAACCAATCACATATCCATAAAACAGAAAAGTATTACAAAGCTACCGCACACTACGCCTCGGCTGAGCACGACATACGTAGCACGAATACTAAGCAATACTACTCTGAAATGACGGAGGGCTACGAATGGTTTTTGGAGAAAAACCGTTAATGTAATGAACTTGATATCGTTGAAGGAACCGGATAACTTTTAATAAAAATATAGTGGCGAAAACCTTTGCTAAAGAGGTCACTCCCGGTGAAGGGATCTTGGCTCTTTCCCCGTAGAATGAGGTGCAGGATATTCCAACTGAATACCACGATGCAAAGCAAAAGTAATCGACTATAGTGAAGTTATTGCCCTGACGCAAACTTCTGTCCAAGGGGTCACTCCCGGTGAAGGGATCTCGACCCTTGCCTCGCCGACTGAGGTGCTGGATATTCATAACCGAATACCACTGTGCAAAACAAACGAGAACGTCCTTGCAATAACAGCTTTTTGAAAATTGTTCCAACAACATCGGAATAGGTTTGTTTAGCTTGCATTGATCCGAATCAACGCAGTCCCATCAATTGATCACACCAATAAAGAACGAAAATACGATGTACGTATATGCCACCCGCATTCGCCACTGGGTCCCGTCATCACCCGTTAGGTTACTTAACTAACGACAGAGCGGGGACTGGACTAGCGAGGGTGCAAAACATATACAACATCTACTAGTATATATATCAATATATAATAATCGCTCAAGGCATGATAAAATGCAACATCACAGAAATGTAATAAGTATCACAGAACAATACAGATATCTGGGATCCCCAGGTTTCATAGAGCCGCTATTGAAACCCGACGTTCCCCTAGTCGTGTGGATAGCCTGTGCAATGAAATCCTAGACCCCTACGGGCGCGGCAAGTCACCCGCCAAAACCTGAAGCGATGCAGCCCCCTTCAGCAACGTGAATGGACTACCCAGCACTTCACGGAATCCGGTAACTTGGGCACCCCTCCTTGGGTCAACCTGTACCCTCTACGAGTGCGGCGAATAGCCCGCCAATTCTAGAGTGAAGCCCCCTCCGTCTCAAAGCCATGAGATGCGGGCCCGTTGCCTTCTAGAACCCGGCTATCCGTGCACCCCACCGCGGGGTAATCCTAGTACAGAAAGTAAAATATACAACGGGTACATCGACCTCAGCCCGGTCATGCCAAAAAGAATAATATACAAACAGGCAGTAACGACAGTCCACATGTCGGACGCTCGCCCCGCAATATCAAATGTACATATACAACCAAACTGTACTACCATTGCATCCAGGCTATCCACCACGACAAATCCGCAACATCACAGCACAACACAGAACATCTACGTGAATGTCACGTTCGCAAATCCGTCTAAAAGGGCTATAGCAATTAGACAGGATTTACCGATCAAATGACATTCACGGTCGCAGATATAATGTAAATACTGTGAACTAATATGTTTAAAATTTTCGGTCGACAAAAATTCCCGAAGTGGGCCCCAAGTACAATACTCAGTACACAAAATAAATCTGGGCCCAAACAGAATATACCAAAAACCCCAATTCCAACACAGAGAACTACTGAAGAAATTTGGTGCACTGTGGCTATAGTACGGCGGCGGATCCACGGCCAAAACGTGGTTACGGCCACAGATCCGCCGCGCTACAGTAAAAATCAGCCAACCAAATTTCTTCAGTTCTCTTGAAAAAGCCTGCACATATTTCTGCAATACACCAAATATTTTTGTGACAACTAAAAAATTTCGACAGAAACTGATGCTTGGAAAATGTGGTTTTTGGAAATTCGTTCGATCGAACTTGTAAACACGTTAGAGCAAGCTAGTAAAGGTTAATGGAGTGGCTCTGATACCATGTAAGACCACGGTAGCGCCCCGGCCGTCTGTACGAGGCTAAAATGCGGAAACAAAAACTTTTCTTTAACTAGAAACCGGCGCTACCGCGGACTATAAACCCGGATCGGACTATTAACCTACTACTAGCTAATTGGAGAAAGGGTAGAGAGCTATACCGAGCGATCCGTGTCCTTCGGTCCTCGGCCACCATCCCGATCTCCCCGCGGAATCTCCGGTCTAGATCGCCTCGTCGGAAAGGGCACCACATCACCTAGTCTTTTTACGGGCTCCCACCTCTGAACCGAAGCAACTCGGACACGAAGTTGGCAAGCCGACGTGTCCAAGATTGCTGTAGACTGAGTATAGAATGCTATGTCTCGAGGGGGTTTATACTGCCATTTTAGAGTGGAGGAGAAATGAACTTTGGAGAGGGGGTAAAGAATTTAGTTGCAAGCAAAAATGAGACTAACAATTTCCCACAAAATGAATCCCCACTCCCTCCAAAAATGTGGCCGGCCATGTCAAAGAGGAGGGAGGTAGAATAATGTAAGAAAAAGAATGAGTGATCATCATGAAGAATGATGTCACACCAATAATCATAACCATATCCCATCACATAAAGCAAGTCATGATGAGAATGGAGTCAACCTCAATCTAAAACCATCATGAAGCAACCACATACAAAAAACATCCTCCACTTTGCTAATTTGCACATTTGCAAATAAGCCCTTCCCAACAAAGGAATTTCAGCCAAGAAGGAACAAAGGAAAAATGGACGAAACGGAATGAAAAATGGCAACTCCAAAAAGCGATCCCGTAATAAATTACAGGAAAACCCCGCGACTGTATATACATACCCGCATTTGTATTGCGACCGAATACAAATGCAATGGGACAAAATCTACACTGTACAATACTAGGATCCGGCTTAAACAAAAGCCCGCTAATATTATTCGTCCGATCATGATCCGTGAAATATGGCATGTATATGATCGAACCCTGCCATATATCCATACGGCCTCTACAGCGTTTCGCCCGAAACTTGAGAAACTGTCTGTGGGGGACTTTAAAGACTCGTCAATACATTGGCTGTGGATTTAACCACTAGCATGTCAGAGGTATTAGCCTTACGTAACGGGCTACCAAGTATTGACCAAAAGGGACGTCGATGAGCGAACTCATCCTGACACCCTACTAAGCCTGTCAGTGACAATATCCGTACAGTCCGGTCCGTTCGTCTATGAGCATCGCATGGCGGGCCTTGGGGGTTGGTAAAAGTCAGACCCCCAAAAGCGGTACAAGTCGTGTCGGAGTGTAGCCTAGAACACCCTGAGATATTACTGGAATACCTACCAGTAAATCTCTTGCCTTGGCCAAGGACTTCGTGTAATGGCTCTCCTAGACACAGCGCGACCTCACCCCCAATACCGGGAAAGACGAACCCCTGCAGATCCGCTCACTGCCTTCATGTGGCTCGGGACTGTACCCAACTAAAACCTGTTTGCACGACTCCTTTGAGCCGTGGTAGGGTAGTAATCAAAGTACAGTGGGAACTCACACGAGAAAAATGATGATCTCAGGTCGATGAACTAACCTGTACACATGTCACCAGGGAACTGCTATCTGACGTCAGGTATAAAACCAACTAGCATGTTCCCGGCGAGTCCTGTCCGGTGTACTCATAACCCAATGAGCACCTGTATACATCTTAGGTGAACCAACTACACCAGTGGCTTGTGAGACCGGCCACCGCCCCTCGTCGGGGTCTCGACTGTATACACTAGTCTACTCTGGAGTATCGATGCCCTGTCTCGAAAACTCCCATGACTAGAGACCTTTTAATGATGTGCTTATAGACCCCAGCTCCTACGTATATGATCGCCATCATACTGCTGGCCGTCAAGCAAGAATCCTAAGGGCTCTATCAACGCGCAATAATGACCTGTAAGGTCACCTAAAGCAGTACACGATGATAAAGATAAACCAGATAGCATACTATCATCTTGTGTAAGACTGTCCTACCGGCATAGGTCCTCCCTCAATCATTGCAATCACGTGCTTGTGATCCAATAATTGACTCTGAGGGTACTATCTCCAACACCTCCAACCTTGATTATACGTGGAAGAATACGGATCGTTTTTAGGTCTTTGTTGGAAAGCAGCATTGATATGCTTATGACCTTGAAACGGAGAATTCAATGGACATTCTTCCGTAAGATGTGATGGATCAGAACAGCATCCACAGACAGTTTTGGGAAGTGACATCTGATTAAGGGCGGCTGCTAAAAATTTATTTTCCATAGTTTCGAGTTTCTTTTGCATTGCTGACATTTCAGCTCTAACTCCTATGGAAACATCAGATTGGTTACTACCACCCCTAGATGATGACTGACTTACACTCTCCCACTGTAAGGATTTTTCAGCAAAATCTTCTAAGAATCTCCAGGCTTCATCATCATCTTTAGTCATGAAGGTGCCTTGACACATAGATTCAAAGGTCTGTTTTGTGGTAGGATTAATGCCCTCATATATGATTCTGCACAGATCCTATCTAGGAATTTCGTGATGTGGACATTGAATAACACGTCGAGAATGGTTCATTTGGAAGCTGGGTAAATTGATTTATTTCGCTACGGACTTGAGCTGTTTTATGATTTTGGTAAAATTTCTTTAGGAAAGCTGCGACGAATGCATCCTAGTTTGAAATAGAATGTATGGCTGTGTTATAAAGCCACTTCTCGGCTATATCGCACAACGTGAATGGGAGAAGACGTAGACGCATAGCATCCACAGAAAGCTGTGAAGTACCCATCATAGCGCATACATTTTCAAATTTGGTAATAAAGACATACGCGTCTTCAGACTCGAGACCGTGATATTTGGGTAGAAGATTAATGTATTGGGGTTTTATTTCAAAATTGTCCCCATTAGCTGGTGGAATGGTGAGACAGGTCGAAAGAGGACCTCGCATAGGGTAGCATCTCTCTTGTAGAGAGATGCGGGATGGATTCTACGCACCTGCGGACAGCGGCTGAGTAGTGTTAAAGAAGTTCGATGGAGAATTGTCCATCGAAGTGGGTGTGGTGGTGGGTAAAGAAAAAGTAGACGTAGAAATACCGACTTCGGAGTCGATAAGAGGAACGCGGACAAGACGGGCACTAGAATCTTGTATCTAGCCGAGCATACACTAAATGGTTTAGCACAAGTGGCAGCGTTGTGATAATTAAGGAAAAGATGAGTTGGTGTTTGTTTTGAAAAAATACGGATTTTTGAAAAATTCAAATCACAAAAATACACAAGCAACCCTAGATCTAATGGTCACCTAGGTCAAGTCTCTAGACCGCTCCTAGACTTCCAGAAGACAAGTCGCAAGATAAATCCTCTACTGCCTCTTTGCCTCTCCTGTGGCCAGGTAAGTGCCAGGTAAGTGGGAGGTTCTCCACTAAGTAAGTAGTGGGCCTAATTAAGTAACCACTTACCTTAGATACACTTGCCTTAGACACCACAAAAGAAACGCGGATAAGCAATAGATTACCCACGACCTCCTTCTGTCCTAAGTGAGCGCGACGGTCCTTAGAGTCATGTCTAGATATTTTTTAGTTAATGAGGGTAATGCGGATGCAGTTTTGTGATTTTTGGGGCTTACGAAGGGTAATGAACTCCCCACCTAATCTGAATTTGGTCTTTGCCCCTTAATTTCCGTATTAAAAATGCCAACAACCAAGATTAAACACGCACAATTTTTCTTTTTGCGGCGCTGCGAATTTTGCAAAGAATCTTGCAGAAATTGGTTAATGGAGCAGAGCAGGGAGGAGATAAGAAAGTAGAGAAGATACCAGAGAATTTTCGTGCACTGAAACCCTAACTGCACCGCGGAACCGCCGCGAAAAGCACTATATTGCCGTGGAAACGCGGTCTGGAAGTGAGATCTCTGCACAAAATTTTCTCAAGATGCTTCTGTTGTCTCACTGAACTCCCAGAGATGCTCAGAAAATTTTTCCTCTCTCTCCACAGATTCCAGATTTCCTCGCACCAATTCACAACAAATCGTTAAGCACTTGTGCGAATTTTGATTTAAAAATTCTGATGGAATAATAAATTTTTCAACTCAAATTTCAGAAACGAACAAATTAGCACACTATCCCCGGCAACGACGCCATTTGATTGATCGTTTCCGTGTCGTGTTTAGAATGTTTCACAACCAAAGAAATTTATACCGCAATCAATTGACGGTGTCTATTGTAGTTTCATCAATGAGAATGGATCGTCCACTGAGAAAGTGTGATTTGCTCGCTATTTTTTTAGTTGAGTCGAAAATTAAAAGATAAAAGAAAATTGATTCATGATTTATGAAATTTAGTTGCAAGAATCATTAAGAAAATAAAGATCAAGAATCAAGAATCAAGAATTGTCAAGATGATATCCAAATCGAATGAATTATCAAGATTTGTAAAGAGGCTCGCAGGAATCGATCCAATCGATAGTGATGATGAAGAATTGGAATTACAAATTCTTATCTATTGATGATTTGTTGCTAGATCGATGACGATCAACGAGAATTAGGGATCTATTGAAGAAACTGTTAGTTATATGTATGCCCTAGTGGCCATTACTGTACATACGATGTATATTGTAATGGATGCTTGGACATATATAGGGAGGACTTTCTTGCTCGACATGATAGTATGGTATCTGGTTGTACTTTATCTTAACATGTACTCTGATTATCTCTATGTTACATGTTGATAAAGCCCTTAGGATATGTACTCGACTACTGGGACTATGATGAGATCATACTAGTGGGGCCACGGTAGTCGACGAGTACATCCTATAACTGTTCCTAGTCGAGGGTGTATCGAGATAGGGCATCGATACACCAGAGTAGACTAGCGTATACGCATCTTGACCCATATGATGGGCGATGGATGATCCCATATCCATCGGTGTTTGACGTCAAGGATGGTGTACGGGTGCTCAGTGGAGACTGGGTACACTGGACGGACTCGCCGAGAACTCCCAGATGGTATTATACCTCACGTCAGATGGCAGTTCTCCGGTGACACTGGTACAGAGTAGTCTGTTGACCCGAGATCGTCATAGAGTCTTGTGTGATTCCCACTGTGCTTTGATTTCCATCATACCACGTTCAAGAGGGCGTGCAAAAAGGTGGCTTTTGCGTACAGTCCCGAATCACATGGAGGCAATGAGCGATAGGAGGGGATTCGTCTCTCCCGGTATAGGGAGTTGATGTTGTGCTGTGTTCGATTGGCTATAACCGGAAATCCCTGGCCAGGGTTGCTGAGATTTACTGGTAAGTGTTATCAGTAGTTTCTCGAACTGTTATAGATCTCATATCGACACGACTTATCAAGATACTGGGGTCTGACGTTTACCACCCCTAGGCGAGATATGCGACATATCAGACGACGAGACCGGACTGTACGGGAGTGTTACTGTTTGGATTCACAGAAGAATGTGCAGGCTTGCTTGTTGATCTTCTGAGCGCTCAATACCTGGGTGGCTGTTACGTTTAGCTGACCGCTTGCAGCTTGTGGGTTTTTGATATGATCATCACCTACTGCCGGCGTATTGACGATTCTTTAGAGTCCTACACAGAGGTTTCTTGACTCAGGCAAAACGGTGTAGGGGCACATATGTGATATGTGCAGAACCGAGGATAATGCGATATGAGATACCATATTGTATTCTCGCGATATATGATATCAGCCGGGTCATCGGATCAAGTGTTGATTCGATGAATCGGTGCGGATAAATATTAGTCGGTTATATGCGATATAGCCAGATTGTCGGATCAAGTGTTGATTCGATAATTTAATGTATAATAATATATATGATATATTAAATTACATTAACTAATATTAGCTCACTAAAAGATTCTTTTTCTCACTCGGATAATACATTGATATATATGCGATATATGTTAATTGTATTATTTTATTTTGTTACGATAAATATTATATATGTAATATATAATATTGTAACATGATATGATAACTAATGCAACATGTTTAGTGGAGATTAAACATGGTTAGGGTTTGATTAGGGTTAAGCTTTTCTAGATGTTTCTAGAAGATTTTCTTTTTTGTTTTGGAAAAGATATTTTCAAGTGACTCATTCTTAACCTAACCCAAACCCTAGCCTTGGTTAATTCTCTACAAAGGTTTAGTCAACCATGGTTGCATTATTCATCATTATCTCCTTTGCATTATTCATCACAAAAGGAATTCTATGATTCATCTTCTTCTTCCTTCATCTTTTCTTTCATGAAAAAGCTTACTAGCTTTTTCCAAGTGATGAATGAGTGTGAGAAAAAGATAATAAAAGAGAGCAAAAATCCTACTTCATCATCCTCATCTATCCTTACCATTTAGATGAGGGTGTTCACTTCATATTATGAGTGTTAGCTTGTGTTAACGAAACTTCAAACTAGATCATCTTTGTATCGAAGATCGGAAGCAAGACTGCATCTTTCTCTTCGTGGAACCTCTCGTGAGTCCGGAACACGATGATCGCAGCGAAGGGACTTCAACACGGAACTTTAGAAGTGAAGGACCGGATCTACAAAGGTTGTAATCCCTCTCACTTAGTGTTAAACTGTTTAACATACTTGTTTTCGCCTAAACCCTAGTTTAAAGATCCGGCTTCGGGATGTTCGGCACGGCTAAATTTTTAATCGGGCATGGTTGATGCCTTGTAGACCCTTGTGCGCGTGCCCAGCAAACCTACAGTGGTATCAGAGCCAAGCTAGAGCTTTAGGCGAAGTCTAGACGAAGTTTAAAGTCCGATCGAACCCGAAAACCCTGATAAAACCCATTCTCTGGAAATTTTTCAAAAACTGTGATTTTTGTGAATTAAAAATACTTTAAAAAATCAGCAGGGAATTCTATGGACCTATGTGAAAAACGATCCACTGATACGCTTAAAGAGCCGTAGAACCGCGGCAGAACCATGCTTCCCGCGGCGGTTCCGCGGCGCTACAGTGCGATTGATGGGTTATTTTTCCACAGTAATGTCCGTACGGTTTTACTGATTCTTTTAGGATATTTTTTATTATTACTCAAGTGTTGAGTTTTCAGGGTTGTATTGGAGACTTGTTGATTCGATCGGATTATTTAACTTTGTTTAGTTTGTCCGGGTAATTTTTAGAAACTGCTAAAAAGTTCGAACGGATATCAATAACTCACTTTTTTCCCTGTCGGAAATTTTTTCAAAAGTTGGATTTTTCCTCGAGTTTAAAAGCGTTCTAAGTCGTGCAAGTAACGCGGTGGACCCTCTAGAAGACAACAAACCTTAACTCGATTATGTAACCGTCTTGAACTGCCTCTAAACCTTAGGGTTTGTGGCAGTACGGCGTGCCACATGTGAGGCGTTGGCTTGACCCTTCTACGGCTGGACCATTGGTACTGTGGCATGTGATGGATGTTTTTTAAACTGATTTTAAGTGTTGAGATATATTGGGGAAATCTTGGGTGTTTGATTATTCGATCGGAAAGTTTAACATTGTCTATTTATCTGGAATGTGATACAATATTTGGAATCCACAAGTAGTTATGAGATAACTAAATTGAATGTTATAAATCTAGCAGTTCAGTCTCAAATGATCGGTATTTACGGAATTTTGATGTGATCAAAAGTCCGTCGCAATCGCGTAGCGTACGCGGATACTCGCCGGGTAAACTTAACAGACAGCCACGCCCCATAGCCCCGACCAAGTGACTGTAGGAGAACCCCGTCGCCAAAAGCATCCGTTCGGGTGCTCACGGCAGCGGTGTTCCGCCTTAGTGCACTTCGTCGACGGCATCTTGGGGTGCGTCCGTCTACTAAAGTTTGCGACGAGCATTCGATCAGGATGTCGGGAATCTTGTTGAATTGCCCGACTTGATATTGAAAAGAGTTTTCGATAATGAGACTAAAATGCGGGGTTTATAATTGTTAGGCATGCGATGTCTAAGGAATTCATTTGGTTAGGCATGCGATGTCTAAGGAGGTTGCGGATTCCAACTGTTGTAGTTTTACACTTTCTTTTCTGTGACCGTAAGCGTAGTATGTGGTGTATCGCCGGCTTCGTTGCTATACATCAACGACAATCGGGATACGCATACTTGCTTACGTTGATGATATGAGATATTATGTATTGCTGTGATATGTTATATTGGATCGTCGCGTTTGAATAGCCGGGGGTTTTATGTGAGATGAGAGTTTTTTCTTTTTCATTCATGTAAAATTCATTTGTATGTAATATTCTTTTATTGGGGCACTTCCAGGTTGCGGAAGATGTCACCGTTGTATATTATTTACTTTTCCGCATTACGTAGATCCAAGACGGGGAGCACAAGTAACCGGGTTCTAGGGTCCAGTGGGAGACCATCTCGAGGAGCCGAGACCAGGTCTCCTAACCCTAGAATTGGCAGTTTTGCTTGCCGCTCTCGTAAGGGTCTAGGGATGTGGGTTTGGCTATTCATCGCGACCGTGGAATCCGTGTTTTATACAGGCTCGTATTAAAACACGGACGTCCTAGTATATCCAATATTTCATATATATTCTTCTGCTGCAATGTTCTGTGATGAGATCATATTACTGCCTGAGACGAATGTTTATATTATATATATATGAGATATATGTTATATTGCAGATTTCGTTTCAAATGCAATGCTTGTGAAGCATAATAAAATGGGACTTCATTAATGAGATTAATGAAACTAAAAGAAACCTAAGATATTGTAGAAACTTGTTTCAAAGACAGGTAGCTACGGTTCTTGCTTTGCATCGTGGTGTTCCTTGTAGAACATCCTGCACCTTATTCGATAAGGAAAGGGCCGAGATCCCTTTACCGGGAGTGACCCCTTTAGCAATGACTGGCAGATGCTACACCCCTCGGTTTGTCTTTTGATTGCTTTTGGAGTTTTTGCTTTGCATAGTGGTATGTATGATATATCCTGCACCTTATTCGATGAGGAAAGGGCCGACGATCCCTTCACCGGGAGTGACCCCTTTAGCAAAACTAGAAAAGCCTCAAAAACACTCCATTTAAAAATCACTCGATTCTACAACGATATCAAGTTCATTACGCAAAGGGTTTTCTTAAAAACCTGTCGTAGCCCTCCGTCATTTCAGATAAGTAATAGTTAGTATTCGTGCTGCGTTTGTTGACCTCTGTCAAGGCGTAGTATGCGGTAGCTGATTAGTGCTTATCTGTATAAGCATATGATGTGATTGATTTAGGGTAGTCGTGCGACCTTGTTGACCTCTGTCAAGGGTCGTGCGGGTAGGTTTACTTCAATCAGGAAATGACGGGTTGAACTTGACTAGCAGCCTATGGTTTGTTGACCTCTGTCAAGGTCATAGGACGCTAGGGGTAAAATATTATTGGGAATTTCAAGTGTTGAAATTTGAAATGAGATTGCATACCTTCTATGAGATAGTTGGATCCCGATACCCGCTACGAGTAAGAGTTACTCCTGGGAGAGTTTTACACATTACAATTAGCCGATCAAGTAGATGTCTAGAAAGGTGTTAACGGGGTTACGCCTCTGGGAAAACGAGGTTTACTTTAATTAGGTTCATGCGAAAGCACGGGGGGACCTCCCTCAAAGTACCGACACTGGCCTGGCTGAAAGATTGGTGAACTTGTAGCGTGTAATTAATCCCGGCTAGTCTTTTCTTTTAGGGTTTGAAGAAAGATTTGATTAAAACAGTGGGAGACATCCTGATTAGATATATTAGATAACCAATCTAATCTTGCAAGAGCATACGCTGAGTGTTTTCTTCTCTCTTTCTCCAGGTAGCAACCATATCACGCCTTAATCAAGATAATAAAACGGATCAATTGACCGAACCCGCTTGTTATACTGAGCTGGGGAACGTTGGTCCCGCTCCAACTTATAATTATTATAAGACAGAGCAGGAAATTGGGGAATACCAGATTTCCCGTGCTGCCCAAACGAAGAAAGTGCATGCTGATGCATATTCTTCGGGTATGTTCATTACAGAGAACTGTTTCTCAGTATCCTTTACGTCCTGGGTATGAGATACCGGATCAGGATCCCGCATATGTAATCTGTTACATGGGCTTATGATAGGTAGAGAACTGAGAACGGGTGATAAGTTTCATGAGATAGAAAACGGTGCAAGCGTTGCAGCCAAGTCTGTTGGTCACTATCATCCTGTATTACCAGAATACATTGATTCTGAACAAATGTTATTAGATACCGAACCTGATATAAAACATCATATCAGTCTCTTTATTAGTAAAGAAAGGATATAATTTTGTATTGTTGGATAATGTTTTGAATATTTCCTATATCAAGAGTTGATCGGTTCAGGCACGTTATCTAAAAGCATTGACGTTCTAAATCAAACTACAGTTCTTAGTATACAGAACTCACACAAGAGGAAGAGTTCAGAAATGAACAAATCCTTCTTGAGGCATTGTAGACTAGGTCATATCAATGCGACCCGACTAGCTAAAGTTACATAAAGATGCATATTTAAATAAGTTTGAATTTACATCTTGTGAAACTTGCCGGTCATGTCACAAAGATAAGATGACCACAGCTATGTTTATTGGAAACAGAGAAAGAGTTAGTGAACTCTTGGGATTGATACATGCTGATGTATGAAAATCTTCTGTCTACACATGCCAAGACCGGTTCTTTGTACTTCATTACATTCTCTGATGATCTCTCAAGATTCAGACATTTGTTCCTGTTGAAACACAAGTCCGAACCTTTTGAGATATTCACAGAATGTAAGTTAGAAGTAGAGAACCAAAAATGAGTATAAATATTATGTCCTTTGATGAGATCAGGGAGGAGAATACTTGAGCACGGAATTCCTGGACTATTCTAAAGGAGAATGAGATTCTCTCTCAGCATTACTCCTCCAAATACACCACAGCACCTCGGTGTATCGGGTCGGAGCAATTGCATCCTATATGATATGGTGTGCTCTATGATAAGTACTACTGAGTTTCTTATTTCCTTTTGGGTGTTATGCGCTTGAGAAGCTGCATACCTATTGAATAGGGTTCAAATCAAATCAGTTGCCTACCATTTCATATGTGATATGGAAAGGGAAGAGCCCATATCTTAAGTTTGTTAAGATTTGGGGTTGTCCGGACTATGTCTAAAAGCAAAATCCGGACAAGCTCGAGGCAAGGTCTGTTATGTAGAACTGGAAATGTTCCAGCTATACAAACTGCAGCTGATGATTTGGTAGAACCAAAGGATTCAATAGTAACCAACGAACCTCAGCCTATCCGCCGATCTAGTAGTGTTCCTCACCCACCAGAGAGATACTTTGGTTTCTCTATGACAGTGGGAGCGAGGATTGCATCATGAGATGATGACACAACTAGTTTCGAGCTGGCCATCAGGAGTGGGACTCTGTTAGAATGGCTGGATGCTTAGTGATCTGAAATGGAATCCTTATACACCAACAAAGTATGGACTTTGGTTGCTTTATCTGAAGGGTTAAATCCCCATCAGGAGAAAGTATATCTTGAGAAGATTACTTGGTGTACATGGAAAAGTTGAGACTTTCAAAGCTATGATTAAGTCCATCCAAATCCTACTTGCCACGGCTACGTACCATGACTACGATATCTGGTGGTTGGGTGTCACGACTGCTTTTCTAAATGATGTTTTAGAAAAGAGCGTCTATAAGTACACAGCCAGAGGGCTTCGTAGACAGTGGGAGCAGCGGAAACGTGTGCAAGATGTTTTATATGATAAAACAGGTATCGCGGAGTTGGAACATCTGTTTTGATGAGGTAGTCAAAGAGTTTGACTTCATCAAAATGGTAGATGAACCTTGTATATACAAAAAGGTAGTAGGGAGTACAGTGGTGATCCTCGTAGAGTACGTGGATGACATACTTTTGATAGGGAAGGAGTTTCCTATGCTACGCTCGGTCAATCTCCGCTTATCACAAGGATTCTCCATATAGGATCAAAGTGATACCTCCTAAATCCTGGGTTTTGGATCTATGAGATAGATCTAATTGGATGTTAGGATACTCACTAGTTGTAGTGAGATGGTATCAATCGATCCTGGGGAGAATCACTGGAAAGGTTCCAGGATGATAAGGAAGACTGAATGTCAGTCGCAGGCATTGTCTTTACCCTCAGTGGAGGGACGGTATGTTGGAAGAGTTCCAAGCTAGATACCGTGACATACTAGACGATTAAAGGCAAGATACATCGTTACCAAGGATGTTACCAAAGAGGCAGTCTGGATTTGTAAGTTCATGAGATGAACTTCGTTCCTACCATTGTGTGACAATGGAGTTGTGGCTTTTAGCCAAGGAACTAACGTCCCTTCAGAAATCCAGATATAATTCTTAGGCAGTATCACCTGATCATGGAGATGGTTGATCTCTAGGGAGATCGAGGTTAGGAGAGTAGACACAGAGGACAACAGCGCGGATCCACTCACAAAGGTATTTTTCCCAGTAGAGACTTTTATGGGATGGTTGAGTATGAGATACTTCAACCGCAGCTAATTGTTGGGTATGCGATACTACAACAGATGGCCCTAGTGCAAGTGGGAGATTGTTAGTTATATGTATGCCCTAGAGGCCATTACTGTACATACGATGTATATTGTAATGGATGCTTGGACATATATAGGGAGGACTTTCTTGCTCGACATGATAGTATGCTATCTGGTTGTACTTTATCTTAACATGTACTCTGATTATCTTTATGTTACATGTTGATAAAGCCCTTAGGATATGTACTCGACTACTAGGACTATGATGAGATCATACTAGTGGGGCCACGGTAGTCGACGAGTACATCCTATAACTGTTCCTAGTCGAGGGTGTATCGAGACAGGGCATCGATACACCAGAGTAGACTAGCGTATACGCATCTTGACCCATATGATGGGCGATGGATGATCCTATATCCATCAGTGTTTGACATCAAGGATGGTGTACGGGTGCTCAGTGGAGACTGGGTACACTGGACGGACTCGCCGAGAACTCCCAGATGGTATTATACCTCACGTCAGATAGCAGTTCTCCGGTGACACTGGTACAGAGTAGTCTGTTGACCCGAGATCGTCATAGAGTCTTGTGTGATTCCCACTGTGCTTTGATTTCCATCATACCACGTCCAAGAGGGCGTGCAAAAAGGTGGCTTTTGGGTACAGTCCCGAATCACATGGAGGCAATGAGCGATAGGAGGGGATTCGTCTCTCCCGGTATAGGGAGTTAATGTTGTGCTGTGTTCGATTGGCTATAACCGGAAATCCCTGGCCAGGGTTGCTGAGATTTACTGGTAAGTGTTATCAGTAGTTTCTCGAACTGTTATAGACCTCATATCGACACGACTTATCAAGATACTGGGGTCTGACGTTTACCACCCCTAGGCGAGATATGCGACATATCAGACGACGAGACCGGACTGTACGGGAGTGTTACTGTTTGGATTCACAGGAGAATGTGCAGGCTTGCTTGTTGATCTTCTGAGCGCTCAATACCTGGGTGGCTGTTACGTTTAGCTGACCGCTTGCAGCTTGTAGGTGTTTGATATGATCATCACCTACTGCCGGCGTATTGACGATTCTTTAGAGTCCTGCACAGAGGTTTCTTGACTCAGGCAAAACGGAGTAGGGGCACATATGTAATATGTGCAGGACCGAGGATAATGCGATATGAGATACCATATTGTATTCTCGCGATATATGATATCAGCCGGGTCATCGGATCAAGTGTTGATTCGATAATTTAATGTATAATAATATATATGATATATTAAATTACATTAACTAATATTAGCTCACTAAAAGATTCTTTTTCTCACTCGGATAATACATTGATATATATGCGATATATGTTAATTGTATTATTTTATTTTGTTACGATAAATATTATATATGTAATATATAATATTGTAATATGATATGATAACTAATGCAACATGTTTAGTGGAGATTAAACATGGTTAAGGTTTGATTAGGGTTAAGCTTTTCTAGATGTTTCTAGAAGGTTTTCTTTTTTGTTTTGGAAAAGATATTTTCAAGTGACTCATTCTTAACCTAACCCAAACCCTAGCCTTGGTTAATTCTCTACAAAGGTTTAGTCAACCATGGTTACTGTAGGGTGTTTTTCGTCACCCCATCGAGATGGGAATACGCGCACGCTAGTCAGGCGTACTACAGATTCCCCCTGTCTAGGGTAGGCCGGGGTTTAATGATTGTGGGGATCCGAATCTCCGGCAGCCGCGAACTAAGCTGCCGTTAATAACCCCCCGCCTTTGGGGCGAGAGAACCTCCGATTGACGGGTCAAACTGGTCATGCGAACTCAATGTGCAGTGTACGTGTGTTGTGTTTTGAAAGGGGGGTTTTGGATATATCGGGAGCCACGCAGAGTTGTTATGGGGGTCCCGCTACCCGGATAGCGGGCTGGGGGTCAAGGAGGCTAGCAGCCCCCTTGCGGGGTTCGGGGCAGCGCCCCGGCCCGAAAATTTTTTGGAGGGGGAGAATGTGGCGGAGTATGTATATGTGTGAATTTGTATACATATGTATATGTATATGTATGTACATAAAAAGAGGGGGAAAAGGCATCCAAGGGATGCGTAGGGCAGCACCTTGGGCGCTGTACGCTTAGGTGCCGTGCGCTCAGGCGCAAGCGCGCCACATGTCGGCACGTGGGTGCTTTGCGCATGAGCGCTGCGCGCAGGTGCGCAAGCGCGCGCGCGCCACGTGTCGGCACGTGGGCGCTTTGCGCAAGAGCGCTGCGCGCAGGTGCGCAAGCACGCGCGCGCGCCACGTGTCGGCACGTGGGCGCTTTGCGCAATGCGCGTTGGCGCGCAAGCGCTGCGCGCCGGAGAGGACAAGAGGCTTTTAGCCTGAAAAAAGATTTCTCAAAAGAGAAATCAGAGAGGAGTCGGGCTCCTGAATGTGTTTTGGATTTAATGGAAGTGGTTCTTCTTCTTCCTCCTGTTGCTTGCTGAATCTTGAAGATCAAGAGATGTGAAATCTCAAAATCTCTCCTTTTTAAGATCTGATGGCAGATCCAAGTTTCCCTTAGTGGGTTTTGTGGTGAAAAACTATTTTGTTTTGAAAAAGGAAGAGTAAAACTCTTGATTTAATTCA
The DNA here is from genome assembly GCA_030015575.1 of Agapanthus africanus. NCBI lineage: Eukaryota > Viridiplantae > Streptophyta > Magnoliopsida > Asparagales > Amaryllidaceae > Agapanthus > Agapanthus africanus. Next base: position 437,203,261 of record CM057339.1, read on the forward strand.
AAAGAAAGAAGAAGGTTTTGGAACCTTGAGGAAGGAGAAAAGATCTCAGATCTAATTTTTTGTGGAGAGAATGAAAAGTTGTTATTTTTTTATTCATCATGTTGCCTTTTATAGGCTTACATATTTACATATAGCCCCTTAGGCTTTACAAAAATGGCATTTTAGCCACCCCATGGCTCATGTGCCATTTCATTTTTGCACATAAGCCATGGGCTTACAAAATATTGGCTTTATGCCCATTTTGCATACATTCATGCACAAAAATTACATAAAAATTATTTGTTACATGATTTTGTTGTTGGCATGGGGAGGCTGGCCACGGGCTCGACATGGGTATGGGCCTACTTGACCTGGGCTTGGGCCCACCTAGTTTGGGGGTTGACCTTGACTTTGACTCGGTCAACAGGGGTGTAAATTTTTACCCCAACAAATTGCCCCCCATCAATAAATGCACACAGCATATGTGGGTCGTGTGCGTGAAATTGATGGATCTTCTTTCACGTGGAGGTGACTTGCTTTGGTCCCCACTTTTTGGGATGCACTGCCCTTTTTACGACATGGACGGTCGACGCTTAACGCGTCTCCGAGACGGAGTGTCCGTGGTAGACGTTTCCCTGGCCCGGAGCGATCTGGTTCCTGCTTTGTAGGAAGCCTGCACTGCCCTTTTTACGACATGGACGGTCGACGCTCTGTTACGAAGCGATTTGGGTTCCCAATTTGCGGGAGCCTGCACTGCCCTTTTTGCGAAATAGACGGTCGGCGCTCTGTTACGAAGCGATTTGGGTTCCCAATTTGCGGGAGCCTGCACTGCCCTTTTTGCGACATAGACGGTCGACGCTCTGTTACGAAGCGATTTGGGTTCCCAATTTGCGGGAGCCTGCACTGCCCTTTTTGCGACATAGACGGTCGACGCTCTGTTACGAAGCGATTTGGGTTCCCAATTTGCGGGAGCCTGCACTGCCCTTTTTGCGACATAGACGGTCGACGCTCTGATCCGAAGCGATTTGGGTTCCCAATTTGCGGGAACCTGCACTGCCCTTTTTGCGACATAGACGGTCGACGCTCTGTTACGAAGCGATTTGGGTTCCCAATTTGCGGGAGCCTGCACTGCCCTTTTTGCGACATAGACGGTCGACGCTCTGATCCGAAGCGATTTGGGTTCCCAATTTGCAGGAACCTGCACTGCCCTTTTTGCGACATAGACGGTCGACGCTCTGTTACGAAGCGATTTGGTAGACGTGCCCCCGGCACGGAGTGTCGCTGTTTGACGCAAAGGTCGATGTTGGAATTGGATGGTTTGATTTGTTTGACTTGAGTTGACATCAGCATCGCTATACTGGAATATGGTACCAGGAGCGAATCATCATTTTTCATGAGAGAATTTTGAGATTGGTATTTTTGTCGGCATCTGCATTGCTGCACTGGAATAATGCCAGGAGCAACTCATCATTTTCCCCGGGAGGATTTGGATTTGGTTTTTTTTTGTTTGGCATCTGCATTGCTGCACTGGAATAATGCCAGGAGCAACTCATCATGTGCCCCGAGAGGATTTGGGAATTGGTGGCTTACGAGACAGGTTTAGATCCCTGTCACCTAAGGCATTTCAATTTTATGGGCCGTGAGGGTCCCATAAAAGCATTTTCTCCCTACGAGTCGAAAGGATCTCGTAGGTGTATTTTCTCCTTAGGAGTCATGGGGACTCCTAAGTGTATTGCTCCTTTGTGAGTCGTAAAGATCTCACGCGGGAATTTTCTCCTCACAAAGTCGAGAGGACTTTGCGAGTGCATTTCATTTCTTTTTCACAAGTTTGCGCCCTTTCGGGTTTTCACAAACTCACCGGCAGTCCTGCTGTTTTTACTCACGGAGCCCTTTCGGGTTTTCATCCGTGCCCATTTTGCTTGTGGACATACCCTTTTTTTTTTAATCTTAACCGCCGGTGGGACTTTGAATGTGGTCTCACCGGTAGGACTTGGGGGGAATTGGAATTGTTTTACGTCCGTGGATTGTATACGGTTTTGCAGGATGTATGATCCAGACCGTAGGGCCATAAAAATTTCGGGACTTTGTTGGCGTCTGCATCGCTGCACTGGAATATGGTACCAGGAGCGACTCATCATTCGCCACTGGGGCATGGGATTGGAATTTGGTTGGCATCTGCATCGCTGCACTGGAATATGGTACCAGGAGCGACTCATCATTCGCCGTTGGGGTATGGGATTTAGAATTTGGTTGGCGTCTGCATCGCTGCACTGGAATATGGTACCAGGAGCGACTCATCATTCGCCATTGGGGTATGGGATTTGGAATTTGGTTGGCGTCTGCATCGCTGCACTGGAATATGGTACCAGGAGCGACTCATCATTCGCCACTTGGGGTATGGTATTGGAATTTGGTTGGCGTCTGCATCGCTATACTGGAATATGGTACCAGGAGCGACTCATCATTCGCCGTTGGGGTATGGTATTGGAATTTGGTTGGCGTCTGCATCGCTGCACTGGAATATGGTACCAGGAGCGACTCATCATTCGCCACTTGGGGTATGGTATTGGAATTTGGTTGGCGTCTGTTAGTGTTTATGCCCTAGAAGGCCATTACTGTATCATACTAGCTTGTATATTACTTAATGGAAGCTTGGGATATTCACATGTATATAACAGTCTTGCTAAACATGGTAGTATGCTACTTGGTTTTTCTATCTTAATATGTGAGTGTACGTATTGATAGAGCTCTTAGGATCTTGCTTATCTACCAGCGTTGTGATGGCAGTCACACTAGTGGGGGCTGGGTAGTCTACAAGCACATCCTTATTCAGGTCCCCAGTCGTTGGATTATCGAGACAGAGCATCGATACTCCGGAGTAGACTGGTGTGTACGCTTCTCATCCCAGTTGGGGAGATGGTCTGTCCCACAGCCGTCAGTACGTCGTACTGGAGATAGTATACAGGTGCTCGTTAGGTTACGGGTACACCGGACAGGACTCACAGGGAACTGTTGGTTGGTTTGATACCAGTCGTCAGTGAACAGTTCCCAGGTGACATGAGTACAGCGTAGTCCGCAGACTTGACACTGCTACTTCGCCTCGAGTGTGTCCCACTGTTCTTAGATTGCTACCCTACCGCGGCTCAAAGGAGTCGTGCAAACAGGTAGCAGTTGGGTGCAGTCCCGAGCACTTGGAGGCGGTGGCGGTTAGACAGGATTCGTCCCTCCCGGTATTGGGAGTAGATATCGTGCTGTGTCAGAGAGCCATTACGCAAAGTCCCTGGCCAGGGCAAGCGAGATTTGCTGGTAGGTTCCAGTAGTTTCTCAGGGTGTAATGGGCTTCACTCCGACACGACTTATACCGCTATTAGGGGACTGACGCTTGCCGCCCCCCTAGGCCCGATATGCGATAGTCTTGGACGAACGGACCGGACTGTATGGAGATTGTCACATCAGACTCAGTAGGAGTTCGGATGGGTTTACTCATCGGCCTTCTTATCGACAACTACCTGGGGACCGTTACGTACAGCTAGTGCCGCTTGCGGTCTGTGGTTAAACCCACTGCCAGCGTAGTAGTCGAGTCTCTAGAGTCCCACACAGAGAGTTTCCTACTCCAGGCGAAACGATATAGAGGTTGCATGGTTTTGCGACAGAGGGTTCGGACGCATACGTGCGTTTACGCGCGTACGACTTTCGGACAGTTTTTACCAGTCGGCTTTGGTTTAAGCCAGTTACTGGTATCCGGTTATTGGATTTTTACAGTCTAAAGTTTTTCCGTATTTTTGCGGATCGGAGGGGCGTTCTCGTAATTGTACGAGAAGCTTCTAGAAGATGTGACTAAGGAGGTTTCTTTTGGAAAGAAAGTGAGTCATGATGGTGATTCATTCATTTCATTAATGCACATTTATTGCTTAATGACTCATGCTAATGAATCACCACTAGATATTTTATGAAGCATGCTTATTCATTTCCTTTATTCATTATTCTTAAAAAGAAATGCTTCATAATATATTATGATACACTCTCTCTCTTCTCATGATCTCATCTCACATTCTCTCTCCTCAAGCTCTCATCTTCAAACCCTAATCCTTAATCCTCATGTGTTGAGATCAAAGGATTAGTTAGACTAAACAATCCATAACCTTCACTCTACATCATCCTTTCATCTTTGATTAGCAATCAAAGTTGATTAGTTACCTCAAGTTAGAGGTTTAGCTTGGAGTTTCGCTCTCGGGTGGATCGTCTACTACCTAGAGAAGGTCGAGGAGAACAAAGGAGGACACAAAGACGAAGGACTAGTTTCGATCGGTATAATCCCTTAACACTATAGTTTAGTTTAGCTATGTGTTTGGTTATTATTTGTTTAGCTTCGATTCAAGCGGTTAGTCGATGTTCGTTGTTTAAACTTGATCGTTTTTGAAAATTCCGCCTCCCCACAAGTACTGGGGTGTACTACATCGACTTACAGTGGTATCAGAGCCTCGCTAAACAATAAATAACTTAATTGCAAATTTGTACGAATTTCGAACGGAAAAACAAAGCCGCAAAACCCTAATTCTGTCAAGTTTCTGTCGAAGTTAAAATCAAGTCAGAAAATTTTTCAGGTGTGTTCAGAAAGCTTGACATGACCACAGGAGAACACCCAAGAAATTCGAGCACATGATTCGACTAAAGCGCCGCGGAAGGGCGGCGGATCCCACCGATTCGCCGCGCTTCCGCGGCCGAGTTGCCGAGTCATGGGCTCATTTTTCATGGGTGGGTCCTCTCTGGTGTTTGGGGTTTTCTGGAATATTTAATTATTGCTCAGGTTACTGTTTAACAGAGCAGATTTTGGAGCAATATTGATGTTGTTTATTCGATCGAATTGTACAGTATTTGCGTATTGGATTATATCTGTGATTGTTTAATGTGTTCGTAAACCTCCCCTAACTGCTAGTATGTCGGTTGGCAGGGGGTTGCACATTTCTGAAATGGTTATATCTGTTTGTGCATATAAACTGTATTGGACTGTTGTGGTGTATAGCCGGGGTTCGCAATGGGTTATTGATTAATTCATTTGTTGTAAATGTAATTTGTTGTAATATTATTTTCGCGGGGCACTTCCAGGTTGCGGTTGTAGCCACCGTTGTATTATTTCATTTTACTGTTTTTGCTCCTAGGACTGACCCAAGGTGGGGTACACAGACTGCCGGGTGGGTAGTTTGCCGTACCCGTAGGGGTCGAGGGTGGGGTAACGGCTATTCATCACAACTGTGTAATCTGTCTTTTCTTGCAGGCTCAAAAGAAATACAGATTGCTTGCAAATCCAATATTGTTTATCTGTGTTCTGGAATGAATATCATTGCGTCAGACGAATGTAAAATATCTATATTTATGATAGCTATTTAGACGCCACTTATGTTTTACACCCGCGCTAGCCCAGCCCCCGCTCTGTCGTTAGTTAAGTAACCTAACGGGTGATGACGGGACCCCGTGGCGAATGCGGATGGCATAAGAGGACGTTGTATTTTCGTTGTTTTCTGCAATGATAGGTTAATGATGGGACGCATTATCTATAATGCAAAGTAAAACAAACCAAAGTTTAAATCGTTGGAACAATTTAAAAGAAACCACTCGGTTATTTTTAAAACAGATATTTTTAAATGCGGAGATTTAACCACTCCTTTTAAAAGCTATCAGGTTCCTTCGGTTATATCAAGTTCACTACGTTCACGGTTTCGCCAAAACCAGTCGTAGCCCTCCGTCATTTCATTTGGGTATTCGGTAGTATTCAAGCTATGCACTTTTGGCCAACGTCATGGCATAGTGTTTGGTAGCTGCTGGGTATTCATTTGTTGCATAGATAGATGAGTTGGTTTGGGACAGTCGTATTATCATTTGGCCAACGTCAGGGATATATACGGATGGGTTCAAATTAACAAGATAATGATGGGTAGAACTTGACATGTGACTTATGACATTTTGACCAACGCCAAGGTCATAAGAGCATGGGGTAAAAACTTATATCGGGAATTTCTAAAGAAACTGAAATTTGCAAAGAACCAAGTGCATACCATTTTGAGTTTGATGAATGTTGGTAGCATTCCTACAACATTATCAGACGATGATATTTGGATCCCGATCCTACTGTGAGTATATGCTACTTATCAGGATATTCGTCACTTAACGATCAATGCTATAAACCTAGTAGGTGTCCAGAAAAGTGTCAGCGGGGTTACGCCCCCAGAGAAAAGAGGTTACTTAATTAAGGAACTTCGCGAAAGCGCTGGAAAACCTCCCTCGAAGTATCGACACCGGCCTGGCTGAACGGTTAAGCAAGTATTGTACGGTGAGAATAGTCTTGGCTAATTCTTCTTTTATGGTTTGAGGAAGGATTCGAGAAACAGTGGGAGCCATCCAGTTTAGATAAACTAAAAACCACTCTAAACTTGCAAGAGCATCATGCTAAAGAGTTTTCTTCTCTCTCTCCTAATTGCAGCGACCCTGAAAATGACTGGACTTAAGTTACTTTTAGAGAAAAATATACTGACAGGGCCAAACTATAAAGATTGGCTGCGGAATGTCAAGATGGCTTTGACCTATGACAAACTGGGGTACGTCCTCACCGCTACGGCACCTGCTGTCCCTGGTCCCAAATCCAGCAATGCGGATAAGGAAATCCGCAAAACCTGGGATTTAGATTGCGCGAGAGCCAAGTGCATCGTGCTTGCCTCGATGAACAATGAACATCAGAGGAGGCACGAGGATATGTCCCTAGATGGCATATTTCTCCATACAAAGGAACTTTATGGAGAGCAATCTCGTATAGCAAGATACGAGACCTCTAAGAAATTGTTTCGAGCGAGGTTGGCTGTCGGGTCATCGGTAGGTGAACATGTCCTACAGATGATTGGCTATATAGAAGAGCTCGCAGACCTTGGGACGACTTTGGATAATGAGCTCTATACAGACCTTGTTCTCCAGTCCCTTCCTCCCACCTACGCCCAGTTTATCCTCAACTTCAATCTTCAAGGAAAAGAAGTTGAACTTGCGGAACTCCTGAACATGTTAAGGAGTGCGGAGGGCACCTTGCAGAAGGCAAGGGAAACACCCGCTATGTTTGTTGGCGGTTCATCTTCTTCCGGGTCCAAGGCTAGGGCCAAAGGAAGGAAGAAGAAGGCCGCACCCAGACCTAGAGGAGGTGTTAGTAAGGTGGGAGGGAAGGGAAAGAAAAAGAAAGCAGTACCGATAGTTGATCAGGATGAGTGCTTCCATTGTCACAGGAAAGGGCACTGGAAGAAGGATTGCAAGGCGTGGAACGCCAAGAACCAGGAACCGAAGCAGGCTGTGGCTTCGACTTCAGGTGTGTTTGTAATTGAGAATTGTCTGTCGATCAACTCTACTTCCTGGGTATTGGATACCGGGTCAGGATCTCATATTTGCAATTCATTGCAGGCACTGAGAAACCGTAGAGTGCTGAAGGAAGGTGATATGATCCTCAGGGTTGCTAACGGAGCTAGCGTGGGAGCTGCGTCCGTCGGGGATTATCACCTAGGATTGACGAGTGGACACATTTTGGTTTTACATAACTGTTATTTTGTACCCAGCTTAACGTGTAATATCATATCAGTTTCCTTGTTATCAAATAAAGGTTATGATTTCACGTTTGTAAGAGATGTTGTCAACATCCACCTTAATCATGGTTTGATTGGGTCCGGTACTCTAAATAACGGCATATATGTGTTAAACCAACTCCAAATTTTCAATGTCCAGAACACACTAAAAAGAAAGTCTCCAGATTTGAATAAAGCTTTCTTATGGCATTGTAGACTGGGTCACATCAATGAGAGAAGTTTGACTAAGTTGCATAGAGAAGGATATTTGGACACGTTCGAATATCAAACTTATGACACTTGTCAATCTTGTCTCAAAGGAAAGATGACAAAGACTCCATTCACTGGACAAGGAGTAAGAGCGAGCGAGCTCTTAGGACTCATACACAGTGATGTATGCGGTCCAATGTCTACACATGCGAGAGGTGGTTATTCCTATTTCATTACTTTTACAGATGATTTCTCTAGGTATGGATATGTTTTCTTAATGAAGCATAAATCAGAGGCCTTTGAGAAATTCCTGGAATTCAAGAATGAAGCGGAAAACCAAACAGGCAAAAGTATTAAGACACTGAGATCTGATCGAGGTGGAGAATACTTAAGTGCCGAGTTCCTAGGTTACCTAAAAGAGAAAGGAATTCTCTCTCAGCTTACTCCTCCATACACTCCACAGCACAACGGTGTATCGGAGAGACGGAATCGAACCCTATTAGATATGGTACGATCCATGATGAGTAATGCTGAGTTACCGCGATCTTTCTGGGGATATGCGCTAGAATCAGCGGCATATATTTTGAACAGAGTTCCTACCAAAACTGTGCCTACCACACCATATCAGATGTGGAGTGGGAAGAAACCCTATCTTCAGTATATAAGGATTTGGGGATGTCCAGCTTTTGTCAAAAAGCAGTTTGTGGACAAGCTCGAGGCACGATCAGTAAAATGTATGCTTGTAGGATATCCAAAGAACTCCAAGGGATATTGCTTCTATTACGCAGAAGAACAAAAGGTTTTTGTTTCTCGTAATGCCCATTTTCTAGAACAACAAGTTTTAGAAAAGGATACAAATGGGAGCGAAATAGAACTGGAAGAAATTCCAGAACCACAAGCTGCTACTGAAAGTTTGGTAGAACCAGAGGTTCAAGAAGAACAGAACATTCCCGCACCCCTCCGCAGGAGTAGTAGGCCGTCTCATCCGCCTGAGAGATACTACGGTTTTCTCATAGACGGGGATAGAGAGGATTGCATCATAGATGATGATGAACCTACTGACTTCCAGCAAGCCATCCAGAGCGGCGACTCGGTACGATGGCTAGATGCAATGCGGACCGAAATGGAGTCCATGTACACCAACAAAGTATGGACTTTGGACTTTGCTCCAGATGGGGTAAAACCCATAGGATGCAAATGGATCTTCAAGAAAAAGATTGGTGTAGATGGACAGGTGGAAACCTATAAGGCTAGACTTGTTGCAAAGGGTTTTCGTCAAAGACCTGGTTTGGACTATGACGAAACTTTTTCTCCAGTGGCTATGCTCAAATCCATTCGGGTCCTTCTTGCTATTGCTGCCTTCCATGATTATGAAATCTGGCAGATGGACGTAAAGACGGCTTTTCTGAATGGAAATTTAGAAGAGAGCGTCTATATGGATCAGCCAGAGGGTTTCAATCAGAGTGGGAGCAGCGGGAAAGTATGCAAGCTGCTTAAGTCCATTTACGGACTAAAGCAGGCATCGCGGAGTTGGAACATCTGTTTTGATGAGACAGTCAAAGAATATGACTTTATCAAAAATCCAGATGAACCGTGTATATATAGTAAAGTTGTGGCCAGAAGTGTCGTATTCCTCGTCTTGTACGTGGATGACATTCTATTGATAGGAAATGACATTCCTATGCTACAATCTGTCAAAGGATTCTTGTCACACAGGTTCTCCATGAAAGACCTGGGTGATGCCTCTTACATTCTGGGGATCCGGATCTATCGTGATAGATCCAAGAGGATGTTGGGACTTTCGCAGTCCAGGTATATCGACACTGTACTGAAAAGATTCAGTATGGAAGATTCTAAGCGCGGTAATCTACCGGCTTGTCACGGAATCACCCTCTCCAAAGAGATGTCTCCCAAGACTGATTTGGAAAGGGAACGCATGTCTATTATACCCTACGCTTCTGCGGTAGGCTCTATAATGTATGCGATGTTGTGTACCAGACCAGATGTAGCTTACGCACTAAGCGTGGTAAGCCGGTATCAGTCAGACTCAGGGGAGAAACACTGGATAGCAGTAAAGAACATTCTCAAGTACCTGAGGAGGACTAAGGAGATGTTCTTGGTTTACGGCGGAAAAGACCTCAGGTTGGAGGCCTTTGCTGATTCCGGCTTCCAGAGTGATAAGGACGATTCCAAGTCCATGTCGGGTTATGTCTTTACCCTCAATGGAGGGGCGGTGTGCTGGAAGAGCTCCAAGCAGGACACCGTTGCTGACTCGACGATGGAAGCGGAGTATATAGCTGCTTGCGATGCCGCAAAAGAAGCAGTCTGGATGAAGAAGTTCCTAACAGAACTTCAGGTGGTTCCTACCATAGTTGATCCAATACCTCTGTATTGCGACAACAACGGAGCTATAGCTTTAGCGAAGGAACCAAGGTCCCATCAGAAGTCCAGACACATCTTGAGGCGGTATCACCTGATCAGGGAGATCATTGATCGTCAGGAGATCGAGGTTCGGAGAGTTGCTTCAGAAGAGAACATTGCTGATCCATTCACGAAGGCCCTTCCTCAGATTCAGTTCGAGAGGCTGCTCGAGATCATTGGTCTGCGATATGCCAGTACATGGCCCTAGTGCAAGTGGGAGATTGTTAGTGTTTATGCCCTAGAAGGCCATTACTGTATCATACTAGCTTGTATATTACTTAAAGGAAGCTTGGGATATTCACATGTATATAACAGTCTTGCTAAACATGGTAGTATGCTACTTGGTTTTTCTATCGTAATATGTGAGTGTACGTATTGATAGAGCTCTTAGGATCTTGCTTATCTACCAGCGTTGTGATGGCAGTCACACTAGTGGGGGCTGGGTAGTCTACAAGCACATCCTTATTCAGGTCCCCAGTCGTTGGATTATCGAGACAGAGCATCGATACTCCGGAGTAGACTGGTGTGTACGCTTCTCATCCCAGTTGGGGAGATGGTCTGTCCCACAGCCGTCAGTACGTCGTACTGGAGATAGTATACAGGTGCTCGTTAGGTTACGGGTACACCGGACAGGACTCACAGGGAACTGTTGGTTGGTTTGATACCAGTCGTCAGTGAACAGTTCCCAGGTGACATGAGTACAGCGTAGTCCGCAGACTTGACACTGCTACTTCGCCTCGAGTGTGTCCCACTGTTCTTAGATTGCTACCCTACCGCGGCTCAAAGGAGTCGTGCAAACAGGTAGCAGTTGGGTGCAGTCCCGAGCACTTGGAGGCAGTGGCGGTTAGACAGGATTCGTCCCTCCCGGTATTGGGAGTAGATATCGTGCTGTGTCAGAGAGCCATTACGCAAAGTCCCTGGCCAGGGCAAGCGAGATTTGCTGGTAGGTTCCAGTAGTTTCTCAGGGTGTAATGGGCTTCACTCCGACACGACTTATACCGCTATTAGGGGACTGACGCTTGCCGCCCCCCTAGGCCCGATATGCGATAGTCTTGGACGAACGGACCGGACTGTATGGAGATTGTCACATCAGACTCAGTAGGAGTTCGGATGGGTTTACTCATCGGCCTTCTTATCGACAACTACCTGGGGACCGTTACGTACAGCTAGTGCCGCTTGCGGTCTGTGGTTAAACCCACTACCAGCGTAGTAGTCGAGTCTCTAGAGTCCCACACAGAGAGTTTCCTACTCCAGGCGAAACGATATAGAGGTTGCATGGTTTTGCGACAGAGGGTTCGGACGCATACGTGCGTTTACGCACGTACGACTTTCGGACAGTTTTTACCAGTCGGCTTTGGTTTAAGCCAGTTACTGGTATCCGGTTATTGGATTTTTACAGTCTAAAGTTTTTCCGTATTTTTGCGGATCGGAGGGGCGTTCTCGTAATTGTACGAGAAGCTTCTAGAAGATGTGACTAAGGAGGTTTCTTTTGGAAAGAAAGTGAGTCATGGTGGTGATTCATTCATTTTATTAATGCACATTTATTGCTTAATGACTCATGCTAATGAATCACCACTAGATATTTTATGAAGCATGCTTATTCATTTCCTTTATTCATTATTCTTAAAAAGAAATGCTTCATAATATATTATGATACACTCTCTCTCTTCTCATGATCTCATCTCACATTCTCTCTCCTCAAGCTCTCATCTTCAAACCCTAATCCTTAATCCTCATGTGTTGAGATCAAAGGATTAGTTAGACTAAACAATCCATAACCTTCACTCTACATCATCCTTTCATCTTTGATTAGCAATCAAAGTTGATTAGTTACCTCAAGTTAGAGGTTTAGCTTGGAGTTTCGCTCTCGGGTGGATCGTCTACTACCTAGAGAAGGTCGAGGAGAACAAAGGAGGACACAAAGACGAAGGACTAGTTTCGATCGGTATAATCCCTTAACACTATAGTTTAGTTTAGCTATGTGTTTGGTTATTATTTGTTTAGCTTCGATTCAAGCGGTTAGTCGATGTTCGTTGTTTAAACTTGATCGTTTTTGAAAATTCCGCCTCCCCACAAGTACTGGGGTGTACTACATCGACTTACAGCGTCTGCATCGCTATACTTGAATATGGTACCAGGAGCGACTCATCATTCGCCGTTGGGGTATGGTATTGGAATTTGGTTGGCGTCTGCATCGCTGCACTGGAATATGGTACCAGGAGCGACTCATCATTCGCCACTTGGGGATTGGGGAGCGATGGCTTAGGAGACAGGTTTGGATCCCTATCACCTAAGGCTTTTCAATTCTATGGGCCGTAAGGGTCCCATAAAGTATTTTCTCCCTACGAGTCGTAAGGATCCCGTAGGTGCATTTTCTCCTTAGGAGTCGTGAGGACCCCCAAGTGTGTTTTTCCTTTATGAGTCGTAAGGATCCCACAAAGGTTTGTTCTCCTCATGTATCGTGAGGACACATGAGTGGGTCTTCTCAATGGAGCATAATTCCAGAGGCGGAGACCAGCCGCGTAACCGGTAATCGTGGTGGGGCATGGACGTGATGAGAATTATTTGAGCCCGTGGATTGTATACGGCAGTCAATTTGGGGACTAGCCGTAGGGCTGAAAGAATTTTGGGAAATTGGATTTTTATTTGGCGTCTGCATTGCTGCACTGGAATAATGCCAGGAGCGACTCATCATTCGCCGTCTTTTTTTTTTTACCGCGATCGCTCTATCATTTCAGCTTTTCTTATCGCGAAGATCGCGATTGCCCCATCATTTCGGCTATTTATTCGCGGTCGCCCTATCATTTCGGCTTTATTTTCATCCTTATTTTACACGCTGATTTTTATTGCGAGTTGCCCCATCATTTCGGCTTTTCTTTATTTTTTCTTTTATTTACACTTTTTTTTTTATTTACATTTTTTTTTACATTCCCAGTTTAACGACTTAGAGGTCGACTGTTTCCAGTTTAACGACGTGGTGGTCCTCTTTGCTTATCCCAGCTCTTTGAACATTGATCTTGGCGGAGCTGTGTTGATGACCTAGATCTGTGGCTTGCCGATACATCCGAGGATTGAGAGGTTTTTTCCAAGCTTATATTGGTCCTCTACCCAATCTTTGAAAACACAGCAGTCTTTAATGGTATGACTCAGCACTCTATGGTATGGGCAGTATATGGGATTGCCAGTCATATTCATTTCATGTGGCCTCTTCGGAATAGGCAGTTGCAGGCCATTGTTCAGGGCTTCCTCGAATATATCGTGGACCTCATCCCTCCTAAAGGAGTACACCTTCTTCCTTCTCTCCATCAGAGTAGGTGCCCTCACTGACGCCGGTCCCTGAGGCCGATCAATCTTTGGTTCGCCCTGCACATGTCTGGGAGGGTTAGGTTCCCGAAAGGTTTCGGTCTCCATTTGCATGAAATCGGCGGTCGTAGCTTGACTGTTTGCTAACACGCCTTTAGACAGTTTTATCTCTCCCGTCTTGTATTGCCTTTCGACCCAATCTTTGAAGACGAAGCAGTCCTCAATGGAATGACCTATCACCCTGTGATAGGGGCAATATTTTGGGTCGTCGGTCATATTCTCTTCTTGCGGTCTCTTTGATTCTGGCAGTTGTAGACCGTTTCTTAGGGCGTCCCTGAATATCTTGTGGACATTTTCCCTCTTGAAGGAATAGACCTTTTCCAGCTTCTCTTTCAGAGGCGATTCCCCCCCGGCGTATGTATCGGAGGGACCGGAGGCTGATTGCGGCCGTTTTTCATGAAGGCGCTCCGCTTTTAGGTTTAAAGGGATATCAGTTGGCTGCTCCCGGGTCTTAATTCCTGGCTCATGAGCCAAAATTTGATTCTGCTGTAATTGCAATCGGGCGACTTGGGTCGCGAGATCTGCCACGACGTTTGCCAGCTCGTCGACTTTGGAATAGACCTCGGCCATCTTCTCGTCCCTGTCCTGAAATTGCCTTTGAAGCCATTGGAATAATGCTTGTTCTGTAGTTCCGGATATGACAACCGGGTAATCTTTATTGCCTGAGCTCCATTCCGTAGGAACCACGGGCTCCTCTGGCTTATCGGCCTGAGCGGGCTCTTCATCATTTAGATCGAGCCGATGCTGGGTAGCGTCAACCATATCATCACCATGGCTGTGAAGAAGAGGATGGTTCGTTTCTTCATGTTCGGCCATGTAGACAGTGTGGACAACACACTCAGCCATTCTTTCATCACTGGCAGCTGGTTTCGCGGAGCGGTCCGGGCTTTGGAAATTCATAAATTTTAACATGGCCAGAGCCCTAGCCTTTTTGTTGGCTCTATTTCTGAGTCGCTTCTGCCTCAGCTTCTCGATTTTGAAGGCTTGGCGGGCATCCGCTACCCAGGAAGCTATTGTGGGTTGGTCAAAGGGGAGCTTAGAGAAGACACCCGATCGAGCAGTGGTCAAGGGCACTGCTGGGCTTGCTCGGGACGCGTTGTAGCTTTGTTGGTGTTGATGGACTTGCCCCCAGCTGGGGCCAAGGAAAGTCGTTCAGACACCGACTTGCGTTTGGGTTGGGGCGCCCTCGAGATCACCACATTTGGTCTCCTGCCTTTCGAGACCGGTTTGTCTGCCACCGGGGCTTGAGGAGCTGGGATGGCGCCAACTGGCATGAACACAATAGAGCCGAATGGTAGCAGCGGCTCCTCCCATTGTCGCCCGAGACTGGCCAGAAGGACCGTCCTAGAGTCTATCCTCATCGTGTAGGAGACGGGAGTCATACTGAGAGCTGAGTTCATCTTTGGAGACATGGTTGAAAAGTGATTGCTTGAAGACCTGCATGAAAGAGCATTATTTTAGTATAAATACAGATATGTACATTGATTGAGTTCGCATGAATGCTTAACCCGAAATATGGGAGGAGAGATGGCCCCACCGGGCATGCCAGAATCTGTAGGGTGTTTTTCGTCACCCCATCGAGATAGGAATACGTGCACGCTAGTCAGGCGTACTACAGATTCCCCCTGCCTAGGGTAGGCCGGGGTTTAATGATTGTGGGGATCCGAATCTCCGGCAGCCGCGAACTAAGCTGCCGCTAATTACCCCCCGCCTTTGGGGCGAGGGAACTTCCGATTGACGGGTCAAACTGGTCATGCGAACTCAATGTGCAGTGTACGTGTGTTGTGTTTTGAAAGGGGCGTTTTGGATATATCGGGAGCCACGCAGAGTTTTTACGGGGGTCCCGCTACCCGGATAGCAGGCTGGGGGTCAAGGAGGCTAGCAGCCCCCTTGCGGGGTTCGGGACAGCGCCCCGGCCCGAAAATTTTTTGGAGGGGGAGAATGTGGCGGAGTATGTATATGTGTGAATTTGTATACATATGTATATGTATATGTATGTACATAAAAAGAGGGGGAAAAGGCATCCAAGGGATGCGTGGAGCAGCACCTTGGGCGCTGTACGCTTAGGTGCTGTGCGCTCAGGCGCAAGCGCGCCACGTGTCGGCACGTGGGCGCTTTGCGCATGAGCGCTGCGCGCAGGTGCGCAAGCGCGCGCGCGCCACGTGTCGGCACGTGGGCGCTTTGCGCAAGAGTGCTGCGCGCAGGTGCGCAAGCGCGCGCGCGCCACGTGTAGGCACGTGGGCGCTTTGCGCAATGCGCGTTGGCGCGCAAGCGCGCGCGCGCCACGTGTCGGCACGCGGGCGCTTTGCGCACTTGCGCTGCGCGCCGGAGAGGACAAGAGGCTTTTAGCCTGAAAAAAGATTTCTCAAAAGAGAAATCAGAGAGGAGTCGGGCTCCTGAATGTGTTTTGGATTTAATGGAAGTGGTTCTTCTTCTTCCTCCTGTTGCTTGCTGGATCTTGAAGATCAAGAGATGTGAAACCTCAAAATCTCTCCTTTTTAAGATCTGATGGCAGATCCAAGTTTCCCTTTGTGGGTTTTGTGGTAAAAAACTATTTTGTTTTGAAAAAGGAAGAGTAAAACTCTTGACTTAATTCAAAAGAAAGAAGAAGGTTTTGGAACCTTGAGGAAGGAGAAAAGATCTCAGATCTAATTTTTTGTGGAGAGAATGAAAAGTTGTTATTTTTTATTTATCATGTTGCCTTTTATAGGCTTACATATTTACATATAGCCCCTTGGGCTTTACAAAAATGGCATTTTAGCCACCCCATGGCTCATGTGCCATTTCATTTTTGCACATAAGCCATGGGCTTACAAAATATTGGCTTTATGCCCATTTTGCATACATTCATGCACAAAAATTACATAAAAATTATTTGTTACATGATTTTGTTGTTGGCATGGGGAGGCTGGCCACGGGCTCGACATGGGTATGGGCCTACTTGACCTGGGCTTGGGCCCACCTAGTTTGGGGGTTGACCTTGACTTTGACTCGGTCAACAGGGGTGTAAATTTTTACCCCAACAGTTGCATTATTCATCATTATCTCCTTTGCATTATTCATCACAAAAGGAATTCTATGATTCATCTTCTTCTTCCTTCATCTTTTCTTTCATGAAAAAGCTTACTAGCTTTTTCCAAGTGATGAATGAGTGTGAGAAAAAGATAATAAAAGAGAGCAAAAATCCTACTTCATCATCCTCATCTATCCTTGCCATTTAGATGAGGGTGTTCACTTCATATTATGAGTATTAGCTTGTGTTAACGAAACTTCAAGGTAGATCATCTTTGTATCGAAGATCGGAAGCAAGACTGCATCTTTCTCTTCGTGGGTCCGGAACACGATGATCGCAGCGAAGGGACTTCAACACGGAGCTTTAGAAGTGAAGGACCGGATCTACAAAGGTTGTAATCCCTCTCACTTAGTGTTAAACTGTTTAACATACTTGTTTTCGCCTAAACCCTAGTTTAAAGATCCGGCTTCGGGATGTTCGACACAGCTAAATTTTTAATCAGGCATGGTTGATACCTTGTAGACCCTTGTGCGCGTGCCCAGCAACCCTACAGAAACTAGGGTTTCTCCATCATCATCCCTTGTCCTTTCATTGATTAGCATTCAAATTCTAGCCTCTAGGAAATGCAATCATCGATCGTTGATCTCTAATTAAGAGCGAAAACATTCAAGAAAGCATCTCGCTTGAAACTAGGTTGTCTATGATTTAATTTCCTAAAGTTTACAAAATTCATAAGACTTAGGAATTGTTCAAGGATTTAATCATCTTCATCTATCTATTTTCTCGATTCCTCCACGAGCGGAGTTTTCACTCAAACATCATGAAAAAGAAAACAATCAAGAATTGAGAACTCATCATAATGCTCAAATGTAAAGAAAAGCAAGATCAAGAATTTTCACCTTTTATTATTCAACGTTTCGTTACAATTCACTCAAAGACTATAAGAATTGAGGAGAGACCTCGATCGTCGAATTAGCTTCGCATCACCTTCGTAAGTCGTGGATCGTCGTGGATCACTTGCTCGGATGAAGATCGGCGTTGCTTCAAAAAGGCTCTATGGATTCTTGCTTGATTTTGTACTCGATGAATCTTGATTTGGATTTTGAATTGTATTTGAGCTAGGGTTTGATTGCACAAGTTGTGTTACTCAACTTGTGTGTGGAATTGTTGAACAACCTTTGTGATGAAGCCTTGGGTTGCTTTTTATAGCCTTCTTCTTTAGCTTCCTCTAGAAGCTTGATTTGGTTTAGCTTTCTTTAGAAGCTAAGCTAGGTTTAGCTTCTCTTGCAAGCTTGGTAGTTATGAAGGAAGCTTCTAGAATGAGTTAGTTACCAAGCTTACAAGAGAAGCTTGGTTGTTATGAGAAGAAGCTTCTAGGTTAAGGTAGTTAGTTAGCTTGTTTGAGAAGCTTGGAGGTGTTAGGCTTGTACAAGAAGCTTGGTTGTTAGGACGGAAGCTTCTGGAGATCTCTGGAGATTGAAGTGTCTTGAAAAAGTTTGGCTACTGAAAGGAGAACTCTGGGATAGTATTCTGCCGCTGACATGATGACGTGGTCGCGGATCCGCCGCGAATAGGCCCATTCGGCCGCGGATCCGCGGCCGTTTAGAGTACTTGGTGCATGGAATCATCAGGTTTCTCTTGTGTTGTCTTTAGGGCTATTTTCTGATGTCTAGAATTTTTTTATACTTTCTTGTTCACTGCCAGATAACAAGTCTTGGACTTGGCGTATTTTTTATCAGCACTTTTAGCAGTTTCGGCTCTTTTCCTGGAATTTCCTGCACACATTCTCGAGACAAGTGTTGCGATATACAAAGATCATGCGTGCAATAATAAACACACAATTTCCCTCAAAATGCCGGTTATAATGTATAACACAAGTTATTTGGTATTTTACAGACGATTTGCTAATATGTGCTATATTCATACTGAACACCTCTAGATGATTGCAAATAGTAAGGAAATTGATGTGTTAAAAATGCAATATTTTCGACTGATCAGGTGACCCTGCGACCCGTGATAGGCGTAGTATGGGCCGCAGAGATATTTGCCCGCCTTTTGGGTAGCTGGCGGGAGCTTAAAGAACTTCTCGCTCTTAGCTTCCTCCAACAGTTCGGTCTGGGAAATGTTCAGTGGGGTGTACTTCTGGAACCTTAGGGAATAAGGTTTTGGATGGTCGACTTTCTTTTTCTCTTCCCTGTCTCTCTTCTTCCGGTCTGCTTGGTCGCCCCTGGACAGGTTGGAGTTCACCTCTGACGCAAGTTGGATTTCTCACTTGGTCCATGCTTTCACTTCGGCCATAATCTTAGGTTGCGCCAATACAAAAGAGCGGAGCTACTCTTTGTGCCTAAGACCCGACCTCAGCACAGTGATAACTGTTTCGTCACGGTGCTCAGGAACCTCCAGGAAGGCATTGTAGAAGCGAATGACATACCCTTTCCTTATCTCCGCTCTTGACTGTGAACAAGTAGTCGATCGTCTTCTTCTGTCGTCGGTTACCGACGAATTGACTGAGGAATTGGGTAGCCAGCTCATCAAAGTTCAAAATGGAGTGCTGCGCAAGCCCTCGGAACCAGCCCCGGCCAGCTTGGATTAGGGTAGTACGAAAAGCTCGGTATTGAGCCGCATCCAAGTTGTCTTGGAAGCTCATGCCCACCGTAAACGCGTCCAAGTGGTCCTTCGGGTCGGACATCCCGTCGAAGAGGGCAACTTTAGGCGGTTTGTTTCTGGACGAGACGTGCTCGGCCAATAACTGTTCCGTAAAGGGCCTTGTGAGCGAATCGGCGGAGTACTTTGCCCCTTCGCCGGACATATGGCCATCTCATCGTATACCTTCAATTTTCTTTTTGAGGGCTTCGATCTGTTGGTGGTACCCCGAGAATTCAGCACAGTCGGAGCGGAGGCTATCCCCGCTCCGGGCCTGCGCGATGGTGTGGCTTCGATTCCGCTCTATCACATTTCTTAAATCCTCGGGTGAGGCCCTTCTTGAGTAGTCCCGACATTCGCCGTTTGCACGGCCTCGACGGGAGTAAGGGCGCCGGTCGTGCCTGGATGCAGGCGAACTGACCGACACCTCTTCAGAAGGTGAGAGCGCGCGGTGAGCGTTGGAGCGACGGCCTGGTCTCCCCTGAGATCGGGGTGTGGAGCTTTCCGGCGTCCAGCGGGTCATGGAATCATTTACCGCATGTGGGTAATGGTTGCCGGAGTCGGTACGCCGGCGTTCGGTGATGCTGAGATGAGCGTGGGTGAGATCAAGGGCCTGAGCATGCCCATCTGTCCTCCTACGGGCGTCATCATCCCGGGGAGGGGGAACTGCGGTCAAGTGGGTAGGGCCCGCCGCTTGAACGAGGACGAGTGTATCCACCATCGCTGTGAGTCTGTCGATCCGAGTGGATAAGGCGTTGATGACGTTAGGAGGGGGAGTAGAACCGCTCCCGCCTCCATTATGGAGGGTGGGGCGGCTATCATTGGGATCGTCGCGGTTGTTGCTTGTCATCGGATCGTGGGCGGAAGATCAACTTTTACGTTCCCACAAACGACGCTAACTAATGAGGTATGAATCTCCCTCAGATGTTGTCCTCCGTCGATCTGACTATGAGCGGTAACGAGCGGTTGAGATTGAATAGGAGAATTGTTATGTGGATCTCAACGGGTTGTTGGATGTTGTTGACGCCGAGCTACCTGCAAGGGAAGTCCCGGGATGGGAAACCACCGTAGGACCCCCCGACGATCAAGTTAGTACCGTGAAATAAAAGCAGGGTAGTGGCGTATCAAAATGAGTTCGAGTTAACTGAGTCGTCTAAAACGAGGGGTTTATATAGTGATGGCATAAAGCAAGCCGGTGCGAGATCCTCGCCGTTCGTTACGTCCCTACGTTATGTCCGCGTCGATGGCGGGATCCGTCCATTAATTGCGGGATACGCTCATTAATGGAGGGACGCGCCAGCGTGAGATGCGGAACGTGGGGCGGCGGATATCTCGCTTTGGCGAGATACGTGGAGCCGTGTGTTGGGTAGTGGGAGCGGCCCGGCCATCGAACCGTGGCCAAATGCGGAACAAAAATTTCTTAAAACCCGGCGCTGCCATTACCCGTTTTGCAAGATCGAAACCATTAACCCTAAAACTAGCAATCTAACAAAAGGAGATAGAATGGTTATACCTAATGAACCAAGTCCTTCGGGTCTTCAACCATTTCCAAGCTCCAAATGATGCTGATCGACTTTGGTCACCGGTCTTCCTTCGTCTTCGATGATCCACCCGAGGGAAACGACGCAAGCTTCAGGTTCGCCAAGCGAACCAACCGACTCTTCAAAATTGCTAGTAGTGGAGAGTGGGGAGTGTAAGATAGTGTCACTAAAATTCTTTCTCTCAACCATGAGCTCAAGTGAGCAACAAGTGAAGATGAAGAGGGTGAGCTAAACTGGTGGCATGAGCAAAATTGGCTAAGGGTTTTTGGGTATGTGAATGAGAGTGTAATCCAAAAGAGCAAGCCCCCACTCCACCAAAATTGTGGCCGTCCCCTCTCTCCTCTTCCAAAAAAATGCACCCCCAAAAACCCTTTTCCAATTAACAATAATTTATTAACAACCATACCAATCACTACATGTCCAAAGACCACGCTTTGACTCAAAACCCATACCCATGCCATGTCACCTTTTCCACCTCATCTAAAACAAATGATTTTATAAACAAAATCAATAATGAGGTGGCATCATCTAGAAGCCATTCCGTATAAATACGGAATGCTTCCCGGTATATGTATCGAAATACACATACGCGTATTCGTACGAAAATACGAATAGCCAAAGAGAGAAAATAAATAGTGAGAAATAATACTAGAATACATATATATAAATACATATGTAAATTATTAAATCAAAACTTGATTTAACAATCTGGCTTAATCCTAAGCCGCTAGTATTATTAACCGTCCGATTAAAGTCTGTGCAGTCCGTACAGACATTTAATCGGACACCTGTATGTATCAACATACGTCACCTACACCATATTGCCTGAACCGAGAAAACCCTCTGTGTGGGACTCTAAAGACTCGTCAATACGCAGGCAGTGGGTTTAACCACAAGCACGTCAGCGGCACTAGCTGTACGTAACGGCTACCCAGGCATTGAGTGAAAAGAAGGCCGACGAGCAAACTCATCTGAACCCCTACTGAACCTGTCAGTGACAATATCCGTACAGTCCGGTCTGTTCGTCTAAGAGTATCGCATATCGAGTCTAGGGGGTGGATAAAGTCAGACCCCTAACAACGCGATAATTCGTGTCGGTATGAAACCCATCACTACCCGAGAAACTATCGATCCTGGATCGGTAATTCTCACATACCCCGGCCGAGGATTTCTAGTGATGGCCACCCGTGCACTGCACGACATCAACCCCCAATACCGGGAGAGACGAATCCCCGACGATCCGCTCACTGCCTCCATGTGGCTCGGGACTGTACCCAACTAAAACCTGTTTGCACGACTCCTTTGAGCCGTGGTAGGGTAGTAATCAAAGCACAGTGGGAACTCACACGAGACAAATGACGATCTCAGGTCGACGGACTAACCTGTACACATGTCACCAGGGAACTGCTATCTGACTCTAGGTATAATACCAACTAGCATATTCCCGGCGAGTCCGTCCAGTGTACTCATAACCCAATGAGCACCTGCATACTATCTTAGGTGAACAACTAACACCAATGGCTTGTGAGACCGGCCACCGCCCCTCGTCAGGGTCTAGATAAGTACACACCAGTCTATACTGGAGTATCGATGCCCAGTCTCGATACTCCCACGACTAGGGACATTTAAGGATGTGCTTATAGACCCGCAGCTCCCACGTATGTGATCGCCATCACAATGCTAGCAGTCAAGCAAGAATCCTATGGGCTTTATCAACATATGATGATAAAGACAAACCAGATAGCATACTATCATCTCGAGTAAGACTGTTTTATCGGTATAGGTCCTCGCTTAATCATCATATGATCACATACCTGCGACTATGATAATTGCCTTGAGGGCACTATAGCCAACACCGTGGCGGGGGCGCTTGGACCCCGCGCTCTCGGTTGGTCAGAAAAGCCGAGGAAGCTCAGCCCTGCAACAGCTCGGAGACGAGCAAAAGGGGTGTAAGTTTGGCTGTCGGATGGCCCGGGGGCAAAAGGCGGGGGTATAAGTTCGGAGATGAGGCCCTGAGGAAAGTCCCCAAGGCGCCACACTAATTCTACCTCCGCAGTCCCTAGGAACTTAGTGGGCTTACGTGGACGACACATCATCTGCTACGTGTCGTAATCTGAAGAATTCCCGTTCATGAGCCTTATCAGGCATATAGAAGTCAATGTTTGTTTTATAGTTGATAAGCTTTTGCAAGTGTTAATTAACATAATAACTGAGTTAAGGCATTGTCTCTGAGGTATTATTTAGGACTCCATTAATAAGGACTCCGTTAATAAGCTTTAGAACCAACTGTCGACTGGACATCAACCCCATCTTCGTTAGCACTAGAATATTCTTCAAAAAGAAAAAGTATGGACAAGAAATAAGTTACCATAATTGAATGACTACGGCATACTCCAAATTCTCTTACTAAAAAATTAAAGGTTTAGAATAGGAAAAGATCATAGATATGTAAGGAGATTTAACACATTCCACAAAACTGAAACATCATCCAAATTTAATATTATAAGAGTTGGTCATTCATCTATTATAGGAGTTGGTCATTCATCAAAAGTTATTCCCCTTTCTTCAGGAAAAAATATTATCTTTCCTCTTCTTTCTAGACTTTCTCCAGTCTAGAAGAATTTGGAGGGCGTCAGCTGCTCATTTAGGGTTTTTATCACGGTTTTCTTCGTCATTAAAGAAAAGAGCTGACAACTATTGATTGTAACACTTTTCAAAATATTTCATGGAGCCTTGCTTGGTAGAGACCCCATTCTATTGGGAAAAAGCCCAGGGTCCCTAATTAGCCCAAAACATCACCTGGGTATCATACAACAAGCATATCAAACACCAAAAACCAAATGAAACTATCTAATTAATTAGGTGAATAGAAACCTCACCAGCAACAATCCTACGCCCTGCTGCAGAAACAAAAGTAGGAGGATTTCCTTTGATTGTGATTGGCCTCAACTCGCCGTTAACTGAATGAGATAATTCTAATAGCCTGCGAGGTTGAGATGGTGGAACCAGCTGTGTAGAGTTTATAGGGAGGAAAGAAACCATTAATTTTTGCTTTCTTTTTACACACTCTTTTCTCGGCTGATTTTTACCTTTTAAGTGATGTTTTGGTCATTTACTTGTCTTGTGTTCTGAATTTTTTTATCGTGATTGGCTTCAACTCACCATGTGTTCGAGATGAGTTTCAGCTTGGTTTGCGCCCCACATGCTGCTTCAAACTTTTACCTTTTGGGTTCAAATGGGCTGAAATGGGCCTATCCCTGTGTGTTTGCAATATTAGAGAGAGACAGAGAATGTGTTTTTCTTTAATCTGCGGCTTGTTTGTACAGATATAACTTTCTATGCTATTTAATGAAACAAAGAAATTGAAAATGTCAATTTGAATTTTAAGACGAACGCATTGCGAAAAGAAAATTCTCATGAGAAAAAAATTATAAAAAATATATTCAAATTTGTCGATCATTAAAAATCTCTTCATGCGGGTTTAAAAATCTATATTATTTTAACTAAAATTTTTCTTGCATCTTTGTCCATGACATTAACAAATACACATATGTATAGCACCTATAGAACATTAGTGTATATTAGTGCAATATAAAGTATTTATTAGGGTGTAGGGTGGATGTATGTAGAAAAAATGTTATTCAACTTAAACCGTCACCGTTTTTCTTCTCTCATAGTCTGCGTTGTTTTTCTATCATGTCAAGCCTTGCACCATTGACACGCGGAGATAATAACAGCTTAAAGCGAACTAGGTTTTTCTACTAGGGTAACGGTAAAACAATGATCAAGATGACGAATCCAAACTCAGCATGTGAACTAACATACATCGGAATAAAATTTATGACCTTCCATCATTAGGAAGAAGACGTACGGTAATTGATTCTATGATATAGATATTTCTTCTGAATCTCGGACCTTTGGATCTTTTACGTCGTTCGATGATTGACGAGTCACAATCACGTGGTAACAAGGAAAAGACTCAAGTCTATGGGAGCTGGACAGTGAACTTGGAAATGAAAGAACAAAAACCCAAAACCTAGATTTTTTTTAGGAGGCACCACACTTAGATATTTTTTTTGATCTCAACCCTCTCAATTGGCCCTTGACTATATAGCTTAAGAGAGATTAGATGAATGGTTTGGATTGACTATTGCCCGAACCCTGGCTCTACGGCTGACCTAAGAAACATCACCATGACGAGCAGGCGTCTTGGTGTAGCCGATCCCGACTAGGGCTTGGTGTAGGCCAGTGGCTGGGTCGCTGGCCAAACCGACTGCCTCTTATAATTGAGTAGGTTCGAGTCGGGGCAACCAGAAGTCCAATATACTCTCACTCATACAATTTAGTGGATGCGGTCCAAATCCGTTTTCATACACACTAGTACAAAGATGTCTTTCCCCTACGGGTGAGAAAACCCATAGAGGTAATTTTAGGTTGCCCATACGGTTCCTACTGTAGGAGCAAGGCAACTTTACAGAAAAATAACTTCTGTAGTTGTCCTTACGGTGCCGGCAGAGAAACCCTTACTGTGGGAACCGTAAGGATAATATCGGGGTTTTTAGAAGGAAAAAAAAGAAGAAAATTTCATCTCCCTTTTCCCCACGCCTCGATCCCCAAAATCAAACCTCCCCCCTAAGAAAACTTCCCTTCTTCCCTAATCCTAACCAATGCCAGCAACCTCACCATCGCCCCCTCTACGGCCATCGCCAGCTCCTTCGCCGCCATCACCTCCAGTAATCACCTCTACCGTTAATTTCACTATCACCATCACCACCAACACCATCGCGTGCCTCCCTAAAATCCTAGCAGCCGTTGCCACCACCGCCATCACCGCCTTTTCACTGTTGCCGCCATCATCGGCTCCCCTTTCCACCTCTCTCGTGATTATCCCCCCTCACTCACTGTCTCTCACTCTCACTCACTGTCTCTCTAACGCAGCTAGCCGATCGCCTCACACCTCGAGCTTCGCCATCGTCGATATCCTTGAGCATTGAGCTCCATCGTCGATCGCTTCTAGCCTTGAGCTTCGCCATCGCCGATCACCCCGAGCTCTATCGCAGACCGCCTCGAGCCTCAGCGATTGCCTCAATCCTCGAGCTCCGCCACCGCTGATCGCCTCAATCCTCGAGCTCCGCCACCATAATGCAGACCTCCTCCCCCACAGCGAGTTCCACACCGCCGAGCCCCCGTCAACCACAGTAAGTGAATTTTTTTTTGGAAAATTGTTAAAAATTATTTTAAGATTTTTAAATTAAGTAGTTTTGAATGTTAAGTTTAATTTGGTGATGAAGACGATGATGCGTTAATTAGTTTAATTTCTCAAATATGATGAAGATCTTGATGATGATCGTGATATGTTTTCAGTTAAGAGAGAAAAAAATATGAACGTCGAATCCTTCGGTGAAGAGAGAAAAGGCCGTATGTTTTCAGTTAAAAGAGAAAATGAAAACCATCATAAAGATTTCAATATTAGAAAACTTTTCTTTTTATAATAGACAGAATATTAATTTCTTACTAGTAATAGTAGTTGGTCCTCCAATAAAATTTTATTTTGGATTGATCCTTGCTTTTTTCATTGCATTGCTTTTTTAGCATCATATTTCTTACTAAATAATATGGCTTTCCCTATCCTCATGGAAGAGGTACAATTAGACATAACCTAATTTGTTATCATGTTTCCATATTGCTAACACCGATCACCGATCACTTGATGATGATCGTGATATCATGCTATTCTCGTGTTTTTCTATATATTTTCGGGATCCTCTTTTATCTCCAACAGAAAAAGGAAGAACATATTATATATTAATTGACATTATTCAAGAATCGTGCATAGCTAGCTACTAATGAGATCATTTGGTATGAAAGTCTATTAATTTCATGATATTTGCATTGAGCTTGGTTTCCTTTTCATTTGTTGTGAAATTCTCAAGTCTTTGATCTAATGTTAGTTAGAAATAGGAGATTACCATTTTTATTAATCACAGTCTGATTGTGATGATAAAGATTAAGCTGATATATGTCTTTCACATGCTAATTAATCAATTAATTTCACTTGATTATATATTTGCAGTATCTTCTTCTTTGATTCTCTAGGCCTTAAGATCTATCACCTTCCTTTTAATTTTACACACGGCGCCGCTTTTCATATTAATCAACTCTAATTATATCATTATTATTGATAACCACTAAATATTAGTTACATAACTTAAGTAAATTCTAGGTGATTACCTTGTCTAAAGTGTTACAAGCTTAGTGTTGTTAAGGTTCCCAAATGCTCGCAGCGCAGCGGAAGAGAAATTGCAAACAAAAAATTTCATGCGAGCGCAAGGAAACCACAACCTAGAATCCATTCAAACACAAAAGTAGAAAACTTAGCTACAAGTTATCGTATCCACCCAATCGTGGAAGACCCTTCCAAGTTTCGTAGGCCGTCGGGAACATGCTTGAGAGACGACCTCTCTTGTCGAAGATGATCTACCTGAGAGAAATCGATCTAAGCTCCTACTTCACATAGTGAAGCAACTAAAGATCACAATTCGTTAGGTTGTGATGCTTAAAGATGTAGGATTTTTCCACAATCATTTACTCTTTTTTTTCCAATCTCAAGAGAGCTCATAATCATAAAGAAGGAGATGAGGATGAGAGAGATCTCATGTAAGAATGAACCAAGTGTGTAATGAATGAAGGTATTGGAGAGATTTTAGCAACCATGGAAAAATATGTCATACTCATTTTCAAATAAACAATGATGCACATCCCTCACAACCATACTCTCATGCCACATCACCCTCCACCTCATTTATAATTTTCTTAAAAAGGAAATTCCTAAAATGAAGTGTCCTCTTTCTAAAAGTATTTCGTATAAATATGGAATACAACCTCGGTATATGTATCGAATACATATACGTATATCCGTATAAAAATACGAATAGCCAAGAGAGAGAAAATGAATAATGAACATAATACTAGCATATATATATGTAAATTATTAAATCAAAACTTGATTTAATAATCTGTCTTAATCCAAAGCCGGCTAATATCATCAACCGTCCAATTAAAGTTCCTGTAGCCAGTACACGTATTTAATCGAACTCCTGCATGTATCAACAGACAACTTCTACATTATATTGCCTGAACCGGAAAAACCCTATGTGTGGGACTCTAAAGTCTCGACAATATGCTGGCAGTGAGTTACTGGATAAATCCATAACCACAAGCACGTCAACGGCACTAGCTGTACATAATGGCTACTTAGGTATATGTCGAAAGGGAGGTCAACAGTTAAGTCCGTTCGTACCTTACTTAGCCTATAAGCGACAATCTCTGTACAGTCCGGTCTCTTCGTCTAAGAGTATCGCATATCGGATATAGGGGGTGGATAACGTCAGACTCCTAATTACCGGATAAGTCGTGCCGGTATCAAGCTTATAACCTACCGAAAAACTACTGATCTCCTATCGGTAACTCTCATCCACCCTAGCTAGAGATTTATGGTGATGGCCAATCGAATACAGCGCGACATCAACTCCCTATTCCGGGAGAGGCGGATCCCTTCCAATCGCTCACTGCCTCCATGTGGCTCGGTACTGTACCCAACTAAAACCTATTTGCACGACTCTTTTGAGCCGTAGTAGGGTAGTAATCTAAGTATAGTAGGAACTCACATGAGACAAATGACGATCTCAAGTCTAAAGACTACCCTATACTCATGTCACCAGAGAACTGCTATCTGACAATACGTATAATACCATTTAGAAGTTCTCGGCGATGCCATTCGGTGTACTCACCTACAGTGAGCACATGAATACAATCTTAGGGGCCAAAACACCAATGGCTTATGAGACTGGCCACCGCCCCTCGTCGAGGTCTAATAAGTATATACTAGTCTGTTAGTTATATGTATGCCCTAGAGGCCATTACTGTATATTGGATGTATATTGTAGTGGATGCTGGGACATATATAGGGAGGACTTTCTTGCTCGACATGATAGTATGCTATCTGGTTACTCTTGACCTTAACGTGTATACTGATTGTCTCTCTGTTACATGTTGGTAAAGCCCTTAGGATGTGTACTTGACTACCTGGACTATGATGCGGATCATACTAGTGGGGACATGGTAGTCCATAAGTACATCCTTCAAGGTCCCTAGTCGTGGGTGTATCGAGACAGGGCATCGATATACCAGAGTAGACTAGCGTATACCTTTTCGACCCATACAGATGGGCGATGGATGATCCCATATCCATTGGTGTTTGACATCGGAGATGATATACGGGTGCTCAGTAGAGACTGGGTATACTAGACGGACTCGCCGAGAACTCCCAGATGGTATTATACCTTACGTCAGATGGCAGTTCTCTGGTGACACTAGTACAGAGTAGTCTGTTGACCCGAGATCGTCATAGAGTCTTGTGTGGTTCCCACTGTGCTTTGATTTCCATCTTACCACGTCCAAAAGGGCGTGCAAAACGGTGGTTTTTGGGTACAGTCCCGAATCACATGGAGGCAATGAGCGATAGGAGGGGATTCTTCTCTCCCGGTATAGGGAGTTGATGTTGCGCTGTGTTCGATTGGCTATAACCGGAAATCCCTGGCCAGGGTTGCTGAGATTTACTGGTAAGTGTTACCAGTAGATTCTCGAATTGTTATAGACCTCAAATCGACACGACTTATCGAGCTATTGGGGTCTGACGTTTACCACCCCTAGGCGAGATATGCGACATATCAGACGACGAGACCGGACTGTACGGTAAGTGTTACTGGTTGGATTCACTGGAGTGTGAGCGGGCTTGCTCGTCGATCTTCTGATCGCTCAATACCCGGGTGGCTGTTACGTTTAGCAGACCGCTTGCGGCTTGTGGGTGTTTGATATGATCATCACCTGCTGCCGGCGTATTGACGAGTCTTTAGAGTCCTACACAGAGGTTTCCTGGCTCAAGCGAAACGAAATAGGAGCGCATATGAGATATGTGCGGGACCGAGAATAATGCGTGTATGTGATACCGTATTCCATTCTCGCGATGAATGTATCGATTGGTTGTATGCGATATAACCTAGTTATCGATTCAAGCATTGATTCGATAAGCCGATACATTAGATACTAGTCGGTGATATGCGATATGACCGGATCGTTAAATCAAGTGTTGATTTAATGATTTAATGTATAATTATATATTTGATATATTACTTTGCATTAACTAGTATTGGTTCACTTTAAATAGATTTTCTCACTTGATGTGCACATTGTATATGTGATATACTTTTGTGCATTTGTTTGTATCATGTTTGATGATACATGCTTGTTTAGGTGTATGTTTAGTTTAAACCTTGGTTAAATTAATGGTTAGGGTTTTGTTTAAATTTCTTATCTATTTATTTACTTATTTATTCATAATAAAAGGAAATAAAATGGTGGCTAATTTTGGATTATCTTTGAAGCTTCATGAAGCTTTAAAATGGTCGACCATTTTGTTTCTTTCCTTAACCCTAAGCATTAACCTAACCATGGTATATTCTCTATACCTAACTATGGTTGATAATATGATAAGTATCATTTTGGTTTTCTATTTTTTGAGAAGAATATTAATACTTATCATATTCATCTTCTTCTTCTTCATCATCTTCTTCAATGAAGAAAGCTTGACTTCATCAATGGTGATTGATGAAAAAGAGTGAGAAATCCAATTCTAAAATAAACCCACTTCCTATTTTTTCATCCTCTACCTCTTGCCAAGTAGTAGAGTGTGTTTTCTTCACAAGTTTTATGACTTGGTGAAGTGGGAGCTTGATCTTGTGATGCCTCGATGTAGATCATCTTCGGCACGAAGCCGACGACCTTGCCCGCCCATTTCTCCGATGAAGCCGACGCTAGAGCCCGGGATTCCATTTGGACAGCGGAGAGGACTTCATCACGGAGCCGTGGAGGTGGAGGACCGGATTTACAAAGGTTGTATTTCCGTTCTCTTAGTAAAATAGTTTACTAGTTCTTGTTTCGCCTAAACTTCTAGCCAACGATCCGTATTAGGGTTTCTCGGCACCCGTTAAATTTGAAATTGGCATGGTTGATGCCTTGTGAGATCTCCTTAGTGTGCCTAGGAACCTTTCATTGGTATCAGAGCCTGCTAGAGCCTTAGGCGAAGTCTAGACGATGTTTGAAACCCGATCGAACCCGAAACCCTAACTTTTTGATGCTCTCTGGACTTTTTCTAAAAACTGGGATTTTTCCAGATTAAAAATGCTTAAAAAATTCAGCAGGGAATTCTAAGAATTACGATGCAAAATTTATCTCCTGAACCCACTATTGCACGGCGGAACCGCGGCATAAGCCTAGCTTATGCGGCGGTTCCGCGGCTAAATTATGACGTCAGCCATTAAAATTTGCACAGTAATTCATTGTTTCAGATGCTGAGTTTTCTGGGAATTTTTAATATTTATTCAAGAGTTGAATTTTCTGGGGTTGTTTTGGGGATTCGATGATTCGATCGGATTATCAGATTTTGTCTATGTGGATTCCGGATAATTTTTGAATATGTTAAAAAGTTCGACTGGATATAAATACCCAAATTTTCCCCTGCCGGGAAATTTCCAAGTGTTGGATTTTTCCGTAGTTTAAAGACGTTCTAAGTAGTGCAGGTAACTCGATGGACCCTCTAGAAGACAACAAACCTTAACTCGATTATGTGACCGTCTTGAACTGCCCTTTGAACCTTAGGGTTTGGGGCAGTACGGCGTGCCACATGTGAGGCGTTGGCTTGACCCTTCTACGGCTGGACCGTTGGTACTGAGGCATGAACATAATGTTTTTAGACTTATTTCATGTGTTGATCTGTTACGGGAAAACTTGGGTGTTTGAATGTTTGATCGGAAAGTTTAACATTTTCTATCTTATCCGGAATGTGATACAATAATTGGAATTCACAACTAGTTATCAGATAACTGAATGAATGTTATAAACATAGCAGTTTTGTCTCACTTGATCGGTTGCCACGGAATTTTGATGTGATCAAAAGTCCGTCGCAATCACGTAGCGTACGCGGATACTCGCCGGGTAAACTTAATAGACAGCCTCGCTCCATAGCCCCGACCAAGTGTCACGACCCGAAAGTACGGAACATGACCGGCACTTAAACTACGAACATCCCAAGGCGTACGTATTCTAAGTAAGCCGAAAACCCAGAAATCCAAACCAAGAGGAATAGTAGAGAGTAGGGAAAACCATTTTAAATCAACTAGTTTGCAACATATGCCGAAGTATGCCTTTTAAAATCACAAGTCTTTTCCAAAAAAATTTCGGCAGAGTTTCCTTTGTAAAACTGACCCCAAAAGGGTACAAAACCTGATAAAGCAAATATATAAAGAATAAGGACATCCCCAAGCGGGAGCTAGCTCTTCGTCAAACGACGGTCACAACCACGCAAGCAATAAAATATACAACGCCGAAAGGCGAGGATCACAACAGAACAGGAAACTCAAAACAGCATGAAATCCGTAAAAAAATACAAAGCGCGACTCTAAGGTCGATAGAATAAACAACACTGGTCTCTATCTCAAATAAATACATGTTTGGTTGATGGAACTTCTAGATACAACAAAGTAATAATATACAAGTTATATAATGGGGGGTACGATACAAGTAAACCCACCTACTAGCAAATCACCCGAAGGAAACTATGCCCGCAAGCCGTAATGAAACCTGTACGGCAAACCTGCAAGAAACTGGGGCACAACGGGGGTGAGTTGCCAACTCGTGAATAGAAAAACATCTACGAATAGAAATCGCATGTATGACGCAATCCTAGGTCATACGATCGTAATATATAATCCACAAATGTAACATGCAGCCTAT
The DNA here is from genome assembly GCA_030015575.1 of Agapanthus africanus. Taxonomy (NCBI): domain Eukaryota; kingdom Viridiplantae; phylum Streptophyta; class Magnoliopsida; order Asparagales; family Amaryllidaceae; genus Agapanthus; species Agapanthus africanus. The sequence goes on from CM057339.1 coordinate 437,235,873, forward strand.
AACAAGGCTAGGGTAAATATCTAACCCGAGTGTAATCTCATATGCCCGTGTCAGTGCCTCAGGTGGCAATATATCATATGAATGAGGTATGAATGCATGAGAACAGAATACATGTAAATGAAGAAACTGTTTTCATAATTTAGTGAGATTTCCTTTGTATTTTTAAAATGAGGTATCATAATGAAATCAGCATAAAACAGTGCCTAACATCGGCACAAAACGTAATCCAAATATCTCGATATCTCTGTATCACAGTCTCTGTACCTCAATATCTCAAAATCTCAATGTCTCAATCACAATACCTAGGGCGCCGTCAGTCCAGACCGGCCCCTACCATCAATCTCAAGACCACGATGGTATCCTCCGGATATCCGACGCGTCAGGTAAAATCACCGGTCGGTAGTGCTCCCCTGCCAGGCTCAACGTCATCACCACATTCATCTTGCCCCGGGGTACCGCACCGGGTCCACCATGTACCCGAAACGGTTCATCCGTCTCCTCGAATCGGGTTTCCAAATCCATCAGCAAACTCATGGTGGACGACTCATACATCATGGGAAAACCACACTTTTTATTTTAAAGAGAGAAAGAAGTTTATATAAGTTTTGCGGTTTTCCCCCAAATCCAGAAAATCTCATGGAAATCCGAATCCAATCCTCAATAGCATGTAAACAGTGTATATCGGCATAAAAATCCATGAATGCGGCATAACAATGAATATTAACATGCGTGAAGTAACAAGTAATATCTATAATGTCTAATCTAGCATATAAGGCGAGTACACTAATATCATGTCTAAATTATTAGCTAACAACCTATGTCAATGCAATAGTATTTCTAAAGTGTACGTGGCATGGCAATTACCGATGAAGATGTGTGTGAGCCGGCAAGTAAGTGTACGTAGTACATACGCATCATCGGTAATGGTGCTGGTGTCCTAACAGCATGATATCAACATTTCAATAAGAAATTATAACATAAGTATGCGATGCGAAGCGAACCACAATAATAAGTGGTAGCTGAAAACTAGACGCAACTATAACTAATCTGAATTAATCTAATAAAAGTCCTACAAATGGTGCCTTTTGAAATAACACGAATCATGGGGTTTTGAAAATAGGGGCTACGGTGTTTTTATGAAAAGATACGTCTTTTGAAATATCCGTAGGATCCCTTGGGCTGTCTTTTAAAATACCCACGATTCGTTAGTTTTTGAAATAGGTAAGAATCGAATCTAATCTAACAACTAAACTAAACTAAAGGGCTAAGCTAACCAGCTGGACTACAGGTAAGGAAACCGCCTAACATCTGAGTCGATATATATACCTACCTGTATATATATTAGTCGGTGATCCCACCTCAATAATATCATATCCGATACCATATCTATAATTAGGCATTCCAAGTCAAGAGTGCGGATCAATCATCAATAAATAGCTCGTACGTAAATCCGTCGTACGGCATCCCAAATCTCGGTACGGGTCAATATCACATTCATCATACTATTTATCTGGTATCCTCTTTATCAAATGTCATGATCGGGGTACTGATCTACGTCTAGTACAATATTGATACCATCTATGTATGCATGCAGGTATAAGAATCACTACGCCAAAAGACCCGCGAAAACATCATGTCGTATCTCAATACGAACTAAATCACATCACCGATCTCCTGGCCTCAAGCCCAATCTCATCGACTCATCTCAAATCCCAATTACTATCCTCAAATCCAGTATATAAACACATAGTCCCATACCCATGTGTAAATATACACATCAATATGTAATCCCATGTACGCACATATGAAAGAAGAATGTATGCAAGTATGGGTGTGTGTGTATGTGTGGTGCAACCACTACTCTAGGGTTTCGCAATACTAAACCAATCCAATCACACCTAGGATCCATCTCTATCATCAATAATCTCAAACAATATAATCAATATCTATGTGTATACGTATTCGTATACATCACCACGAACCGCGGGGGTGCTATACGCCATCCACCCGACTTCTCCCCGTAGATATAAATCTACTCACCTGTATCCTGCGTGTCGGTATCGATGTCGCCTTCATCTTCTGCATCGCCTCGGATCGTCGTGGGGGTACCTACACATATCACATATCGCTTCGCATTAAAACCAAATCGAAACTAAAACGACACGCGAAAACCAACACGATACGCTAAAAGGCTTATAGGTTAGAACCTATGGTTAGCCTTCGCAAAACAACCCGAAATCACTCGATGTAGTCGTACAAACGCCAAGTGACCGAGGTAAAACCCAAACATGAAATTCTAGAAATCGAAATACGGAAAACAATAACTCAATTCAAAGCAGCAACCCAAGAAAACGATCCCAGATTTCACTTCAGGTCAAAACAAGGCAATTTAAACAACTCTGGGGTGATGTATATGATGTATTTGAGCTACTGGACCAACCCCGACACATTCCACCACTACATGGCCGGCCACATCCTTGCCAAAACCGGCCTGGCCGGCCCCCCTATGTCCAATGGAGTTCGTCTGGTCAGGGTGGCCTCCTAATACCCTAATTTGGCCCCTAGAGTTGTTTGTTTATCTCGTTTTGGTCCCGGTTCACTCCAGATTTCCCTGCACCCTCAAAGTCATCACAAACCAACATGAAAAGTTCCGTAATTCTGTATTTTTGGGTTTCAGGTTGTGCTAGGTCAGGGTCTTGGTCAATATAGGGTCTAAGGTCACAATTAGAGTCCAATTGCACAGCCACATCTCAACTTTACCCTAACCCTCTCTAGTTTTGTCCAAAGTGTACAAAATTTCGACAAAACGACACTAAACTTTAAAAGAGGCTAAATCACTTGAAATACTACAATATTTGTGAACGAATTACCTCAATAGAGACTCATGAATCTTCCTACAGCACCAAAACACCAACTTTCTTGGTCCATTGCGTAGATCTTGAGCTTGTGTGCATTTTTTGTGAAACCGATATGGGGTTTTGGAGTTGTTTTGAATGTGTTTAGAGGGGTTGAAGAGGGGAGGGAGATGAAGGAGAAGCAGCAGCAGCAAGCAAGGAAGAGGGAGAGAGAAATGAGTGTTGGAAATGGCTAAGTCTTTAGGTCAAATGAAGCCCATACCTCTCTCTCACCCACTACCAATTCTTTATTCTTTCTCTTTTCTTATTTTCTTTTCTATTCAAATTCCTTTCTCACAAGAATAGTAACCCCAAAGTAAAACCATGGCAAGAAAATATAACACAAGTCTAGAAAAATGATATGTGGATGTTTTGCACAAAAACGCCAAAAATCCGATTAGCCATTTTTAATCGCGATTAGCACTAAATTAGCATATAAATGATCACAAACACTTAAAAATGGAATAATTCCATAAAATACCCTATTTTAGAATTTTCCAAAATTTTTCCTATTTATCGATATTTAATTACAAATTTAATATTAAAATAATCAATAAAATAATATTAAATTATAAAAATTCCTAAAAATAATATTTTATTATTTTGGAATGTTACACCAAGTGACTGTAGGAGAACTCCGTCGCCGAAAGCGTCCGTTCGGATACTCGCGGCAGCGGTGTTCCGCCTTGGTGCACTTCGTCGACGGCGTCGGGGGTGCGGCCGCCTACTGAAGTTTGCGACAAGCATTCGATCAGGATGTCGGGAATCTTGTTGAATTGCCCGACTTGACATTGAAAAGTGTTTTCGATTTTGAGACTAAAATGCGGGGTTTATAATTGTTAGGCATGCGATGTCTAAGTAATTCATTTGGTCAGGCATGCAATGTCTGAGGAGGTTGCGGATTCCAACTGTTGTAGTTTTACACTTTCTTTTCTGTGACCGTAAGTGTAATATGTGATATCGCCGGTTTCGTTGCTATATGTCAACGACAATTGGGATACGCATGTTTACTTACGTTGATGACATGTGATGTTATGTGTTGCTGGATATGTTATATTGGATTGTCGTGTTTGAATAGCCGGGGGGTTTTACGTGAGATGAGTGTTTTTCATTTTCATTCATGTAAAAACTTGTATGTAATATTCTTTTATTGGGGCACTTCCAGATTGCGGAAGTTTTCACCGTTGATGTATATTATTTACTTTTCTGCACAAGGATAGACCCAAGGAGGAGAGCACAAGTAACCGGGTTCTGGAGTCCAGAGGAAAAAAACTCGAGGAGTCGAGTCCGGGTCTCCTAACTCCAGAATTGGTAGGGTTGCTTGCCGCTCTCGTAGGGGTCTAGGGGTGTGGGTTTGGCTATTCATCGCGACCGTGGAATCCGTGTTTTATACTGGCTCGTATTGAAAACACGGACGTCCTAGTATATCCAATATTTCATATGTTTCTTCTGCTGCGATATCTGTGATGTGATCATGTGATGTTCTGTGATAGATACAGTATATAGTATATATGATATATTATATAGACGTTACTTATGTTTTACACCCGCGCTAGCCCTGCCCCGCTCTGCCGTTAGTTACCTAACCTAACGGTGCACGAGGAGACATCGAGGCGAATGCGGATGGCATAAGTGTACGTCGTATTTATCTGTGATGTTTAGGTACTTAATTGATGGGACTTCATTAATGAGATTAATGAAATAAAAGAAACCTAAGATGTTGTAGAATCGAATTTCAAAATAAAACAGGTAGCTACAGTTCTTGCTTTGCACAGCGGTATATGTGATATATCCTGCACCTTATTCGATAAGGAAAGGACCGAGATCCCTTCACCGGGAGTGACTCCTTTAGCAATAACTGGCAGATGCTACACACTCGGTTTGTCTTTTGATAGCTTTTAAGTGTTTTTGCTTTGCACAGTGATATATATGATATATCCCGCACCTCATTCGACGAGGAAAGGACCGACGATCCCTTCACCGGGAGTGACTCCTTTAGCAAAACTAGAAAAACCTCAAAGACACTCCATTTCAAAATTCATTCGATCCTACAACGATATCAAGTTTTTTACGCAATAGGTTTTCAGAAAAACCTATCGTAGCCCTCCGTCATTTCAGATAAGTCCTACTTAGTATTCGTGCTACGTTTGTTGACCTCCGTCAAGGCGTAGTGTGCGGTAGCTAACTAGTATTTATCTGCTTATGCATATGATGCAGATTGGATTAGGGTAGTCGTGCGGCCTTGTTGACCTCCGTCAAGGGTCGTGCGGGTGGGTTTAATTCGATCAAGAAATGACGGGTTGAACTTGACTAGTAGCCTATGGTTTGTTGACCTCCGTCAAGGTCATAGGGTGCTAGGGGCAAAATTATCGGGAATTTCAAGTGTTGAAATTTGCAATGAGATTGCATATCTTCTATGAGATAGTTGGATCCCGATACCCGCTGCGAGTAAGAGTTACTCGTGGGAGAGTTTTACACATTACAATTAGCCGATCAAGTAGGTGTCTAGAAAGGTGTTAACGAGGTTACGCCTCTGGGAAAACGAGGTTTACATTAATTAGGTTCGTGCGAAAGCTCGGGGGACCTCCCTCAAAGTACCGACATTGGCCTGGCTGAAAGATTGGCGAACTTGTAGTGTGTAATTAATCCCGGCTAGTCTTTCCTTTTAGGGTTTGAAGGAAGATTTGATAAAAAGCAGTGGGAGCCATCCTGATTAGATAAAATAATAACCAATCTATTCTTGCAAGAGCGCACGCTGAGTGTTTTCTTCTCTCTCTCTCCAGGTAGCGACCATATCACGCCTTAATCAAGATGATAATACGGATATTTGACCGAACCCGCTTGTTATACTGAGCTGGGGAACGTTGGTCCCGCTCCAACTTATAATTGTTATAAGACCGAGCAGGAAATAGGGGAATACCAAGATTCCCATGCCGCCCAAACGAAGAGAGTGCATGCTGATGCATCATCTTCAGGTGTGTTCATTATACAGAACTGTTTCTCAGTATCCTCCGCATCCTTGGTATATGATACCGGATCAGGATCCCAGATATGTAATCTGTTACATAGGGCTACAAAAGGGTAGAAAAACTGAGAACGGGTGATAAGTTTCATGAGGCAGAAAACGGGGCAAGTGTTGCAGCCAAGTCTGTTGGTCACTGTCACCCTGTATTACCAATACATTGATTCTGAACGAATGTTATTAGATACCGAACTTGATATACAAAATCATATCACTCTCTTTATTAGTAAAGAAATGATAAAATTTTGTATTGTTGGATAATGTTTTGGACATTTCCTATATCAAAAGTTGATCGGTTCAGGCACGTTATCTAAAAGCGTTGATGTTCTAAATCAAATTACAGTTCTTAGTATATGGAACACACACAAGAGGAAGAGTTCAGAAATGAACGAATCCTTCTTGATGTATTGTAGACTAGGTCATATCAATGCGACCCGACTAGCTGAAGTTACATTTAGATGCATATTTAAATCAGTTTGAATTTACATCTTGTGAAACTTGCCAGTCATGTCACAAAGATATAATGACACCAGCTCTGTTTATTGGAAACAGAGAAAGAGTTAATGAACTCTTGGGACTGATACATGATGATGTATGTAAGGTCTCCAGTCTACACATGCTAGGACTGGTTATTTATACTTCATTATATTCTCTGATAATCTCTCAAGATTCAGTCATATGTTCCTGTCGGAACTTGAGTCCGAACCTTTTGAGATATTCACAGCATATAAGCGAGAAGTAGAGAACCAGAATGCGGGTATAAGTATTATGTCCTTTGATGTGATCAGGGAGGAGAATACTTGAGCACGGAAATCCTGGACTATTCTAAAGATGAATGAGATTCTCTCTCAGCATTACTCCTCCGTATACACCATAGCACGATGGTATATCGGGGCGGAGCAATCACACCCTATATGATAAGGTGCGCTCTATGATGAGTACTACTGAGTTACCTATTTCCTTTGGGGTGTTATGCACTTGAGAAGATGCATACCTATTGAATAGGGTTCCAATCAAATCAGTTGCCTACCACTCCATATGAGATATGGAAAGGGAAGAGCCCATTTCTTAAGTTAGTTAAGATTTGGGGTTATCCGGCCTATGTCTAAAAACAAAATCCGGACAAGCTCGAGGCAAGGTCTGTTATGTAGAACTGGAAAGGTTCCAGCTATGCAAATTACAGCAGATGATTTGGTTGAACCAAAGGATTCAGTAGATACCAAAGAACCTCAGCCTCTCCGCCGATCTAGTAGGGTTCCTCACCCACCTGAGAGATACTTCGGTTTCTCTATGACAGTGGGAGCGAGGATTGCATCATGAGATGATGACCCAACTAGCTTCGAGCTGGCCATCAGGAGTAAGACTCTGTAAGAATGGCTAGATGCTTAGTGATCTGAGATGGAATCCTTATACACCAGCAAAGTATGGACTTTGGCTGCTATATCTGAAGGGTTAAATCCCCATCAGGAGCAAGTATATCTTGAGAAGATTACTTGGTGTAGATGGAAAAGTTGAGACTTTCAAAGCTGGACTTGTTAAAGGTTTGCATCATTGACCAGGCATGGATTATGTTGAAACCTTTTTTCTAAGGAGCTATGCTTAAGTCCATCCAAATCCTACTTGTCACGGCTACATACCATGACTACGATATCTGGTGGTTGGGTGTCATGACTGCTTTTCTAAATGATGTTTTAGAAGAGTGCGTCTATAAGTACACAGCCAGAGGGCCTCGTAGACAGTGGGAGCAGCGGAAACGTGTGCAAGATGCTTTATAGGATAAAGCAGGCATCGCGGAGTTGGAACATCTGTTTTGATGAAGTAGTCAAAGAGTTTGACATCATCAAAATGGTAGATGAACCTTGTATATACAAAAAGGTAGTAGGGAGTACGGTGGCGATCCTCGTAGAGTACGTGGATGACATACTCTTGATAGGGAAAGAGTTTCCTATGCTACGCTCGATCAATCTCCGCATATCACAATGATTCTCCATAAAGGATCAAAGTGATACCTACAAAATCCTAAGCTTTGGATCTATGAGATAGATCTAATTGGATGTTAGGATACTCACTAGTTGTAGTGAGATGGTATCAATTGATCCTGGGGAGAATCACTGGAAGTGTTCCAGGGTGATAAAGACGACTGAATGTCAGTCACAGGCATTGTCTTTACCCTCAGTAAAGGGACGGTATGTTGGAAGAGTTCCAAGCTAGATACCGTGGCATACTAGACGATAAAGGCAGGATACATCGCTACTTAAGATGCTACCAAAGAGGCTGTTTGGGTGTATATTGGTTCATGAGATGAACTATGTTCCTCCCATTGTGTGACAATGGAGTTATGGCTTATGCCAAGGAATGCAGGTCCCATCAGTGATCCAGACATATTCTAAGGCAGTATCACCTGATCATGGAGATGGTTGATCTCCAAAAAGATCGAGGTTAGGAGAGTAGACTCAGAGGAAAACACGGCGGATCCACTCACGAAGGCCTATTCCCAGAGAGAGACTTTTATGGGATGGTTGAGTATGAGATACTACAACCACTGCTATCAGATGGCCCTAGTGCAAGTGGGAGATTGTTAGTTATATGTATGCCCTAGAGGCCATTACTGTACATTGGATGTATATTGTAGTGGATGCTGGGACATATATAGGGAGAACTTTCTTGCTCGACATGATAGTATGCTATCTGGTTACTCTTGACCTTAACGTGTATACTGATTGTCTCTCTGTTACATGTTGGTAAAGCCCTTAGGATGTGTACTTGACTACCTGGACTATGATGCGGATCATACTAGTGGGGACATGGTAGTCCATAAGTACATCCTTCAAGGTCCCTAGTCATGGGTGTATCGAGACAGGGCATCGATATACCAGAGTAGACTAGCGTATACCTTCTCGACCCATACAGATGGGCGATGGATGATCCTATATCCATTGGTGTTTGACATCGGAGATGATATACGGGTGCTCAGTAGAGACTGGGTACACTGGACGGACTCGCCGAGAACTCCCAGATGGTATTATACCTTACGTCAGATGGCAGTTCTCTGGTGACACTAGTACAGAGTAGTCTGTTGACCCGAGATCGTCATAGAGTCTTGTGTGGTTCCCACTGTGCTTTGATTTCCATCTTACCACGTCCAAGAGGGCGTGTAAAACGGTGGTTTTTGGGTACAGTCCCGAATCACATGGAGGCAATGAGCCATAGGAGGGGATTCGTCTCTCCCGGTATAGGGAGTTGATGTTGCGCTGTGTTCAATTGGCTATAACCGGAAATCCCTGGCCATGGTTGCTGAGATTTACTGGTAAGTGTTACCAGTAGATTATCGAATTGTTATAGACCTCAAATCGACACGACTTATCGAGCTATTGGGGTCTGACGTTTACCACCCCTAGGCGAGATATGCGACATATCAGACGACGAGACCGGACTGTACGGTAAGTGTTACTGGTTGGATTCACTGGAGTGTGAGCGGGCTTGCTCGTCGATCTTCTGATCGCTCAATACCCGGGTGGCCGTTACGTTTAGCAGACCGCTTGCGGCTTGTGGGTGTTTGATATGATCATCACCTGCTGCCGGCGTATTGACGAGTCTTTAGAGTCCTACACAGAGGTTTCCTGGCTCAAGCGAAACGAAATAGGAGCGCATATAAGATATGTGCGGGACCGAGAATAATGCGTGTATGTGATACCGTATTCCATTCTCGCGATGAATGTATCGATTGGTTGTATGCGATATAACCTAGTTATCGATTCAAGCATTGATTCGATAAGCCGATACATTAGATACTAGTCGGTGATATGCGATATGACCGGATCGTTAAATCAAGTGTTGATTTAATGATTTAATGTATAATTATATATTTGATATATTACTTTGCATTAACTAGTATTGGTTCACTTTAAATAGATTTTCTCACTTGATGTGCACATTGTATATGTGATATACTTTTGTGCATTTGTTTGTATCATGTTTGATGATACATGCTTGTTTAGGTGTATGTTTAGTTTAAACCTTGGTTAAATAAATGGTTAGGGTTTTGTTTAAATTTTTTATCTATTTATTTACTTATTTATTCATAATAAAAGGAAATAAAATGGTGGCTAATTTTGGATTATCTTTGAAGCTTCATGAAGCTTTGAAATGGTCGACCATTTTGTTTCTTTCCTTAACCCTAAGCATTAACCTAACCATGGTATATTCTCTACACCTAACTATGGTTGATAATATGATAAGTATCATTTTGGTTTTCTATTTTTTGAGAAGAATATTAATACTTATCATATTCATCTTCTTCTTCTTCTTCATCTTCTTCAATGAAGAAAGCTTGACTTCATCAATGGTGATTGATGAAAAAGAGTGAGAAATCCAATTCTAAAATGAACCCACTTCCTATTTCTTCATCCTCTACCTCTTGCCAAGTAGTAGAGTGTGTTTTCTTCACAAGTTTTATGACTTGGTGAAGTGGGAGCTTGATCTTGTGATGCCTCGACGTAGATCATCTTCGGCACGAAGCCGACGACCTTGCCCGCCCATTTCTCCGATGAAGCCGACGCTAGAGCCCGGGATTCCATTTGGACAGCGGAGAGGACTTCATCACGGAGCCGTGGAGGTGGAGGACCGGATCTACAAAGGTTGTATTTCCGTTCTCTTAGTAAAATAGTTTACTAGTTCTTGTTTCGCCTAAACTTCTAGCCAACGATCCGTATTAGGGTTTCTCGGCACCCGTTAAATTTGAAATTGGCATGGTTGATGCCTTGTGAGACCTCCTTAGTGTGCCTAGGAACCTTTCATAGTCTACTTTAGAATATCGATACCCAGTCTCGATACTCCTACAACTAGGAACATTTAAGGATGTGCTTATAGACTACCCAGCTTCCACGTATATGATCGTCATCATAATGCTGGTAGTCAAGCAAGATTTCTATGGGCTTTATCATTATGTATTAGCGACACGTAATAAAACGTATACACGTGAATGATAAAGACAAACCAGATATCATACTATCATCTCGAGCAAGAATATTCTATCCGTAATGTCCTCTCTTAATTACCATAATTACCTAACTACAATTACAATAATTGCCTTGAGGGCACTATATCAAAAAATATCCCACTTGCACTCAAGACCAATTATTGCGGTATCACATACTCACAACTCTGTGTGCTATCAAATACCCAACTTCTCTACTAATCAATTTTGCAAACTGTATGCTATCAAATACCCAACTTCTCTACTAATGAATTTCGCAAACTGTGTTTAAGAAACAACCGTGTTTAAGAAAAGCTCCAGTGAGTGGATCCGCTACAATGTTCCTTCTTTTGTCTCTCTATTTCTCAACTTCGCGAAGATCAACTATCTCCCAAAATGAGTGATACCTGTCTTAGAATTTTTCTGGATAGATGATGTGACCAAGTTCATAAATGAATACTTTTATCAAACAAACTTTTTGGGCTGTACCCTCCTCTGAATCTAATCAGTATCCTTCGCCATGTCTACCTCAGTATCCGCTTGGAACACTTTCCAACATACAGCCTCTCAGAAGAGGGTAAACTTATAACCCTGACAGCCATTCTGTCATCCAATTCACCTTGGAAGCTGGAATCGGTAACCGCCTCCTATAGGAAGCTGCCATTACCATATTCCAAGAACATCCTGATATTTTCTTCACTTCTTCCCTTTATTTCTCCAGAATTGAATAAACATCCGTTTACTACAGCAAGTGCAAAAGCATCATCTGGTCTGGTATATAACATCGCATGATTGAATTAAATGCTAAAGCAATTGAAATGTCATTCACGCGAGTCCTTTCCCTCATCAGTCTAGAAGACATCTTTTTAGAGAGGGTGATGGACCCACACCAGAAGTCGTCCATTCTAATCCCCTTTAGAATGGTGTCCAAGTATCCAAATTAGGACACTTACCAAATATAGATCTATCGATATAGATCTAGTCACCAGAATTCTTGATACATTATCCAGATCCTATTAGGAGAAACATCTGTGGCAACCATAGTTCGACCGATTGTAGAATAGGAACATCAACTTCCTATCAGGAGTATGTCATCTAAATATTAGGACAGTACTCCTTACATTCTTCTTACCAGGTTCATTTTTCATTCTGTTGAAGTCAAACACCTTGACTCTCACATCAAAACAGATGATCCGTCTCCGCTATGCCTGCATTAGTCTATAAATAAACATAAGCAACTTGCACACTTTCCGCTGCTCCCATTGACTACGATAACCATCTGGCAGAGTTATATACACGTGTACTTCTAAATTCCTATTTAGAAAGACGTTATAGTCATCTACCTGCTAGATATCATAGTCATGGAAAAATAGCAGTGGTAAGTTATATCCATATGGACTTCAACATAGACACTGAAGTAAAAGTTTTATCACAATCCACACCAGGTATTTGATGAAAACCTCTTACTGCAAGTCTAGTTTTATTAGGTTACTATCTTTCCACCTGCACTGATCTCGAAAGATCTACTTGCTCCTAATGGATTTTACCCCTTCAAGAGTATTCAGCAAAATCCAAAGTCCATAATTTGTTGGAATGCATGGAGTCCAACTTAGATATAATGCATCTGCCCATCTGGAGTCACCGCTTCCTATGACCTACTAATAACTAGTAGGGCCACCATCACCATGATGAAAACCTCCTTGTCACCGTCTACGAGAAAACTGAAGTATCTCTCGGGTGGCTGAGGTTGCCTACTAAAATTCGCGGAGTGGCTATGGTTTGTCAAGTCCAATTGAATTCTTAGGTTCTACTAAATTTTCAGTAATCATTTGTGGTTCTGGAATCACTTCCAGTTCTACCATACTCCTACTAGTTTTTTTTCCAAATAAGTCCTTTTTTTATAAAAATTTGGCGAGTCAAGAACAATACAACTGTTAATCTTGAAAATGGTAGAACTTAAACTCTTATGAATGCATGGGATAACCCACAAATTGCCATTACTGAAATGTGCCATGAATTTGTCCGGATTCTGATTTTAAATAGAAACCAAATAACTCCATATCTTAACAAGCTCAAGATATGCTACCATTCTATGTTCATATAGAATCAAAGGCACTAATTTAAATGGAACTAGATTCAAATGTTATGCAGCTGTTTCTAGTGCACTTCCTAAATGGAAAAAGGCCATACAACATTACTCATCCTGGAGCGCACATGCAGATGAGTAATCTGAGAGAGAATAAAATTCCCAATTACTACGGAATACCTAGCTTAAGTATCCAAATCTTCAACCACTTCGAAGAATCTTGATATTTCCAACGTAAGGTTCTCTACTTTATTCTTGTACCCTATGAATTTCACAAAATTTTTGGACTTTACATTTCAACGAATGCATATCTAAAACCAAAGAATTCATAGGTAAAACAAAATGAAGTATGAGTACCATCCCCTTGTCCTAAAGGACACCGAACAACATACATTATTATGTATATGCCCAAGAGTATGCCAACTCAAACTCCGTGTGTTGTATGTTGAGAACTGTATTTTGGTTAAGAATGTCTATTACGTTATTCAATGCCCTTTATCTTATTCTTAACTGATAAAGGTAAATGTTTTTCAAAAAATTATATCTCACTTTATAAAAATAAAGAGACAGATATATCAGTTTTAAAAATTGGTGCATAACAACGGTTATTCAAAACCAAATATTTGCCGCCAGGCAAAACCGGGTGATTTAATCCAATATCACCAATTGCTACGAATTCCAATATTGAGGATCAAATCACCTATTTCCCAATATTCTACTCCTTTTTAGTATCTGTAACGCCCTACAGATGTGGGATTTTAATCCGGTATACATATACTCAGGAGTCAAAATTAATTGGGAAATAATTTTCAATTACAACCACACAGGAAAACTAAAACAATAAAAATGTTTCAAGAGGGTTGTTGGGTATTCCTTGTAATGTCTCTTCCATTGCCCAGATTCATGAAACTAGTTGCAATTTTCTTTTCTCTCACTTCAACCCCTTTATATGTATTTACTTCTTACTTTCTGTACACCATACTTAGATTAGTTGGTTTTCTTTCTTCTCTAACTTTCAACACCAACCTAAGGTTTAGAAGAAAACTATCCAACAAGCGTAACTAGTGTACACTCCTAATACAAGGAGCACTCAACTTGAGAGAAGGTGAAGGAGAAGAGAAAACAAAATTATACAATCCAATTTCTCCAGAACCTGTGACCATCCTCAGACTGAAACAAGTTTTTTCGAGTTTGTATATAACTATACGAGATGGTCTTTCCAAGCAATATGGATCATCGTAGTGATACAACATGTTCTAGAGAAGGCAAAGGAGAAAGTAGGAGTAACAGGGATATATACAGCTTTTTTCGTGAATTATGACATTCCAAAACTAGATGGTAAAAAGATTCGGTTAAGTTGGTTTATGAGTTTTAGTTTAAGGTCATTCATGGTCGCAAACCAAAAAGAGAAAAGAAACACTCAGCATGCAATCTATCAAGATTAAATTGGTTTATTAATTTAACTAATCAGGATGACTTTTACTGTTTTCTTGAATTCTCCTTCAAATCCTAAAAGGAGAACTAGTCGGGATCATATACACCTTACAAGTTCGCTAACCGTTCAGCCAGGCCAGCGTTGGTACTCTAAGAGAGGTCCTCCGTGCTTTCACACGGATCCAATTAAATAACCCCGTTTTCGCAGAGACATAACCCCGTTAACACTTTCTAGACCCCTATTGGGTAAACTAGTTGCGAAGTGAAAATCTCCCGGGAGTAATGCCTACTCATCAGTGGGAATCGGGATGCAACTATCATTATGTGATAACCTTGACAGAATCTGACCAAAATCACCACACTCCAGAAGGTATGCGCATACTTGGCAAGTTTCCCTTATATTTGAAACTCCTGATATGGTTTTTACCCCTAGGATCCTAATGACCTTGACAGAGTCAACAAATCAAAGAGTCATAGTCAAGTTCAACCCGTCATTATCTTGATTGCATTAAACCCGCCTGCATAACCCTTGACGGAGTCAACAAGGTTACATGACTATCCTAACCAATTGCATTGTATGTTATAAATAAGCACTACTTAGCTACCGTTCACTACGCCTTTATGGAGTCAACAAACGCAACACGAATCCTAAGCACTACTTATAGGAAATGATGGGGGGCTACAGCTGGTTTTTTGTGAAAAACCTTTAACGTAATGAACTTGATATCGTTGAAAGAACTGAGTGGTTTTGAAAAGGAGTGGTTTAGGCTCCGTTTTTAAAACAAGTGATTTTTAAGAAAAAACGAATGGTTTATAGTAACATAAACTTTTGCTTAAGAGCGAACTTTCCGTGAAGGGATTAAGGCTCTTTCCTCATCGAATGAGGTGCAGGATATTCCTAACCGAATACCTCTTTACAAAGAAAAAGAATATGGCTATAAATACCTTTGAAAATTTGGTTCCCGCAACATCATATTGGGTTTATAATTTTACATTAAACATATAATACAGTCCCATCATTTAAGTTTCTAGTCACACTAGAAAACAACTAAAATAGCATACTTTTATATGCCATCCGCTTTCGCTCCGGGACCCCGGGTCTTCACCGCAAGGTTACTTAACTTACGACAGGACGGAGTAAGGGCTAGCATGGATGCAAAACATATAGAAGTATCTAATATATATATATATATATATATATATATATATATATATATATATATATAGGCATGTAATAATATCATAGGCATGCGACAAACAATGTGGAATAGCGGATAAACTGGAAGTCCCGAGTTTCATTTGAGCTGCAAATAAAATGCGACGTTCCCCGGTCGTATGGATAGCCTGTACAATGTCGAACCAAGACTCCTACGAGCGCGGTAAGCCACCCGCTAATCCTAGAAATGGGACAACCTAGCATCAATGTCATAAGTGGGACACCCGGCGCTTTCTAGAATCCGGAAACTTGAGCGCTCCTCTTTAGGTCTATCCTAGAACACCTACAAGTGAGGCGAGGAACCCGCCAATTTTAGAGCGAGACGGCCCGGTCCCAACTCCATGAGATGGCCTCCTTCTACACTCTAGAACCCGGCGACTCGAGCACTTCTCCACGGGTTCATCCTAGTACATGTAATGAAAAATATATAATAACAACAACATTTGCAACCTGGACGTGTCCCAACAAATGAATATACATCAAGCGGCAACAATGGCTACAAACCGGCCACTCGTCCTGAATAAATAAATACAACAATACTGTACATAAAAATCACACGATGGGGTATACGTCACGACAATCCAGCTAAACCATCACAAAGATATATATACCAACATAACAAGCAACATATGTACAACCTTGTCTAATCGAACATATAGAAATTAGGCGACATTTACAACACATATACACAGATATGGATAATAAACGACGCAAAATTTTTTACCGAAAAGTTTCCCGAGTTGCCCGAAAGCAAAGATATCACAAACGACGATCTGGGGAAAAAGACATATAGTAAAAATCCCATTTCCAAATGATCAAGTCCCTGAACAAAACTGGAGACCAAAGCTTGCAACTTGGCTGACCCAGGAGGCCAGGTTGCATTGCTTTGGGCTCAAGTTTTTTCGTAGTCACTCTGGTTTGAAAACTAGTTCATTGGCGTATTTCAAAAAAATTTCAGAGCGAGTTTGAAAAACGAACAGAAACTTGAAATTGGAAATGAATACGGTCAAATTTTCGGTCTCGAAACTAAAATATTGTCTAAACTAGTTCAAGTGTTTGGTTGGCTTTGATACCATGAAGGGTCAATCAGCGTAGCGGAAGCTCGCTGTGGCAACAAAAGGTCCCTCAGCCGCTACTTTTTACGTTTTTCCCTCACGACAGACTACAACCCGCCGAACCAATTCCCACGAGGCACCCTAAGGGTAGAAGCCTGCGCTTTGCTACTACTATCACACAGTGAAAACCCCCATGGGTTGGTATCCCTACCTAGTAGCTCTGATACCAATGCAAGGTTAGTCAGTGCAACTGTCACGACCCAAAGTTCGGCCCGTGACCGGCACTTAACCACGTAACGTCTACAGGCGTAACGCGACTAAGTAAGCCGAAACCGAGAAATCAAAACCATTTAAATATAGAGTGTTAAATATTTTAGTAGAAACATTTGTAAAATGTTTGGAAAACCTTAAGCAATTTAGTAAAAATTCTATTAAAGTTCAAGTATTATTTTAATAATTTTGGCAGCATTTCCTATATAAAAATTTGTCCCGAATTCGGGTAAAAGACAAGATATAAGTAAAAATGACATGTGAAATAAATAAAGCATCCCAAACGGGAGAATCACGCCCAACGGCGGAACAATCACCACAATATAATATACGACGCCGTAGCGAAGAATGAGCAGTAAAATGAAAACGAACATCATAAAAGGGTAAGACTGCATAAATAAAGTCGGCTCACAACGAGCTCGACACCAGAGTACAAAAAAATAATATACATCGTCCTCACATCTGGTCTCTAAGTCAACACATGAAAGTAGATGGAGAGTACTAGATACAACAATGTACATATCTGAAAAGTAAACAGATACCGCACAAAACCCACCTAATAGCAAAAGGGCTAGCACGCCTCAGCAGTGGTATCTGTGTCAAAAGATGCGATAAACAACCAGCCGTGACTACTCCAAAGGGAAACCAGCATGCACTGTGGCACAACGGAGGTGAGTTGCCAACTCATGAATAGTAGATAACATATAAAGGTAATCGCGAGTATGCACGTGCTGCGATACTCTAACCTATGCCAACAGATAACATCTATATGATGAACCGAATGCTCAAATCATGCAACAAGTGAAATCTAATAGTCTCTCCATATGATGAGCAAGGTATACGATAATCATGTAGGACAATGAAATATAACAACCCTATATAGAATGAGCAGGGTATGCAATGATCGTGCAAGCATGTGTACTATATCAGGTACAATATATACAGGATGAGATGTCAAATACTAAATGCTGAGCATGGGAAAAATAATATCTACACGGAATATCACGTGGAAAATACCGGTGTCTATCAATACAACCAAATCCCAGAAAAACTCAGGCGCCGTCATCCACATCGGCCCTCAAATCATGTGAATCTCATAAAATCGTGAGTGCCCAATATCGGCACTCGAAATATCATAAAACCAGCCGTGTCTAGCATCGACACGCAAATCCTCCAGTATGGGGCGTCCGTCCATCGGATCTGCCCACGGGCTCCGTCTGCGGAATCGGCCCTCGGCCCCGACAGTACGCGTCGTCCCGTATCCATCTATCGACTCTGGTCGGTATCCTCCGGATAATCGCCAGGTCTAACCAATCACCGGTAGGTAGTAGTCCCTCAGCCGGGCTCACCGTCTAACAACACAAGTCATCTTGCCCTGGGGTACCATACCGGGTCCACCATGTACCCGCAATCGGTGCCTACCACTCCTCGAATCGGGTATACTCACACAAGCTCTCTGAAACTGATAAAACTCATGGTGGACGCACTGAAATATCATATCAAGAGAAACCGGGTTTTTAAAATAGTGTGTATTTTCTTAAAATCATACCACGGTTCTCAAATCCAGAAATCATATGAATCAAATCTAATGCGTAAATTCATGCAATGTGTCGTATGACACTAAGAATAAAAGAAAGGGAAAACCGCTCTTTTAAAAGATCCAGTTTTGAAAATATCACATGCGGTCCTTTAGTTTTTAAATCAAGTCAATATCATCCATGTATGTAACATATGTATATGTGTATAGGTATGGATGTGCGAAATAATAAGTTCGCAAGGTGAATGTAGCAATGTACATGTGCACTAATGTGTACATATGATGTATATGTGCCCAAGTATAGATATATGATGTATATGTACCCAAGTATGGATATGTGATGTATGCGTGCCCAAGTATGAATATATGATGTATATGGCACAAGTATGGATAGGTGATGTATATGTGCCCAAGTAGGTGATGTATACGTGCCCAAGTATGAATATATGATGTATGTGGCACAAGTATGGATATGTGATGTATATGTGCCCAAGTATGGATATATGAAGTATAGGGGCACAAGAGTAAACATATCAAGATATGTATGCACTAAGATGAATATAAAGGGTACATGTGCATAGGTAGTGATATATTAATGAAGGTATGCATAAAAGTGAGTATACAGTATGCATGGTATGAATATAACATATACTAATATGCGACAAATCATGACAAACATCAACAAAGCGGAATCAATATGATATATGATTTATAGCAATCCTATAATGTGAGTGTCATGGCAATCACTAACGGTGTGAGTGTAGCATATAAATCGTGCTCGTGCAACTTGAACCGTTAGTGACAGTGCAGTGTTCTATACTACCGGTTCTATATGTACCAAGAGAGTATGCTACTAGCATATCTATATGAACACACATGACTAAATATCCTATTACGCCCTGACGCTTAATGCCATACGGGCGATTTCCTCGTAGATGTTAAATCTACTTACCTGGTCGTGTGCTAAGTGTAGCCGACCACCTGCTTCCCTTTCCTGGCGGCGTCTGACGTACTCGCCTGCGAACCTGGAATTTACACAATGAATCCATATATGAGCACATATCTCGCAAATACGCGATATCGAAAGCAAATGAGAAACTCGCATCGCGAACTAGACGCGCGTGTATACGTAACGTGTGTGCATACGCCAAAACCCAACGCGACACGCGGTGGCACACAGCGACACTCTGTGATACACAGCAAACCAATTCGACACGTATCGTATGTGTCGCGCAAGTCCCGCTACGCTAAAAATAGGTAAACGGTCCCAGATTCAATCTAGAGCATAAACAAGTAAAGCAAACATGGCCAAATCTATCACAATACCTACAGACACATATCTAACCTAAAACCAACACAAACCTACACTATTGGGCCGGCGGCATAGGGGGGTGGGGCCGGCCAAAACCCGGTGGCAAGGGTCCAGGTTTCTACACTAGGGTCCTAACACAATTCATACCCTAATGTGCATGTTTACTTACAAAAAATGTTCCCCTAACAACAGCAGATTTCAAATATCATTTAGGGTTTAGTTTAAACATCAAGTGTGCACCATGGGGTATTCTAAGGAACTGGGTAAGCTAACAGGAAACAAGTGATACCAACATCAGAACTTAAGGTAAATCTAACTACCAACACCCAGAAACTCCCTGTTCTCCAACAAAAACACCCAAGTTAACATCAAAGTCCACCAAAACACAATAACTTGGCTAAACAACCCAGATTTTGTCCAAGGTAAGAACTCAAAAAGTAAACAATACCAATCACAGCAAAATCTCCACAGACACCCACATACACAAAACATCACTACCCAGCTCCACAGGGGGCCAGCGACGCCGGACCGGCAAGAGGAGGCCGCCGGTCATCCTCCGGTGGGAGGGGCTCGGTTCCAAACACAACACTCCAAAAAACCCTGCACACAAATCTGAAGTTGTTTGCCAGGCTAGGAAATGCACACAATTGTAGTAGATCACAATATCCTAAAATGTGTTTCAAAAACCGTAGTTTAAAGTTTCATGTTTTGCGACTTAAGGCTATCTAGCTAATTCTAGCGTCACCACTAGGCTAAAACAGGATAAATAACACCTAATAGGGTTGATTAAGCTATAACAACTATAACTTAGCTTAATCACCTCCTAAAACACAAATCTAGCACTAATACTGAATTTAAACACTAATTAAGCTAAACCAACACACAATTCTAGCAAACAAGAACGTGGAGCTCAGAGGTTATACCTCACTCGACCCTACAATGCAGGGTCAGGAGAAGAAGAGAAGGGGAAGAGGTTGCTGCAGTTGCTGGGCTGCTGCTGTGTTGCTGCTGTTGCTGAAACTGTTGCTGTTGCTTTTGCTTCAGCTGATGCTGTTGTTGTTTATGATGATGTTGCTAATGCTATGCTGCTGGAGTTGATGCTGGTGCTGCTTTAGCTGCTGCTACGTGTGCTGTTGTTGCTGCAAGGAGCTGCTGCTGCTGCTTGCACTACTGCTGGGGCTGAAGCTGCTGCTGCTACTTCTGTGGTTGTGTGTGTGTGTGAGTGAGAGAGTGTTGTGAGTGAGAAATGTGAGATTATGACACAAACAAAGGAAAATAATAATACAAGAGAGTCAAGCCCCCATTTCTCTCTTGCCTCATTAAATGCAAGCATGGGCACTAGCCATGATGCACTCCTTCTCTCTCTCATTTAATGCAAGCATGGCTTTGCCATGATGCACACTCTCTCCCTTTCTCTCTCCCAAGTCAACACAAAAATAAATTTAAATCCCATTTCATTTTCAAAATAAAAAAATACCCTTAATTAAAATTATTTTAACTTAATAATGGTGGGTTAATCTACCATGGTTGATAAATATGGCTTAACCCAAATTTCAACCCTAGTTTACATGCACAAGTTTATGCAAGCCTAGGAAAATTCTAGAAAAATATTTATTAATTTTGATAAAATATTTGAAAATCAATTTGGTAAACATTTTATTAAAAATCACTTATTAAAATATAATTAGCCACTAAACACATTCTAAAGTGTTACAATCTTTCCCCCTTAAAGAAATTCGTCCCCGAATTTAAAAATATAAAGCAACGCATACCTTCAAAAAGATGAGGGAACTTCTTCCGCCTCTCGCCCTCAGCCTCCCAAGTGATCTCTTCACCATTCGGACTGCGCCAAAGCACCTTCACTGATGGCAAGACCTTTGATCTAAGCTTCTTCACCTGCCGGTCCAAAATCACGACTGGCTGCTCGGTGAACGAAAGATCGCGCTCGAGCTGAACGGTCTGATGCTGAATCATGTGCGAAGGGTCATGTAGGTATCTGTGAAGTATCGACACGTGGAATACGGGGTGGACATCCGGGAAGTTGGGTGGATGAGCCAAACGATATGCTACTGCACCCACACGCTCGAGGATCTCGAAAGGACCTATGAATCTGGGGCTAAGCTTCCCCTTCCGTCCAAACGTCATCACTCCCTTCATTGGAGAGACCCTCAGAAAAACGTGATCGCCAACTGCGAACTCTAATCTGCGGCGGCATCTGTCAGCATACGATTTCTGCCTGCTCTGAGCTGTCCTCATCCTGTCTCGAATCAGGTGTATCTTCTCGGTCGTCTCCTGTACGATCTGTGGCCCCAAAATACTGCTCTCGCTGAGCTCTGTCCAACAGACGGGAGATCTACATCTCCTCCAATACAAAGCCTCAAAAGGTGCCATCTGAATAGTATTCTGGAAACTATTGTTGTATGAGAACTCCACTAAGGGTAAATGATGATCCCAGCTACCAACAAAGTCTGAAACGCACGCTCGGAGCATGTCCTCGAGAGTCTGAATGGTCCGCTCTGACTGACTGTCGGTCTGCGAATGAAATGCTGTGCTGAAACTCAAGCGAGTGCCCAAAGCCTCCTGAAGCCTTTGCCATAGTCGGCTGGTAAACTAGGTGCTTCGGTCGGACACAATACATGTCGGGACCCCATGCAGTCGTACAATCTCATCGATGTAAATCTGGGCGTACTGAGCAAATCCGAAAGTCGTCTTCACTGGCAGGAAGTGAGCCGCTTTCGTCAAATGATCCACGATCACCCAAATGGAGTCATACCCTCGCCTAGTCCTGGGTAGACCAAGAATGAAATCCATCGAAATCTGTTCCCATTTCCACTCCGGAATGGGTAACGGCTGTAGCTCTCCTGCTGGCCTCTGGTGCTCGGCCTTGACTTGCTGACAAGTCAGGCATCTCGATACGAAGTCTGCGATGTCCCTCTTCATTCCGTCCCACTAGTAGACCTCTATCATATCATGGTACATCTTGGTGGAACTGTGATGGACACTGTACACTGATCGGTGTGCCTCCTCAAGAATATCGCGCCGCAGTCCCTCAGCATCTGGTACGCACAGTCTAGACCCAAATCGTAATATCCCCTGATCATCGATCACGAACTCGGAGAATCTTCCCTGTCCAATTTGTGCCATGATCTCTGAACAACGGTCATCGCTGTACTGCGCCTCCTGTATACGGTCAAGCAACTGTGGGCGTGCACGAACATGCGCAAGCTGTCTCCCGATCTGTGTGAACTCGAACTGCACTCGGCTGTCGCATAAAGTCTGCCAATCTGCCGACGACTGCCTCTGAACTGCGCTCAAACAAAATAGACTACCCTCGGGCCTCCTGCTCAAAGCATCTGCCACTACATTAGCCTTGCCCGGGTGATACAAGATCTCGCAATCGTAGTCCTTTACTAGCTCCATCCAACGGCGCTGTCGGAGATTCAGGTCCCGCTGCTGAAATATATACTTTAAGCTCTCGTGATCAGTGAATATCTGGCATGACTCGCTGTATAGGTAATGTCGCCAGATCTTAAGTGCAAAGACCACTGCAGCCATCTCCAAATCGTGAGTGGGGTAGTTCTGTTCATGTTTCTTCAATTGCCGTGAAGCATATGCGATCACCCTGTCATGCTGCATCAATACGCACCCTAGCCCCACTCGTGAAGCGTCACAATAGACTACAAATCTGCCTGATCCTGAAAGAAATGATAACACCTGCGCCATAGTCAAACAAGTCCGTAGCTGCTGAAAACTGTGCTCGCACTCCTCCGTCCAATCGAAAGGAACTCCCTTCCGGGTCAATCCGTGTAAGTCCATGCTACCTCTCCCGGTACTTTCGGGCATGCGGAATTTGGTAAAAAACGATTTTCTTAGAGGTGGTAACATGGACTTAAAACCCGGATCTTTGTTAAACATTTAACTAACAACCTAACTACGAGTTGCTAACTACTCGGTTAGGGGGTTATAACTTTCTTTTTCTCGAACTCCTTCGTCTTCAAGCTTCGAAGGTCGTCCGAATCGGCTTCTCCCCGTCGTCTCCTTGTGCCGAAGATAGATCCACCTGAAAGCTTCAACCTTTGGCTCCTTCTTCGAACTTTGAAGAAACTAGTTCACTCGGTTTGCTAAACCTTGTGAACTAGAGTGAGTAGAGAAGAGTTTGTGTGGGATTTTATCTATGGTTCTTGGTTCTCAACTCATGAGACAAGTGAACCATAGAGTCAAGAGAGGGAGCAAGAGGAAGAGGGTGAGAGGAAGAGGGTGAGAGCTCAAAAACAAAGAGAGAGAAAGGTCAAGCAAGAATGAGCCTCTCTTTTGTCTTTCACCCTCTCATAATCCATAACCATCATAACTCATCATACCAATCAAGTGTTATGTGATGGTTGAAGCAACCATAACCATATCATTTCATGCACTCATTTTGCACAAAGGAGCAAGCAAGCAAAAGTCTTTGCCATGAAATGATAGCTATGGTTATCATGATGGTCAACTAGTCAAGCCTAGTCAACCGGTCAACAAAGTCAACAAGTCAACAAAAGTCAACAAGTCAACAAAGTCAATCCCTCAACAACCATGTCACCATAATACTTAATTAATATAATTGTTAATCACATATCATATTCTCATTAGGGTTGAGCAAAAAGTCAATAGTCAACGGTCAACAACCCTAATGAGAATCCTCTGCCTCTGTCTCTCCGTCAACTGTGCATACACACCCGCATCCGCGTTCCGAGGAACACGAATGCATACTGGATAAATCCAATCCCAAAAGGTACACTAGGATCTGGCTTAAACCAAAGCCCGCTAGTGTAAACTGTCCGGACACTGTACGTGCACAAGTGCACGGATGTGACCGAACCCTGTCGCAAAACCATGCGACCTGTCACAAAACCATGCGACCTCTACTCTTTTGCCTAAAGGCGAATAGCTTTCTGTGTGGGACTCTAAAGACTCGACACCACGCTGGCAGTGGGTTTAACCACAGACCGCAAGCGGCACTAGCTGTGCGTAACGGTCCCCAGGTAGATGCCGACAAGAAGACTGACGAGGTGAAACCCATCTGAACTCCTACTGAGCCTGAATGTGACATTCTCCGTACAGTCCGGTCTGTTCGTCTGATAAATCGCATGGCGGGCCTAGGGGGCGGTAAACGTCAGTCCCCCAATAGCGGTACAAGTCGTGTCGGAGTGAAGCCCAAAACACCCTGAGATAACACTGGAAGCCTACCAGTATATCTCGTTTGCCCTGGCCAGGGACTACTCGTGTAATGGCTCTCCTAGACACAGCGCGATGTCAACCCCCAATACCGGGAGAGACGAATCCTGTCTAACCGTCACTGCCTCCAAGTGCTTCGGGACTGCACCCAACTACCACCTGTTTGCACGACTCCTTTGAGCCGTGGTAGGGTAGTAATCAAAGTGCAGTGGGAATACACTCGAGGCGAAGTGACAGTGTCAAGTCAGCGGACTAAGCTGTACTCATGTCACCTGGGAACTGATAACTGACGATAGGCATAATACCAACTAGTCAGTTCCCGACGAGTCCTGTCCCGTGTACCCGTAACCTAACGAGCACCCGCATACTATCTCAAGTACGACGTACTGACGGCTGTGGGACAGACCGTCTCCCACACTGGGATGAGAAGCGCATGCGCTAGTCTACTCCGGAGTATCGATGCCCTGTCTCGATAGTCCTGCGACCAGGGACCTGCATAAGGATGTGCTTATAGATTACCCAGCCCCACTAGTGTGACTGCCATCACATCGCTGGTAATCAAGCAAAGATCCTAAGGGCTCCACTAATGTGTATAGGCGATATACTAAAATAAACACATGTACACATTGAAGTAGAAACAAACCAAGTAGCATACTACTATTTTGAGCAAGATTGTATATACAAGGTGAATATCCCAAGCTTCCATTAAGTAATATACAAACTAGTATGATACAGTAATGGCCTCTAGGGCATATACACTAACAATCTCCCACTTGCACTAAGGCCATGTACTGGCGTATCGAAGACCTATCATCTCGATCAGCCGCTCGAACTGAGTCTGGGGCAGGGCCTTGGTGAATGGATCTGCAGTGTTATCTTCTGAAGCGACTCTCCGAACCTCGATCTCCTGGCGATCTACGATCTCCCTGATCAGGTGATACCGCCTCAAGATGTGTCTGGATCTCTGATGGGACCTGGGTTCCTTCGCTAAAGCTATAGCCCCGTTGTTGTCGCAATACAGAGGTATTGGATCAACAATGGACGGAACCACCTGAAGTTCTTTCAAGAACTTCCTCATCCAGACAGCTTCTTTTGCGGCATCAGATGCAGCGATGTATTCCGCTTCCATCGTCGAGTCTGCAACGGTTTCCTGTTTGGAACTCTTCCAACACACCGCCCCTCCATTGAGGGTAAAGACAAAACCCGACATGGACTTGGTGTTAGTGTTTATGCCCTAGAAGGCCATTACTGTATCATACTAGTTTGTATATTACTTAATGGAAGCTTGGGATATTCGCATGTATATAACAGTCTTGCTAAACATGGTAGTATGCTACTTGGTTTTTCTATCTTAATATGTGAGTGTACGTATTGATAGAGCTCTTAGGATCTTGCTTGTCTACCAGCGTTGTGATGGCAGTCACACTAGTGGGGGCTGGGTAGTCTACAAGCACATCCTTATTCTGGTCCCTGGTCGTTGGATTATCGAGACAGAGCATCGATACTCCGGAGTAGACTAGTGTGTACGCTTCTCATCCCAGTTGGGGAGATGGTCTGTCCCACAGCCGTCAGTACGTCGTACTGGAGATAGTATACAGGTGCTCGTTAGGTTACGGGTACACCGGACAGGACTCACAGGGAACTGTTGGTTGGTTTTATACCAGTCGTCAGTGAACAGTTCCCAGGTGACATGAGTACAGCGTAGTCCGCAGACTTGACACTGCTACTTCGCCTCGAGTGTGTCCCACTGTTCTTAGATTGCTACCCTACCACGGCTCAAAGGAGTCGTGCAAACAGGTAGCCGTTGGGTGCAGTCCCGAGCATTTGGAGGCAGTGGCGGTTAGACAGGATTCGTCCCTCCCGGTATTGGGAGTAGATATCGTGCTGTGTCAGAGAGCCATTACGCAAAGTCCCTGGCCAGGGCAAGCGAGATTTGCTGGTAGGTTCCAGTAGTTTCTTAGGGTGTAATGGGCTTCCCTCCGACACGACTTATACCGCTATTAGGGGACTGACGCTTGCCGCCCCCTAGGCCCGATATGCGATAGTCTTGGACGAACGGACCGGACTGTATGGAGATTGTCACATCAGACTCAGTAGGAGTTCGGATGGGTTTTCTCATCGGCCTTCTTATCGACAACTACTTAGGCACCGTTACGTACAGCTAGTGCCGCTTGCGGTCTGTGGTTAAACCCACTGCCAGCGTAGTAGTCGAGTCTCTAGAGTCCCACACAGAGAGTTTCCTATTCCAGGCGAAACGATATAGAGGTCGTATGGTTTTACGACAAGGGTTCGGACGCATACGTGCGTTTACGCGCGTACGACTTTCGGACAGTTTTTACCAGTCGGCTTTGGTTTAAGCCAGTTACTGGTATCCGGTTATTGGATTTTTACAGTCTAAAGTTTTTCCGTATTTTTGCGGATTGGAGGGGCGTTCTCGTAATTGTACGAGAAGCTTCTAGAAGTGGTGACTAAGGAGGTTTAGGTGTCATTTGCATTAAATGAGTTTAGTGAGTCATGGGGGTGATTCATGCATTTCATTAATGCATGATAAATGCTTAATGAGTCATAACAATGAATCGCCATTAGATATTTGTGAAGCATGCTTATTCATCACTTATTTTCTTTTGTTGATAAAAGAGAATGCTTCATTTATATTATGATAACTTACTATTCTCATTTCATAATAATTCACATCTTCTCTCTCCTCAAGCTCTCATCTTCAAACCCTAATCCTTACACCTCATGAGTTGAGATCAAAGGATTAGAAAGACTAATCAATCCATAACCATCACTCTATTTCATCCTAGCTTCTTTGATTAGCAATCCAAGAAGGTTAGTTGCCTCAAGTTTAGAGGTTTAGCTTGGAGTTTTGCTCTCGGGTGGATCGTCTACTACCTAGAGAAGGCCGAGGAGAACAAGGAGATCGTAAAGACGAAGGACTGGTTTCATTAGGTATAATCCCTAAACACAATAGTTAAGAAACACTTTGTGTTTGGTTATTTATAGTTTAGCTTCGATTCAAGCGGTTAGTCGATGTTCGTTCACTAAACAAGTTCATTTTTGAAAATTCCGCCTCCCCACAAGTATTGGGGTGTACTACATCGACTTACAGTGGTATCAGAGCCTCGCTAAACAATAAATAACTTAATTGCAAATTTGTACGAATTTCGAACGGAAAAACGAAGCCGGAAAACCCTAAAAAATATCAGTTTCTGTCGAATTTAAAACGATGTCAAAAAATTTTTCAGGTTCGTTCAGAAAGCTTGACAAGACATTATAAGAACACCCAAGAAAAACAGTCTCCTGAATCGTCTCACTCGCCGCGGAACCGCGGCCTCACCCTACTGAGTTGCCGCGGTTCCGCCGCCGAGTTGGCGAGTCAGGAACCAATTTTTCTTCTGTTGCTTCTGTGTAATATTTGGGATTTTCTGGAATATTTTAATTTTGCTCAGGTTTCAGTTTAACAGAGCAGTTTTTGGAGCAATATTAAAGATGTTTAATCGATCGAAATTGTACAGTATTTGCATATTGGATTATATCTGTGATTGTTTAATGTGTTCGTAAACCTCCCCTAACTGCTAGTATGTCGGTTGGCAGGGGGTTGCACATTTCTGAAATGGTTATATCTGTTTGTGCATATAAACTGTATTGGACTGTTGTGGTGTATAGCCGGGGTTTTGCAATGGGTTATTATTTAATTCATTTGTTGTAAATGTAATTTGTTGTAATATTATTTTGCGGGGCACATCCAGGTTGCGGTTGTAGCCACCGTTGTATTATTTCATTTTACTGTTTTTGCTCCTAGGACTGACCCAAGGTGGGGTACACAAACTGCCGGGTGGGTAGTTTGCCGTACCCGTAGGGGTCGAGGGTGGGGTAACGGCTATTCATCACAACTGTGTAATCTATCTTTTCTTGCAGGCTCAAAAGAAATACAGATTGCTTGCAAATCCAATATTGTTTATCTGTGTTCTGGAATGAATCTCATTGCGTCAGACGAATGTAAAATATCTATATATATTGTAGCTATTTAGACGTCACTTATGTTTTGCACCCGCGCTAGCCCAGCCCCCGCTCTGTCGTTAGTTAAGTAACCTAACGGGTAATGACGGGACCCCGTGGCGAATGCGGATGGCATAAGAGGACGTTGTATTTTCGTTGTTTTCTGCAATGATAGGTTAATGATGGGACGCATTATCTATAATGCAAAGAAAATAAACCAAGTTTAAATCGTTGGAACAATTTAAAAGAAACCACTCGGTTATTTTAAAAACAGATATTTTTTAAATGCGGAGATTTAACCACTCCTTTTAAAAAGCTATCAGGTTCCTTCGGTTATATCAAGTTCACTACGTTCACGGTTTCGCCAAAACCAGTCGTAGCCCTCCGTCATTTCTTATGGATGGTCAGTAGTATTCAAGCTATGCTTGTTGGCATACGTCAAGGCATAGTGTTTGGTAGCTGCTGGGGTATTCATTTGTTGCATAGATAGATGTGTTGGTTTGGGACAGTCGCATTACCTTGTTGGCATACGTCAAGGGTATATACGGGTGGATTCAAATTAACAAGATAATGATGGGCAGAACTTGACATGTGACTTATGATTTGTTGGCATACGTCAAGGTCATAAGAGCATGGGGCAAAAACTTATATCGGGAATTTCTAAAGAAACTGAAATTTGCAAAGAGATGCATACCATTTGGAGTTTGATGAATGTTGGTAGGATTCCTTCAACATTATCATACGATGATATTTGGATCCCGATCCTACTGTGAGTATATGCTACTTATCAGGATATTCGTCACTTAACGATCAATGCTATAAACCTAGTAGGTGTCCAGAAAAGTGTCAGCGGGGTTACGCCCCCAGAGAAAAGAGGTTATTTAATTAAGGAACTTCGCGAAAGCGTTGGAAAACCTCACTCGAAGTATCGACACCAGCCTGGCTGAACGGTTAAGCAAGTATTGTACGGTGAGAATAGTCCTGGCTAATTCTTCTTTTATGGTTTGAGGAAGGATTCGAGAAACAGTGGGAGCCATCCAGTTTAGATAAACTAAAAACCACTCTAAACTTGCAAGAGCATCATGCTAAAGAGTTTTCTTCTCTCTCTCCTAATTGCAGCGACCCTGAAAATGACTGGACATAAGTTACTTTTAGAGAAAAATATACTGACGGGGCCAAACTATAAAGATTGGCTGCGGAATGTCAAAATGGCTTTGACCTATGACAAACTGGGGTACGTCCTCACCGCTACGGCACCTGCTGTCCCTGGTCCCAAATCCAGCAATGCGGATAAGGAAATCCGCAAAACCTGGGATTTAGATTGCGCGAGAGCCAAGTGCATCGTGCTTGCCTCGATGAACAATGAACATCAGAGGAGGCACGAGGATATGTCCCTAGATGGCATATTTCTCCATACAAAGGAACTTTATGGAGAGCAATCTCGTATAGCAAGATACGAGACCTCTAAGAACTTGTTTCGAGCGAGGTTGGCTGTCGGGTCATCGGTAGGAGAACATGTCCTAAAGATGATCGGCTATATAGAAGAGCTCGCAGACCTTGGGACGACTTTGGATAATGAGCTCTATACAGACCTTATTCTCCAGTCCCTTCCTCCCACCTACGCCCAGTTTATCCTCAACTTCAATCTTCAAGGAAAAGAAGTTGAACTTGCGGAACTCCTGAACATGTTAAGGAGTGCAGAGGGCACCTTGCAGAAGGCAAGGGAAACACCCGCTATGTTTGTTGGCGGTACATCTTCTTCCGGGTCCAAGGCTAGGGCCAAAGGAAGGAAGAAGAAGGCCGCACCCAAACCTAGAGGAGGTGTTAGTAAGGTGAGAGGGAAGGGAAAGAAAAAGCTTGCAGCACCGGTAGTTGGCCAGGATGAGTGCTTCCATTGTCACAGGAAAGGGCACTGGAAGAAGGATTGCAAGGCGTGGAACGCCAAGAACCAGGAACCGAAGCAAGCTGTGGCTTCGACTTCAGGTGTGTTTGTAATTGAGAATTGTCTGTCGATCAACTCTACTTCCTGGGTATTGGATACCGGATCAGGATCTCATATTTGCAATTCATTGCAGGCACTGAGAAACCGTAGAGTGCTGAAGGAAGGTGATATGATCCTCAGGGTTGCTAACGGAGCTAGCGTGGGAGCTGCGTCCGTCGGGGATTATCACCTAGGATTGACGAGTGGACACATTTTGGTTTTACATAACTGTTATTTTGTACCAAGCTTAACGTGTAATATCATATCAGTTTCCTTGTTATCAAATAAAGGTTATGATTTCACGTTTGTAAGAGATGTTGTCAACATCCACCTTAATCATGGTTTGATTGGGTCAGGTACATTAAATAATGGCATATATGTTTTAAACCAACTCCAAATTTTCAATGTCCAGAACACACTAAAAAGAAAGTCTCCAGATTTAAATAAAGCTTTCTTATGGCATTGTAGACTGGGTCACATCAATGAGAGAAGGTTGACTAAGTTGCATAGAGAAGGATATTTGGACTCGTTCGAATATCAATCTTATGACACTTGTCAATCTTGTCTCAAAGGAAAGATGACAAAGACTCCATTTACTGGACAAGGAGTAAGAGCGAGCGAGCTCTTAGGACTCATACACAGCGATGTATGTGGTCCAATGTCTACACATGCAAGAGGTGGTTATTCCTACTTCATTACTTTTACAGATGATTTCTCTAGGTTTGGACATGTCTTCTTAATGAAGCATAAATCCGAAGCCTTTGAGAAATTCCTGGAATACAAGAGTGAAGCGGAAAACCAAACAGGCAAAAGTATTAAGACACTGAGATCTGATCGAGGTGGAGAATACTTAAGTGCCGAGTTCCTAGGTTACCTAAAAGAGAAAGGAATTCTCTCTCAGCTTACTCCTCCATACACTCCACAGCACAACGGTGTATCGGAGAGACGGAATCGAACCCTATTGGATATGGTACGATCCATGATGAGTAATGCTGAGTTACCGCGATCTTTCTGGGGGTATGCGCTAGAATCAGCGATACATCTTTTGAACAGAGTTCCAACCAAAACTGTGCCTACCACACCATATCAGATGTGGAGTGGGAAGAAACCCTATCTTCAGTACCTGAAGACATGGGGATGTCCAGCTTTTGTAAAAAAGCAGCATCCGGACAAGCTCGAGGCACGCTCAGTAGAGTGTAAGTTTGTGGGATATCCAAAGAACTCTCATGGATATTGTTTCTATTACGCAGAGGAACAAAAGGTTTTTGTTTCTCGTCATGCCCGCTTCTTAGAAACTGAATTTTTGGAAAATCAGAAGAGTGGGAGCGCAGTAGAACTGGAAGAAATTCCAGAACCACAAGCTGCTACTGAAAGTTTGGTAGAACCAGAGGTTCAAGAAGAACAGAACATTCCCGCACCCCTCCGCAGGAGTAGTAGGCCGTCTCATCCGCCTGAGAGATACTACGGTTTTCTCATAGACGGGGATAGAGAGGATTGCATCATAGAAGATGATGAACCTACTGACTTCCAGCAGGCCATCCAGAGCGGCGACTCGGTACGATGGCTAGATGCAATGCGGACCGAAATGGAGTCCATGTACACCAACAAAGTATGGACTTTGGACTTTGCTCCAGATGGGGTAAAACCCATAGGATGCAAATGGATCTTCAAGAAAAAGATTGGTGTAGATGGACAGGTGGAAACCTATAAGGCTAGACTTGTTGCAAAGGGTTTTCGTCAAAGACCTGGTTTGGACTATGACGAAACTTTTTCTCCAGTGGCTATGCTCAAATCCATTCGGGTCCTTCTTGCTATTGCTGCCTTCCATGATTATGAAATCTGGCAGATGGACGTAAAGACGGCTTTTCTGAATGGAAATTTAGAAGAGAGCGTCTATATGGATCAGCCAGAGGGTTTCAATCAGAGTGGGAGCAGCGGGAAAGTATGCAAGCTGCTTAAGTCTATTTATGGACTAAAGCAGGCATCACGGAGTTGGAACATCTGTTTTGATGAGACAGTCAAAGAATATGACTTTATCAAAAATCCAGATGAGCCGTGCATATATAGTAAAGTTGTAGCCAGAAGTGTCGTATTCCTCGTCTTGTACGTAGATGACATTCTATTGATAGGAAATGACATTCCTATGCTACAATCTGTCAAAGGATTCTTGTCACACAGGTTCTCCATGAAAGACCTGGGTGATGCCTCTTACATTCTGGGGATCCGGATCTATCGTGATAGATCCAAGAGGATGTTGGGACTTTCGCAGTCCAGGTATATCGACACTGTACTGAAAAGATTCAGTATGGAAGATTCTAAGCGCGGTAATCTACCGGCTTGTCACGGAATCACCCTCTCCAAAGAGATGTCTCCCAAGACTGATTTGGAAAGGGAACGCATGTCTATTATACCCTACGCTTCTGCGGTAGGCTCTATAATGTATGCGATGTTGTGTACCAGACCAGATGTTGCTTACGCACTGAGCGTGGTAAGCCGGTATCAGTCAGACCCAGGGGAGAAACACTGGATAGCAGTAAAGAACATTCTCAAGTACCTGAGGAGGACTAAGGAGATGTTCTTGGTTTACGGCGGAAAAGACCTCAGGTTGGAGGCCTTTGCTGATTCCGGCTTCCAGAGTGATAAGGACGATTCCAAGTACATGTCGGGTTATGTCTTTACCCTCAATGGAGGGGCGGTGTGCTGGAAGAGCTCCAAGCAGGACACCGTTGCTGACTCGACGATGGAAGCGGAGTATATAGCTGCTTGCGATGCCGCAAAAGAAGCAGTCTGGATGAAGAAGTTCCTAACAGAACTTCTGGTGGTTCCTACCATAGTTGATCCAATACCTCTGTATTGCGACAACAACGGAGCTATAGCTTTAGCGAAGGAACCAAGGTCCCATCAGAAGTCCAGACACATCTTGAGGCGGTATCACCTGATCAGGGAGATCATTGATCGTCAGGAGATCGAGGTTCGGAGAGTTGCTTCAGAAGAGAACATTGCTGATCCATTCACGAAGGCCCTTCCTCAGATTCAGTTCGAGAGGCTACTCGAGATCATTGGTCTTTGATATGCCAGTACATGGCCCTAGTGCAAGTGGGAGATTGTTAGTTTTTATGCCCTAGAAGGCCATTACTGTATCATACTAGTTTGTATATTACTTAATGGAAGCTTGGGATATTCGCATGTATATAACAGTCTTGCTAAACATGGTAGTATGCTACTTGGTTTTTCTATCTTAATATGTGAGTGTACGTATTGATAGAGCTCTTAGGATCTTGCTTGTCTACCAGCGTTGTGATGGCAGTCACACTAGTGGGGGCTGGGTAGTCTACAAGCACATCCTTATTCTGGTCCCTGGTCGTTGGATTATCGAGACAGAGCATCGATACTCCGGAGTAGACTAGTGTGTACGCTTCTCATCCCAGTTGGGGAGATGGTCTGTCCCACAGCCGTCAGTACGTCGTACTGGAGATAGTATACAGGTGCTCGTTAGGTTACGGGTATACCGGACAGGACTCACAGGGAACTGTTGGTTGGTTTTATACCAGTCGTCAGTGAACAGTTCCCAGGTGACATGAGTACAGCGTAGTCCGCAGACTTGACACTGCTACTTCGCCTCGAGTGTGTCCCACTGTTCTTAGATTGCTACCCTACCACGGCTCAAAGGAGTCGTGCAAACAGGTAGCAGTTGGGTGCAGTCCCGAGCATTTGGAGGCAGTGGCGGTTAGACAGGATTCGTCCCTCCCGGTATTGGGAGTAGATATCGTGCTGTGTCAGAGAGCCATTACGCAAAGTCCCTGGCCAGGGAAAGCGAGATTTGCTGGTAGGTTCCAGTAGTTTCTTAGGGTGTAATGGGCTTCCCTCCGACATGACTTATACCGCTATTAGGGGACTGACGCTTGCCGCCCCCTAGGCCCGATATGCGATAGTCTTGGACGAACGGACCGGACTGTATGGAGATTGTCACATCAGACTCAGTAGGAGTTCGGATGGGTTTTCTCATCGGCCTTCTTATCGACAACTACCTGGGGACCGTTACGTACAGCTAGTGCCGCTTGCGGTCTGTGGTTAAACCCACTGCCAGCGTAGTAGTCGAGTCTCTAGAGTCCCACACAGAGAGTTTCCTATTCCAGGCGAAACGATATAGAGGTCGTATGGTTTTACGACAAGGGTTCGGACGCATAAGTGCGTTTACGTGCGTACGACTTTCGGACAGTTTTTACCAGTCGGCTTTGGTTTAAGCCAGTTACTGGTATCCGGTTATTGGATTTTTACAGTCTAAAGTTTTTCCGTATTTTTGCGGATTGGAGGGGCGTTCTCGTAATTGTACGAGAAGCTTCTAGAAGTGGTGACTAAGGAGGTTTAGGTGTCATTTGCATTAAATGAGTTTAGTGAGTCATGGGGGTGATTCATGCATTTCATTAATGCATGATAAATGCTTAATGAGTCATAACAATGAATCGCCATTAGATATTTGTGAAGCATGCTTATTCATCACTTATTTTCTTTTGTTGATAAAAGAGAATGCTTCATTTATATTATGATAACTTACTATTCTCATTTCATAATAATTCACATCTTCTCTCTCCTCAAGCTCTCATCTTCAAACCCTAATCCTTACACCTCATGAGTTGAGATCAAAGGATTAGAAAGACTAATCAATCCATAACCATCACTCTATTTCATCCTAGCTTCTTTGATTAGCAATCCAAGAAGGTTAGTTGCCTCAAGTTTAGAGATTTAGCTTGGAGTTTTGCTCTCGGTTGGATCGTCTACTACCTAGAGAAGGCCGAGGAGAACAAGGAGATCGTAAAGACGAAGGACTGGTTTCATTAGGTATAATCCCTAAACACAATAGTTAAGAAAAACTTTGTGTTTGGTTATTTATAGTTTAGCTTCGATTCAAGCGGTTAGTCGATGTTCGTTCACTAAACAAGTTCGTTTTTGAAAATTCCGCCTCCCCACAAGTATTGGGGTGTACTACATCGACTTACAGTGGTATCAGAGCCTCGCTAAACAATAAATAACTTAATTGCAAATTTGTACGAATTTCGAACGGAAAAACGAAGCCGGAAAACCCTAAAAAATATCAGTTTCTGTCGAATTTAAAACGATGTCAAAAAATTTTTCAGGTTCGTTCAGAAAGCTTGACAAGACATTATAAGAACACCCAAGAAAAACAGTCTCCTGAATCGTCTCACTCGCCGCGGAACCGCGGCCTCACCCTACTGAGTCGCCGCGGTTCCGCCGCCGAGTTGGCGAGTCAGGAACCAATTTTTCTTCTGTTGCTTCTGTGTAATATTTGGGA
Source organism: Agapanthus africanus (assembly GCA_030015575.1). NCBI lineage: Eukaryota > Viridiplantae > Streptophyta > Magnoliopsida > Asparagales > Amaryllidaceae > Agapanthus > Agapanthus africanus. The sequence goes on from CM057339.1 coordinate 437,272,179, forward strand.
TTTTCTGGAATATTTTAATTTTGCTCAGGTTTCAGTTTAACAGAGCAGTTTTTGGAGCAATATTAAAGATGTTTAATCGATCGAAATTGTACAGTATTTGCATATTGGATTATATCTGTGATTGTTTAATGTGTTCGTAAACCTCCCCTAACTGCTAGTATGTCGGTTGGCAGGGGGTTGCACATTTCTGAAATGGTTATATCTGTTTGTGCATATAAACTGTATTGGACTGTTGTGGTGTATAGCCGGGGTTTTGCAATGGGTTATTATTTAATTCATTTGTTGTAAATGTAATTTGTTGTAATATTATTTTGCGGGGCACATCCAGGTTGCGGTTGTAGCCACCGTTGTATTATTTTATTTTACTGTTTTTGCTCCTAGGACTGACCCAAGGTGGGGTACACAAACTGCCGGGTGGGTAGTTTGCCGTACCTGTAGGGGTCGAGGGTGGGGTAACGGCTATTCATCACAACTGTGTAATCTGTCTTTTCTTGCAGGCTCAAAAGAAATACAGATTGGTTGCAAATCCAATATTGTTTATCTGTGTTCTGGAATGAATATCATTGCGTCAGACGAATGTAAAATATCTATATATATTGTAGCTATTTAGACGTCACTTATGTTTTGCACCCGCGCTAGCCCAGCCCCCGCTCTGTCGTTAGTTAAGTAACCTAACGGGTAATGACGGGACCCCGTGGCGAATGCGGATGGCATAAGAGGACGTTGTATTTTCGTTGTTTTCTGCAATGATAGGTTAATGATGGGACGCATTATCTATAATGCAAAGAAAATAAACCAAGTTTAAATCGTTGGAACAATTTAAAAGAAACCACTCGGTTATTTTAAAAACAGATATTTTTTAAATGCGGAGATTTAACCACTCCTTTTAAAAAGCTATCAGGTTCCTTCGGTTATATCAAGTTCACTACGTTCACGGTTTCGCCAAAACCAGTCGTAGCCCTCCGTCATTTCTTATGGATGGTCAGTAGTATTCAAGCTATGCTTGTTGGCATACGTCAAGGCATAGTGTTTGGTAGCTGCTGGGGTATTCATTTGTTGCATAGATAGATGTGTTGGTTTGGGACAGTCGCATTACCTTGTTGGCATACGTCAAGGGTATATACGGGTGGATTCAAATTAACAAGATAATGATGGGCAGAACTTGACATGTGACTTATGATTTGTTGGCATACGTCAAGGTCATAAGAGCATGGGGCAAAAACTTATATCGGGAATTTCTAAAGAAACTGAAATTTGCAAAGAGATGCATACCATTTGGAGTTTGATGAATGTTGGTAGGATTCCTTCAACATTATCATACGATGATATTTGGATCCCGATCCTACTGTGAGTATATGCTACTTATCAGGATATTCGTCACTTAACGATCAATGCTATAAACCTAGTAGGTGTCCAGAAAAGTGTCAGCGGGGTTACGCCCCCAGAGAAAAGAGGTTATTTAATTAAGGAACTTCGCGAAAGCGTTGGAAAACCTCCCTCGAAGTATCGACACCAGCCTGGCTGAACGGTTAAGCAAGTATTGTACGGTGAGAATAGTCCTGGCTAATTCTTCTTTTATGGTTTGAGGAAGGATTCGAGAAACAGTGGGAGCCATCCAGTTTAGATAAACTAAAAACCACTCTAAACTTGCAAGAGCATCATGCTAAAGAGTTTTCTTCTCTCTCTCCTAATTGCAGCGACCCTGAAAATGACTGGACATAAGTTACTTTTAGAGAAAAATATACTGACGGGGCCAAACTATAAAGATTGGCTGCGGAATGTCAAAATGGCTTTGACCTATGACAAACTGGGGTACGTCCTCACCGCTACGGCACCTGCTGTCCCTGGTCCCAAATCCAGCAATGCGGATAAGGAAATCCGCAAAACCTGGGATTTAGATTGCGCGAGAGCCAAGTGCATCGTGCTTGCCTCGATGAACAATGAACATCAGAGGAGGCACGAGGATATGTCCCTAGATGGCATATTTCTCCATACAAAGGAACTTTATGGAGAGCAATCTCGTATAGCAAGATACGAGACCTCTAAGAACTTGTTTCGAGCGAGGTTGGCTGTCGGGTCATCGGTAGGAGAACATGTCCTAAAGATGATCGGCTATATAGAAGAGCTCGCAGACCTTGGGACGACTTTGGATAATGAGCTCTATACAGACCTTATTCTCCAGTCCCTTCCTCCCACCTACGCCCAGTTTATCCTCAACTTCAATCTTCAAGGAAAAGAAGTTGAACTTGCGGAACTCCTGAACATGTTAAGGAGTGCAGAGGGCACCTTGCAGAAGGCAAGGGAAACACCCGCTATGTTTGTTGGCGGTACATCTTCTTCCGGGTCCAAGGCTAGGGCCAAAGGAAGGAAGAAGAAGGCCGCACCCAAACCTAGAGGAGGTGTTAGTAAGGTGAGAGGGAAGGGAAAGAAAAAGCTTGCAGCACCGGTAGTTGGCCAGGATGAGTGCTTCCATTGTCACAGGAAAGGGCACTGGAAGAAGGATTGCAAGGCGTGGAACGCCAAGAACCAGGAACCGAAGCAAGCTGTGGCTTCGACTTCAGGTGTGTTTGTAATTGAGAATTGTCTGTCGATCAACTCTACTTCCTGGGTATTGGATACCGGATCAGGATCTCATATTTGCAATTCATTGCAGGTACTGAGAAACCGTAGAGTGCTGAAGGAAGGTGATATGATCCTCAGGGTTGCTAACGGAGCTAGCGTGGGAGCTGCGTCCGTCGGGGATTATCACCTAGGATTGACGAGTGGACACATTTTGGTTTTACATAACTGTTATTTTGTATCAAGCTTAACGTGTAATATCATATCAGTTTCCTTGTTATCAAATAAAGGTTATGATTTCACGTTTGTAAGAGATGTTGTCAACATCCACCTTAATCATGGTTTGATTGGGTCAGGTACATTAAATAATGGCATATATGTTTTAAACCAACTCCAAATTTTCAATGTCCAGAACACACTAAAAAGAAAGTCTCCAGATTTAAATAAAGCTTTCTTATGGCATTGTAGACTGGGTCACATCAATGAGAGAATGTTGACTAAGTTGCATAGAGAAGGATATTTGGACTCGTTCGAATATCAATCTTATGACACTTGTCAATCTTGTCTCAAAGGAAAGATGACAAAGACTCCATTTACTGGACAAGGAGTAAGAGCGAGCGAGCTCTTAGGACTCATACACAGCGATGTATGTGGTCCAATGTCTACACATGCAAGAGGTGGTTATTCCTACTTCATTACTTTTACAGATGATTTCTCTAGGTTTGGACATGTCTTCTTAATGAAGCATAAATCCGAAGCCTTTGAGAAATTCCTGGAATACAAGAGTGAAGCGGAAAACCAAACAGGCAAAAGTATTAAGACACTGAGATCTGATCGAGGTGGAGAATACTTAAGTGCCGAGTTCCTAGGTTACCTAAAAGAGAAAGGAATTCTCTCTCAGCTTACTCCTCCATACACTCCACAGCACAACGGTGTATCGGAGAGACGGAATCGAACCCTATTGGATATGGTACGATCCATGATGAGTAATGCTGAGTTACCGCGATCTTTCTGGGGGTATGCGCTAGAATCAGCGATACATCTTTTGAACAGAGTTCCAACCAAAACTGTGCCTACCACACCATATCAGATGTGGAGTGGGAAGAAACCCTATCTTCAGTACCTGAAGACATGGGGATGTCCAGCTTTTGTAAAAAAGCAGCATCCGGACAAGCTCGAGGCACGCTCAGTAGAGTGTAAGTTTGTGGGATATCCAAAGAACTCTCATGGATATTGTTTCTATTACGCAGAGGAACAAAAGGTTTTTGTTTCTCGTCATGCCCGCTTATTAGAAACTGAATTTTTGGAAAATCAGAAGAGTGGGAGCGCAGTAGAACTGGAAGAAATTCCAGAACCACAAGCTGCTACTGAAAGTTTGGTAGAACCAGAGGTTCAAGAAGAACAGAACATTCCCGCACCCCTCCGCAGGAGTAGTAGGCCGTCTCATCCGCCTGAGAGATACTACGGTTTTCTCATAGACGGGGATAGAGAGGATTGCATCATAGAAGATGATGAACCTACTGACTTCCAGCAGGCCATCCAGAGCGGCGACTCGGTACGATGGCTAGATGCAATGCGGACCGAAATGGAGTCCATGTACACCAACAAAGTATGGACTTTGGACTTTACTCCAGATGGGGTAAAACCCATAGGATGCAAATGGATCTTCAAGAAAAAGATTGGTGTAGATGGACAGGTGGAAACCTATAAGGCTAGACTTGTTGCAAAGGGTTTTCGTCAAAGACCTGGTTTGGACTATGACGAAACTTTTTCTCCAGTGGCTATGCTCAAATCCATTCGGGTCCTTCTTGCTATTGCTGCCTTCCATGATTATGAAATCTGGCAGATGGACGTAAAGACGGCTTTTCTGAATGGAAATTTAGAAGAGAGCGTCTATATGGATCAGCCAGAGGGTTTCAATCAGAGTGGGAGCAGCGGGAAAGTATGCAAGCTGCTTAAGTCTATTTATGGACTAAAGCAGGCATCGCGGAGTTGGAACATCTGTTTTGATGAGACAGTCAAAGAATATGACTTTATCAAAAATCCAGATGAGCCGTGCATATATAGTAAAGTTGTAGCCAGAAGTGTCGTATTCCTCGTCTTGTACGTAGATGACATTCTATTGATAGGAAATGACATTCCTATGCTACAATCTGTCAAAGGATTCTTGTCACACAGGTTCTCCATGAAAGACCTGGGTGATGCCTCTTACATTCTGGGAATCCGGATCTATCGTGATAGATCCAAGAGGATGTTGGGACTTTCGCAGTCCAGGTATATCGACACTGTACTGAAAAGATTCAGTATGGAAGATTCTAAGCGCGGTAATCTACCGGCTTGTCACGGAATCACCCTCTCCAAAGAGATGTCTCCCAAGACTGATTTGGAAAGGGAACGCATGTCTATTATACCCTACGCTTCTGCGGTAGGCTCTATAATGTATGCGATGTTGTGTACCAGACCAGATGTTGCTTACGCACTGAGCGTGGTAAGCCGGTATCAGTCAGACCCAGGGGAGAAACACTGGATAGCAGTAAAGAACATTCTCAAGTACCTGAGGAGGACTAAGGAGATGTTCTTGGTTTACGGCGGAAAAGACCTCAGGTTGGAGGCCTTTGCTGATTCCGGCTTCCAGAGTGATAAGGACGATTCCAAGTACATGTCGGGTTATGTCTTTACCCTCAATGGAGGGGCGGTGTGCTGGAAGAGCTCCAAGCAGGACACCGTTGCTGACTCGACGATGGAAGCGGAGTATATAGCTGCTTGCGATGCCGCAAAAGAAGCAGTCTGGATGAAGAAGTTCCTAACAGAACTTCAGGTGGTTCCTACCATAGTTGATCCAATACCTCTGTATTGCGACAACAACGGAGCTATAGCTTTAGCGAAGGAACCAAGGTCCCATCAGAAGTCCAGACACATCTTGAAGCGGTATCACCTGATCAGGAAGATCATTGATCGTCAGGAGATCGAGGTTCGGAGAGTTGCTTCAGAAGAGAACATTGCTGATCCATTCACGAAGGCCCTTCCTCAGATTCAGTTCGAGAGGCTACTCGAGATCATTGGTCTTCGATATGCCAGTACATGGCCCTAGTGCAAGTGGGAGATTGTTAGTTTTTATGCCCTAGAAGGCCATTACTGTATCATACTAGTTTGTATATTACTTAATGGAAGCTTGGGATATTCGCATGTATATAACAGTCTTGCTAAACATGGTAGTATGCTACTTGGTTTTTCTATCTTAATATGTGAGTGTACGTATTGATAGAGCTCTTAGGATCTTGCTTGTCTACCAGCGTTGTGATGGCAGTCACACTAGTGGGGGCTGGGTAGTCTACAAGCACATCCTTATTCTGGTCCCTGGTCGTTGGATTATCGAGACAGAGCATCGATACTCCGGAGTAGACTAGTGTGTACGCTTCTCATCCCAGTTGGGGAGATGGTCTGTCCCACAGCCGTCAGTACGTCGTACTGGAGATAGTATACAGGTGCTCGTTAGGTTACGGGTACACCGGACAGGACTCACAGGGAACTGTTGGTTGGTTTTATACCAGTCGTCAGTGAACAGTTCCCAGGTGACATGAGTACAGCGTAGTCCGCAGACTTGACACTGCTACTTCGCCTCGAGTGTGTCCCACTGTTCTTAGATTGCTACCCTACCACGGCTCAAATGAGTCGTGCAAACAGGTAGCAGTTGGGTGCAGTCCCGAGCATTTGGAGGCAGTGGCGGTTAGACAGGATTCGTCCCTCCCGGTATTGGGAGTAGATATCGTGCTGTGTCAGAGAGCCATTACGCAAAGTCCCTGGCCAGGGCAAGCGAGATTTGCTGGTAGGTTCCAGTAGTTTCTCAGGGTGTAATGGGCTTCCCTCCGACACGACTTATACCGCTATTAGGGGACTGACGCTTGCCGCCCCCCTAGGCCCGATATGCGATAGTCTTGGACGAACGGACCGGACTGTATGGAGATTGTCACATCAGACTCAGTAGGAGTTCGGATGGGTTTTCTCATCGGCCTTCTTATCGACAACTACCTGGGGACCGTTACGTACAGCTAGTGCCGCTTGCGGTCTGTGGTTAAACCCACTGCCACCGTAGTAGTCGAGTCTCTAGAGTCCCACACAGAGAGTTTCCTATTCCAAGCGAAACGATATAGAGGTCGTATGGTTTTACGACATCGGACGCATACGTGCGTTTACGCGCGTACGACTTTCGGATTGTTTTTACCAGTCGGCTTTGGTTTAAGCCAGTTACTGGTATCCGGTTATTGGATTTTTACAGTCTAAAGTTTTTCCGTATTTTTGCGGATTGGAGGGGCGTTCTCGTAATTGTACGAGAAGCTTCTAGAAGTGGTGACTAAGGAGGTTTAGGTGTCATTTGCATTAAATGAGTTTAGTGAGTCATGGGGGTGATTCATGCATTTCATTAATGCATGATAAATGCTTAATGAGTCATAACAATGAATCACCATTAGATATTTGTGAAGCATGCTTATTCATCACTTATTTTCTTTTGTTGATAAAAGAGAATGCTTCATTTATATTATGATAACTTACTATTCTCATTTCATAATAATTCACATCTTCTCTCTCCTCAAGCTCTCATCTTCAAACCCTAATCCTTACACCTCATGAGTTGAGATCAAAGGATTAGAAAGACTAATCAATCCATAACCATCACTCTATTTCATCCTAGCTTCTTTGATTAGCAATCCAAGAAGGTTAGTTGCCTCAAGTTTAGAGGTTTATCTTGGAGTTTTGCTCTCGGGTGGATCGTCTACTACCTAGAGAAGGCCGAGGAGAACAAGGAGATCGTAAAGACGAAGGACTGGTTTCATTAGGTATAATCCCTAAACACAATAGTTAAGAAACACTTTGTGTTTGGTTATTTATAGTTTAGCTTCGATTCAAGCGGTTAGTCGATGTTCGTTCACTAAACAAGTTCGTTTTTGAAAATTCCGCCTCCCCACAAGTATTGGGGTGTACTACATCGACTTACACTTGGAATCATCCTTGTCACTCTGGAAGCTGGAGTCAGCAAAGGCCTCGATCTGGAGGTCTTTTCCGCCATACACCAAGAACATCTCCTTAGTCCTTCTCAGATACTTGAGAATGTTCTTTACTGCTATCCAGTGTTTCTCCCCAGGGTTTGACTGATACCGGCTTACCACACTCAGTGCATAAGCTACATCCGGTCTGGTACACAAGCATACATTATAGAACCTACCGCAGAAGCGTAGGGTATAATAGACATGCGATCCCTCTCCAAATCAGTCTTGGGAGACATCTCTTTAGAGAGGGTGATCCCGTGACAAGCCGGTAGGTTACCGCGCTTGGAATCTTCCATACTGAATCTTTTCAGTATGGTGTCGATGTACCTGGACTGTGAAAGTCCTAATATCCTCTTGGATCTATCATGATGGATCTGGATCCCCAGGATGTATGAGGCATCACCCAGGTCTTTCATGAGAACCTGTGTGACAAGAACCCCTTGACAGATTGTTGTATAGGAATATCATTTCCTATTAAGAGAATGTCATCCACGTATAAAACGAGGAATACTACAGTTCTCTCTACAAATCTACTATAGATGCATGGTTCATCTGGATTTTTGATAAAGCCAAATTCCTTGACCGTCTCATCAAAACAGATGTTCCAACTCCGCGATGCCTGCTTTAGTCCATAGATGGACTTAAGCAACTTGCACACCTTTCCGCTGCTCCCACTCTGAATGAAACCCTCTGGCTGGTCCATATAGACACACTCCTCTAAATTTCCATTTAGAAAAGCTGTCTTTACGTCCATCTGCCAAATCTCATAATCGTGGAAGGCAGCAATGGCAAGAAGGATCCGAATGGATTTCAGCATAGCCACTGGAGAAAAGGTTTCGTCATAGTCCAAGCCAGGTCTTTGACGAAAACCCTTGCTACCAGTCTAGCTTTATAGGTCTCAACCTGTCCATCTACACCAATCTTCCTTTTGAAGATCCACTTGCATCCTACGGGTTTTACCCCGTCTCGAGCAATGTTCAACATCCATACCTTGTTGGTGTACATGGACTCCATTTCGGTCCGCATTGCATCCAGCCATTTTACTGAGTCAACGCTCTGAACGGCCTGCTGGAAGCGAGTAGGCTCATCATAATCTATGATGCAATCCTCTCTATCCCCGTCTATGAGAAAACCGTAGTATCTCTCAGGCGGATGAGTCTGCCTACTACTCCTGCGGAGCGGCGTAGGAATGTCCTGTTCTTCCAGACCCTCTGGTTCCACTAAACTTTCAGTAATAGTCCGTGGTTCTGGAATTTCTTCCAGTTCTACTACGCTCCCACTTATTTCCTTTTCCAAGAACTGTTGTTCTAGAAAGTGGGCATTACGAGAAACAAGGACTTTTTGTTCCTCGGCGTAGTAGAAAAGATACCCCCTGGTGTTCTTTGGGTATCCCACAAACTTGCACAGTACTGAGCGTGCCTCGAGTTTGTCCGCATACTGCTTTTTGACAAAAGCTGGACATCCCCAGATCTTTAGATATTGAAGATAGGGTTTCTTTCCACTCCATAACTCATATGGTGTGGTAGGCACAGTCTTAGTAGGAACTCGGTTCAAAAGGTATGCGGCTGATTCTAGCGCATATCCCCAGAATGATCGCGGTAACTCAGCGTTACTCATCATGGACCGCACCATATCCAATAGGGTGCGGTTCCGTCTCTCCGATACACCGTTATGTTGCGGAGTGTATGGAGGAGTAAGCTGAGAGAGAATTCCATTCTCTTTTAAATAGTCCATGAACTCGGCACTTAAGTATTCTCCACCTCGATCCGATCTTAGAATCTTAATACTTTTGCCGGTTTGTTTTTCTACTTCATTCTTATATTCCTGGAATTTTCCAAAGGCTTCGGACTTATGTTTCATTAAGAAGACATAACCGTACCTTGAGAAGTCATCCGTAAAAGTAATGAAGTAAGAATAACCGCTTCGCGCATGTGTAGACATTGGACCGCACACGTCGCTGTGTACGAGTCCCAAGAGCTCGCTCGCTCTTACTCCGTGTCCAGTAAACGGAGTCTTTGTCATCTTTCCTTTGAGACAGGATTGACAAGTGGCATACGATTGATATTCGAACGGATTCAAATATCCTTCTGTATGTAACTTAGTCAACCTTCTCTCATTGATGTGACCCAGTCTATAATACCATAAGAAAGTATGATTTATTTACGGAGACTTTCTTTTGTGTGTATTCTGGACATTGAAAATCTGTGGTTGGTTTAATACGTATATACCATTACTCAATGTACCTGACCCAATCAGAACTTGATTAAGGTGAATGTTTACAACATTGCTTACAAACGCAAATTCATAACCTTCTTTAGAAACTAAAGATACAGAAATGATATTACAAGTTGCGTTGGGTACAAAAAAGCAATTACGCAAAACCAAAACATGTCCATCTGACATTCCCAGGTGATAGTCCCCCACGGCTTTAGCATCCATGCTAGCTCCGTTCGCAACTCTGAGGGTCATGTCACCTGCCTTCAAAACCCAACGGTTTCTCAACGCCTGCAAAGAATTACAGATATGAGATCCTGATCCGGTATCCAATACCCAGGAAGTAGAGTTTATTGAAAGACAGTTTTCAATAACATACACACCTGAAGCTGAAGCTGCAACCTGCTTCAATTCCTGTGTTCTGGCCTTCCAGGCCCTGCAATCATTCTTCCAGTGTCCTTTCTTATGACAATAGAAGCATTCTTCCTTATCCACAAGCTTCCCCGTTTTCTTTGTTGCTTTAGCTTTTCCCTTCGTATCCACTTTACTAACACCGCCCCTTGGTTTGGCGGGGGCTTTCTTCTTCTTTCCCTTGGCTTTTGCCTTGGACCTAGAAGAAGATGATCCTCCTACAAACAAAGTGGATGTTTCCCTACCTTTCTGTAGGGTGCCCTCTGCGCTCCTCAGCATGTTGAGGAGTTCTGAAAGTTCAACTTCTTTTTCTTGCAAGTTGAAGTTCAGTATAAACTGGGCGTAAGTGGAAGGAAGGGACTGGAGAACTAAGTCCGTATAGAGCTCACTCTCCAATGTGGTCCCTAGGTCCGCGAGCTCCTCAATGTAGCCGATCATCTTAAGCACGTGCTCTGCTACTGACGATCCGACGGCCATCCTTGCCGAAAATAACTTTTTCGACGCTTCGTATCTTGCGATACGAGACTGCTCTCCATACAGTTCTTTTGTATGAAGAAATATGGATTCCAGGTCCATATTCTCGTGCCTCCTCTGATGTTCATTGTCCATAGAGGAAAGCACGAGGCATTTGGCCTTCGCGCTATCAATCTCCCAAGTCTTACGGATTTCCTTATCCGCGACGGATTGAAAGAATTTAAGTTAACCGCAATCAAGACGGTGTCGCTATGCAGCTAGCCGGTTGAGCACGGGTCGATCCACAGGGAGATGGTTGTATGTCCTTTCTTGTTTTAGACGAGTCAATAAAGAATTTGTGTATGTTTGTTCGATCTAACATATGTGTATTATTTGCAGGTATGAAGTTGTTAAGAAAAGATACGAGATTGTAAGCTAAAGAAATCCGTACTCGAAACCTTTGAGCCGAGTCTTAACCAATTGAAGCTAGAGCAATCGGCAACAACGTGGATTAGGGGATTTAAGCGCGGTATTCGTGGAATACGGCTTATTTACCCTTTTCCTTCCGTTCTTGTCTCTTGCTTTCGCCTCCGGCCAAACCGAACGCAACCGGTCGCGGTTAGGAATCCTCGTTACCTTGTTAGGGTAGGGTGCCTAACGGAGCGCTTGCGTATGGTTTGGGCGGAGTTCAATGGAAAATAATGGGAAAAGGAAAAGAGAAAAGAAAATCTTTAACTTATAATATCGTATTTCTTCTTAACAATAATAATTACAACATTCACAAAATGAACAACAAAGAGCAAAAGAAAAGAACAAAGAAAAGAAAAGATTACAAGAAAGTAAGTGCATGAATTAAATTGCAAGAAAGTAAAGCAAGGTAATAAAAAGCAAGTAATAAATAAGCAAATAAAAAGAACAAAAAACTAGAACTCAAGACAAGCATGTGATCAATAGCCAACCCTTAAACTTGCAAGCTCAATCAAGAGGTTGCAAGATCAAGGGAAGGGTAGAGAACGCATGTGAAATGAAGTGCTAATTCCATGAAAGAATACGACCCTTGAGATCAATAACTAACCCTTAACCATTCAAGCTCAATGAAGAGGTTGAATGATCAAGAGAAAGCAAGAATCTCAAGGGGAAGAAGAAACAAGAGAGAATGATACAAAAAGCCCTCATCTTCATTGATCTCCCACTCAAAAAGCTCTCACTACAATTTTCATGGAAAAAGAATGAAGAAGAAGAAGAAAAAGACTAAATCCTAAAAAGAAAGAAGAACAAAAGAATGACCCCTTGGCTTGGCTCAGTTCTGGAGTATTTATAGGCGGGGAAATGGAAACCTAGGGCAACATTCTGGCATAAGATGAAAGTACCAAACTGCCCACAAAATTTGACCCAGCAAGGAGCCTACATGGCCGCGGATCCGCCGCCAATACCCCCTATTGGCCGCGGATCCGCCGCACTATAGTGGGTTCAGGGCATGGGCTTTTCTGTACGGCCCTGGTCTGCTGTCCCCTGTTGTCTGGTACATGTATTTTCTGATAATCTTTCCAGAATATCTTCAGAATTCTTAGTCGAAGATTGCTATCTTTTCTTCACTTTTGACTTTATCTCCCTCGAGCTCCGTGCACCCATTGATTCTTGTGCAGCCCCTCTCGTGCTCTGTGCATGTCCGAGACACGAATGACCACTGTCATATGTCTTGTCTCTGGAACTGGTACTCGGCACTGGACGGATATGGATGACCGGAACCCGGCTTTTATCTGCTGTCAACAGATGTTCTGTATTTGGCGTAACTGTAGAGATTTTGTCTTGATTTGCAATATTTGTACTGGAACCCTGTATTCTGTAAATATGTAACAAACACAGATTAAAAGCACCTACCTATAAACACTTGAGCGTAAGAATGGGCGGTATAAAATGCAGTATTCTGTTATGAACAGCGACGCTGGAAGTGGGACCAGGGACAGGGGAGCTTTGGTGGTAAGAAGATACCCCAGCTTGTCGTAAGTGATTGCCATTTTGACATTCCTGAGCCAATCTTTGTAGTTTGGCCCTGTCAGTATGTTTTTATCTAGAAGTAACTTAAGTCCAGTCATGTCGATTGGTCGCTGCAATTAGGAGAGAGAAGAAGAAACACTCAGCATGATGCTCTTGCAAGTTTAGAGTGGTTTTTAGTTTGTCTAAACAGGATGGCTCCCACTGTTTCTCGAATCCCTCCTCAAACCATAAAGGAAGAATTAGTCGGGATCAATCCCACCGCACAATACTTGCTTAACCGTTCAGCCAGGCCAGTGTCGGTATTTCGAGGGAGGTTTTCCAACGCTTTCGCGAAGTTCCTTAATTCAAGAACCTCTTTTCCCTGGGAGCGTAGCCCCGCTAACACCTTTCTAGGCACCTACTAGGTTTATAGCATTGATCGTTTAGTGAGAAATTTCCCGAGGAGTAGCATATACTCACAGTAGGATCGGGATCCAAATATCATCGCGTGACGAAACTGAAGGAATCCTACCAGAATCATCACACTCCAAATGGTATGCAATGCTAGCAAGTTTCAGTACTTATGAAACTCCCGATGTGGATTTTTGCCCCATGCTCTTATGACCTTGGCGTGAGGTCAAAATGTCATAAGTCACATGTCAAGTTCATCCCATCATTATCCAGGTTAATTTGAACCCACCCGTACATACCCTTGACGTATGCCAAAATGGCAGTACGACTGTCTCAAACCAACGCATTCTATCTATGCAACAGATAAATATCCGGCAGCTACCAATCACTATGCCTTGGCGTGAGGTCAAAATATATAGCTTGAATACTACCGAATATTTAACTGCAATGATGGAGGGCTACGGATGGTTTTGGCAAAACCGTGAACGTAGTGAACTTGATATAGTCGATGGAACGAGATAGCTTTTAAAAGGAGTGGCTCAAGCTCCGCATTTAAAAATTGTTTTGAAAGGAACCGAGTGGTTTTTCGAAAGTGTTCCAACGACTTTAACTTGGTTTATTATCTTGCATTAGTTCTTTTAATGCGTGATATTCTTGCATTAGTTCTTTTAATGCGTCCCATCATTTAATCCTACCATTGCAGAAAACAACCAAAATATGACGTACGCTTATGCCATTCGCATTCGCCACTGGGCCCCGTCACTACCCGTTAGGTTACTTAACTAACGACAGAGCGGGTGCTGGGCTAGCGCGGCTGTAAAACATAAGCAACGCCTAAATAATATCATATATAGATATATTGCAATGATAGCCATTTCAGATCACAGATAAATACATTGGATATACTAGGAATCTGTAATTCGTACGAGCCTGTAACGAAAAGCAGATTACACGGTCGCGGTGAATAGCCAATACCCCACCCAAGACCCCTACGGGTGCGGCAAACTACCCGCCAAGTATCCGAAGCGAAGCAACCTCCCTCATCACCGTGAGTAGGCCACTCGGCACTTCGGCATACCTGGTAGTTTGTGCACCCCCTCCATGGGTCTATCCTAGGAGCAAAAACAGTAAAAAGAAATTATACAATGACGGCTACAACCCCGACCCGGTTGTGCGGCCATACAAATAATTATTACATCAATTTACAAATTTATATGAATTGAAAGAAAAGAAAAACTCTCATCTCACAACCCCCGGCTATTCACCCGCGACAATCCAACATATTCATATACACATTCCAGCAACATTACAGATCACAGATTTGTATAACCCCCACTAATCGACATATAGCGATTAGTAGACGTTCAATACAAATATCACATTACAGAAAAACCCGTCAGCTAAAGTCTTTTAGAAGTTCGATCAAAAAATACGGATTTTTAGGACCCCAAAAATAAAATTTTCGTTCTGGAAAATCTGGGCTGAAAACACATATTCCAAAAATCCCAAAACAACCCCAGAAATACACTGCACCAACTTTGGACCCCGACCGAGTCAACTCGGCCGCGGAACCGCGGCGGGAGCGTTCTCCCGCCGCGTTTCCGCGGCGCTTTGAATCGTTCGTGGGACCAAATTTGGTGGTTATTCAAACAAAAGCCTGAGCCGATTTTAGAGATGAAAATTATCAACTTTTGAACAGAATAAAAATCGGCAGAAACTTGACAGTTTTGGGTTCGTTTTGCGACTTTTCTTTGATCGATCTTCTAGCTACTTTGCTATCATGTTAGATAGAGTTTAACTAGGCTCTGATACCACTGTAAGTCCATGCTACCTCTCCCGGTACTTTCGGGCATGCGGAATTTGGTAAAAAACGATTTTCTTAGAGGTGGTAACATGGACTTAAAACCCGGATCTTTGTTAAACATCTAACTAACAACCTAACTACGAGTTGCTAACTACTCGGTTAGGGGGTTATACCTTTCTTTTTCTCGAACTCCTTCGTCTTCAAGCTTCGATGGTCGTCCGAATCGGCTTCTCCCCGTCGTCTCCTTGCGCCGAAGATAGATCCACCTGAAAGCTTCAACCTTTGGCTCCTTCTTCGAACTTTGAAGAAACTAGTTCACTCGGTTTGCTAAACCTTGTGAACTAGAGTGAGTAGAGAAGAGTTTGTGTGGGATTTTATCTATGGTTCTTGGTTCTCAACTCATGAGACAAGTGAACCATAGAGTCAAGAGAGGGAGCAAGAGGAAGAGGGTGAGAGGAAGAGGGTGAGAGCTCAAAAACAAAGAGAGAGAAAGGTCAAGCAAGAATGAGCCTCTCTTTTGTCTTTCACCCTCTCACAATCCATAACCATCATAACTCATCATACCAATCAAGTGTTATGTGATGGTTGAAGCAACCATAACCATATCATTTCATGCACTCATTTTGCACAAAGGAGCAAGCAAGCAAAAGTCTTTGCCATGAAATGATAGCTATGGTTATCATGATGGTCAACTAGTCAAGCTTAGTCAACCGGTCAACAAAGTCAACAAGTCAACAAGTCAACAAAGTCAATCCCTCAACAACCATGTCACCATAATACTTAATTAATATAATTGTTAATCACATATCATATTCTCATTAGGGTTGAGCAAAAAGTCAATAGTCAACGATCAACTGTCAACAACCCTAATGAGAATCCTCTGCTTCTGTCTCTCCGTCAACTGTGCATACACACCCGCATCCGCGTTCCGAGGAACACGAATGCATACTGGATAAATCCAATCCCAAAAGGTACACTAGGATCTGGCTTAAACCAAAGCCCGCTAGTGTAAACTGTCCGGACACTGTACGTGCACAAGTGCACGGATGTGACCGAACCCTGTCGCAAAACCATGCGACCTGTCACAAAACCATGCGACCTCTACTCTTTTGCCTAAAGGCGAATAGCTTTCTGTGTGGGACTCTAAAGACTCGACACCACGCTGGCAGTGGGTTTAACCACAGACCACAAGCGGAACTAGCTGTGCGTAACGGTCCCCAGGTAGATGCCGACAAGAAGACTGGCGAGGTGAAACCCATCTGAACTCCTACTGAGCCTGAATGTGACATTCTCCGTACAGTCCGGTCTGTTCGTCTAATACATCGCATGGCGGGCCTAGGGGGCGGTAAACGTCAGTCCCCCAATAGCGGTACAAGTCGTGTCGGAGTGAAGCCCAAAACACCCTGAGATAACACTGGAAGCCTACCAGTATATCTCGTTTGCCCTGGCCAGGGACTACTCGTGTAATGGCTCTCCTAGACACAGCGCGATGTCAACCCCCAATACCGGGAGAGACGAATCCTGTCTAACCGTCACTGCCTCCAAGTGCTTCGGGACTGCACCCAACTACCACCTGTTTGCACGACTCCATTGAGCCGTGGTAGGGTAGTAATCAAAGTGCAGTGGGAATACACTCGAGGCGAAGTGACAGTGTCAAGTCAGCGGACTAAGCTGTACTCATGTCACCTGGGAACTGATAACTGACGATAGGCATAATACCAACTAGTCAGTTCCCGACGAGTCCTGTCCCGTGTACCCGTAACCTAACGAGCACCCGCATACTATCTAAAGTACGACGTACTGACGGCTGTGGGACAGACCGTCTCCCACACTGGGATGAGAAGCGCATGCGCTAGTCTACTCCGGAGTATCGATGCCCTGTCTCGATAGTCCTGCGACCAGGGACCTGCATAAGGATGTGCTTATAGATTACCCAGCCCCACTAGTGTGACTGCCATCACATCGCTGGTAATCAAGCAAAGATCCTAAGGGCTCCACTAATGTGTATAGGCGATATACTAAAATAAACACATGTACACATTGAAGTAGAAACAAACCAAGTAGCATACTACTATTTTTAGCAAGATTGTATATACAAGGTGAATATCCCAAGCTTCCATTAAGTAATATACAAACTAGTATGATACAGTAATGGCCTCTAGGGCATATACACTAACAATCCGGTCAAGGGTGCAGCAATACGGGAGAAATCCTGTACAAATCGCCTGTAGTAGCCGGCCATTCCTAGAAAGTTGCGTATCTCAGTAACGGATGTTGGTCTGGGCCAACTCTGAATGGCCTCGATCTTCCTCGGGTCCATATATATACCATCCCGTGTAATCACGTGACCCAAGAAGTCTACGCTGTCCAGCCAGAACGCGCACTTGGAGAATTTTGCAAAAAGCTGTTGCTCCCTCAAGGTCTGCAGTGTGATACGCAGGTGCTGCTCGTGCTCCTCTTTACTCTGGGAATACACCAAGATATCGTCAATGAATACGATGATGAACAAGTCAAGGTACGGCCTGAATATACGGTTCATCAAGTCCATGAATGCTGCTGGCGCATTGGTGAGTCCGAATGACATCACAAAAAACTCATAATGGCCGTAGCGCATGCGGAAAGCTGTCCTCGGTATATCCTCCTGTCGAACCCGCAGCTGATGGTATCCTGATCGCAAGTCGATCCTCGAAAAATATCCTGCCCCCTGAAGCTGGTCGAACAAATCGTCGATGCGGGGCAACGGTTATCTGTTCCGCACGGTCATCCTGTTCAGCTAGCGGTAGTCGATACACAAACGTAAACTTCCGTCCTTCTTCTTGACAAACAGGACCGGAGCACCCCAAGGAGAAACACTGGGTCGAATAAGTCCCTTATCCAACAAATTCTGCAACTGACTCTTCAACTCACAAAGCTCCGCCGGGGCCATCCGATAAGGCGGTATAGAAATAGGCCCCGTGCCGGGAATCAAATCAATACAGAACACAACGTCGCGCTCAGGCGGTAGCCCAGGAAGCTTGTCAGGGAATACATCAGGGAACTCGCGAACAATCGGAACATGGTCCAACGGAACATCTGTAGCTCTAGTATCGCAAACATAGGCTAGAAATCCCTGACATCCCTTCCTCAAAAGCTGTCCAGCGCGAAGAGAAGAAATCAATCTGTGAGGAGAGGCACCACGGTCCCCCTGCATAACAACAGCAAACTCGTCGGGAAAACAAAATCTAACCGTCTTCTCGCGGAAGTCCACAGACGCATAGCACGTGGCTAACCAATCCATACCCAAAAGAACGTCGAAGTCCAACATCTCAAGAAGGATCAAGTCGACAGGCAAATCTCTCTCGCCAATACGGACAACACAGGATTGGAACACGTGTCTAGCCACAAACGACTCTCCCACGGGAGTGGTCACAACAAGCGGCAGATCAAGCAACCAAGACTCTCTACCCAAACTCGGCACAAAATTTGTGGAGACATACGAGTGCGTGGATCCGGGATCGAACAGCACGTGTGCGTCAACAGAACATACTGATAAGGTACCTGAGACCACCGCATTGGACACCTGTGCGTCCTGATGCGTCAACACGAAAACCCATGCCTGTCCTCCACCTGTGACTGGCGGTCCCCTACTAGCCACTGGCTATACTCTGCCGGCAGCTGGCTGTCCTCTGCCTCGGCCACCTCGTCCTCTAGGAACAAACCCTCCGTGACCACGGCCTCTCTGTGCGTGGGTCTAACGCGGAGCAACTGTGGGTACAATAGGCAACGCCCTGTGGGGTAGGGAAGGTGGAAGTGTGACATGCGGTACTGCTGGCTCCCTCCGGCGTGTCTCGGTACAATCTTTGACGCGGTGATGGAGACTACCACATCCAAAGCATCCACGCGATGGCTGCTGACCCTCCTGGGGATAATAGCTAAACATCTGACCTCGCCCCGAGTCTCTGCCACCAGTACGACGTCTATCACGGTGTCTGAATGGAATTCTCTGTGCTGCTGTATCGGTACGAACTCTCTTCGGCTGTGGAACTACCGAAGTCTCTGCAAGGCGCTCCTCGACTAATAGGGCTGCGTCTATAGCTGCTGCATATGTTTCGTAATGCTATGCGCTGATCGCAAGGAACAGGGGTATAAGCAAGCCTCGGACAAATCTCTTGACTCGCATCTCCTCAGTAGCCACTAGGTACGGAGCATAAACTGATAGCTCGGTGAACAGCACATCGTACTCTGCCACTGTCATCTCAGGCGTCTGGCGTAAGGACTCAAATCTGCGTGCTCGGGCATCCCTAACACTCTGGGGAAGGAAGCGGGCAAGGAACACCGTCACGAACTCTGTCCAGGTCATAGGAGGAAGACCTGTTGCTCTACCCTTCTCGACCGATTCGCACCATTTCTGCGCAAGACCTTCCAGGCAAAAGCTCGCGAACTCTACCCATCTCGTATCTGAGCATCAAAGGGAACGACATATCCGGGCCATCCTATCTATGAAGGACTGTGGGTCCTCGGCTGCATCGGTGCCTGTGAAGACCGGAGGCTTCAGCCTCATGAACTCTGATAGCGATACTGCAATCACCTCTGTAGCTGCAGGGGCAACAGCCTGTACTGTAGGTACCATCGCGGTCCCCGTGACTGGTGGAGCTACCTCTGGTCGCTGCGCTCGAAGCGTCTCAACTAGCGATCCTATCATCTGGCGCATCTCCTGCATGCTGGATCCCACCGTCTGGCGCATCTCCTGTATACCAGCCCATAGCGTGGCGATCTGATCTGTCATTGGGGGAACAGTCTGCTCGGGTACAACGGGTGCACTGCCCGGATCAGTCTTCGTCTCGGACGAGTCAACACGAATCTCGGTTCTCCCATCCGCTCTCTGCGCCCTCGTAGTCTTTGACGGCATAATGGTAGAAAGATGGTAGGATTCGATGAGGATACAGAAATCGAATCAAAAGAATATATATATAATCAAGAAGGAATTTCAATCAATAAGTCCTAAGGTCGCTTAGGCGGAGTACTGCATCGTGAGTATGCCGCGGAACATACACACGCTACGC
Organism: Agapanthus africanus; assembly: GCA_030015575.1. Lineage (NCBI taxonomy): Eukaryota > Viridiplantae > Streptophyta > Magnoliopsida > Asparagales > Amaryllidaceae > Agapanthus > Agapanthus africanus. The sequence goes on from CM057339.1 coordinate 437,292,095, forward strand.
CACTCTGCTTCAGCTATCTACTCCATCATACCAGGGTCATCCTACACTCCGAAGGTAAAACCTACGCTATGATACCAACTTTGTCACGACCCAAAGTTCGGCCCGTGACCGGCACTTAACCACGTAACGTCTACAGGCGTAACGCGACTAAGTAAGCCGAAACCCAGAAATCAAAACCATTTAAATATAGAGTGTTAAAATATTTTAGTAGAAACATTTGTAAAATGTTTGGAAAACCTTAAGCAATTTAGTAAAAATTCTTTTAAAGTTCAAGTATTATTTTAATAATTTTGGCAGCATTTCCTTTATAAAAATTTGTCCCGAATTCGGGTAAAAGACAAGATATAACTAAAAATGACATGTGAAATAAATAGAGCATCCCAAACGGGAGAATCGCGCCCAACGGCGGAACAATCACCACGATATAATATACGACACCGTAGCGAAGAATGAGCAGTAAAATGGAAACGAACATCATAAAAGGGTAAGACTGCATAAATAAAGTCGGCTCACAACGAGCTCGACACCAGAGTACAAAAAAATAATATACATCGTCCTCACATCTGGTCTCTAAGTCAATACATGAAAGTAGATGGAGAGTACTAGATACAACAATGTACATATCTAAAAAGTAAACAGATACCGCACAAACCCACCTAATAGCAAAAGGGCTAGCACGCCTCAGCAGTGGTATCTGTGTCAAAAGATGCGATAAACAGCCAGCCGCGACTACTCCAAAGGGAAACCTGCAAGCACTGTGGCACAATGGGGGTGAGTTGCCAACTCGTGAATAGTAGATAACATATAAAGGTAATCGTGAGTATGCACGTGCTGCGATACTCTAACCTATGCCAACAGATAACATCAATATGATGAACCGAATGCTTAAATCATGCAACAAGTGCAATCTAATAGTCTCTCCATATGATGAGCAAGGTATACGATAATCATGTCTGACAATGAAATCTAACAACCCTATATAGAATGAGCAGGGTATGCAATGATCGTGCAAGCATGTGTACTATATCATGTACAATAGATACATGATAAGATGTCAAATACTAAATGCTGAGCATGGGAAGAATAATATCTACACGGAATATCACATGGAAAATACCGGTGTCTATCAATACACCCAAATCCCAGAAAAACTCAGGCGCCGTCATCCACATCGGCCCTCAAATCATGTGAATCTCATAAAATCGTGAGTGCCCAATATCGGCACTCGAAATATCATAAAACCAGCCGTGTCTAGCATCGACACGCAAATCCTCCAGTATGGGGCGTCCGTCCATCGGATCTGCCCACGGGCTCCGTCTGCGGAATCGTCCCTCGGCCCCGACAGCACGCGTCGTCCCGTATCCATCTATCGACTCTGGTCGGTATCCTCCGGATAATCGCCAGGTCTAACCAATCACCGGTAGGTAGTAGTCCCTCAGCCGGGCTCACCGTCTAACAACACAAGTCATCTTTCCTCGGGGTACCATACCGGGTCCACCATGTACCCGCAATCGGTGCCTACCACTCCACGAATCGGGTATACTCACACAAGCTCTCTGGAACCGAGAAAACTCATGGTGGACGCACTGAAATATCATATCAAGAGAAACCGGGTTTTTAAAATAGTGCGTATTTTCTTAAAATCATACCACGGTTCTCAAATCCAGAAATCATATGAATCAAATCTAATGCGTAAATCCATGCAATGTGTCGTCTGACACTAAGAATAAAAAAAAGGGAAAACCGCTCTTTTAAAAGATCCAGTTTTGAAAATATCACATGCGGTCTCTTAGTTTTTAAATCAAGTTAATATCATCCATGTATGTAACATATGTATATGTGTATAGGTATGGATGTGCGAAAGGATAAGTACGCAAGGTGAATGTAGCAATGTACATGTGCACTAATGTGGACATATGATGTATATGCGCCCAAGTATGGATATATGATGTATATGTACCCAAGTATGGATATGTGATGTATACGTGCCTAAGTATGAATATATGATGTATATAGAACAAGTATGGATAGGTGATGTATATGTGCCCAAGTACGAATATATGATGTATGTGGCACAAGTATGGATATATGATGTATATGTGCCCAAGTATGGATATATGAAGTATAGGGGCACATGGGTAAACATATCAAGATATGTATGCACTAAGATGAATATAAAGGGTACATGTGCACAGGTAGTGATATATCAATGAAGGTATGCACAAAAGTGAGTATACAGTGTGCATGGTATGAATATAACATATATTAATATGCGGCAAATCATGACAAACATCAACAAAGCGGAATCAATATGATATATGATTTATAGCAATCCTATAATGTGAGTGTTATGGCAATCACTAACGGTGTGAGTGTAGCATATAAATCGTGCTCGTGCAGCTTGAACCGTTAGTGACAGTACAGTGTTTTATACTACCGGTTCTATATGTAACAAGAGAGTATGCTACTAGCATATCTATATGAACACACATGACTAAATATCCTATTACTCCCTGACGCTTAACGCCATACGGGAGATTTCCCCGTAGATGTTAAATCTACTCACCTGGTCGTGTGCTAAGTGTAGCCGACCACCTGCTTCCCTTCCCTGGCGGCGTCTGACGTACCCGCCCGCGCACCTGGAATTTACATAATGAATCCATATATGAGCACATATCTCGCAAATATGTGATATCGAAAGCAAACGAGAAACTCGCGTCGCGAACTAGACGCGCGTGTATATGTAACGTGTGTGCATACGCCAAAACCCAACGCGACACGCGGTGGCACACAACGACACGCTGTGATATACAGCAAACCAATTCAACACGTATCGTACGTGTCACGCAAGTCCCGCTACGCTAAAAATAGGTAAACGGTCCCAGATTCAATCTGGAGCATAAACAAGTAAAGCAAACAAGGCCAAATCTATCACAATACCTACAGACACCTATCTAACCTAAAACCAACACAAACTTACACTATTAGGCCGGCGGCATAGGGGGGTGGGGCCGGCCAAAACCCGGTGGCAAGGGTCCAGATTTCTACACTAGGGTCCTAACACAATTCATATCCTAATGTGCATGTTTACTTACAAAAAATGTTCCCCTAACAACAGCAGATCTCAAATATCATTTAGGGTTTAGTTTAAACATCAAGTGTGCACCATGGGGTATTCTAAGGAACTGGGTAAGCTAACAGGAAACAAGTGATACCAACATCAGAACTTAAGGTAAATCTAACTACCAACATCCAGAAACTCCCTGTTCTCCAACAAAAACACCCAAGTTAACATCAAAGTCCACCAAAACACAATAACTTGGCTAAACAACCCAGATTTTTTCCAAGGTAAGAACTCAAAAAGTAAACAATACCAATCACAGCAAAATCTCCACAGACACCCACATAGACAAAACATCACCACCCAGCTCCACAGGGGGCCAGCGACGCCGGACCGGCAAGAGGAAGCCGCCGGTCATCCTCCGGTGGGAGGGGCATGGGTCCAAACACAACACTCCAAAAAACCCTGCACACAAATCTGAAGTTGTTTGCCTGGCTAGGAAATGCACACAATTGTAGCAGATCACAATATCCTAAGATGTGTTTCAAAAACCGTATTTTAAAGTTTCAAGTTTTGCTACTTAAGGATATCTAGCTAATTCTAGCGACACCACTAGGCTAAAACAGGATAAATAACACCTAATAGGGTTGATTAAGCTATAACAACTATAACTTAGCTTAATCACCTCCTAAAACACAAATCTAGCACTAATACTGAATTTAAACACTAATTAAGCTAAACCAACACACAATTCTAGCAAACAAGAACGTGGAGCTCAGAGGTTATACCTCACTCGACCCTACAATGCAGGGTCAGGAGAAGAAGAGAAGGGGAAGAGGGTGCTGCAGTTGCTGGACTGCTGCTGTTGCTGAAACTGTTGCTGTTGCTTTTGCTTCAGCTGATGCTGCTGCTGTTGTTGTTGATGATGTTGCTAATGTTTTGCTGTTGGAGTTGATGCTGGTGCTGCTTCAACTGCTGCTACGTGTGTTGTTGCTGCTGCAAGGAGCAGCTGCTGCTGCTTGCACTGCTGCTGGGGCTGAAGCTGCTGCTGCTACTTCTGTGGTTGTGTGTGTGTGAGTGAGAGAGTGTTGCGAGTGAGAAATGTGAGAGTATGACACAAACAAAGGAAAATAATAACATAAGAGAGTCAAGCCCCCATTTCTCTCTTGCCTCATTAAATGCAAGCATGGGCACTAGACATGATGCACTCCTTCTCTCTCTCATTTAATGCAAGCATGGCTTTGCCATGCTGCACTCTCTCTCTCCCTTTCTCTCTCCCAAGTCAACACAAAAATAAATTTAAATCCCATTTCATTTTCAAAATAAAAAAATACCCTTGATTAAAATTATTTTAACTTAATAATGGTGGGTTAATCTACCATGGTTGATAAACATGGCTTAACCCAAATTTCAACCCTAGTTTACATGCACAAGTTTGTGCAAGCCTAGGAAAATTCTAGAAAAATATTTATTAATTTTGATAAAATATTTGAAAATCAATTTGGTAAACTTTTTATTAAAAATCACTTATTAAAAAATAATTAGCCACTAAACACATTCTAAAGTGTTACAGCAATGGAAACTGGCTGTTTCCCCCATAGGTCTCTCAGCAGCTACTTTTTACATAGTCCCCTTGCGACGGACTACAACCCGTCGGACCGTATACCCGCATGGGGCATCTTGGGGGTAAGATCCTGTGCTTCGCCACTGCTATCACTATAATGAGAACCCCCTATAGGTCGGCACAATGCCTAGTAGCTATGATACTATGATGGGCCAGTCAACGCAGCGGAAACTAGCAGTAGCGCCCCAAGGTCCTTCAGCAGCTGCTTTTTACGTAATCCCAGCGGAAACTGGAGGCAGAATACCAAACGAAAATTTTCGTGCGAGCACTAGAATCTGCAACTTAGAAATCGATCCAAACACTAAACTAGCGAATTAAACAAGTTATCTAGAAATTATACAGTAATCTACTCTGGAATATCGATGCCCAGTTTCTATACTCTCACGACTAAGAATATTTAAATATGTGCTTATAGACTACTCCGCTCTTACGTATATGATCGTCATTATATGCTGGTAATCAAGGAAGAATCAAATGAGCTTTATCATTATGTATTAGTGACACGTAATAAAACGTTTACACATGAACTATAAAGAAAAACCAGATAGCATACTATCATCTCGAGCAATATTGTTCTACCTGTTGGATATGTATGCCCTAGAGGCCTTCATTGTATAGGATGTTAGGGATATGTATGTACAAGGCAATCTTGCTCAATATGATAGTATGCTATTTGGTTTGCCTTTATCTTAACATGTGATATGTTTTACTTGTTATTTCATATCGCTTATACATGTTGATAAAGCCCTTAGGATCCTTGCTTGACTACCAGCGTTATGATGGCAATCATACTTGTGGGAGCTGGGTAGTCGATAAGCACATCCTTATATGTCCCTAGTCGTGGGAGTATCGATGCTCCAGAGTAGACTGGTGTATACATTTCTAGACCCTGACGAGGGGCGATGGTTTGTCCCGCAGCCATTGGTGTGATGCACCTAAGATTGTATACAGGTGCTCACTTGGGGTGAGTACACTAAACGGACTCGCCGAGGACTGGCTAGATGATATTATACCTATCGTCAGATAGCAGTTCTCAGGTGACATGAGTGCAGATAGTCTGTCGACTTGAGGTCGTCATTTGTCTCGTGTGAGTTCCCACCGTGCTTTGATTACTACCCTACCACGGCTCTACTGAGTCGTGCAAACAGATTTTAGTTGGGTACAGTCCCGAGTCACATAGAGGAAGTGAGCGATTGCTGGGGATTCGTCTCTCTCAGTATAGGGAGTTGATATCACGCTGTGTTCGGTTGGCTAATGATCGAAAGAGATTTTACGTGTCGTATATATGTTTTAAAGTTAACCGCAATCAAGACGGTGTCGCGTGTAGCTAGCCACGATGAGTACGGGTTGTCCGCAGGGAGACGGTGCATTTTAAGTTCTTGTTCTCACGAGTTAAGCAAAAGGTCCGAACAGATCAATTCTAACCTAAGTGTTTGTATATGCAAAATATAAGCTTGTTAGGGATAGAGATAGGTTAGTGTAAGTTAGGAAAATCCTTACCCATTGCTTTGTGCCTAACTTGACTAATGAAGCTAGAGTAATCGGCAACAACGTGGATTAGGGTGTTTAAGCACGGTATTTATGAAATCCGGCTTATTGACCCTTGTCCGTTCATTCTTGTCTCTTGACTTTCGCCTTCGGCCAGACCAAACGCAACCGGTCACGATTAGAGATCACCGATACCGTGGTAGGGTAGGGTGCCTAACGGAGCGCTTGCGTGAGATTTGGGCGGAGTTCAATTAGCAAATATCGGGCAAAGGAAATGAGCAAAAGAGATTCTTAACTTATACAACCATTCTCTTTCCCTAACAAGATCCACTATTCAAAAATCATAACCAACATCAAAAGAAAGTATAAAAGAGAAGAGATCAAAGAAAACAACATTGCAAGTAAGTAAAATGCAAGAAATTTAAGTGCAAGAAAGTAAAGTGAAGAAAATACTAAGAAACAAAGTGCATGAAAATGAAAGCTTTATTAAGTTCAACTCCAAGATACAAGCCATGAGTTCAATAACCAAAACCTAAACATGCAAGCTCAATGAAGAGGTTGCAAGATTAGGAGAAGGCAAGGAACTCAAGGTGAACTAACTACTATGTACAAAGCTTTAACAAGATTGCAAAATGAAAATGGAATGAAGTGTGTCAAAGTATGCTCCTTGAGCTTGCTCTCTGTTCTGGTATTTATAGGCACAAAATAAACAAAAACAAACAATAAAAATGAGATGATGTGACAACATGGAATGACCAAAAGAAAATTGGAGCCAAAAAGAGATAGTTGGGACTGATGGTAACGGGAATTTGGCCAATTTTGGCGGTTTACTGTAGAGTGGTGGGGACCGTTTTCTTGTGGTGATCTTATATCCTCTCCATGATCTCTCTAGTGTTGTTTGATTCTTTTATAAATACTTGGATATTAATCTGTAGATTTGGAGGGAAAATATATCTTTAAATCACATCACACTTTATTATTCACTCATGACCCATGCCCACTTTCTCATCCACTTGCACAAGTCATGATTCTTGTATGTCCACTTGTTCTAGGCTGTCCCACCATGGTTCATACATCAAAAAGAGTTGTGTTCACACTTGTATCATGTTTGACCATTTTGAATAAAAATGTGTACACATGAATTGTTTTTTCATTTGATTGAATTTTGAATCGGTTTCCCGTTTCGGTTTGCAGTATCGGCTCACAAATGTAGTATCCGTGCATTTGAGTATGTTTTCAGTGTTTTGACACGAATACCTATAAACTGTACTTATTTAACAGGCACGAATTAATAGTACCGATAAACACAAAAATGATAACGAATGAGCGGTAATGAAATGCAGTTTTTCATGATGAACAAATACCCCCAAACATATCTTTTGCTCGTTCCGAGCAAAACAAAATCCTAACCTCACTTTCGCAGGGAACACGATTGCACTGAGCTCGTGCAATAATCCGTTAAATCTCTAGGTGTCCCTAGTAGGAGGAGTGTTGTCTCCTGAGGGTTTTCAGCGGATTACAGCCACAAAATCCTGTTAAGCTAGTTTTGCAAAATAACCGTTGATTCTTACCCTAAGGTTTAGTATCAAAGATAGAAATTCTATTATCCTAAATTAGAAATATCGAATCCTTTATTTTTCACATCTCACTACTTATTTAACTTAAGCTTCTATAGGTCTTTACGTGCGGTGCAAAATAGTGTCCTTACATTTCAAAAAGTTCGATTTAGAGTCATAATGTCACAAAATAAAGGCCAGATAAAACTTTAAAAGGATCATATAAGTTTTATAAAGAGTTAAGTTTTTCTCAAGTTTCGTTTTCCAGTTAGATTTCAAATTCAGAATTTCTATCTTCCTTAATAGAAAACTAGGTCTTATTGTTCACTCCACCTTTTACTTGTTTTCGTATCATACACACCTTCATAAACATGCAATAGTCTTTATCATAGGATAAAACCTTTATATCTCTGTTTTAAAAATATTTTTATAAAAACTTGTCTTTAGTCAAGATTATTCTCACACAAAGAACCGTTAGGAATTTTAATTCGGAGAGAATACTTACTTGACATTATTTTAAATTGAATTTTCTAGGTTTCTTAGCGAGCTTTGGGCCAATACACCCAAACCAGTCGGTTTTAGGGCATTAGGTGTAGAGAAACTCCGGCGAACTTAATTGCCTAAGTTACCTAGACCCTAAAACAAAAAGACCCATTTTAGCGTGAAAATCATAACAATTTAATGTGAATGGAGATATAACCAGTTGTTCAATTCTTTTTAAGATAACAGACGTGTTTGTATAGGTAAGGTGTGTAATCACACTGATCAAGTTCCAGTTGGGTTATTTTTTAGACTTAGTTTTTATTAAGGTTTCAATAATATCCCTTCATATCTACTTCGTTTTATAAACTATTCGGCTATTCACACGACCGTGGAGGACTGTGTTTCATATGTGGCTCATTGAAATGCAAATGTTCCTAGATGATCCATTTTTCCATTCTCTGTGATGCTTATATCTGCCTGTGTTGCTTATCATGCTTGTGATGTATATATATATATATATATATATATATATATATATATATATATATATATATAAATGTTGTATATGTTTTGCATCTGCGCTATTCCTGCCCTCGCTCTGCCGTTAGTTAAGTAACCTAACGGTGCAAGACGGGGCCCCATGGCTAATGCAGATGGCATATACGTACATTCTATTTTCGTTCTTTTTATGGTGTGATAAGGTTAATTGATGGGACCACATTAATATCACTTAATGAAAAGTAATAAACCTAATATCTGAAATCATTGGAACAATTACAAACCACTCGGTTTTCTTCAAAAACAACTTTTAAAAGCAGAGCTTAAACCACTCCTTTTCAAAAGCTATCTGGTTTCTTCGACTATATCAAGTTCATTACATTAACGGTTTTCGCCAAAACTAGACGTAGCTCTCTGTCATTTCAGACAAGTATCTACTAGTATTCATGCTATGTGTTTTGACCTTCACCAATGCATAGTATTTGGTAGCTCATGGGTGCTTATTTATAGCTTAGATAGATATATTAATTTATGACAGGCGTACAAATGTTTTGGCCTTCGTCAAGGGCTTATACAAATGGGTCTAGATTAATCTGGATAATGACGGGTTGAACTTGACTTACGACTTATAATGTTTTGACCTTCGTCAAGGTTATAAGCGCTCGAGGTAAAAACCACACCGGGAGTTTCAAACATATAAGAAACTTGCTAGTGTTGCATACTTTCTGAAGTGTGGTATTTTTGGCAGGCTTCCTTCAAAATTATCACACAATGATAGTTGGGTCCCGATCCTACTGTGAGTATCCGCTACTCTTCGGGAGAATTTTTCACTTTGCAATTAGCTGATCAAGTAGGTGTCTAGAAAAGTGTTAATGGGGATACGCCTATGGGAAAACGAGGTTATTTAATTGGGTTCGTGCGAAAGCACGGGGGGCCTCCCTCCGAAGTACCAACACTGGCCTGGCCAAAAGATAAGCAAACTTGTAGGGTGCGATTAATCCTGACTAATTCTTCTTTTAGGGTTTGAAGGAGAATTCGAGGAAACGGTGGGAGCCGTCTTGTTTAGATAAACTAATAACCAATCTAAACTTGCTGTCACGACCCGAAATTGGCACGTGACGGCCTTTAAACTACGCAACGTCTACAGGCGTAACACAATTTAAGTAAGCCGAAAACCCAGCAATCTAAGCCATCAAAACCTTTGAAATCTCAACCCAAATTCTTTAAAGTCCAACTTTTCTTCCTTTAAAATTTTGGTAGCACCTCTTTTGTAAAAACCAACCCCAAAAATGGGTACAACATAAATATAAGTAAAGTATCCCTAAATGGGAGAAAATTGTAAGTCCACGTTACCCGTCTCCGGTTCTTTGGGGTTGCGGAAATGGTGAAAAACGATTTTCTACGGTGAGGGTAACATGGACTCAAAAACGGATCTTTGTTAAACTAACTATCTAACAACCTAACTAAGAGTTTTACCTACTCGGTTAGGGGTTATACCTTAACTTGAACTCCTTCTCTTTGACTCCTTGTGGTGGTTGGATGGTTCTCTCCTCGTCGTCTCCTTGTGCCGAAGATGGATCCACCCGAAAGCTTCTACCTTCGGCTCCAACCTCAATCTAGAGGAAACTAGAACACTTGGCTTGCTAGACCTTGTATACTAGGATGAGTAGAGAAGTATTTTGGGTTTTTATCTTCAAGGCAAATGGTTCTCAACACATGAGAGGTTTTTGCCTTGAACTAGAGAACGAGGGAGAGCAAGAGGAAGATGAGAGCTTTTGCATGAGAGAGAATGCAAAGGGTAGAATAATGAGAAAGACTTTTACAACCATCTTCTTCATCATCCAAAATAATCATAACAAATAATAATAATTGAGTATTGTAGGGTTACTAGGCATACTAAGGAGGCTCTACAAGGCATCGACCATGCCGGATTAAAATTTTTAGGTGCCTAACAACCCGAAGCAAGATCGTTAACTAGAGATTAGGCGAATCATAAAGCTAGTAGATAACAATTATCACTAAGGGAAGGGACTACAACCTTTGTAGATCCGGTCCACCACTTCCATAGCTCCATGACGACGTCCCTTCGCTGCGATCAACCAACTCCCGGACTCTCGGACAGCTCCATGACGAAATTGCAACGGGATCGCTTGAAGTCTTCGGTGCCGAAGATGATCTACGTCGAGGGAATATGGACTCAAGCTTCTACCTCACTAACCATAGAATTAGTGAAGAAAACACCCTAAACTAAAGTGCTAGTCTAGTAGAGGATGGTGAGATAAGAAGTGGGTACTCTTTAGATTTTGATTTCTCACTTGGATTCATCACTTGATAATTTTCTAGCAAGCTTTTCTTTTTCTTCATGAAGAAGAAGAAGAAGAAGAAAGAAAAGAATAAGAATAATCATCAAAAGAATTATCAAGTGATGTCTATCATAATGCAACCATGGGTGAGTTAAACCATTGTAAAGACTAAACTTGAGTTTAGGTTAATGGTTAGGTTAAGGAAAATGACATGCAAAACAAAATGGTGGACTTTGTCAAAGATGCTTGAAAGCTTCAAGCAAAGACAAAGCAATCCACCATTTTATTTTACCAAAATAAATAAAAACCCAAACCTTTAACCTAAACATGGTGTAAGTCATACACACACCCAAGTTTGCATGTATCATCAAACATGATACAAACTTGTGCACAAAAATATATCACATATACAACTTGTGCACAATAAGTGAGAAAATCAATCTTAAGTGAACCAATACTAGTTAATGTAAAGTAATATATCAAATATATAATTATACATTAGATTATTAAATCAACACTTGATTTAACGATCCGGTCATATCGCATATAACCGACTAATATCCAATGTATCGACTTATCGAATCAATCCTTGATTCGATAACTAAGTTATATCGCATACAACCAATCGATATAATCATCACGAGAATAGAATACGGTATCACATACTTGTATCATTCTCGGTCCCGCACATATCACATATGTGCTCCTATCTCGTTTTGTCTGAGCCAGCACAACCTCTATGTAGGACTCTAAAGACTTGTCAATACGCCGGCAGTAGGTGATGATCATATCAAACACACATAAGCCGTCAGCGGTACTAGCTGGACGTAACGGCTACCCGAGTATTGAGCGATCAGAAGATCAGCAAGCAAGCCCGCTCCAACTCCTACAAAAGCCTGACAGTGGCACTACCGTACAGTCCGGTCTCCTCGTCTGATATGTCGCATATCAAGTTTAGGGGTGGTAAACGTCAGACCCCAATAACCGATAAATCATGCCGATGAGAGGCTCATAACGGGTCGAGAAACTACTGGTAACACTTACCAGTAAATCTCTAAACCAGCCCTGGCCAGGGACTTCCCTGTTATGGCCAATCGAGCACAGCGCAACATCAACCCCCAATACTAGGAGAGACGAAACCCCTCTTATCGCTCATTGCCTCCATGTGACTCGGGACTGTACCCAAAAACCACCGTTTTGCACGCCCTCTTGGACGTGGTAAGGTGGAAATCAAAGCACAGTGGGAATCACACAAGACTCTATGACGATCTCGGGTCTACAGACTAACCTGTACCAGTGTCACCAGAGAACTGCCATCTGACGTAAGGTATAATACTATCAGGGAGTTCTCAGCGAGTCCGTCCAGTGTACCCAGTATCCACTGAGCACCCGTATATCATCTCTGATGTCAAACACCAATGGATATGGGATCATCCATCGCCCATCTGTATGGGTCGAGAAAGTATACGCTAGTCTACTCTGGTATATCGATTCCCCATCTCGATATACCCACGACTAGGGACCTTGAAGGATGTACTTATGGAGTACCATGTCCCCACTAGTATGATCCGCATCACAATCCAGGTAGTCAAGTGCACATCCTAAGGGCTTCACCAACATGTAACAGAGAGACAATTTGTGTACATGTTAAGGTGAAGAGTAACCAGATAGCATATTATCATGTTGAGCAAGAAAGTCCTCCCTATATTTGTCCAAGCATCCACTACAATATACAACACATGTATAGTAATGGCCTCTAGGGCATACATATAACTAACAATCTCCCACTTGCACTAGGGCCATCTGATAACAGTGGTTGTAGTATCTCATACTCAACCATCCCATAACTAGTCTCTCTCTGGGAAAAAGCCTTCGTGAGTGGATCCGCCGTGCTGTCCTCTGAGTCTACTCTCCTGACCTCGATCCCCTGGAGATCAACCATCTCCATGATCAGGTGACACTTGCTTTAGAATATGTCTGGATCACTGATGGGACGGGCCTTCCTCGGCATAAGCCACAACTCCATTGTCACACAATGGAGGGAACAAAGTTCATCTCATGAACTAGTATACATCCAGACTGCCTTTTTGGTAGCATCTTAAGTAGCGATGTATCCAGCCTTTATCGTCTAGTTTGCCACGGTATCTAGCTTGGAACTCTTCCAACATACCGTCCCTTTACTGAGGGTAAAGACAATGCCCGTGACTGACATTCAGTCGTCCTTATCACCCTGAAACCCTTTCAGTGATTGTCCCCATGATCGATTGATACCATTTCACTACAATTAGTGAGAATCCTGACATCCAATTAGATCTATCTCATAGATCCAAAACCCAGGATTTAGTAGGTATCACTTTGATCCTATATGGAGAGTCATTGCGATAAGCGGAGATTGTCCGAGCGTAGCATAGGAAACTCCTTCCCTATCAAGAGTATGTCATCCACGTACTCTACGAGAATCACCACCATACTCCCTACTACCTTTTTGTATATACAAGGTTCATCTACCATTTTGATGAAGTCAAACTCTTTGACTAACACATCAAAACAGATGTTCCAACTCCGCGATGCCTGCTTTATCACATAAAACATCTTGCACACGTTTCCGCTGCTCCTACTGTCCACGAAGCCCTCTGACTGTGTACTTACAGACTCTCTCTTCTAAAATATCATTTAGAAAAGCAGCCATGACACCCAACCACCAGATATCGTAGTCATGGTATGTAGCCGTAGCAAGTAGGATCTGGATGGACTTAAGCATAGCTACTTAGAAAATGTTTCAACATAATCCATACCTGGTCAATGATGCAAACCTTTAACAAGTCTAGCTTTGAAAGTCTCAACTTTTCCTTGTACACTAAGTAATCTTCTCAAGATATACTTGCTTCTGATGGGGATTTAACCCTTCAGATAAAGCAACCAAAGTCCATACTTTGTTGGTGTAAAAGGATTCCATCTCAGATCGATAAACATCCAGCCATTCTTATAGAGTCCCACTCCTGATGGCCAGCTCGAAACTAGTTGGGTCATCATCTCATGATGCAATCCTCGCTCCCACTGCCATAGAGAAACAGAAGTATCTCTCAGGTGGGTAAGGAACCCTACTAGATCGGCGGAGGTCTGAGATTCGTTGGAAACTATTGAATCCTTCGGTTTTACCAAATCATCAGCTGCAGTTTGTATAGCTGGAACTGTTTCCAGTTCTACCTCATGTCCACTAATTTCTTCTCAAGAAATTCCCTTTCACAAAGGTGACATGCTGAGAAACAAAACATTTTTGTTCCTCGGTTAGGTAGAAGATATTCCCTTGCGTATGCTTGGGATATCCAACAAACTTCTGCAGAACTGACTTTGCCTCGAGCTTGTCCGGATAATGCTTTTAGACATAGGCTGGACAACCCCAAATCTTAACTGACTTAAGAGATGGGCTCTTCCCTTTCCATATCACATATGAAGTGGTAGGCAACTGATTTGATCGGAACCCTATTCAATAGGTATGCAACTTCATAAGTGCATAACTCCCAAAAGGAAATAGGAAACTCAGTAGTACTCATCATAGAGCACACCATATCATATAGGGTGTTATTGCTCCGCCCCGATATACCATCGTGCTATGGTGTATACGGAGGAGTAATGCTGAGAGAGAATCTCATTCTCCTTTAGAATAGTTTAGGAATTCCGTGCTCAAGTATTCTCCTCCTTGATCACATCAAAGGACATAATACTTATACCCGTTTTGGTTCTCTACTTCTAGCTTATATTCTGTGAATATCTCAAAAGGTTCGGACTTGTGTTTCAACAGGAACATATGCCTGAATCCCAAGAGATCATCGGAGAATGTAATGAAGTACAAATAACCGGTCTTGGCATGTGTAGACAGGGGACCTTTCATACATCAGCATGTATCAATCCCAAGAGTTCACTAACTCTTTCTCTGTTTCCAATAAACAGAGCTAAGGTCATCTTATCTTTGTGACATGACCGGCAAGTTTCACAAGATGTAAATTTAAACTAATTTAAATATGCATCTCTATGTAACTTCAGCTAGTCGGGTCGCATTGATATGACCCAGGCTATAATACGTCAAGAAGGATTCGTTCATATCTGAACTATTCCTTTTGTGTGTGTTCTGTATACTAAGAACTGTAGTTTGATTTAGAAGATCAATGCTTTTAGATAACGTACCTGAACCGATCAACTTTTGATATAGGAAATGTTCAAAACATTATCCAACAATACAAAATTATATCATTTCTTTACTGATAAAGAGACTGATATGATTTTGTATATCAGGTTCGGTATCTAATAACATTTGTTCAGAATCAACGTATTCGGTTAATACAGGGTGATAGTGACCAACAGACTTGGCTGCAACACTTGCACCGTTTTCTGTCTCATGAAACTTATCACCCGTTCTCAGTTCTCTACCTCTCTGTAGCCCATGTAACAAATTACATATGTGGGATCCTGATTCGGTAACACATACCCAGGACGTAAAGGATACTGAGAAACAGTTCTCTGTAATGAACACACCCGAAGATGATGCATCAAGATGCACTCTCTTCGTTTGGGTGGCACGGGAATTCTGGTAATCCCCAATTTCCTGCTCTGTCTTATAACAATTATAAGTTGGAGCGGGACCAACGTTCCCCAGCTCAGTATAACAAGAGGGTTCGGTCAAATATCCGTATTATTTTCTTGATTAAGGTGTGATATGGTCGCTACCTAGAGAGAGAGAGAAGAAAACACTCTGCGTATGCTCTTGCAAGATCAGATTGGTTATTATTTTATCTAATCAGGATGGCTCCTACTGTTTTTATCAAATCTTCCTTCAAATCCTAAAAGGAAAGACTAGCCTGGATTAATTACACGCTACAAGTTCGCCAATCTTTCAGCCAGGCCTGTGTCGGTACTTTGAGGGAGGTCCCCCATGCTTTCGCACGAACCTAATTAATGTAAACCTCGTTTTCCCAGAGGCGTAACCTCGTTAACACCTTTCTAGACACCTACTTGATTGGCTAATTGTAATGTGTAAAACTCTCCCAGGAGCAACTCTTACTCGCAGCGGGTATCGGGATCCAACTATCTCATAGAAGGTATGCAATCTCATTGCAAATTTCAACACTTGAAATTCCCGATAATTTTGCCCCTAGCAGCTATATGACCTTAACACAGTCAACAAATCATAAGTGCTAGTCAAGTTCAACCCGTCATTTCCCGATTGAATTAAACCCACCCGCACGACCCTTAACATAGTCAACAAAGTTGTACGACTACCCTAATCCAATCGCATCATATGCTTATACAGATAAGCACTAATCAGCTACCGCACACTACGCCTTAACATAGTCAACAAACGTAGCACGAATACTAACTAGTACTTATCTGAAATGACGGAGGGCTATGACAGGTTTTTCTGAAAACCTATTGCGTAATGAACTTGATATCGTTGTAGAATCAAATGATTTTAAAATGGAGTGTTTTTGAGGCTTTTCTAGGTTTGCTAAAGGGGTCACTCCCAGTGAAGGGATCGTCGGCCCTTTCCTCGTCGAATGAGGTGCAAGATATATCATATATACCACTATGCAAAGCAAGAACTATAGAAGCAATCAAAAGACAATCCGAGGGTTGTAGCATCTGCCGGTTATTGCTAAAGGGGTCACTCCCGGTGAAGGGATCTCGGCCCTTTCCTCATCGAATAAGGTGCAGGATGTTCTACAAGGAACACCGCGATGCAAAGCAAGAACTGTAGCTACCTGTTTTTTGAAAATTCGATTCCACAACATCATAGGTTTCTTTTTCTATCATTAATCATATTAATGAAGTCCCATCATTTAAGCACCTAAACATCACAGATAAATACGACGTACACTTATGCCATCCGCATTCGCCTTGATGTTCCCTCATGCACCGTTAGGTTAGGTAACTAACGACAGAGCAGGGCAGGGCTAGCGCGAGTGCAAAACATAAGTAACGTCTATATAATATATCATATATACTATATACAGTATCCATCACAACATATCAAATGATCACATCACAGATATCGCAGCAGAAGAAACATATGAAACATTGGATATACTAGGACGTCCGTGTTTTATTTTGAGCCTCTATAAAACACGGATTCCACGGTCGCGATGAATAGCCAAACCCACACCCCTAGACCCCTACGAGAGCGGCAAGCAACCCTACCAATTCTAGGGTTAGGAGACCCGGACTCGACTCCTCGAGTTGGTCTCCCACTGGACTCCAGAACCCGGTTACTTGTGCTCTCTTCCTTGGGTCTATCCTAGTGAGGAAAAGTAAATAATATACAAATGGTGATATCTTCCGCAACCTGGAAGTGCCCCAATAAAAGAATATTACATACAATTAAATTTTACATGAATGAAAATAAAAACTCTCATCTCACATAAAACCCCCGGCTATTCGAAACGCGACGATCCAATATAACATATCCAGCAACACATAACATCACATGTCATCAACGTAAGCAAATATGCGCATCCCAATTGTCGTTGACATATAGCAACGAAACCGGCGATTTCACATATTACACTTACGGTCGCAGAAAAGAAAGTGTAAAACTACAACAGTTGGAATCCGCAACCTCTTTAGACATCACATGCCTAACAATTATAAACCCCGCATTTTAGTCTCTGTATCGAAAACACTTTTCAATATTAAGTCGGGCAATTCAACAAGATTCTCGATAAAAGATCGAATGCTCGTCGCAAACTTTAGTAGACGGCCGCACCCCCGGACGCCGTCGACGAAGTGCACTAAGGCGGAACACCGCTGCCGCGAGCACCCGAACGGATGCTTTCGGTGACGGGGTTCTCCTACAGTCACTTGGTCGGGGCTTTGGGGCGTGGCTGTCTATTAAGTTTACCCGGCGAGTATCCGCGTACGCTACGTGATTGCGACGGACTTTTGATCGCATCAAAATTCCATGGCAACCGATCATTTGAGACTAAACTGCTATGTTTATAACAATCAAATCAGTTATCTCATAACTACTTGTGGATTCCAAATATTGTATCACATTCCAGATAAATAGAAAATGTTAAACTTTCCAAGTTTTCCCGAAACTGCTCAACACAAGAAATAAGTTTTAAAAACATTCACTTCATGCCACAGTACCAACGGTCCAGCCGTAGAAGGGTCAAGTCAACGCCTCACATGTGGCACGCCGTACTGCCCCAAACCCTAAGGTTCGAAGGGCAGTTCAAGACGGTCACATAATCGAGTTATGGTTTGTTGTCTTTTAGAGGGTCCATCGCGTTACTTGCACTACTTCGAACGTTCTTAAACTACGGAAAGATCCAACACTTGGAAATTTCCCGACAGGGGAAAAAGTGGGTATTTATATCCGGTCAAACTTTTTAATATATTCTAAATATCCGGAAAACATTACGAAATTAAATATTCCGATCGAATCATTGAATACAAAATAAACCCCAAAAATACACAACACTTGGGTCACTGTTAAAAATACCCAGAAAATAGAAACAACAGAGGCAAGAATTACTGTGCAAAAACCCGTCGCTAATTCCATTACCCTGCCGCGGAACCGCCGCCAAAGGTGGGTTATTGTCGCGGTTCCGCGGCCACGTGGAGGACTTAGAGGCTCATTTTTCTTGGTAATTCTTAGAAAATCCTGCTGAATTTTTAGATATTTTTAATACAGAAAAATCCCAGATTTCAAAAAATTTCCAGAGAGGGGGTTGATTTTGCGTTTCGGGTTTCGATCGGGGTTTTAACTCCGTAAACACGTCGCCTAATGCTCTAGTTAGGCTCTGATACCACTGTAGGGTTACTGGGCACACTAAGGAGGCTCTACAAGGCATCGACCATGCCAGATTAAAATTTTTAGGTGCCTAACAACCCGAAGCAAGATCGTTAACTAGAGATTAGGCGAATCATAAAGCTAGTAGATAACAATTATCACCAAGGGAAGGGACTACAACCTTTATAGATCCGGTCTTCCACTTCCATAGCTCCGTGACGACGTCCCTTCGCTGTGATCAACCAACTCCCGGACTCTCGGACGGCTCCATGAGGAAATTGCAACCGGATCGCTTGAAGTCTTCGGTGCCGATGATGATCTACGTCGAGGGAATACGGACTCAAGCTTCTACCTCACTAACCATAGAATTAGTGAAGCAAACTCCCTAAACTAAAGTGCTAGTCTAGTAGAGGATGGTGAGACAGGAAGTGGGTACTCTTTAGATTTTGATTTCTCACTTGGATTCATCACTTGATAATTTTCTAGCAAGCTTTTCTTTTTCTTCATGAAGAAGAAGAAGAAGAAGAAAGAAAAGAATAAGAATAATCATCAAAAGAATTATCAAGTGATGTCTATCATAATGCAACCATGGGTGAGTTAAACCATTGTAGAGACTAAACTTGAGTTTAGGTTAATGGTTAGGTTAAGGAAAATGACATGCAAAACAAAATGGTGGACTTTGTCAAAGATGCTTGAAAGCTTCAAGCAAAGACAAAGCAATCCACCATTTTATTTTACCAAAATAAATAAAAACCCAAAGCTTTAACCTAAACATGGTGTAAGTCATACACACACCCAAGTTTGCATGTATCATCAAACATGATACAAACTTGTGGACAAAAATATATCACATATACAACTTGTTCATAACAAGTGAGAATATCAATCTTAAGTGAACCAATACTAATTAATGTAAAGTAATATATCAAATATATAATTATACATTAAATCATTAAATCGACACTTGATTTAACGATCCGGTCATATCGCATATAACCGACTAATATCCAATGTATCGACTTATCGAATCAATCCTTGATTCGATAACTAGGTTATATCGCATACAACCAATCGATACAATCATCGCGAGAATAGAATACGGTATCACATACTTGTATCATTCTCGGTCCCGCACATATCACATATGCGCTCCTATCTCGTTTTGCCTGAACCAGTACAACCTCTATGTAGGACTCTAAAGACTCGTCAATACGCCGGCAGTAGGTGATGATCATATCAAACACCCACAAGCCGTCAGCGCTACTAGCTGGACGTAACGGCTACCCGGGTATAGAGCGATCAGAAGATCAGCAAGCAAGCCCGCTCCAACTCCTGCAAAAGCCTGACAGTGGCACTACCGTACAGTCCGGTCTCCTCGTCTGATATGTCGCATATCAAGTTTAGGGGTGGTAAACGTCAGACCCCAATAACCGATAATTCATGCCGATGAGAGGCTCATAACGGGTCGAGAAACTACTGGTAACACTTACCAGTAAATTTCTAAACCAGCCCTGGCCAGGGACTTCCCTGTTATGGCCAATCGAGCACAGCGCAACATCAACCCCCAATACCGGGAGAGACGAAACCCCTCTTATCGCTCATTGCCTCCATGTGACTCGGGACTGTACCCAAAACCACCGTTTTGCACGCCCTCTTGGACGTGGTAAGGTGGAAATCAAAGCACAGTGGGAATCACACAAGACTCTATGACGATCTCGGGTCTACAGACTAACCTGTACCAGTGTCACCAGAGAACTGCCATCTGACGTAAGGTATAATACTATCAGGGAGTTCTCGGCGAGTCCGTCCAGTGTACCCAGTCTCCACTTAGCACCCGTATATCATCTCTGATGTCAAACACCAATGGATATGGGATCATCCATCGCCCATCTGTATGGGTCGAGAAGGTATACGCTAGTCTACTCTGGTATATCGATGCCCCGTCTCGATATACCCACGACTAGGGACCTTGAAGGATGTACTTATGGACTACTATGTCCCCACTAGTATGATCCGCATCGCAGTCCAGGTAGTCAAGTACACATCCTAAGGGCTTCACAAACATGTAACAGAAAGACAATCAGTGTACAAGTTAAGGTGAAGAGTAACCAGAGAGCATACTATCATGTTGAGCAAGAAAGTCCTCTCTATATATGTCCAAGCATCCACTACAATATACAACACATATATAGTAATGGCCTTTAGGGCATACATATAACTAACAAGTATTATGTGATGGTTGTTATCATATCAAATGGCAATATCATTTCATGCATTAAATGCAATGTGTGAACAAACAAGCAAGCAAAAGTCTTTGCCATGAAATGACAGCCATTGTAATGATGATGGTCAACAAGTCCAACCTAGTCAATCGGTCAACAAAGTCAACAAGTCAACAAAGTCAACCTTTCAACCCAACCATGGCACAATAATACTTAATTAATGTTATCATTAATCATATTTCTTATTCTCATTAGGGTTTAGCAAAAGTCAACAGTCAACAACCCTAATGAGAATCCTTTGCCTCTGTCTCGGTCAACCATGCATACACACCCGCATCCGCGTTCTGGGGAACACGAATACAAACGAGATAAAACCAATCCCAAAACGTATACTAGGATCTGGCTTAACCCAAAGTCCGCTAGTAATAACTGCCCGGACACTAAACGTGTACAAGTGCACGGATGTGACCGAACCTTGTCGCAAAACCATGTGACTTCTACTCTTTTTGCCTAAAGGAGAATAGCTCTCTGTGTGGGACTCTAAAGACTCGAAACTACGCTGGCAGTGGGTTTAACCACAGACCGCAAGCGGCACTAGCTGTGCATAACGGCCCCCAGGTAGATGCCGATAAGAAGAGTGACGAGGTGAACTCATCCGAACTCCTACTGAGCCTGAATGTGACAATCTGCGTACAGTCCGATCTGTTCGTCTGAGAATATCGCATGGCGGGCCTAGGGGGTGGTAAACGTCAGTCCCCTAATAGCGGTACAAGTCGTGTCGGAGTGTAGCCCAGAACACCTTGAGACAACACTGGAAACCTACCAGTGTATCTCGCTTGCCCTGGCCAGGGACGACTATATGTAATGGCTCTCCTAGACACAACGCGATATTAACTCCCAATACTGGGAGAGACGAATCCTATCTAACCATTACTGCCTCTAAGTGCTTCGGGACTGCACCCAACTACTACCTGTTTGCACGACTCTTTTGAGCCGTGGTAGGGTAGTAATCAAAGTACAGTGGAAATACACTCGAGGCGAAGTGACAGTGTCAAGTCAGCGGACTAAGCTGTACTCATGTCACCTGGGAACTGATAACTGACGATAGGTATAATACCAACCAACAGTTCCCGACGAGTCCTGTCCAGTGTACTCGTAACCTAACGAGCACCCGCATACTATCTCAAGTACGACGTACTGACGGCTGTGGGACAGACCGTCTCCCCTGCTGGGATGAGAAGCGCATACGCTAGTCTACTCCGGAGTATCGATGCCCTGTCTCGATAGTCCTATGACTAGGGACCTGCATAAGGATGTGCTTGTGGATTACCCAGCCCCCACGAGTGTGACTGCCATCACAACGCTGGTAATCAAGCAAAGATCCTAAGGGCTCCACTAATGTGTATAGGCGATATGTTAAAAGAAACACATGTACACACATTGAAGTAGAAACAAATCAAGTAGCATACTATTATTTTGAGCAAGATTGTCTATACAATGGTGAATATCCCAAGCTTCCATTAAGTAATATACAAACTAGTATGATACAGTAATGGCCTCTAGGGCATATACACTAACAATCTCCCACTTGCACTGAGGCCATGTACTGGCGTATCGAAGACCTATCATCTCGATCAGCCGCTCGAACTGAGTCTGGGGCAAGGCCTTCGTGAATGGATTTACAGTGTTATCTTCTGAAACAACCCTCCGAACCTCGATCTCCTGGCGATCCATGATCTCCCTGATCAGGTGATACCGCCTCAAGATGTGTCTGGATTTCTGATGGGACCTGGGTTCCTTCGCTAAAGCTATAGCCCCGTTGTTGTCGCAATACAGAGGTATTGGGTCAACAATAGACGGAACCACCTGAAGTTCTTTCAAACTTCCTCATCCAGACGGCTTCTTTTGCGGCATCAGATGCAGCGATATATTCCACTTCCATTGTCGAGTCAGCAACGGTTTCCTGTTTAGAACTCTTCCAACACACCGCCCCTCCATTGAGGGTAAAGACAAAACCCGACATGGACTTGGAATCATCCTTGTCACTCTAGAAGCTGGAGTCAGCAAAGGCTTCAATCTGGAGGTCTTTTCCACCATGCACCAAGAACATCTCCTTAGTCCTTCTCAGGTACTTGAGAATGTTCTTTACCGCTATCCAGTGCTTCTCCCCAGGGTTTGACTGATACCGGCTTACCACACTCAGTGCATAAGCAACATCCGGCCTGGTACACAACATCGCATACATTATAGAGCCTACCGCAGAAGCTTAGGGTATAATAGACATGCGATCCCTTTCCAAATCAGTCTTGGGAGACATCTCTTTGGAGAGGGTGATCCCGTGACAAGCCGGTAGATTACCGTGCTTGGAATCTTCCATACTGAATCTTTTCAGTATAGTGTCGATGTACCTGGACTGCGAAAGTCCTAATATCCTCTTGGATCTATCACGATGGATCCGGATCCCCAGAATGTAGGAGGCATCACCCAGGTCTTTCATGGAGAACCTATGTGACAAGAACCCTTTGACAGATTGTAGCATATGAATGTCATTTCCTATCAAGAGAATGTCATCCACGTATAAAACGAGGAATACGACAGTTCGTGCTACAAATCTACTATAGATGCATGGTTCATCTGGATTTTTGATAAAGCCAAATTCTTTGACCGTCTCATCAAAACAGATGTTCCAACTCCGCGATGCCTGCTTTAGTCCATAAATGGACTTAAGCAACTTGCACACCTTTCCGCTGCTCCCACACTGAATGAAACCCTCTGGCTGGTCCATATAGACACACTCCTCTATATTTCCATTTAGAAAAGTGGTCTTTACGTCCATCTGCCAAATCTCATAATCCTGGAAGGCAGCAATGGCAAGAAGGATCCGAATGGATTTCAGCATAGCTACTGGAGAAAAGGTTTCGTCATAGTCCAAACCAGGTCTTTGACGAAAACCCTTTGCAACAAGTCTAGCCTTATAGGTCTCAACCTGTCCATCTACACCAATCTTCCTCTTGAAGATCCATTTGCATCCTACGGGTTTTACCCCATCCGGAGCAATGTCCAAAGTCCATACTTTGTTGGTGTACAAGGACTCCATTTCGGTCCGCATTGTATCCAACCATTTTACTGAGTCAACGCTTTGAATGGCCTGCTGGAAGCTAGTCGGCTCATCATAATCAATGATGCAATCCTCTCTATCCCCGTCTATGAGAAAACCGTAGTACCTCTCGGGCGGATGAGACAGCCTACTACTCCTGCGGAGCGGCGCAGGAATGTCTTGTTCTTTCGAACCCTCTGGTTCTACTAAGCATTCAGTAATAGTCTGTGGTTCTGGAATTTCTTTTAGTTCTATTGCGCTCCCACTTATTTCCTTTTCTAAGAACTGGTGTTCCATAAAGTGGGCATTACGAGAAACAAAGACCTTTTGTTCCTCTGCGTAATAGAAAAGATACCCCCTAGAGTTCTTTAGGTATCCCATAAACTTGCACAGTACTGAGCATGCCTCGAGTTTATCCGCATGCTGCTTTTTGACAAAAGCTGGACATCCCCAGATCTTCAGATATTGAAAATAGGGTTTCTTCCCACTCCATATCTCATATGGTGTGGTAGGCACAGTCTTAGTTGGAACTCGGTTCAAAAGGTATGCAGCTGATTCTAGCGCATATCCCCAGAATGATCGCGGTAACTCAGCGTTACTCATCATGGAACGTACCATATCCAATAGGGTTCGGTTCCGTCTCTCTGATACACCGTTATGTTGCGGAGTGTACGGAGGAGTAAGCTGAGAGAGAATTCCATTCTCTTTTAAGTAATCCAGAAACTCGGCACTTAAGTATTCACTACCTCGATCAGATCTTAGTGTCTTGATACTTTTACCTGTTTGTTTTTCTACTTCATTCTTATATTCCTTGAATTTTTCAAAGGCTTCAGATTTATGCTTCATTAAGAAGACATGTCCGAACCTTGAAAAATCATCCGTAAAAGTAATGAAGTAAGAATAACCACTTCGCGCATGTGTAGACATTGGACCGCACACGTCACTGTGTACGAGCCCCAAGAGCTCGCTCGCTCTTACTCCGTGTCCAGTGAACGGAGTCTTTGTCATCTTTCCTTTGAGACAGGATTGACAAGTTGCATATGAATGATATTCGAACGGATCCAAATATCCTTATGTATGTAACTTCATCAACCTTCTCTCATTGATGTGACCCAGTCTACAATGCCATAAGAAAGCGTGATTGATTTCTGGAGACTTTCTTTTGTGTGTATTCTGGACATTGAAAATCTGTGGTTGGTTTAATACGTATATACCATTGTTTAATGTACCCGACCCAATCAAAACTTGATTAAGGTGAATGTTCACAACATTACTTACAAATGCAAATTCATAACCTTCTTTAGATAATAAAGATACAGATATGATATTACAGGTTGCATTGGGTACAAAATAACAATCACGCAAAACCAAAATATGCCCATCCGACAATCCCAGCTGATAGTCCCCTACGGACTCAACATCTACGCCAGCTCTGTTTGCAACTCTGAGGGTCATATCACCCGCCTTCAAAACTCTACGCCTTCTCAGTGCCTGCAAAGAATTACAGATATAAGATCCTGATCCGGTATCCAATACCCAGGATGTAGAGTTTATTGATAGACAGTTTTCAATAACATACACACCTGAAGCTGAAGCCGCAACTTGCTTCAGATCCTGGTTTCTGGTCTTCCAAGCCCTGCAATCCTTTTTCTAGTGTCCACTCTTGTGACAGTAAAAGCATTCTTCCTTTCCCACAAGCTTTCCCGCTACCTTTGTTGCCTTTGCCTTTCCCTTCGTATCCACTTTACTAACACCGCCCCTTGGTTTGGCGGGGGCTTTCTTCTTCTTTCCCTTGGCTTTCGCCTTGGACTTAGAAGAGGAAGATCCTTCTACAAACAAAGTGGATGTTTCCCTACCTTTCTGTAGGGTGCCCTCTGCACTCCTCAGCATGTTGAGGAGCTCCGGAAGTTCAACCTCTTTTCCTTGCAAGTTGAAGTTTAGGATAAACTGGGCGTAAGTGGAAGGAAAGGACTGGAGAATCAAGTCCGTATAGAGCTCGTTCTCTAACGTGGTCCAAAGGTCCGCGAGCTCTTCAATGAAGCCAATCATCTTAAGCACGTGTTCTGCTACCGATGATCCGACGGCCAATCTCGTTGAAAACAACTTTTTCGAGACTTCGTATCTGGCGATACGGGATTGCTCTCCATACAGTTCTTTTGTATGAAGAAATATGGATTCCAGGTCCATATTCTCGTGCCTTCTCTGATGTTCATTGTCCATAAAGGCAAGCACGAGGCACTTGGCCTTCGCGTAGTTGATCTCCCATGTCTTACGGATTTCTATATCCGCGATGCTGGAGGTAGGACCTAGGACAGGGGGAGCTTTGGTGGTAAGGAGATACCCTAACTTGTCGTAAGTGATTGCCATTTTGACATTCCTGAGCCAATCTTTGTAGTTTGGCCCTGTCAGTATGTTTTTATCTAGAAGTAACTTAAGTCCGGTCATGACGATTGGTCGCTGCAATTAGGAAGAGAGAAAAAACACTCAGCATGATGCTCTTGCAAGTTTAGAGTGGTTTTTAGTTTGTCTACATAGGATGGCTCCCACTGTCTTTCGAATCCCTCCTCAAACCATAAAGGAAGAATTAGTCGGGATCAATCTCACCGTACAATACTTGCTTAACCGTTCAGCCAGGCCAGTGTCGGTACTTCGAGGGAGGTTTTCCAACGCTTTCGTGAAGTTCCTTAATTTAAGAACCTCTTTTCCCTGGGGGCGTAGCCCCGCTAACACCTTTCTAGACACCTACTAGGTTTATAGCATTGATCGTTAAGTGAGAAATTTCCCGAGGGGTAGCATATACTCACAGTAGGATCGGGATCCAAATATCATTGCGTGAAAAAACTGAAGGAATCCTACCAGAATCATCACACTTCAAATGGTATGCAGCGCTAGCAAGTTTCAGTTTCTTTTGAAACTCCCGATGTGGATTTTTGCCCCATGCTCTTATGACCTTGGCGTAGGTCAAAATGTCATAAGTCACATGTCAAGTTCTACCCATCATTATCCAGGTTAATTTGAACCCACCCGTACCTACCCTTGACGTAGGCCAAAATGGCAGTACGACTGTCTCAAACCAACGCATTCTATCTATGCAACAGATAAATATCCGGCAGCTACCAATCTCTATGCCTTGGCATAGGTCAAAATACATAGCTTGAATACTACCGAATATTTAACTGAAATGATAGAGGGCTACGAATTGTTTTGGCGAAACCGTGAACGTAGTGAACTTGATATAATCGATGGAACGAGATAGCTTTTGAAAAGGAGTGGTTCAAGCTCCGCATTTAAAAGTTGGTTTTTGAAAAGAACCGAGTGGTTTTGAAAGTGTTCCAACGACTTTTACTTTGTTTATTTTCTTGCATTAATTTTAATGTGTCCCATCATTTAATCCTACCTTTGCAGAAAACAACGAAAATATGACGTACGCTTATGCCATCCGCATTTGCGACGGGGCCCCGTGATTACCCGTTAGGTTACTTAATTAACGACAGAGCGGGGGCTGGACTAGCGCGGATGCAAAACATAAGCAACGCCTAAATAGATATCATATATAGATATATACATTCGTCAGATGCAATGATAGCCATTCCAGATCACAGATGAACACATTGGATATACTAGGAATCCGCATTCCGTACGAGCCTGTAACGAAAAGCGGATTACACGGTCACGGTGAATAGCCAATACCCCACCCTAGACCCCTACGGGTGCGGCAAACTACCCGCCAAATACCCGAAGTGAAGCAACCTCCCTCAACAACGTGAGTAGGCCACTCGGCACTTCGAGGTACCCGGTAGTTTGTGCACCCCCTCCATGGGTCTATCCTAGGAGCAAAAATAGTAAAAGAAATTATACAATGACGGCTACAACCTCATCCCGGTTGTGCGGCCATATAAATAATATTACATCAATTACAAATTACATGAATTGAAAGATAAATAAAAACTCTCATCTCACAATCCCCCGGCTATTCATCCGCGATAATCCAATGAATTCATATACACATACCATCAACATTACAGATCACAGATATGTATAACCCCCACTAATCGACGTATAGCGATTAGCTGACGTTCAATATATATATCACATTACAGATATATATAACCTGTTAGCTTAAGTCCTTAGAAGTTCGATCAAAATACGGAATTTTAAACCCCAAAAACAAATTTTTCTTTCTGGAAAATCTGGGCAGAAAAATCATATTGTAAAAATCCCAAAACACCCTAAGACACACACTGCAGCAAAACAGATCCACGGCCGAGTCAACTCGGCCGTGGATCCGCGGCAAGAAGCTTTTCTTGCCGCGTTTCCGCGGTGGGTTTGTCGGCTCTGTGGATCGTTTTTCTGCAGTGTACACTAAAAAGCCTGAGTCGATTTTTCAGATATGTTAAATCATTTTTAGAGCAGTAAAAAAATCGACAGAAAGTTTGTGTCTTGGGCATATTTTGTGACTTTTCTCCGATCGAACTTCTAGTTACTTTGCTAACATGTTAGATAGTGTTTAATTAGGCTCTGATACCACTGTAAGTCCACGTTACCCGTCCCCGGTTCTTTGGGGTTGTGGAAATGGTGAAAAACGATTTTCTACGGTGGGGATAACATGGACTCAAAAACGGATCTTTGTTAAACTAACTATCTAACAACCTAACTAAGAGTTTTACCTACTCGGTTAGGGGGTTATACCTTAACTTGAACTCTTTCTCTTCGACTCCTTGTGGTGGTCGGATGGTTCTCTCCTCGTCGTCTCCTTGTGCCGAAGATGGATCCACCCGAAAGCTTCTACCTTTGGCTCCAACCACAATCTAGAGGAAACTAGAACACTTGGCTTGCTAGACCTTGTATACTAGGATGAGTAGAGAAGTGTTTTGGGTTTTTATCTCCAAGGCAAATGGTTCTCAACACATGAGAGGTTTTTGCCTTGAACTAGAGAAAGAGGGAGAGCAAGAGGAAGAGGAGAGCTTTTGCATGAGAGAGAATGTAAATGGTAGAATAATGAGAAAGACTTTTACAACCATCCTCTTCATCATCCAAAATAATCATAACAAATAATAATAATTGAGTATTATGTGATGGTTGTTATCATATCAAATGGCAATATCATTTCATGCATTAAATGCAATGTGTGAACAAACAAGCAAGCAAAAGTCGTTGCCATGAAATGATAGCCATTGTAATGATGATGGTCAACAAGTCCAACCCAGTCAACCGGTCAACAAAGTCAACAAGTCAACAAAGTCAACCTTTCAACCCAACCATGGCACAATAATACTTAATTAATATTATCATTAATCATATTTCTTATTCTCATTAGGGTTTAGCAAAAGTCAACAGTCAACAACCCTAATGAGAATCCTCTGCCTGTGTCTCGGTCAACCGTGCATACACACCCGCATCCGTGTTCCGGGGAACACGGATACAAACGAGATAAAACCAATCCCAAAACGTATACTAGGATCTGGCTTAACCCAAAACCCGCTAGTAATAACTTCCCGGACACTAAACGTGCACAAGTGCACGGATGTGACCGAACCCTGTCGCAAAGCCATGCGACCTCTACTCTTTTTGCCTAAAGGCGAATAGCTCTCTGTGTGGGACTCTAAAGACTCAACACTACGCTGGCAGTGGATTTAGCTACAGACCGCAAGCGACACTAGCTGTGCGTAACGGCCCCCAGGTAGATACCGATAAGAAGACTGACGAGGTGAACTCATCCGAACTCCTACTGAGCCTGAATGTGACAATCTGCGTACAGTCCGGTCTGTTCGTCTGAGAATATCGCATGGCGGGCCTAGGGGGTGGTAAACGTCAGTCCCCTAATAGCGGTACAAGTCGTGTCGGAGTGTAGCCCAGAACACCCTGAGACAACACTGGAAACCTACCAGTGTATCTCGCTTGCCCTGGCCAGGGACGACTATGTGTAATGGCTCTCCTAGACACAGCGCGATATCAACTACCAATACCGGGAGAGACGAATCTTATCTAACCGTCACTTCCTCCAAGTGCTTCGGGACTGCACCCAACTACTACCTGTTTGCACGACTCCTTTGAGCCGTGGTAGGGTAGTAATCAAAGTACAGTGGGAACACACTCGAGGCGAAGTGACAGTGTCAAGTCAGCGGACTAAGCTGTACTCATGTCACCTGGGAACTGATAACTGACGATAGGTATAGTACCAACCAACAGTTCCCGACGAGTCCTGTCCAGTGTACTCGTAACCTAACGAGCACCCACATACTATCTCAAGTACGACGTACTGACGGCTGTGGGACAGACCGTCTCCCCTGCTGGGATGAGAAGCGCATACGCTAGTCTACTCCGGAGTATCGAAGCCCTGTCTCGATAGTCCTACGACTAGGGACCTGCATAAGGATGTGCTTGTGGATTACCCAGCCCCCACGAGTGTGACTGCCATCACAACGCTGGTAATCAAGCAAAGATCCTAAGGGCTCCACTAATGTGTATAGGCGATATGTTAAAAGAAACACATATACACACATTGAAGTAGAAACAAACCAAGTAGCATACTACTATTTTGAGCAAGATTGTCTATACAATGGTGAATATCCCAAGCTTCCATTAAGTAATATACAAACTAGTATGATACAGTAATGGCCTCTTGGGCATATACACTAACATAAATACACGCCCAAAGGCGGAAAACAACCACCACAACAGATATACAACGCTGTAGCGAAGAAATAAAATACGATATAAATAAAACTGCATAAAAGAACTCCAAGTCACAAAATAATATACAATATCGTCCTCACATCAAGTCTCTAAGTCATACAAGATAATGGTAGATGGAGAGTACAGGATACAACGAATATACAATAAGCAACATGAACGGATAACCACAAAACCCACCTAAAGAAAAACTGCACACTGTGAGCCGAAACGGTATCCGCAGCAAAAGATAATATGATAGAAGATAATAGCCTTGCCTCTGACTACTGTGAGGATCAACCAGCAAAACACTGTGGCACAACGGGGGTGAGTTGCCAACTCATGAATTGTAAATAACATATGCAGGTAATCGCAAGTATGCACGTACAACGTGAATCTAACATAGGCAAGCTAATAGCAATAAAAGTCATATGTGTGCAATAGTCATGAAAGGTTGTTCCCCGCCGAAACGCGGAGACACGACCGCGCGGGTCCGTCTCGCCTAAATTTCGGGGCAGATGCTAGTTGGTGCTATCCGTCCACCTCTCCGAAGATGCCTAGTTGATTTATGGCACCATGTATCGAAGGTTTAAACGGATGCAGCCGATTCAGCAGACTTCGTCAGATTCCCCCTCGTTGATGAGGGGTTTTTGATTGTGGGGATGCTCTTCCCTGCAGGTGCAAGCCCCTGCAGTTAATTATGCTACCGCATCGCGGTAACCACTTTCTCCTTCTCCAGATGGTCACTTCGTGTCGTGGGTGTTTGTTTTGTTTTTGGTTGCCCGTGGATTGTATACGGAGACTAATTTATGTTGTCTCCCGTAGGGCGTGGATTAGTCCAAATCCGTATCTTCTTAGATTTGGGTTTGGGGGTTGGGTTTAAGGATACGTTAGCCTCATTTGGGACTAAGATCAACTTAAATGTATGTTAAGGATACGTTAGTCTAATTTTCAGATTAAGATCAACTTAACAGGATCGTTTAGATCCAACAAGAGAGCAATTGGGCTCTATTGTTTAGTTTAGGGACATTGCGGTCGATAATTAGTTTAGGGACATTACGGTCCATTGTTAGTTTAAAGACATCTCGGTCCAAGGTTAAGGACGTCATAGTCCATAGGTTTTAAAGGACCCCATAGTCCAAGGTTAAGGACATCATAGTCCGTGAGTTTAAAGACCTCACAGTCAAGGTTAAGGACATCATAGTCCGTGAGTTTAAAGACCTCACAGTCAAGGTTAAGGACATCATAGTCCGTGGGTTTTAAGACCTCACAGTCAAGGTTAAGGACATCATAGTCCGTGGGTTTTAAGACCTCACAGTCAAGGTTAAGGACATCATAGTCCATGGGTTTTAAAGGACCCCACAGTCCGTAGAATGTTTGGTTGTCGGGACCCGTTACCTCTCTGAAGACGTTGAAGGATTACAACGACAAATATCAGAAGAATAAAGAGATGTACCCTTGAACCGATGTGAGTTGGTTGAAAGATCTGTAGTCCAATTTGGGGCTAAGATCTGTTAACATATTTATGAGTAGATAAGCTCAATTAATATGAGTTGAGGACTTATGGGAAATGTTGGGCTAAGTCCAATAAATGTTTAACATTTTTTATTCTGGGCTGTTGAGCCTTTATTTGGGCTTGGCCCTTTTAACAATGCTGAGCGTTATATCTTGACAATGTTTTTTGTCTTTTATTGAATGCTAAGCATTCATCAGAGCTCTGGGCTTATTAAAGAACAATTTATATTCTGTCAGCGCAACACGTGGCGCGCTAGGCGCTTTGTGCCAGTCAAAAAGCGCAGTGCGCTTCTGCCACGTGGCGCACATGTAAGGGACACGTGTCGCACTTGGCGCTAGGCGCCAGATGATGAGCGCATGATGCCAGTTTTATGAGTGCTGAGCGCTAATTCATGAGTGCATTGCGCTTTCAGTTTAGTGGGGCACACGTGAGTGACACGTGGTGCGCTTGGCGCTGAGCGCCAGCCCATGAGCGCAGTGCGCTATTTCAGAAGCGCAAAGCGCTAGTTGTTAAATGGCGCATACGTGATTGACACGTAGCGCATTTGGAGCTGAGCTCCAGCCCATAGAGCACTGAAGCGCAGTTCAAGAGCGC